>OX493265.1:80698046-81938221 GCA_950370525.1 Bellardia bayeri | reverse complement strand
TTTATTAACGTGTATTTCGCATGTGTTTACTACACAAAGGTCAAAACAGAACTGACATTAGGGGCCAATCGCAAAATTTATAGCATTTGCTGTTAGGAGGAGTAGTTTTGCGCCACCTTGTATAATAATTTTTGACAACTTTTTTTCAGTATTTTGTTTAAAGTCCTTTGTTCTTTAAAACAGTTTTTATGCAAGTAGGCATGCTTTCCACGAGATTTTTTATAGTTTTATGTGTAATATAAGCCCATTCCACTGAAACTCTTGACCAAAGATCCTCCAAGTTAATCGGTGCGCTTTCGTATTGGAAGAATCTTCTTTTGACAACTGCCCACAAATTCTCGATAGGATTCAAATCGGGATTTTGAGCTGGTTTGGAATTCTTGTTCATCGTGCCATTTCTGCCTTTCTTTCTGTAGAGTTATAAGCGCAATTTTGAACAAAAGGGGGCAAATTGTTTTGTTTAATACTTAGAGAGTACTTCTTATCCATAATTCCTTCTATCTGAAATAGAGGACTAATGCCCCAACAAGTTTAACCAACCCAAACCATTATACTTCCACCATCGGGTTTCACCGTTTGCCTGACATGGTGTCGCTTAATGGTTTTACCGAGCCTCTTCCAACAATATGGTATTCCATCATAATTTTTGTTTCATCCGACCATATCACTCGTTGCCACTCATCAGTTGTCTTGTTTTTATTACACTTCGATATCATAAATTGAACAAAAGTTATTAGCAGTTTTAAAAATATTCAAGAGTGGTATTGTCGTTATTTACAATAAATTAAGTATGCAGTGTGGTGGATAGGAATAATGTACAACAGTTAATAATATCAATCAAATTAAAAGCTCGGATTTTTATAAGAGGACATTTATTTTAGATTTTCCTTGTTACCTTCCTTAAATATTAATTATTGATTATCAAATGTAAAAACAGAAATATGGTGATACATTACTGCTTAAATTAATTACAAAACGTTATTCTTGCTTCCTTAGTATTTTGTATATGACTTCCATTGACTGAAGAATTTCTGTTAGATATTGAGTTTACTTATTTTCAGTCAGTCATGCTCATTAATATTTTCGTTCCTAAGATTCCATTATTATCGTTGTTAAGACTTTTTAATGTAATTTAATATCACACCATCAGAAGTTATACTGAACTGAAGTTGTTCCGTACAAACTTCTCTCTATTTTCAGCGTCTTGATTGAATATTCTCTCTGATAATTTGTGGTCCCATTTCTAAAAAATTATATTTCTTCTTCGTTATATTAGTTCACATTTTTAGTTCCTATTTTAATTATTAGAACTAGAACAAGTAAGAGTTTATATTCGGCTGTACGGAATCTTATATATCCACCACCACCAAAATATTGTACCGTAATTTCTATTTATTTTAGGTTTATTTTAGTTGAATTTAATTTCAATGACGATATTTATAGGAATTTTATGCATATTTCAATAATAATCAATCATAAAGCGATTATTCTCGGATGTGGCAGGTTTGGCCAATTATGGACCAACTGTCACAAAAGTCAATAGTATAAGTTTCATATACCTTTAACTGATCTGTGTAAAACTTCGGCTTGATATGGATGTTTATGTAGGTTATTGAGTTATCGGGAATAGTCCTCATAAGGAAACTATGACCTATTACGGACATCATGAAACATCGTGAAATTCTGTACGTTTATTTATATGTAGTATATGCGAATTGTTTATGTTGAATATTAGGGTAATAACGATTTTTATAAGAAATTTATGCGCCTTTAGTTGATTTTCGAAAAAGGACTTTATATGGGGCCTACGGTCAAATATTAACCGATCACCATGAAATTTAGCAAAACAATTTAGATGTGTATACGGATTATTTCTGTTGAATTTTGATTTTTTAGTGATTATTATAAGAGATTTATTCTTAAGTGATTTTCGGAAGTGGTATTTGTAAGGGGATATGTCAATATATACACCGATGCAAAGTTAACATCGTTTTGAGATTTCAATTTGCATGAAACTTATTATTGCACAAATTTTTATGGATGAGGCTTTTCTATAGACATTTATGTACCATAAAGACATATTCCGCGGCGACAATTGTATGGGGCCTATAAGAAATCAAAGACCGGTTAATACCATTTTGAATAGGGCTTGTCGTTCTATAATAAAAATAAAGTGTGCAAAATTCCATGATATTATCTGCATTTTATTTGAATAAAATATCAAAAAATACCAGAAAAATATCAAGATACCATGAAACTTTGCTCTATAACTTGGATCGTACTGCACCGATTTTTGCCATTTTCATTACCAAAGATTTCGGTAAATGAGTGAATGTTTGGTAAAAATTTCGTTGTTTTATATATATATATTTTTGAAAGCTTTATCGTAATATCTACAGACATCAATATACAGACTTTTTGCTCTACGACCATTATTTCGATGTGTTACAAACGAAATGACAAACGTAATATACCCCCCATCTTTTTGGTGGTGGATATAAAAATTATAACTGAAAGGTCGGATAAAAACAACACTAATTTAATGGATTAAAATATTAATTATTTAAATCTTTAATAATTATAAGTGAAATTCCTTTAAGAGACAAATAAAACTTTTCATTTAATAAAAAGATTAGGCCTCTTTTATATAAATGTTGCCAAAAACTAATTTTTAATTTTATTTAAACTTAACCTTTATTTAGTTAAAAATGTAACACACTTCCGCATTTATCTTTGAATAATAACTATTCAAAAGTTATATTAGAAAATTAAGCATCTGTTGTTGATGTAATACATTTTAAAAGAGAACATACAATTTTAAACTCAAGCAAAAAAAGGATGCGTTACCTTTTTTATAAGTGGTTGCTGTGTGTGTTTTCTTGTTATAGCACGTGTTTCCGCCCGTTTACACAGTTACCAGAAGTTCCTATTAAAAATCCTCCGGTCATGTCTTGATGGCCGTAATTAAAACCAAAAGGTAAACAAATTCCGGCATTAGCTTTAATACACGTCTGTGTATTTAAGGCTGGTTAATGGTATCTCTCGTGATACTTTGTCAAAAAATATGTTTTAAAATACATTTGTTATGCTTGCTAAATAAACACGTTTGTCAGTTTAGTTTTACTAATGGAGCGACAAGGAAATAAGGCAAAGTTTTATTTAGGTTAGACAAACATCCGTCAACATGTAAAAATATGAGTTTATGGAGAAAATAAAGATTAAAGATAATGTTAGAGAAATGTTTGAATTTTTTAAATAAAGTTTGTCACTAAATATTTGGCAGGCATTAAGTTCGTAATGTCATAAAAAATTGTGTCGTCCTGAATATGAAAAAACTCAGTTCATACTTATACTAATAAGATTAACTAATCTAGCTGTAATTTATAAAACTGCTATATGTTTTATATAAATCACTTTCGTTGTCTTTATTAAGATTATGTTTTTCAATAGAAGTAAATTTATTAATTCTTCAAGAAGTTTTCTCTGACCATGAATTTAAAAATAAAACACTAATTTTTTGTTGAATAAGTGGCTGCAAAAGTTTGCAGATATTTATTATTCTCATTAGTTCTATTTTTTTTAAACCTGTAATATGATTTTGATTGAATGACAAAAAGTTATTTTATATGTATATGTTAATTTCGTGGAAATAATATTGATTTAATTTGCATATAATTTGCACTACTCATAAAAATCTGGTCGCATTAAAGTGTCAACTTTTCTGAAATAAAAAAAGCTACTGAATTCTTTTGAACAACAAATTGATACTTTAATCCAAATCACTAGCATCCGCTTCAATATTGTTCAGTTGGCCAAAGGGTTAAAAATGTTTTTTATTGCTTACCTGAATTCCTCGATATAAATCCACTGCAGCTTCTGGATAAGAATAGGGAACTAAATCGGCCCAAAACTTGACTTAAGATTAGGTAGATATCAATATACACCGTTGTTGCATATCCGAAACATTATTTAAAGGAGTGACAAAAGAAGTCCTCTTCAGATCAAAACTGAAAATTTCTTGATAAAATGTGAAAACTTCGCCCATTAACTGATAGACTTAACAAACATTTTCATCCAGAACAACATCTTTCTTATGATGAGTCGATGATAGCTTATTATGGACGTGATGGGTGTAAACAGTTAATAAAAGGAAAACCTGTTCGCTTTGGTTATAAAGTGTGGTGTCTTCATACACCGTAGGCTATTGTATTTCATTTGATATCTATCAAGGCAGAAATCAAAGATTCAACCAGAATGTGGAGGAAAGTTTTGGAAAATGTGTAACACTAATTCATTACCATAGGATATTAAGTCATTGTCATATTGTTTTTATTTTGACAATTTGTTCACAAGTATTCCACTTTTACATTATTTAAAACATCACGGTTATAATGGAACGGGAACCATACGTCAAAACCGAATTGCCAAAACTTGTCCCCTACTGGACAAAAAAAGTTTGGCATAAAAGCAACGTGGATACTCTGACAGCAATCATTACGGCGAAGAGCCAAAAGATCCCGCTCAACGGTATTCCCGAGAGACTCACCAAAGAATAGTTATTTCGCGACCTACCAATGTGGCGTGTGCATAAAATGTTTGTACATATTTATTAAATTGAAATCAAAATGAAATTTAGTTTGTTTTTTTATTGAAACATAAAAAAATGCTTAGTTTGTTCGTAGTACATTGAATAAGTCAAGTAGTGGACATTAGTGCCCATGGGATGGGCTGGGTGTGTGCTATAGATAATTGGACACCAAATTTGAGTTTAGAATACATTAATAACTATATGTTCTAAGTTTGGTGTATATATATCCACGGGCTGCCCGTGTCCACTAAATGCTTAACTATAGCCTTTTTACTCGTTTTTCTGAAACATACAATTTTGGACCCAGTAACTGTTTCAGGTAGTAATAAGATAGTTGCCGAATTTTATTAAAATTTTTGTTTACGTTCTGTAATTAAGGTTGAAATTGCATAGTTTTATTACATCATTTACTTTTTATAATTTACCCCCATAATGGAAGATTTTCAAGGGGTTTGTGCACGATTTGTTTTTCGATTTCGATTTTACATTACTTTCGCAATCGTACAAATTTGTTCAAACTTATTAAATATTTCTGCGTAATAAAATAATATGCTGAAAAAACGAAAGTGTTGGAAGAAGCTTCTCATGTGAACAATGTTTTAAATATAATTTAAAATTTCTAAATTAAGTAATTAAATGCACATTTTTGTTAAATGTTATTCATATAAGAAATCTATTGTTTTTATTGTGTTAATCAAAAACCATTTTATTGGGTGAGTCATACAAGTTGCATGGAAAATTTTAGGTTACTTTTTTTTGGGAAATTAATTTATTGGAATCTCAAAAGTGTCTACTATTAATACGGGATACACATTAGGGTGAACTTTATTTGAAAGTTTTGGATTGTCGGTGCTCCCATGTTATTTGCTGTTACCTAAAAATGCAAACATTGCAACGAGTCGAACACATACATATATTTTCCAAAAAACTAAAAAAAAATTGTTTTAAAAATTATTTTTGACTTAATTTATTATTCTCAATTTCATTTGGATGTTTCGCAACTTCTATTGGAATTTTTCCAATGAAATTGAGAAAATTTCATAATGAATTTCTCAAATTAATTTGATAATATTTCTGCACTAGCACTATCCAGAAGGGCATTTTAAATCGTAACTATGAATACTGCTTTTCTTATCAATTAAATATACCTGAACTATTTAATTAATTAGCCCAATTCTCATAATATTTCTACACTTCATGCTTTATTCAATTTATGCCTCAATCCAGTACTGAAAATTTGTCAACAATTTATTTAAATTAATTTTTTGACACCTACAATTCTTCAACAAGTACATGCTACTTACTCGTACACAACAAATATACGCACTAATCATTCCAGATAATAACATAAATATACGTACTTACATACATTTGAAAACTTTTAATACCCACTTATGTTAAACAAACATGAAAACACACCTTCAACGTACTCTAAGATGAATCTATCACGGCAGTACGCACGCCTACACGTAAAATATTATGCCATGTCAAAAGATAAACAAGATTTAGCAAATAATTGTTAAATACACATAAACGTAAACAGCAGTAATATACACATACATATACATGTGCACTACATATTTATAAAATAACGTATGAATAAAAAAACATCTTATTTTATTCATTTTCCCCCCTATATTCTTTCTCAGTTACAAACAACATTTAACGTAATGGTGATGATGAAGTTAATGGAGATCGTAAACAGTGACAGAGGAGGAGAGTATTTAACTTTTGTGACTTTTGAACATTTACAAAGTCTACATCTGTTTCATGCCAAACGTAGGTGTGGGTCTAATTTCTTAACAATGTTGTATTCTAAGTTTCAGAAAAAATTTGGTTTAAAAAACGCAATATTAAGATTTTTCCGGTGTGTTATAATTAATAAAAACCTATTGTGTACAAATATACAAAACATCCTTTCAGATATATGTATATAAATCTTTTAGTAAAGAGGCCTTTCAAAAAATCTTATTAAGCAGACATAATAATTCCGACTCTTATACTCATATATTTTTTAACACACGGCCCAAATATGATAATTTAACTTGTTCGTATATCCAGACAAATGCAAATGGGCTTCGACTGAAAAAATTATTTTTTTTAGAAATACCTGCGTGTGTTTTTAAATAAAGCTTTAATATTTTAATGCGATTTTCGAGAGAAATTTTAATTCATTGTAACAATTGCGGAAGCTTATATTACTGATATGCCAAGTATATATATTGGAAGAAAAAGATCTTGTTGAAATACTCTATATCAGATTAAGCTCCCTGTTATTAATCAAAAGTTGCAACAGACTGGTATCGAAAGAATTAGGTCCACGCTATATAAAAATATATGAATTCCTAAGTGTCCGCAGCTTCTGCCAATTGAACAATATTGGAATGTTTTCTGATAGTTAAAGCGAAGTTGTAGTCTAGTTCTACACAACGAAATCTTTGAAAGCTTTCAATTGTTTTTATTAATATTTATATATAAAAACTTAGAGTTCGTTATAGATAATGTCAAATTTATGTTTAAAAATTGATACTACGAGGTCAGTTCGGAAACTTCTTAGCCAAGCACAGAAAGAGCATAGTTAGTTTTTCAAAAATATTTTTATTTTTCAATATAAAATCCTGAAACTTCAATACACTTAGTCCAACGTTTATCTAGCTATTCTATACATTGATTAAAATAGTTTTCCTCAAGGCCTTCAAAATAGTGGTTTACAACTGTAATTCCATCTTCATTTAAGGTAAAACACTTGCCAGCTAGGAATTGTTTTAGATTTGGGAACAGGTAAAAGTCACTTGAAGCTAAATCAGGAGAATAAGGTGGGTGGTCAAGCAACTCGTACTTTAGTTTTTTGATTATGCGTTGGTGCGTTGTCTTAATGAAAAATTATTTTTTTATGTTGTAAACCAGGACGTTTTTCTCGATTTTTTACATTTAATTGATCCAAAATATTTCAATAGTACTCTGAATGTATTGTTTTATTCTCTTGCAGATAGTCAATCAATAAAATGCATTTGAAGTCACAAACAACCGTTTCCATAATCTTACCAGCCGATTGAATTGATTTTGCCTTCTTTGGGGCAAGTCCTCCAGCTTCAGTCCATTGCTTGGATTGTTCTTTTGTCTCTGGAGTATATTAAAGGATCCATGCCTCATCAACATTTATGACACGATACTTAACATCCATTTTCTTTTTCTTAAAACGATCCAAACCAGCTTGAGACATTTTCATTGTTATGCAATTTTGGTCGACTGTTAACAATTGCGGCACCACTCGATCATTTGAGATGCCCAGTATCATGAGATGCCCATGATACTAGCTGTTTCACGCACTTTTATTCGTCAATCATTTAATACCATATCATGCACTTTAGCTACAATTTCTGTTGTAATTGCTGTTTTAGAACGTAAACTCAATGCTTGTACGACCACGTTTAAATTCAGCAACCCAATTTTTTACTGTTGCATGTGAAGGAGAACTTTTAACTTTCACCAAATCGTTATGAATTTCTTGTCCCGATAGACCTTTTCTAATTTCTAATCGGAGATTCATCTTTTTTGAACACCTGTTTCTATGTGAAGGAGTTGCCAATTCGAAAAGAAATTTAACGTGTGTTCATAGCACAGATTGGAGTTTCCAAAACACTTAACTTTTTTCAGTATATACCACGATTTCTGTTCTAGGCTAAGAAGTTTCCGAACCGCCTTCATATATGGAATATAAAACGAAAAATTTCAAATCGTTAAAGACATAAATTTATGCAAAATTTTTTAGATAATACCTGTAGTACCCATACTGGAGTTACTATATATTTAAATACATACAATTTTCCTTCCAAAGCCCACTGTACAGAGTTTAAAAGCAATGTCACTAATGTTAATAGTCTTACATAGCCTTTTCTTATCAAAAACAACCTGTTAACGTATTGTGCGTTTACATTTCAAGTTGATTTTTGTTTTCTCAGCTTAATGATAAAAGATGAACATTGAGTTAAGAAGAAAAATACGGCAGAGCTACACAAAAGGCTAACAAAACAATTCCACATTATAGCATATGACACATTTGTTATAATTGAAGACGTGTCAACATATGGTTAACCAAACACGAAAATACTTTCATAAAAGATTATAGCTACTGTTGGGGGTTGTTTGTTTTGTCACAAACTGTCTGAGTTTAATAAATTATTTTTTTCCTTTAGCTGAATATATTTAAGAAAAATTAAAAATATTTAAAAACAACTTTGAATTTTTATCACCAGATGT
Organism: Bellardia bayeri; assembly: GCA_950370525.1. Taxonomy (NCBI): domain Eukaryota; kingdom Metazoa; phylum Arthropoda; class Insecta; order Diptera; family Calliphoridae; genus Bellardia; species Bellardia bayeri. Next base: position 81,929,373 of record OX493265.1, on the reverse strand, counting down.
TAAATAACAATTTCTTGTTTCATAAGTTGCGTACATTTTTAATAAATTTGTCACAATTGGGCATAAAAAGAATAGAAGCCATAAAAAGTTGCATAAACAATTTAAATACTTTTAAATTATTGGAAAAACATTATGTGGATTTATATGCCTTAATCAAATTGAAATAAATACAGGACTTCTTCCTTATTTATTTAATTGTTTTCTTTCTATTATTGAAATACACAAAAAAATATCAGAAAAAGAAAATCAACTACATGTTTGTTGATTGTCTTTTTTTTGATATTGGTGATAAGCATAAGTTATTTCGTATTATATTACTTTAATTTTGAATAATATTAAAATGTGAGTTTTGAAAAGTAGTAGCATTGTTCCCTCGTATATCTGTAGACTTAGGTATAAATATTATTGATGAAAAATGGAATATAATAGAAGAACATACAAATATTAATAAAGATCTAATTTTACGTATTTTAAAATTTTGTATAATTGATAACAGATATTTTGAATATAATAACAGAACATATTAATTAACAAAAAATAGGTCTTCCAATTGAATCATAAGCTTCTCCAATTAATGCTGATATTGTCATGGAAAAACTACCTGACACTTGTATTGAAAATTTACTATAACATCAAAAATTTAAACTAAATACTTAGATGATTTGTTTTGTATAATTTCAGAAAGTGAGATAGAATATATATTGACGATATTTAACATTAAATTTAATATAAAAAAAGAATATAACTCTATACTTCCTTATTTTGACAGTTTAATACTAAAGAGAGGTAATGAATTATTAATAGACTGGTAATAAAAACCTACATCCTTAGGAAGGATCATTAATTACTATTCAAAACATCCTAAAAGAATTATTATTAATACTGCTAAAAATCTTATAGAAAGAATATTAATAATAAGTGATAAGGAACCCCACAAGCAGAATATAGAAATAATTAAAACAAGTAAGAAAATATAGTCGGTCAAGCCCGACCATATAATACCCTACACCCAGTATATGTCTAAAACAGTTTTTGGACGTTATATGGGAGATATAACCTATTGTGGACCGATCATCCAAAAATTTAGTGTCACGATGTCTGTTTAATATAAGTATTATCTGTGTTAAACTTTATCTCGATATAAATACTTTTAAAAGATTTATGGAGCTTAAATTGAATTACGGAGAGGGTCTTATATGGGAGTTTCGACTAATTATGGGCCGACCATTATAAAATTAGGTGTTGTTATTTCTGTATATAAGAAACTTATTTGTGTCAAATTTTATTTGGATACCAACATTTCAAGAAATTTATGATCGTTAAAGTGAATTTCGAAAGTGGGCCTTATATGGAGCTACTGCTAATTATGGACCGACCACAATAAAATTGTACCGTATTGTTTGCATACATATAATATATATTTGTGTTGAATATTATTTGGATATCAACATTTTTGAGTGAGTTATGCTCTTTAAACTAATTTTCGGAACTGGGCCTTATATGGGAGCTCGACTAATTATGGACCGATCTGCACAAAATTTGTAGATGTGATTTAGCTTCATTTACCACACATTTGTGATGAAATTTGTTTGGTTCCTGGCATAATTAAAACATTTATGATCGGTAAACCGCAATTTCGCGAGGACTTTTGTATGGGGGCCAGGTGAAATAATCTCAAATCGACTCAGAAAGTGAAAGTGAGTCGATCGGTATACTTTAAGGTGGGTGTTGGACAAATATTTTTGGGCGTTAAAAACATATGCACAAATCCAATATACCCTCCCCACTATGGTGGTGTAGGTTATAACAAGAATAGATTTATTTCACTAAGCAAAGTATGAACAATTTTATTAAATACTTGTATGAATTCACAACAATTAAGAAACTGTTTCCTAAAACCAATAAAATTTATTTTTATTTACTTTTTCATTCAGTTCAAATTCTTTAGAAATTTGTTTTTGTTCTTTTTTAAATTTCTCTTAGAAACACATTTTTTAATTTAACGGTTTCTTTTCAGCTTTTTTTATTTCGCTGTGCTTTAGTGGAAAAGAAAATTGTTTTTCTAATGATTTGGGCTTAAGAACACTTAACTTTTTTTTCCACATTTCCTGTTTATTCTACAAATACAATAATAGCAATAGAAATAGCAATAATGAAATTAGCAATGTAATATTAAGTAGAAAAAGATTTTGTTTGAACAAATCAATAAAACTTCTTGGGATAAACTCTTAATATGCTAATTCTGCAAGTTTTGCAAAAAAAAAAAGTATTAAATGAAAAAATAAATGGAGTGTCAAAGGCAATAACAAAGTTTTTATGAGCAGTTGGTGTTTTTTCATGTAAATTGAAATACTACCCATTAAATTTTTTAAAATAGCAAAACAAAACAACTTTAATTTAAATTTACAGTCAATATGTAAATTTCAATTAATAAAAACATTTTGTCAATATGTAAACACATTATTTTGCAACAGTGGCTGTGACATGAGCAAAACTTTGTTAATTTATTTGGTTTTGTGAGAAGTTGTATAAACAATTAAGAAAACTAAAAACAACACAATACATCAACTGATTTTTTATGCAAATATTAATTTTTGTCTTACTTATACGTATTTCTACTCGTATACAAAACTTCAAAGTTAAAAAAATACTTACTTAAGAATACAAACAAATACTGTCGTAAGTACTAAACCAAACTTCTGCATGTGCTACAAAAATAGATGAAAAACTAGAAACAACAAGGATATGTATCATATGGGAAAACATATAATTATATGTATGTAAATACATGCGTTATAAAAAGAACAACAATAACTCAAAGTTGATATTATATTAAAGTTTAGAACAAACTGAACAAAGCTCGAAGTGTTCAGAAACTTAAGTAATCTTTGCATTTACAATATATGAAGTCTAGAGATTTCAGTAAACCTTAACAAAAGTTAAATAGTAGTGTACAATTATTATATTTTTTAAATTCACTCAACAATTTTTTTTAATCTAAGAAATCTTCAAAGATGAAATCCTGCTTTTGTTATCATATAGATATACATAGTTTGTTATTATCATATCATGTAATCATCAAACAATTTTCAATACAATATTTGTATAGAAATTACCAATAACATTTATACAACTATTATACAACTATCAGACGACGTACAACTCCTACGACACTACAACATCACTTGTGAATTGAACAATTGTGTTTGTAGAAAATTTTATTGATTTTGGCTATATGAGTTACAAAAAATGTTCACATAAAACAAAACTTACGCAAAAGATATTACACTTACTTCATAATTGGATACCTAAAGACTTCTTCACGATAATAGACAACGCAGAAATAAGTGGAAACAAAATACGAAGCAGATACTATATTTTGCTATAAGTGAACTGAGAAAAGCCTTTCCTTAGAAGAGGATCACAGAGCAGATATTTATCCATTTGAAATATTACGCTACCATTAGCGACCAATATAATATGATTAAGATTTGTTCCTACTAGGAACCACAGGACATAAGAATTGTTGTGGAAAAAACCTCAGCCATTGTATAAGAAAACTTTTCAAATAATAATGATACTAAAATTGGTAAAGATTTCAGCCGACAAATAACACGTACAAAATTCTCTTGTCACATACACATTTATGAGAACGAGGAAAATAGTAAGCTAAAAATTAAACATGTTGCAATCGATCTCTTTAGGGGAAATTTCCCCTGTCATACACAACTATGTTAACTACCACAGTTTGATTATGTAAAAAAATATCATATGACTCAATGAATCTTAAAGCTCTAAGGCTTCACAGGTTGATCAGTTATCAGTGGAAATGAAGATTTGACTACAAACCCATATTTTATAAAACCAGTTTGAAGGTACATACATATATTAACCAATTATGGGAAGCGACCAGCAATAACATATTTATCTAATACAATGCTCATGTTCTTTCTGTAACTCCCGCGTCAAGAAACATTTTGATTAAAATGTTTGGAAAACTATGTCTGTAACTTTTTTTGACGATAAATCGCTGTCACTTAAGAAAAATACTTGTCAGTGTACATAAAAAGTATATCCCCCTAATTCAAATACGATTATTAAATTTAACAAACGTTTATTAAGCAAATTTTTATATGCAAATCTGTCTTAATAAACGTTTGTTAAATTTAATAATCGTTTTTGAATAAGGGGGTATGTCTGTAAAATGTTGGTGAAAGAATGTATATTATACACATATATTTTATTATAATTTTATATTATATTTTATGTACCACTGTAACAATTTTCATTTAGCAAAACAAAGTTTCCTATTTTAAACCACGAAACTTTTTTATTTTATTGCAAATTATTTTGTAAACAACAAACATTAAAGTTGTACTATACATTATTTTTGACTATTGTATTTTTGTCGTTATCGTTGAAAATTTTTAAATTTTAGAAATTTTTTTCAACGTCAACGATATCTGTGATTAGCGGTTGCAAACACTGAAATTTAACATCTGCTTTGAGTTGTACATTTTGAAATTTCCAACGTAACGACGTAATCCGTTCTGATAGTTTTCTACCTGGGTTACACGCACATTATTTTCTCTCTTTCGACAAACGATAGAATGTTATGTTTCACATTTTTTCGACTGGAGAAGTTTTCAAAGTAACAGAACATGGATACAGAAAGTCATATTTATAATGATAATTAACAAAGGAATTTAAACAGAGTGAGTTGGAAATGCCACTGATAACCCTTTCGTTACGAGCGGTACGTATATGTACCATTAAGTTTAAAACATCTCTAAAATTTGTAGTATTTAAAATGTTTTGTGTTTAGGTGTACCGTGTCGTTTTATTTTTTTGTTTGTTTGTTTTTATATTTATTATAAGAACTCATAGAGATTTAATAAATGATTTTTTTTATTTTTTTTACTAAAATTCTTTTTATTTTGAATATACCTAATATATGTATTTTAGGACGGTTGGTACATATTTGTACCATATTTGGTACAATGGTGTACCAGCCCCTCCCCACTTTAGGAGCGCCACATTTTCTTACCAGAATATTGTCCAAATATGCCTTTAACAGATTTTATACAAACATTTCATTATAACATTGCTATTCAAAAGCCGTCCCGTATGGGTTAAGGGAAGAGCAAAAAAGTCCATGAAAAATATATTGTAATACAAAACACAAGACCAGCTGCGTTTGTCGCTTAACCCTAGAACACACATCCGGGTACAAATGTAGCCATATTAATGTGCCCGAATCTTGCCTTGCCTATATCTCTAGAACCATAATGAAACAAAAAATAAAATATTAATATACGCATTAAAAAACAGTAATGAAATTGAACTACTTAAACATTAGAAAAATCCAAATTAAGCTAGTAGGTACAAACGTATTCCGTGTGTTCTTGTAGATAAAGTTAAGTATGTATCTTACGTTTAGAGTTGTACAAAAGCTAAGCGGTTTATCAAAACAAAAACACGAATTTGTGTGACAGCAAATCAATACTAGTTACTTCTAATGGCTTTTTTAAACATTAATAAAATTGTGGTTTAAAACAAATAAAAAGTGATTTTCAGACACTATAACATTTTACAGTAGAAAACGTTCACCATCAATAACATTACAATATTTTAGATATTAACAATGTAATATTTACAATATAAAAATATGTATTAAAAAAAGTATACACCTAATTCTGTTTTTACGCGATTTTGATTTAACGCGTTTCCAAATAAATATTTCCTTCTCTTTTTATGCGACTAGATTTAATATAACGCGATCTAAAAATATATGTATTTTTACCAGAAAAACGTTATTTGAACTGGATTTGGAGGATTTAAAATTAAACACATAGTTTTCAGCACTTGAAATCGTCTGATACGAAAAAAAACTAAATCGAAACAGGGAATTTGTACGAGTGTAAGAATGCATTCAAATTTAAGCGCTAAAGGCGAAAAGGCATAGTATGTATGTATGTACTTTTCTGAATAAACTCTTTTTTCTATTGTTTCTTGTGTAAATGCAATATTTTTGTGTATAAAGCAACATGAATGTGAATTATTTAGCTTATTTTACATGCTATTTCATTCGTGGAACCAATTCCATCATTTAATAGCGATACTCTACCTTTTTTACGCGATTTTTTCGAGGAACGTACCTATCGCGTAAAAACAGAATCAGGTGTACTTTTATTTTGTTTTGGTTGCTATTGCACTTTTTGGCCTTTATTATTGCATATATTGATTCAAAAAATTTTGTACAATAAATATTAATGATATTGCAATTTTGAATGTAACATTAGTTTTATATTACTGCAAATGTGGAAATTTTTATTAGTTTCAGAAGCTAATAATATTTTATAATGCAAGCATAAAAATAACTGTACTGTTATCTGGCAAAGTAATATAAAATTTTATTTGAGTTCAGTTTTAAGCAAAATACATAAATAATATATATAAAAAAATTTGAATAAAAAACGAATAGAAAAAGTACAAGGATTTATGAATAGTGGACAGTAATTTTTACGTATTCAGAGCAGAGTTTAATTTCAAAGTGGAATTAATTTAAGATTTTCTCCATAATTTTTTTTTTATTTGTAAATTACATAAAATTGAGGTATTAATTTATGTTACTCAATAATTGTCAGCAAATTCCCTTTATAGGAACAGCAACACGATGTTTTCATATAAATATCAATCGAATTTGAAATTGCAACAAAACACGTTCAATTACTAAGACATTACAAAAGGTGCCGGATGAAATTTGTTCAGAAATACTTTACTTCATTTCTATGGACATTCAATTTGACTGTGTCTATATTGGTTTTACTTTAAGTTACATTTAACGTCAACATGAACATAAGCATCTACATTAGGCAAGCTCAAAGATAATGTTTACGATATTTCCAACAAAATTTAAAAAATGTTCAAACCACTCTAGCTGTTGAAGAGCTTGAACAAAATATATAAATCATGGCTTTTTAAAGGAAAAAATTAGCGCTACGTTTGCTCTGCTTCTTATGATATTTGAGCTAGTGTTTTCCCTTAGAGAAGAGAAAATTTTTTGTATGTAAGTTCCCATTTCCAAAGCGCTGTATGAGTATTTTGTTCAGTTGAAATCTCTGCTTTCATGTTGGATCATCAACTACGTTTTTTATGCTTCATACAACCGAATCATCTCTAGTAAACTTATTTTGTGGTTGTACACTTGTATATCGAATTTTTAGGTACTAGGCACATCATGTAAAACTAAACCCATATTAAATTGCTTAATCCTTTATAGCAGCCAACTCACTGAGAAAGTGTGTAATCACAAATAGAATAGTACAGAACAAATAGTTAATACCCAATGCTAACAAAACTAATATCAACTTTAACCCAAAATACATGTACCTACCCTTAGGTGCCCTTAAAGACTGAAACATTTTCCCCTTAGCATTGTGCATGTGTAAGATTATTTGAAGTGTTGAGAGTAGAACACATGTGTAAATTTCCTTCATATTTATTTGTTTATACAGGTTTTATATCTTAGCAATTGTGTGTTTGCCGATGGTTTAGTAAACAGTGGTGGTTAAAATAATTAGATGGTAAAACAGTACATTTTTGTTGAAACAAGATGTTAACTATACATTTTTAATAATAATCTTAGAAAATGTCGACATTTCGAATTTGCTTAATGTTTACATTACAAATATTACATAATAAAAATGAGCTTTTTATTACTAATAATATGGCTATAGAAATAATCATATTTGAATAGGAAAGTAATTGATACGATTTTAAGGTCCTATAAGAGTTCTTGCATTTTTGTTTTTTAATTAATGCAATATCTGATACATCTTTAGATTGTTTCTTTAAATATGAACTGCTTTCAAGTTGCTCTTGAATTATAGTTTACTTATTATTAATAAATTATATAGTAACATGAACTTTTATGACCACCACTGTAAGTAATATTGTGGTGTGAACGTGTGCTTATAAAACCAAGTAAAATAAACACTAAATTGGTTTGAAATTATAAAACATGTTTTTAATTTTCTTTGCTGAAATATTTAACCCTTCGTTTTCACATGAGTCTGACAAGTCCTTTTTCAATTTGAAATGTTATTATATTATATTTAACACTTAGTTAGAGACTTGGAATTTCAGGCACCATTCTACAATTTAGTTCGCTATAAATATTTAAAAGAGAAATCCTGGAAAGGATATAGAAGGACACTTATTTGAATACTTCACTGCATACATCACATTTGTAACACATGGGTCTGGTAAGACCCATATATATTTTGAATTGAAATTCTGTTTTTTATATTTTTGCTGTTTTTAATTATTTTATGTCCATTTATCTATTTTTATTTATTTTTATCTATTAAACAAAGTTAGGTTAAAATGTATCAATTACCACAGTATTCTTTGATTGAATAGGACATATGTGATAATAAAATTTTGATATGAAAATAATAGCAAAATTAATTGTAGATATTTATCACAGGAAGTCTTAAGGATTGATCTGACTATAGTGAGTTGCACTGAGATTTTTATAAGTTTTTAAAATCCCGTAAACGTAGATGAGACATTGCAATGTCGTCTCTCGATTCGGTAATTAGAATTGATCCAGTATTGGAATTTGTAAGTATGTAAGTATTTGACAACTTAGATTAAAGTATACTTATTAAACTTCAATATAATAGACATCTTTATGTAACAGATCTTAATATTTGTCATTGTTTGATAATCTCTATAACAAAAAATACAATTGATTGCTTTTGAACCACAATATTCAACAATATATGAAAGAAAGAATTCCCACATTTTTTTACAACTCTGCTTATAATGTCACATTTCTATCGGAGATGGTAAAATACAGTGGCTCACAGCTTATTTTATATAGTCAACTTCTACCGTACCGATATTTTAATGCAGAATTATTGGTTTTCCTTTTTTTCTACTTCTATCAATATTTCTTTTGAATTGTGAGACCGATTTTGTAACGCCAAATGTCAATTTAAAATAGTTTAAATAGATCCGCGTGCTATGATAGAATAAGCAGAAATGGCTTTAAAAAATCACAATAAAAAAATATCAACCATAACAAAAGCAGAAATGCACTAAATAAAATTTTCTATGAACATGATGAGCGACATATTTAAAAACAATAACAAAAACAAATTCAAGGCCCTTATCAGCTTCACAACTGGCCTCCGAAGTTGAAGCTGGCCTGGACAAATAACGTTGCATTGAAACTGTTTGTCATGTCCTGCGCGAACATGATTTTAATGACTAAGTTGCACACAAGAAACCATTTAAAACCCGAAAAACAGACCTTGTAGGCTGAATTTCGCAAAAGAATATGTTTGAAAGGAATCTACGTTTTTGAATTCGGTCATTTTCCCCGATGAATACAAGTTTACATAACTATTCGGCTTAGATGACATGTGGCGGAAACTAAATACAAAACTCAACAACGAAACCCTAAAGACAACAGTGAAGCATGGTATGGGCTTGTACGTTAGCAGTTGGTACTGGGAATGTAACATTTTTCTGAAAGGCAACCTGTTGGAAACTTCTATAAAGATTTAGTCTCGGATTTTCAGATAATATAAAAATTTTGGAATTTTAATGAATAACAAGAAAATTGGACGCATTTAAACAAAGTATAAATTATATGTCAAAGGTTGTGTTCAGCCCTTGGCTTAGTTAATGATAAATTGTATCTCTATCGGAGCAGCCGTTTAGAAATGCCAGATGCGCTTTAGCTTTCCATTTCTTCGATGCCAATCCAGTGCAACTTTTGTAAAAGTTAATATTCGAAGTCATAGTTGCCAAAGTAACAAAAATGGGATTCTTTAGAACACAAACGTAGATTTCTTGCCAAATCATTGGCTTTTGAATAAAATTTTCCATTTTTTTTTTTTCTGTTTTAAAATTTGAGTAGGAATTCCCGAATTTCGTTGTAACATAGAATTGTTTACAGTATCTTTCATCATAATAAGACAGTTTTTCAATTATATTTTCGTTATTAAGCTGGTGTCGGAGAAAACTGAGTTTTGCTTTATTGAACGTATTGATGATGATGATGTTGTATTTCGTTAAAAAAAAATAAGATTTAACAAAAAATATCAACTGTTAGGGCGAATAAAAAACACAGTTTTTTACAGCCAAATAAATAACATTCTTGTTATTATTTCTTATAGGCAATATAACCTTATTATATGTTGATATAAATTTAAAGACTTAGGAACGTCAACATTCTAAAGACAATTTGATTTATTTACTTATATTATATATCACCGAATGGTTTATGATATATTTAATATAAGAACTCCCACTGAGTTTTAAAATATTATTAAATTCATTTTATAACCCTTATATATTATACAGAGAAATGGTGTTATGCCAGTAATAATAAAATAAAAACCCAAATAGAGCTCTGAAATATCAAATAAGCTGGTGATATAAATGGTAATACAAAACAAACACCCGTCTTGATTTAAACTAGAAACAAAACAAAACATCATACAGAATTTTACCATTATCAATACCAAATCTCTATTTGGCATTAATTTTCCCTTTGCATGCAAAAAGCTCTTGCTAAAACCTTTATTATTTATTTATTTAAGCTCATTGAAGAATAAACTCCTTCTGAAGCGCCGGAACGAAAAAAATATAGCACTTATATGAAGCATTTAGTTGAATAATTCATTGTTATCCTGCTGGTTACTTGAAATAAAAAAAAGACAACAAAAAGCAACAACAAACCCATCAGAGAAGCTTCTCATAATATGATCACGTACAAGAGGAATGTTGTTGTTGCTGCATTTGTTTTTGTTTTTCTACAAATGTTGAATACCAAACCAACGACAACAAATATATTAAGTGAGTATGGTGTGGAAACATGCGTAGCGAACCAACATATACTATTGAAAGTTCACATGTTGTGCGTAAATATTTTTGTAAATTTGGGTCAATATCATTGTACACACAAGTATGTATTGTTTTACGGCTGTGTGTGTATGTATAGGAACAGATTGTTTTTTCTTTGTTGGCTTGTATTTAAAAGGATTTTGCAAACAAACAGCGGAAAAATTTAAATATTTTATGAATAATTTGAGAAAAAATGTGTTTGTATTGGGTGAGAGAAATACAATTTTGAGTTTTAATGAAAATCATTGAAAACAAAAAGAAATATTGATGATGGAAAAGGTTTTCAGAATAAATGCTATAAAAATTGAATTTACAATTTTATTTATCACTTAAAACCATTTTAGATTCTTTTGTGCCTGTCTTGGGACTAGGAATGTCGCAACTACTTCTGAAACTATTGTGATTGTAACTCACTTCTACAGGATTTTTACTAGACCGCTTTTCAATTCTGAAACAACTTCTTTCAAACGTTTGTCTTATTTTTTTTATTTACTTATATTCTTATTTTCAAATATTTGAAAAATATGTGACAAAAATTTAATTTTTCTTCGTTAAAAATTAATCATCGGAAAATTCACCACATTTGCTGGAAATGTTCAAATAAAAAGAAACGAAAAAATAAAAAAGAAAAGAAGAATGAAGGCAGGCCTAAGAGAATAAGAAATTTTCTCTAATACTAAATATGTATGAAGTTGAAAATTTTTTCATTAAGAAAAATTAAAGAAACACACAAGGCACGGTGTAAAAAAGCTGTCATCCCATATACAGTGTTTCATAGTTACAAAAAAAAAAAAAAAATCTACCATAAATGAGAAATAACAATAATAACATACATTGCTGATATTGTCAACCAACGTTTGAAGCAGCAATAAAAGTAACAACAAATTTGTAGTAATACAAAATCATACACAAATATTGTAAACGTATGTAAATTTCATTCTAACACATAACATGTAATAGGAAATATGATTAATTCCCGAAGTCTGTTTCTCAATATTGGCGAATGAAATATGTGATGTTTACAAGTAGATCTTGGACAACAAACATTGCTGATAACGCCCTTGGCAGGGTAGAAAATGCATTCCAATGTGCCAGTTGTCTAGAAAATGTAACTCTACAATGATATTCTTTGAATTATTAATTAAAATGAACTCATGCCAAAATAATAAGAAATTTTCTCTAAGAATAAAAAAAAGTTTTTATTTTGCGGCAATATTTGAGGAGGGAAGCTTTTTATAAAATCTTTTTAACGAAATGTATGTAAGGGTAGCATCTATAAGTCTTTCAAGGCTTATTCTATAGATGATTATACATAATTTCCACATATGCTTCTAAACTACATATTTATGTAGTTCAGAGTGTAATAATTTAAGCAAATATCACTGATGAACTGAACAGTTGATTTCAAGGGTGATTGAAAGTTTTTTTTTTCAAAAATTCAAATAGAAATGTGGCAACTGTTAACACTCTTTAAGTGGAAGAATTTAAGAACTACATTTTGGTCTTACTAGAATCCAATTTTACCAGGACGGTGCCACATATTACACAGTCACCAAATTTACCAATTGCATGGTTTCAAGCAGAAAGAAAGATAGATTAAAAGAGCTGAGGAATCAGTTACACTTCTGGCAAGTGACAATATTTCTTGCTACAAACTTTAACGTTTGAGTCCCTATTTGCCAATGATTACCTCTATTAAAATAGTTATGTATAACTTAAAAATGGGAAGTTTATAACAGACATTATCATTTTTAACTTATACAGTGGCTCAAAGCTTATTTTATAAAGTAAGTTTTTTTGTTTTCAAAGCTGCATAAAAATAAAACTAACAGGAACTTAAAAAAGAAAGTGATGGTATTTGAAAGCAAATAGGTTGTGGTCTAACAAACCAAAATAATTTATTGTAAACATTCACATTTTAATTTATTAAGACTAAAAAAAACAAAAAAAATCTTATTAATTAGAGATATTTATAATATTTATCTTTTTTAAGAGAAAAGTTTGTTATTCAGGCTAAAAGTTCGAATAATCAAGAATACTATTGTAAAGTACTGGAACAATTGGCAAATTGGAATGCATTTTCTACCCTGCCAAAGGCGTCATCAGCAATCTGCATTATCCATCTATTTAACTCATCGTGTTTTGAGAAATAGAATACGAGAATAGTCTGGATTTTTAAACGGTTTCTTACGTTCAACTCGCTTATTAAAACCATATTGGTGGAAGACACGACGCACAGTTTCAATGAAATATTGGAGGCCAGCTGATAGCTTTGGATTAGCCATAAATTTTCCTTACATGTGTCGCTCATCATTCGCACTGAAAATTTTATTTGGTACCTGTCTGTCTTTGTTATGGACCCGATTTTCAGGAATTGAGCGCTCAATGATTTTTTGGACTGTGAAAGCTTTAATACTATCCATTTCTGTTATTTATTTTAAGTTACTATTTTGGAAATGGTTTACAACCGATTCTCGTTGTTCTGTTTTTTGTACGCGGACTCACTTGAACTATTTTAAATTGGCACTTAGCGTTACAAAATCGAACTTAAAGTTCAATAAAAAACATTGATAGAAGTAGAAAAAAGAAAAACCAACAATACTGCATTAATCTAACGGTATAGTAGAAATTGCCTGCATAAAATATGCTGTGACATAAAAAACGAGCTTTTTTTGTTTTTTAATTTTAATATATTAAAATGTAGATTTTTGCAGTAAATGTTTTTTTTTTTGTTTGACTATAATTTTTTTCCTTTTAAAAGACTCCAATTTTTTTAAGTTCTTGTTAGTTTGCTTTTTATGGAGCTTTGAAAAGAAAAAAATGCTCTGCATTAAATAAGCTGTGGGCTACTGTACATATAAAAATCTCAATTTCAAATAGACATTTTCAATTTCATTTACAATTATCTCAATTTCACATTAAAATTCTCAATATCAATTGGAAAATTTCCAAATTTAAATTGATTTTGTCAATTTCAACTTCATTTTCGCAACTTTATACGGAAAATTCAAAATATAAAATAGAATTTCGCAATTTAATTTGAACTTTTCTCAATATAATGTAAATGCTTTTATATTAAATTAAAACGTTTGTAGTATACACTTGTAAGCTAATCTTATGATTTGATTACTGTAGCTCAAAATTAAAGCAACGAAATTACTTTCTTGCCAACCCCATATGATGTGAGTACTTTTTAAATTATTTTATAGAAGGACTTAAAAGCCTCTTCTGTATTGTTTACTTTTGTGAACCCTGATGTTTTTCTTTTAAATGTCTATTTTAAGCTTTCATGGAAATAATCTTCGTACATATATAATATCAAATATCTACGGCCACTGACGCTATTCTCAGTTGCTCTTGTAATTTTGTGTGTATTTTCATCAATATACTTTAACTTTCAATTTATTCATAATACAAACGTGCTTAAAATTATAACTACTAAAATGTCAAGAAAAAAGTAACAATGTTCTTTTTACGTACAAGTAAAAACCCATCGTTCTGTCATATGTGTAAAACTTTAACTATTTATTTTGTTGAATATAAATATTCTCTGTTGTTTTTACAACTTCCGTCGAAGAATGTTCAAGCATGGAATGTAGACAAATACGATACAAGTACTATATACACATGTATATATTCTGTGACATTCAAGATAATAAACTTTAGTATTTTATTGGTGAAATATATTTTTAGTAAATCAACTTAAAACGCAAAGTTAAATCTGAATTATTATTGCAGCGCTGGAAAAACCATATGTTTAAAACTTTTTGGTTATGAAAATATAGCTGCAATGTAAAATATTACAGGGTGGCATTATTCAAATTCTTTGAAACTTTTATGAAACACTTTATAAGATTAACTTAAAAAAAAGATCCTCTTTAGTTTATTAAAATAAATTCACTTAATAAATTTAATTTATGAGGGTGATGTAGCGTAGTTGGTTAGCGCGTTAGCGCATTAAGTTTGAGTTGCTATTTTATCGCCAGGTTTCGATTCCAAGTCGCTGTCACTTAAACAACACCAGTTTATAGTAAAAGCATGGCTATAGGAATAAACTTTAAAAAATCATGCGCCCACTCAGTGGCACTGAAACGCTGTACTAAAAACAAATTTAACGCGTAATTGCCGAGTTCTTCTACTTTCGCCACGTTTATTCTTCCACCTATCCTGTTTCTGAAAAGAGTAACGCAATTAATTGCCTGATTGTTACTTCTCTTTAAAAAAATAAAAAAGGAAAACCCAATTATAATAATACAATTGATCAATTCACAAATAATGTTGTATGTTGTACATTGTACATCTGATTGTAAAAACAATTTTCAGCAAAGTCGTATGCTTATAATGTCAAACTTTAAAAATGTCAGAAGTAAAATACTAAAACAAATATACAAGACTCAATAAATAAAATTAATAATACAAGTAAGAAAAACAACATAATCTCTGCATTGCGTGAAAACTATAATGCAGACATTTTATCAATTGAGACAAATGAATGGTCGTTTTTTTATAAGTTTAATACAGTAATCTTCATTATTAAAATTTGTTATTTATTAATTTGATTTTCTTGTTTTAAAATTGTCAATCAGTTTATGATTTGGGTGGTTATTTTTTTTTGGCTTAAGTCGGTTCTAGTGACTTTTTTCAAATCACTTAAAAAATTCAATTAAAATTAAGGTGTAATATGACCAAATCTGAAGATATTAATGTAAGATGACATTTCAACATAAAAAATACAATCTGTACTATGCGAAGTTGTTGTTATGTATACCATGTATACATGTATACTACGTAAGCCAGTAATACAGGAAATCTGTACTATGCAAAGCCGGTATTCTGTATATTATAGAGGAGAAAATTATATCTTATAATTCTGTGATTATAGGACCTACAGACACATATCAGACCTTAAATTATTATTATTATTGTAAACTAAAATAACACTTAAATATAATTTTTAAAATTTTTTAGATATTAAAAAAAATCGGGTTAAAAAATATTCTTTTCGCATTTAACCCATGGTCGTTACATATTTTATAATTATGCTATATATCCTTAGAAAGGTATTTTTTTAATTTGTTGTATTATAAATTAACCCCTATCGTGAATAAAAATTCCCCATGAAATTTGTTCCCTTTTCACATTTTTCCTATTAAAATAGAATGTTAAACAAATAAAAGGGAACAAATTTCATGTGTAATTTTTATTCACAATAGGGGTGTATCTTACATCTAGTAGTTCTCGAGATATAGGCTTATATATTTTCAACTTTGAGAGCGCCCGAAAATGTTTTACTTTTATCTCCTCTAACTGTTTAATTAATTTTTTTTAACAAATTCACTGAAATCGACTGGTTCCGAAAAGCATATGTAAAAATGTCGTGGTAGTGGTACAGTGTATATTTGTACAACTATTGTAAATTAAGATAACGTACAACTTCTACGACACTACAACATCACTTGTGAATTAAACAATTCTATTAGAAAATTATATTGCACTTGTATATAGTTATTGAAGTAGAATTGGGTTCACAAACAAAAAAAAAAAGGAACAAAAGAATTCTTGTTAAAATAGACCAATTTTTTCTCGTCAAAATAAAGCATACAATGGCATCATAAAGTAATGGCAATTTTTTTAATTTTCCTATATAAAGTATAACGGTAAATAGATGAAATCGTTGGAATGCATCACTGTTTAATAATAAAAAAAATTATAGACAAGTATGTATACCAAACATAATCCTAAGCATACCTCCAAAATTGTAAGAGACTGGTTGCTAAACAAATTTCCAAACACTTTAGATCAACCTCCGCAGTCCCCAGTCCTCAATTCAATTGAACACCTGTAGGAATATCTGGACAAAAAAGTTAGGCAAAGATATAATTATAGCAAGGATACCGTGAAGGCAGTTGTACAGGAAAAATGCATCAATATTTCGTCTGATTTCACTAAAAAAAATCTTCATAACAGATTGTCAGCTGCGATAAAGGCATAATTACCATACAAAATATATTTAATACAATGTTTTATATAATTACCTGTCCGTTAAATTTGAATTATTTGTTTACGTTCTTTATTTTTCTAGTTTTTGTTAATGAGTTATATTTTGCTTAAGTTACTTACAAATTATGAAATATATTTTCGTGTAGTATATCCTATATTTAAAATTATTATATATATATATTTTTTTTAGCAATTCAATGTGTTTACGCTGACGCTCACAGTTTATTATTAAATAGAAAAATTTTATAATATTGTATTAATTAAGATATTTTGTATATAAACATATCTATAGTATTCAATAATTTAAAGAGAAACTTTAACTTGGAGCTTTAAATATTGATTTTTAAATAATTGAGTGCAAAAATTGTCGCTCTTTTATTATACATTGATTAACTAATTAATGTACGTGTTTTAAAAATCATTAATAGTTAAAATTACATTTAACTTCATTACTGTCAGCAGTAAAGTGAGTGAAGCAAACTATCCAGTTATTAGGTGGCGGAAAAAGTAGTCTGGTCAATTTGTACACAAGTACGAATATACAATATGCAAAAATAAATTGGGTAAGATTAAACCTGAATGTAAATTATTTCATAAAAATTAATTATTTTTTCCAGTTAATTAGATTTATAATTCAACTTATTCTGTTATGAAATACGAATATACGAATATACTATAACCTTCAGCCAATATTATATGGCATCCGGCGTGCGCACGCAGAGAATAAAGTAATAAAATTGATTTAACCCATTTGCAGGAAGCTGAAATTCAATAATGCAAGTAAATGACTAAAATGCAATTACAGGCATGTTCTCAATTATATTTAGTTTAACAAAAGCGTAACAGAGTAAAATACATTTTTCAATATGTAACCGTTAAAATGAAGAATTGCTGACAATTAAAATGACAATAAGGACGTAAAATAAAACAATGTATGTGTGGATTAGGCCTGCTCTTCTTACAAATAAAATTTGCTAATTTTATAGACTTTTGATTTTACACACGAGTGTTCACAAACTAAATTACTTAATTAGAGACAGTTGACTGATAAACACAAATATATATAACTCTATACAAATATATTTTCGAAGGGCAGGGCTTATGCATTGCTATCACTGTTGTGTGTTAAGTGTTCTGATTAACTTAACTACAAGTATATTCAATTTTATTTCGATTGAAATTAATTTTATTGGTTTACTTAATAGTTACTATAGGTCAATAGTAAAAGAAAATTTAAGAAACAAGAATTAATCAAATAAGTTATAGATATATAAGTATGCTTATAAATTCGATATTTTTTCAACATATGTAATCATAATAATTCTAATCGCTGTACAATTTAAGTAGTGTTTCGCATGCATCTACCAAAGTTTAAACTTTGTTGAAAAGTTACAATCACATCCAGAGAAAATACATTCAAAACATGGCATAACAATGAAATTGTTGAACATCAAAAAGCGACAATTATTAAAAACAGACTTTCTGTGCCTACTTAAATTGCCAATGAACGCCTGACACCCACTAATTGTGCATAATGCGATATGTAAAATATGCTGGCATTCATGTCTTGGACTATGTTAATGTGGCGGCAACTTTCACAAACCCTGGCAAAATAAATAGAAACTTACGAAGCAATTTGTCCGCCAAAATGAACTATTTAACATTTGGTAACATTAATGAATTGATATTTTTGACGAAGATGAAGACAACAATTCGCAGATCAACTAATCTTATCAACTAAGATTTTACTCCCACGAACTATACAAGCAATAACCATACTCAAGTTCTGACTTCATCCCAGGACCGCAATAGGTTCTGACTATTCGTTAAAATATTGAAGTTTTCAGCTAGTTCCATGATTTGTTCTCTCTAAAAAATTTCACTTTTTTCTTGTGGTTGAATTATTTTCAAACACATAACTATAAGTAGAATAGACAGAAAGGACTAACTACCAGCTATACAAAATATATTATTCCGTTCTATGTAACTTTAGCATGTATGTATATGTTATATATGTTGGAGTTTTATAATATAAAAACAAAAGAGGACGCTCTATGGGAAATGTGAATCCGTTTCAGTGTCGACTTTTTCGGCTTTAAATTAAATATATATATTAAAATTGTGTAAAACATGTATCTAATATTTTGTTTGTACTCCGTTTGTCTTTATTATAGCTGACAATCTTCTAAACATAGAAACAATGAGTTTCTAAGTAAAATCAGGCAAAATTTTGTTGCCTTTATCCTGTATTACTACCTTAAAGCTACCCTTGCCTGAAAATTTATTTGCCTAATTTGTTTATCCAGATATTCCCATAAATTCTTTGGATTGGATTGAGGTCTGGGTGCTAGGGAGAAAGGTCTAAAGTTTTTTGACAGTAATTTAGCAACCACTCTTTGTAAGGCTTGGTATCATTGCCATGTTTTAAAATCCAGTTCTGCGCTAATTCTAATTTTTCTACATTAACGGCTACATTGTTTTTTTAAATTTTGACAAAATATTTCTTTTCATTGTAGATTCTAAGATTACCGAACCCTGATGCCACCATTCAACCCCAAACCATAACTGAGCCCAAGATATGTTATAACATTTCGACAATGTAATTAATACTTCTTCGTTCTTGGTTCCCCATTGTTTTGGTGCATTTGAGACTCCAAATATCCCACACTGACTTCCGTCGGGGAAAAGAATATTAGAATATATAATATTATTTTTTTTTTTTTGCAAAATTCAAACATTTGGTTATGTTGTTCTTTGATATAAAGAGCTTATTACTTGTCACTCTACCATGTAGGCTATTTTCATGCAAAGAACTTCTAATGATTTTTCAGAAATCTTCGTAAATTTTTAAGCTATTTAAACAACACTAGATGTTGGGTTTGTCGTTGCTTTTCTTAATTCACTTTTTATCAGTCGCTCTGGTCGTTTTGCACCTGGCTAATTTTCTGCGGTATTATGTCTAGTATACTCTATTAAAAATTAAAAATTGGTCTATTTTAACAATAAATCAATTAAATTTGTTGTTGTCTCTTTTTTTTGTAAAATAAATTCTTCTGGAATAATTATATAAAAAATGCAACGTAATTTTCTAATATAATATTATTTATACTAAGATAATTAAGTTTTAAGAATATATGGTGTTGACTTTGCTTTGCCGATCACAGTACTTATATGCTTCTGGTATTGTTTCCCTTGTTTCAAATATATTAAGTCTTATTAGAGATCTCACTATATCAGTTGCTATGTCATGTGATTTAACAGTATTTGATTTAGTATACGAAGCTATTTAAAATCAATCCTGAATCAATCGTCCATTGAAGATGAAAATCCAAAGCTACACAATGGTCATAGAAAATTTCAATAAAACACAAACAAACAACACCCATTTTGACGTGTATGTGAAAATTCAGTGTGATGTTTACTGAATACATTAAACACACAATTCAGGTGTCGAAAGTTTTGACAATCCAAAGAAGGTATTAACCCTTATGTGATTGACAAAAAAACTACGTATTTTGTACTACAAGGTACCCGGGTACCTTCATACAAATCTCATAGAAAACTACACTTTTTGCAAACAAATTTATAAAAGTTACATATATTTATATACTGTTATATGTATTTGGGGATTTCCATGGTGTTTTAGGATTTGGTCATAGGCCGTGTTTTATGTAGTAGGTGATTCCCCATACTAGCAAAAATACGTATGTACATTATTTAAGAAAATATTTCTTCACTGTTTTCATTTTACTTTTTTATCCACGCGGGGAAGTTTATTCGGCTGAAGGAAGTATTTATTTTTGTTGTTAAAGTTTTCAAATAAATTATAAAATGAGGTCAAGTGCAAGAGTCCGTAATATAAGATTTGGCTCTACAGATATATGTAAATAAATTATTGTGTGAAAGTGATTTCAGTGAGGATAATTTTATTTGTTCAGATGATGAGGATAAGTACACTCCAGCAGAGAACGAAATAGCTTCAGATGCTGAATCGACAGGAATTGTAGAAACAGATGAGGATTTCTACGCCTCAGATGAAACCAACGGAGTATAGAAATATAAACAGGAAATAAATTGTTGGGCAAATATAGTTGTTGTTGGCTACTAGGGCATTTTCCTCAAATACAGACTCCGAATAAAAATGTTTTAAGACTACGCGGAGGAGCGCCCCAAAACTATAAATTATGCACACCAAAAGAAATATTTGAAAGTATTTGATATTATATTGCGAGAAAAAATAGAAAAATTAAAAAAATTGCTATAAACAACAATGCACACATGGGTAGAAAAATCGCAACCGCTAAAAACAATATATTTAAACCTTTCGGCGTAGATGACTAAATGCATTTTTTGGTATTTTGTTACATATATGCTGGTGAAGAAGTGAAACAGAGAGCATTTATCTGAGTGGTGGAGACCTATTAAAACTAAAGGAGGATAACATGGATAAGTTATTGGGCGAGTATACTTGTAAGCGCAGAAAAAATCGATGCTTTAGATGTAACAGTAATGGCATCCTGGAACACAATGTACAATTCCCTTCCACTGACCGCCGGAGAAAGTATTTGAAAGATCTTAGTTTGCAATTGTGTATTGCAAATTCCCAAATTTCAAGGCAAAAGCAAACAATCAAACATCAATAGAGATGATACTAAGAAAAGTGTATGAAGCCCGGGTAAAACCAGACACCTCAAATGCACAAAGAGATAAAAGTGGGCGTATTGCAGTAGCAGGAATTTGCAAGATCTGTTCGAAACTTCGTATAAAGCAGAGGAAAACACGTAAAGCTTGTAGCAATTGCTCTATACCAATTTGCATTCGATCAATCAACCAATATGCACAAATTGTTTACAGAACGATTAATAAAAATAAATTTATAATCATACAAACATATTTATAATACATCTATATGAACGTCAATATGAATTTGTATACTTACATGTTTTTGTTATATACTTGCAAATATGTAAATAAATTTCGGTTTTTAATTTTAGTTTTGTAAGAATATATAAAGAAAATTTCATTATTTTTGCCAACATTATTTGTAATAAACAAAAAACAGTTTATTACATTATCATTTTTTTCAAAGAAACGCATAAAGGTACCTTGCAGTACAGTTAAGGGTGTTGGAAGAAAGTCGGCATATTACGCTTAAATAAGTTCAAAGATATGAAAATAAATAAAGTAACAAAAGCTAGGAGCTCTCAAGAAGTTTAATGTACGATGGTTATAAATTTCTACAATAAAAATCAATTTCAAAACGCAATAGGTACCCGGGTACCTTGTCTTATTATATAATACAGTTTAAAAAAATCCCACCCATTTGGAATAGCAAAACAGTTAACAAGAAAATTGCCCTATTTAGCCGTACTGTGCGTATATTGAATAATATATAGAATAATATAATAATTTTGCTAGTAGTATTTTTGTTACTTTCAATGTAGAGAAATTCCAATTATATATATATGCCTTTTCTTTAATAGTCATTTTTTCTAGTTCGAACATATTTCGTTGTAGGAATAAGCATCAACTTCTGATATTTGGTTTAAGAAAGAAAACAAATCATCTAATATCTTACAAGACTTACTCTTTTTAAAATTCACAACATATTTTTACAATCATTTAACTGGATTCTCTAATCTATATTATTAAATATGAAGTACATGCCTTAATATTAATTTAAACAATTTTATATTTGATTTTTTGCTATAAAAATACAGAGTGAGGGATGTAAAAAAGACGGAAACCACATGCCATTGATAGTGTCAACAAATATCAAAAACAATGTCAACAATTTAACAATAAATCAACACAAAACATGAAATAAAATTGGCACAACATCAACAAAAAACGCAAACTAAGAAGCACATAAAAACGTGCGTACAAAGTGGTTTGAAAATTGTGTATCTTTTATTGAAAGTGACAATTGGTTTTTTTTTTAAAACAAAAAACATTAACTGCCAGAGACGAGGCAAAAAAATGTATGTAGCTATATAAAGTTTTTAAATTTGCAGGAACAACACAGACTAAATATAAATAGAGGTTTATAGAAAAAAAATATCAACAACAACATGTAAAGAAAGCATAAATATCAATAATAATATTAACAAGTCAGAGTTTATATTCGGCTGTGTCGAATCTTAAATACCCACCACCAAAATAAGAGTTGTGTGATTTATTCATACTTGAAACTAATTATACCCTACACCACAATAGTGGGGAGGGTATATTGGATTTGTGCTGATGTTTGTAACGCCCATAAATATTGGTCCAACACCCACCTAAAAGAATACCGATCGGCTCAGAATCACTTTCTGAGTTTTATTTTTCATCGAACTTATTTCAGTGGGAGTTATTTGATTAGGATTTATTTCAATTCAAGTTATTCAAGGTATGGATAAAATCAGCAATAAAATGCTTGTGGAGTTACCTCGTGTAGCTAGAATAATTATCCTCTTTATCTTCAACGCTATTTTACGCCTAGAATACTATCCTGCAGATTGGAAGGTGTCTATGATCACTATGATTCCTAAGTCAGGGAAGGATCACACCAAAGTAGAGTCATATAGGCCAATTAGCCTATTGCCGACAATTTCTAAACTGTTCGAAAAATTGTTAATGACTAAGTTGATTCCAATTCTGAACGACACTGAATGCATTCCTAATCATCAATTCGGCTTCAGAGCTAAACACAGCACCATCGAACAAACACACAGATTGGTAAATGTGATAAGAGGGTCGTTTGAAGACAAAAAATACTGCTCCGCCCTTTTCATTGATGTGTCCCAAGCGTTCGACAAAGTTTGGCATGACGGTTTAATGCATAAAATAAAATTAACTCTGCCTGCTAACACCCATAAACTTATGGATAGCTATTTATACGGTCGCAAATTTAAAATCAAAGAAGGCAATTTTTTAAGCCCCGCTCAGCCAATTGAAACAGGTGTGCCACAGGGTAGCATACTGGGTCCTACTTTATATTTGATTTATGCCTCCGACATGCCGTCAGACCCCAAAATCCACACGTCAACTTTCGCAGACGATACAGCCTTTATCAGCGTTCACAAGGACCACCAAGTAGCATCACAGAATTTGCAGAATTATGTTTATAAACTAAAGAATTGGCTAGAGCTTTGGAAAATCAGGGTTAATGAACAGAAATGTATTCATATCACTTCCACATTGCGAAAAGAAACTTGCTCGTTCATCAAAATAAATAATCAAATTATTCCTCAACATAATGAAGTCAAATACCTCGGCATTCACCTCGACCGCCGTTTAACTTGGAAGTGCAACTTAATTGGCTAATTGGCAGAAATTCTTCACTAAAGGTGGACTGCAAACTATTGTTGTACAATGCAATTCTAAAGCCAATCTGGTGCTATGGAATTCAATTATGGGGTACTGCCTCAGCATCAAACATTGAAAAAATTCAAAGGGGTCAAAATAAAATTCTACGTATAATTACTGCAGCTCCATGGTATGTTAAAAATTCTCGAATTCACAAAGATCTATGCGTGCCATCAGTAAAAGTTGAATTTACAAAACACGCGTCAAAGTATGTCAGCAAACTTGAACACCACCCAAACCCACTTGCACGAGACATCCTTAACTTTAGTGGCCATAATCGGTTGAGAAGGAGGGATACCCTTGCTTTAACTCACGCGCAAAATAGATGACTGGATCAGTTGATGTGAAATTTTTTTAGTATCATAAAATTTTTGTCTAGCACTGGCTGGGCTTATTATTTTCTTTTTAGTATTAAGATTTGAATACTTATTGTTATTTCATTATATGAAGATTCAATAAATAAATAAAGACTATAAAAAAAAAAAAAAAAAAAAAAAAAAAAAAAATTTTAATGGGAGCTAACCTTATTATTACTATAGAGCCGAAATTTTTTCAAAAACGAATAGTTTTTTTAATCTTTTTATTATTTTTTATTGCATCTGCCTTTACTTTATAGGCCTTACAATATGTATTCAAATCTTATACATAAATCTTACAAACTATCAAACCAATAGTATACTATAGTTTTTGCATACGTATAACTGATCTTTGTAAATTTTTGGTTCGAAATAAATATTGTAAAAATATTTATGTATTAGATGATGATTAGAATGAAATTCGGTATGACGATGTAATTATGTATACATGTGGGTTATTTGTGGCAAATTTCAAATTGACAGTGATGTGTATGATTTTCGGACTTTGTATGGTGAAATTTGGAGCAATCGTCTTAAAATTTGGTGCACTGCATTTGTTTATATATTTGCATAATTTTCGTAAAATTTAAGCGGGATAGTGATTTTTATAAAAGATTTATGCACATTTTCGGAGGTGAACGTTATATGGGAGCTATGGTCAAATATAGACCAATGAAAAAATAATATCGTTCAAAGATTTCTCTTAGCATGAAACTTATTGTTTCTTTTTTTTCGTATACTGCTTTTCTTTAGGATACTGCTTTTCTCTAGGCAGTTATGTTCCATAGAGCCAAATTTCCGGAAGACATTTGTATGGGTGTTTTTTAAAAAAAAAAAGTGGACCGATTCTTACCATTTTCAATAGAAATTAAACATTTATAGTAGAAACAACAACAATTATATTATCAGCATTATATTTGAAGAAAATCACAAGTAAATAATATCTGCGAATATCGAGGTTGTGTGAAACTTTGGTCTATAACTCGGATTCTACTGGATCTATTTTGCCCATTTTCAATACTAGACATTTCGATGAAATTAAGATTGTTCGATAAAAATTTATTGTTTTAAGTATGTTTTTCGGAGCTCTATCGTGCCTTCAACAGATGGAGAGATTCATTGACATGGCTAGATCATCTTAAATTTTTAAAAGAACCTACTTAAAATCTTATATTTCGATGTATTAAAAATGGAATTTCGAACTAAATATACACCCATTTTTTTGTTGGTGGGTATAAAAACATGAAATGGATTTTTATTCAAAATAAATCTTAAAGTAACCAACTCTAGGAACAGCATGTAAATGTAATTGTAAGCAATGTAATTTACATACAATATTTATCTTAAAATTCTTCTTTACATTTAAATAGATGGTTCACTTTGTTATTCTGTTAAGCTTTGGGATAACAATATTACACAAAAATAAAACCAGTTCAATTCGTTGTTTTTGTGTATTTGATTTTTTTTTTATATAATTAATAAACACAAACTGCGAAGCTTATTTGTTTATCTGCAGAAAACACCCAGAGTCTTTGACAGGAATCAAACTGGCAACCCTCTGACTGATAGGCCGGCACACTATAGCCTCGTCTATCGGGGCATCCTGTTATTTTCCATACAAAATATTTTGTTTATTTTCAATACAAACCTCAAGAGCCGCAAATGTTTTCAAATTAACAAATAAATAAATTAATTTCACATGAGATTTTCTTCAGTTCAACAAAACGTATACTTTATTTTTCCATTTCATATTATATTGTATATTAAATAATACACATACGTCCTAGATAATCATAAATTTCAATATAAATTACTATTTTTAAATAATTGTAGCGTGTTTTTTCAATGAAATAATTTTACCCACATTTTTTTCAGTTGAAAAATGTCCTTCTACTTTTATTGTGTATTAGCTGACCGCTCCGGCTTCGCTCGATATTTACTAATGATTTGTATTTCATACAGAATCAAAAAAATTAGAACACAAAAATTTCAGAAAAAGAAAAAAAACCAAAAGTTTTTATCAATTTATTGCTTAAAAAGTTTCTTCAAATTTCGACTATTGAGTATGGGGGCAAAAGATCAATCGAATCATCTAGTAGGTGGTTCCTTCCGAAGTTTCCCTCAGGATAGCAGGTGCATTTAAAAATTATGTAAAATGATCCTATCGTAAAGCGAATGATTAGAGTTCTTAGAGTCGAAACGATCTTTACCTATTCGCAAACTTAAAATGGGTCAGAAGCTCACCTTTCTTGCTGTGAAGGTTGTGAATATGTATATAAAATTTAAACGGCATCGCGTGAAAACGGCTAGAGCGATTTGGCTAATTTTTTTTTGTTCTATTCAAAATTTTTAGGAGATGGTTTGTAAAAAAAAAATTAAAAAATTCCCGGTAAAACTCGGAAATTTTAAGTTTTTAATATATTGCCTCCTTTTCACTTCTCACTTCTTATCACATTTAATTTTTTTATATACATATGTATGTATATAGATGTATTCACAACCTGCCTGTTCTTATTTATTTGCAAATAAAATATCTAAATTTATACAGCATACTTTAGGGGCTTTTTTTTACTAAAGTTGACTGGACTCACAAAAAAAATCCGAGTTTTACCCGGATTTTTTTAATTTTGTTCTTTACAAACCATCTCCTGAGAATTTCGAATCGAATAAAAAAAATCAGCCAAATCGCTCCAGTCGTTCGCACGTGATGCCATTACATAAATGGACCATTTTATTTTTATATATACAAGATATGAAATTTGAATATATTTATTACTCCAGCCACAGTTTAACAGCCCATAAACATAATCTTGGCAAATAAAAAAATTATAAAAAATATCCTTACTTAGCATTTGCTCACTCAATTTCAGTTAATGTTTAAATATAATAAAATTTTATGTAAAAATCAAGTCATTTTTAAGCCAGAAAAAACCTGCTTTAACTGCATTTTGTTGTTTAACTACCAAAAGCCAGCTGAAATAGATTTATGGCATATGATCTGGCTTTTTCTTTATTGAACTTAATGTTTGCATTTGATATCAACATTTTTCTAATCTCCTTATAATGATTATACGGTATGGCTATTATCCTTGTATGTCGCATTAGTGGTATTGGCTTTTGTTTGACGACAGGCCAACGCAAGCAAATAAGCGTGTGTAATGCGGTTGATTTAATATTAAAAACTTAAATAAATCATAACGATATTTTTAATCTTATATTTAAATATTTCTGGACTAAATACAATTAGTTTTAACTATTGCTTATATATTCTTATGTTGTTGAAACAAATAAAAAAAAATTTTCCCAAACAATCTTTGTTTCACTCAAATGTTTGATATTCAAAATCAGTCCAGTAGGATCCGTGTTATAGACCTAAGTTTGAGATAACCCCGTTATTTTTCAGAAATTGTTTGCTATTTTCTTCACTTATAAAGTAGATAATATTAGGAAATTTTTCGCACTATATTTTTATTATCGGTCAACGCATTTTTATAGCTCCATTCAAATGTCTGCCCATATCCATACGAAATTCATCAAAAATAAGTTTCCAGCAAAGGAAAATTATAATACCATATTTTTTAGGCAATGCTCATAAATCTCTTATAAAAAGTACTATCAAGTGTGATGGGTTTATAATATTCGGCACAGCCAAATATAACTCTTACTTGTTAAGTTTTACTTCTCGCATCATTGAAACTGAAACATCCATAAGGATTCCTCAGAGAGAGAGAAAGAGACATGGATTAAGCCTTCATTGTAGTTCTTATGATTTATCTTTAAGTCTGCTCCTACTCATCCTTTTTCATAAAACTTGGTCAGTTTTATATATTTCATCATTATTAGTCATCATATAAGAAATAAGATTTTCCATCCCCAGGAGTTTTCCTAACACGGTGTTATCTTTAGTTTCCATATGGCTTTAGTTTTCTTACATCGAATTAAATAGTAGCAAACTATACCTAATTCGCTTTTGAACTAGAGGCAAATCCCGGCATAACGAAGGATATGTTATTAGACCCACTAGATATATGTCTCTTATATCCAATATCTTTTTATATCCTACAGCAGCATAGTAGGGAAGATAAAGAACAAAAACTCCACATGAAATTTGTTCCCTTTTATTTTTTTAGCATTGAATTTTAATAAGAAAAGTGTAAAAAGGAAAAAAATTTCATGTGGATTTTTTTTTCACGATAGGGTTGTATATTAAAAAATGTCAATCGACCCGGAATCGCTTTTAAAATTGATTTAACGACGTCTGTCCATCTGACTGGTTGTCCATGCAAATTTGTGCGCATAGTTTTGAATATATTTTCATAAATGTAAGTATGTAAACTTTTTTCGGGCTAAGGACTATTGGGATTGAAATTGGTCCGTTATTTCTCCTAGACCCCATAGAAACGTCCTTCCCAAATAGCACTTTATTACTCAGTATTGATCATAGCTCACTTTTAAGACCCTATTCTTAAAATAAATTTATCATGCATAAATATTTTTTAAGTTTTGATATCAAGAAAATATTTAATGCAAATAATTCGCTTATGCACAAAAGTCACACTACTATATTTCCTATACTACAGTCCCTATATAGCGCCCATTTAGAAAAAATTGTTTTTGCTGATATACTCTGTGTAGGACATTATACCTACATATATGACCGGGCTTGATCAAATATACTTTCCAACTTGTTTGAATAAGTTTAAATGGATATCTGAAGACATGAGTTAGGTTAAAATTTTTACATCCTTTTTAGTTTTTAATTTTATTTTAAATTCAATAAATTAAACATGGTTTAAATCCGCCAGTTTTTTCCACCTGACATCTGCTCGATACCATTTTTTATTTGCAAATGTCATATAACTGTTTCAATAAAATACAAATTTATATTTTCATATAAATCATTTTTGTGTTTTTTTTTTGAAGAACAAAATTATCGTTGAAAACCCCATATAAATAAGCAATTTATATGAATAATTTTTTAGAAATATTTAGTATTAAAAATTGTTTAAGTCTAACTTATTCACGTTTTATGCAAACAAATCTTTTTTCCTATCTACCAACTTCAAAGGATCTAATAATATTCATTTGAATGCTACCTTTAAATATAAAACGCTAACTGTCGTATTCATAAAAAATAAAGTAGGTTTGAAGTGTGCTTTTAGATAAAGTCTACTTTAATTTTTTCTGAATAAGACTGTAAAGCTAGATATACACGATTGAAATTTTCTTCAAAATTGCTCTCAAAATGCTTCAAACTCGTGTAAGCAGCAAAAATTCTTCAAGATTTATTTATTTAATATTTATTAATAGTTATTTCAATCGTGTAAATCTAGCTTAAGTGTTAAATTCAATATGATTGTTCACCTCCGATGAACGTTTTTTATACACCAACGTTTCTAACCAACGAAATCTTAAGACCCCAAAAAAACCTTTTTAATATTAATCACCGAAATTAAATTTAACGTGATTATTTTTTTTCTAATTACCTTGAATTATAAGTTGTTAGGGCAACACACGCGCATACAGCCAAAAGCGTGGAAATTTACATTGTATTACTTTTTCTCAACTTTGATTAAATATTATCTTACAATTTTCCATTCAGCTTTTAACATTATTATTTGCACATACACATATTAATTTAATTAATGTAACAACTACCTGGTTACAATTAACAAATTTTAATAATTGTGACACCGAATGTCAACACACCTCCAATTAAACAATTTAAAGGCAGAGTCATAACATTACAAGGAATGTGTGTTTGTGATTTTGTAGCATACAACTAACATTCATTAACTTTATCAATGTAGCAATCAGGCAGGCAGTGCAAATAAAAATGGCAGAGCAAGTAACCAAAGATCTTTTTTTACTTTTTTACAATTATGAATTGCCAGTCAGTTTCTTTGCGATAATTATTTACACTTCAAAATAAAAGATACAAAACAACAAGAAATAATAGAAAGGAAAGAACATATTGACATTATTATTTTTTTTTTGTTTAACACGGAACACATTTTCTTAAGGTTGTTTTTTCTTATAAATTTTGTTTCTACGTAAACTAAGCTGATGTTATCAGTTTCTTACAAATTGTTATTTGGAAATGTCTCCACCAAGTGCGTATGTATATGTTTGTTTGTCATTTGTATTAAATTAATTTGTATAAATGACAATTGCTTACCTAAATATGTACATTAGGATGATCCTTATATTTTTTATGCTCAATAGTTCTAAACGAAACTGTATTCGAAATGTACAAGGTGGCGCAAAACTAATCCTCCTATCAGAAAATGCTATAAATTTTGCGATTGGCCCCTAATTTCAGTTCTGTTTTGACATTTGTGTAGTAAACACATGCGAAATACACGTTAATAAACAATGTTACGCTACACTGCTCCAGAACGCGGAATATTGCTGACTGTTTATTTCGGTCGGTGACTTTGGCACAACGTGAATTTCTTCGCAGATTTCCTGGCCGTCCAACGCCTACTGGTGAAATACTGCGAAGTTTAGCCGCTCGCCTCGAAGAGGCTGGCACAACACGAGATGCTGCCAGGCGTGGTAGACCCCGGAGTAGCCGTTCTGCAGATAATACAAAGTCCAGACGGTGCATCAGCTGTTAGCTGCTGACCGGCATTCGCGTCTAACATACGCTCAACCCATCCTTAATCACCACCAAGAGGAAGATGATTTTTCATCAAAAATAATCATGAGTGATGAGGCCCATTTCCATCTTATCGGGTACGTAAATAAGCAAAATTTACGCTTCTGGGGCACTGAAAATCCGCGTGTAACCCACGAAGAGCCATCACACCCGCTCAAAGTCACTGTATGGTGTGCTGTTTTCGCTGGAGGAGTCATCGGACCTTTTTTCTTCGAAGACGTCGCGGACCAAACGGTTACTGTGAATGGTGAAGAATCAAAGTTTTTCATTTTTTTTTAATTACAGCCAAAAAACATCGGAAGTTTACTTTTGCGCCACCTTGTATATAGTTTTTTTTTAATAATTTTATGTACCTATTTGTGACCAACATTTTCTAGAAATTTGCCATAACCAAATTTTCTCTTTCAATCTCCATTAAATAGTTGTTTAATTTGAGACCATCACTTTTAATTAGATTTTTTAAGATTAAAATTTTTAATTTTTGAATATACTTGATCAGAACCAGGAAATTCAAACTTCTGAACGTTAACTAGATTTGCTAGAATTTTCAGCATTTGGTTGTTAGATTTCAGAAAATTGACAAGTAATATCCTTATGTAAAAAAACACAGAGAGTGTTTTTTAAGACAGTTGTTATCAAAAGCTTTAACTAAGAATAATGAAAATTTCGGATATTTGCAAATTATTGAGGGGAATAAATTCGTAAGATTTAATAACAATAACGTTTTGTTTAAAATGTATTTTAAAGATGTTTAGCAAATATTTACTCTATTGTGTAGATATACCTTCTCCACCTAAGTTTAAAATTCATCACTCTACTCTAGCCTTTAAATAATAACAGAGAGCTAATTACGACTTAAATTTTACGTCTAATTAGATGCAGCTAAAGTTTCGCATAGGAATTATTTTGTTTGTTGAAAATATAAAAAAATGATTTCAGATTTATCGCTTACATTTCATTATCCATTAAATGACAGTTGTTAAATTTTGATAGCAACACAATTCGACTTTACACTACGACTTGGAAGCTTAGTTACGCGATAAATTTGAGTGCCAGCAACAACATATCGTTACATAAAATCCAAATGGCAGAAAAAATTTCAAAATCGATTTTTGATTGAATATTATGTAACTAAGCGAATTACATCTATTTTTTAAATTTTACTCGCATATGTCGAAAAACGTCAATTTTATTAATATATTTAAAAAGGCCGCAACTACAATGTAAATAACTATATAAACCAAACAGTCGTAAGTACACTTTTAATTAATTTTTTTAACTGTTAGTTGAAAGTTAAATTTTTGAAATTAGTAACAAGGACGTTGTTTATATTTTTGTCGAATCAGTTCGGTTACATAAAGAAAAACTAAAAATATTCATAAAGAATTTAAATGTTTACTTCCGGCTGATTGCCACAGTTTTTACGCAAATTTACCATACTCAGATTAGATTTATAAATTTTACTTCACAAAGTGAACTCCTTTTCTTCTCATGTACGAGTATACAATCGTTTGTTTTAATTTTGTTTTCTTTTCTTAAATAAAGTATATTTTTCTCGAATTCCTTAAACTCGTTGTAATGAGTTTTATATCTTTTATATTCAAAATACAGAAAACAAAAAGTGAAAAATGTTTAATAAGAAAAGCTTAATTTGTTCATCCTAATTGTAACTTTTATTAAAAAATTTGTTGTTGTTACGGCTTTTGGGTTTCAGAAAAAACGATTCCAAAAGGCTTTAAGTACAATTACTAAAAACTACTATTATTTTATAATTTTTTTCATTAAACCAAATTCGCAATAGTTTTTAATGTTAATTCTGAAATTTGGCTAATAAGAATGAAAAAGTTTTAAATTTATAAAGTTTTTTGCTAATCCTGTAAAAAAATAAAATGTGTAATTACAGCCTTTTGGATTTTCGGTGACGATATATTCTCTGTTAGCGCCACCATCAAAATCCCCACAAATTTGATGACTATCTGGCAACTTACCAAATTTAATATTTGTAAAGGAATTTTTTTAATTGTCAATAGGACATCTAAATTAATTTTTTTAACGAAAGTTGTTAATTGTCAAGAAGCGTCCCTAAGCCTTCGCCATTTTTGAAACAAAAGTCCATTTAAAAGTTTGGCTTAAACGCGGTGCCTTGGGTATACATACATTATTTAAAATTTTAAAATTGTTCTAGTTCGTATAAAATTTTAAAATATTATTTTTTTTATAAAATTTTTAACTGTATTATATGTTTAGGAATTTTAATATTCAAATACACATTGCTGAAGTAAATCAAGTCTTTTATTAAGCTAGTGTGTTTTTTATTCAAAATCCTGTGGAAATTGCTAGCTCGGCCTACTTGCCTTCTCAACATTCTCCTTTCGGTTGTATTCTTTGTGTGGTGTTTGTAGGAGAGATCCGGATTTTGCTCTGTTGAACACAGTAGTTTATTTTGATTTTTTTTTTGTTTAGTTTAGTTTTTTTAATTTTAGTTTTACAGTCCTTTTTGGATGCTTTGCCATTTTTATAATCACTGCACCCTAAACTGTTGGATTCTCAAGTAATTTATGAGTGATTTCCTATTGCTCAGCACACGAACAAATGTATTTAGACTGATTACATTTTTTGAGGTCTAACTGTTTTTTTTTTTTTTGAGCGAAAGCGTTGCCGTCAGCTTTGTCCAAAAAGCTTCTAATAGTCTAGCAGTATTTTGAATAACCAATGCTGTATTTTTGGTAAAATTGGCAGTAACGTTTTATTAGTTATACTGTGTTTACAATTCTTTTGGATATCATTTTTTTTTAATAAAAAAATATTCTTAAAATTCACTATTTTCGACCCAATATCAACAAAAATTTATTTCTCTATATGTATGTATGTAAATTATTTTTTGAAAACAACAATCTATGTAAACAAAATTTTGATTATTGTTATTATTATACTGTGTCATGTAAAACTAAAATAGTAAACAAATTATTTGAATTATGCAAATCTTTTTATTAAACTAGAACAACAACATACTCACACTAATTTGTTGTATAACATAAGCACAAATTGTTGTTTTCATAACAAATAAAAAAACTATTCTACATGTTTTGTTTAAATTACGTATTTCATTGAATACATTGCCCCAGAATAAATGCCAACTACACAAATAAATTATTTTATACAAATTTGTAATTTGCCAACAATAAACATGAAAATAAGGCAAATGTATTTTTAGAAAATAACTCGATTGAACACTTGTAAGCCATAAATTGACATTCATGTATTAAGATTGATAAAGAGCTAACAGAAGCAACTAAAACTCCTTTGTTATTATTTCTTGTAAATATATTTTGGAGTCAGTTTTCAATTTATTTAAAAAAAAATATTAAAAAGTTATAAACTTGTGGACTATATTTTTACTTTATCCCATATCAATAATAACATAAACTATTGCAATAATAAAGATAGAGAACTTTTTTTTTATTATATAAAATTTATTCAAGTTCAGGTTATTATGTTTTATATGCGGAGTTACAAGATTTTACTTAAAGGTATTACAACAATTAAATATCGAAATAATTCAAAAAATATACTAATATTTAATATTAACAAATTTAAGGAAAATAATTCATAAAAACCTTTTTATAGTTATAAAAATTTTTAACAACAAACACTATTAAAATGATGGCTTAAAATACTCACATTTTTTGCAACTTAACGTCAATCAGAAGATCAACTGTGTTGAATATGGATCAGCTGTCATTAATTTTCCATATGGACTTCATGAGGCCCCGTAGGTACATTTACCACATTTTTACATAAACAGACAAGGTTGTTCTACGAAATCAATAGTAACAATATTTAACTGAATTCATTATGTTCAGAAGGTATTAGCGGTAGTTGACATAAAATATTTCTTCGGTCAGAGCAAAGGTAAAAACTTGGCGACTACTTAAAATCAAAATGGGCCTTGAAATGCCCAGTTGAACATCCTAGGGTTAAATGTTAGGGTCAGTTCTTTAGAGCATGTGCTGAGTAATTTATAATTAAATTTGCTATGTAGACGGTCGGTTACATATCTAGGTAACAAGTTATGAATTATTTTCAGTTTTTTATTTTAAATGCTCTGTAGCTTCTTCTTGTATGTTTTTGCAGCTTTTATAAACTAGACATGGCAATCATATATCATAATCGGTCGAATATACATTTTATAAATAAGATTTTATTTTTCAGGTTATGTATCGATGGAGGGGGAGGTTAAAGAGCGCAACCGCATATTATTGGCTATTTATAGACGTAGTTAATGTGTTGTTTAAATGTAAGCTTTTTATGTAAGAGATATTTGATTTCATCTTTTATGAGAATGCCTATTCCTCTTGACCATAATTTAATTGTGGGTAAAGCTGGCGGTCCACAACTCGCTTTTTAGGGTCAAGGCGTTTAAAGTTTTTTAAACGTTTTTAGCGTCAAGTATTTAAAGTTACATGTGAATGTATTTTCGGAGGTGATGTCGTAAGTAAAGCTGATTTTTTTTTATATAAAGTTTTTTATCGGTTTGTTTGTCAATTTTTTTAATGGCATCACCTTTAAAATAAATTAGCTTTTCATTTGTCGATGTTCTACATTTGCGACGCTTTCAGAAGTAGAAATTAAACGAAATCTTCGCTTTCCAAGCTTCAACGACTCCTACGCTTTTAAGTGTGAACTCAAAATATACGACTATATTGATTCTACTTTTTGGACAGTTGCTTAGAACGCGAGAAACGCGTAAACGCGATTTGTTGATAGGGAATGTACTCGTAATTCCTTGATTTTTAAACCAAAACAAACATTTTCAGTCTTTTTTTTTATATTTTAAAAGTACACTTGTAGCCAGTGTTGCCATTTTAGCACTTTTAGTGCTATATTTAGCATTTTGTGTCTCGAAAATGCATTGAAATTTTTAAAAATTATGCTAAATGCTTTTTAGCATAATTTGCTGGATAAAAAACAATTTTTTTTTTGAAAAAAATTTTACTATTTTACTCCAAAAAACACTTTTGGAGAAATAAAAAATAACTTTTATTAATAAATGAACACGGAAGTTTTTGAATTAATATATGAAATGTAATCTATTAAAACCAGTCAACAATTTTTATGAACAAAATTAGAAAAAACTATAATTTATATTTGTAGCATTTGAAATAAAAATTGTATTTTTATATTGAAAAAATTTAGCACTTTTTTTTCTGCTGTAGAACATTTTAGCACTTAGTTTTTGAAGTTTTCGCATATTTTGAAATTAATTTTCTGGCAACACTGCTTGTAGCTGCAATACTTAACAGTTAAAATTTACAAGAAATCGCACATATTTCCCAAAATAATGGTCTCCCTCTTAAAAAAAAAAGAACTATCTGTGATCACTTATATTTCCTATAAAAATCAACTTCTATATAGATTTATACAAATGTTCTCTAGATCTTTTAAATTGAAAAATATGGACAATCTTTGATCACTTATATGTCCTAATAAAAATAAATTTTTATATGGAATTATAAAAAGAGTTCTAGATTATTTAATAGTGGTCTAAATTGAAAAACAAGGATAATCTTTGATCACTTTTATTTCGTGCCAAAAATTGTTATTTAGAGCCTTTTATATTTTATGCTAATAATCGATTTCTATATAGAATTATAAAACTTGCTCTAGATGCATTAATGGTGGTATAAATTAATAAATAAAGAAAATATGTAATCACTTATATTTCCTACCTAATATCAGTTTTTAATATGGAACTATAAAACTAGCTCTAGACTCTGTAATTGTGGTCTAAATTAAAAAATAAGGATAATCTATGA
Organism: Bellardia bayeri; assembly: GCA_950370525.1. Classification (NCBI taxonomy): domain Eukaryota; kingdom Metazoa; phylum Arthropoda; class Insecta; order Diptera; family Calliphoridae; genus Bellardia; species Bellardia bayeri. The sequence goes on along the minus strand of OX493265.1, from coordinate 81,892,267 downwards.
TCACTTATATTTCTTAACAAAAACCGATTTCTATATGGAATTATAAAACTTGTTCTAAAGTCTTTAATAATGGTCTTAATTGCAAATTGATGATAATCTGTGATTTGAAATTTTTTGCATTTATTATTTATAATATGAGTAGTAAATTTATTATTTTCTATTTCTTGTGATTTTAACAAATATTTATATTTTAGTTAATCCTATGTGTTTTTTTAAAGCTAACTTTATGCATAATCACAGAATTCTCTTTGAAAATTATATGCAATGGTTTAGATTATTTAATTTATGAGAAATATACGCATAAATATTGTCATTAAATTTCAATTAGCTACATAATCTGACTTAAGTATTATTTGAGTTTTAAGACATTGACATATGATTGTGCTGCTTAACATACTTTGTTATGTGATGTAATATTCTGTGTATTTTTTATTGCTGTCACTTTATTTCCCAAAAACAAAAAAGTTATTACAAAGGTTGTCACAAAACCGTAATACATTAAATAATATTTTATAAATTCATTAATAGATGTTATTACTCATATTTTAGGTTCTTTAGTCCCAATTTACACGAAGCCATTTTTATTGAGAAGTTTATTACAATTTTTTCCTTGAAATTTTTACGGTGTTCACACAGCACAATTTGATTGCTTAAATCGCTCGCTTCTAGAGTATACATACATTTGCATACACATATTTAATACGAATAATAGAGTAAAAGGATTTGTGAGTACAATCAAGTGTGTACTTATCTTGACCTCACAACGATGTCTTAAATGTAATCAGCTTAGCTTAAAGAATTTCTTCTTGAAAATTTGGACTATAAATACACTTACATGCAAGGGAGCGAGATTTTTATATATTCTAAGCAATTAAATTAAGATTAAATGTGGTTATTTGATATAAAATAAGAGATTACAATGTCAAATATTTATATTTATTTATATTAGTTACAAAGACACTCTTGTAAAAATGTATGTGGAATTTAGATAAGCATTTGTTTTTGAAACTAAGCTTACGTTGGTTGCTTTAAAAGTATAAAATAAGTACCATATTTTATATAGATATTGATACATTTTTATATAAATTGATTTTTGAAAGCAAGAAATTATGCACGAAAATATCTACAGCTATCTATGGAGAAAGGCATGAACATTAAGACCCTCCAAACGATGAGGCTAATTTACAATATACTGCCTGACTGGTATATATTTTATATTTTTTCTTTTATAAAAAATTATGTACAAAACTCCAGCATAAAACTATGCATAATAGTTCAATAACTTAACATGCCACCCTCGTTTTCATACATAATTTGAATTTAACTAAATTGACTTATGTGTTTGTGATTATCCTTGTGTACCACTTGGTACACTGCAATTCCCATACAACACACACAAATATTGACAACCTGGTTCAAGTGTTACGTTAGAGATTAAGGTAACGAAATGTCTTGCTGGTTTTTAACCCTCTACGTAGACATGCAAACATACAACAAAAAATAACTATACAACTTTTCTGTAAATTGGTAAAAAAAAAGGAAAAAATACCAAAAAGCAAAAGCTAAGGTAAAAGAGTGTTGTATATTTGCAGATTTATTTTTTATCTTCCTGAGACCAGACCAAAAAAGTATAAACAAACTAAAAGATGTCCAGTTTGCTAGAGAAATGAAAATGAAATAAAAGTAGAAAAATAAAAAATAGTTTTTGCTCATTTAACAACAACCTTTTTTAAGCTTAACACATTTTGTTAATTTTATCGACTTTCAGTTGTTTGTAATATAAAAAAATTTGTTTTCATTTATTATAACTAAAATAAAAATTTATATTTTTAAACAAACTTAAACATTTGTGAACATTGTTTTCTATTCTTATCAATTTTATATAAGCAAGAACTGAAATTGTAAAACATTTAAATATTTGCATTAACTATAAATGATAATGACTTGCAACTACTTTACACTGAATTTTTCATATCATCTGCAAACAAACCAACAAATATCAAAGTGTAATTATTTGACAAGCAATTTACAGTTGTCAACTTTTCAGATATTTATATACTCTGCAAAAAACGAGAGTACTCCATACATGCATGTATGGACTACTCCAAAATAGACCAGGAGTATTCCAAACATAAACTATTTGTATGAAAAAACTAGTCCATTTAACATTACGCTGTCCTAGGACTGGACCATATAATCCAGCTTTGCATAATACGGGACTAGCCCCAAAACTACTCCTTGTAACTACTTCAAATGATTTACAACAACAATTGTCAAGTAACAAGAAGTTCTGATTTGAAAATGAAATGGGCCATGATTGCATTACATTGGACCATGATGTAGTCAATACATTTTAGCTATACTGGATTACGTACTTCACAGGTTTTTGCAGGGTAAAAGAACACTACCACTTTTTAGTAAAGCTTTTACCAGTATTAGGTTCCTATTATAATTCGAAAGTTGCAATTGATTGTTAGCGTGTGTATGTCAACATAATTTAAAAATATAAAACCCCCAAATTGTCTCTAGCTTCAGGCAATCAAACACTATTGTCAAAGGAAAGTTAAAAGGAAGTGGTCCCTCAAAAAAGAAACATGGATTTTTATAAATGGAAATAAATATTAGTTTCTTATTTTAGCTTTTCTTAAATATTCACTAATGTGTAAGAATTTCAAAAATTCAATCGCTTTTTTTTGTTACGTAAATATTAAATAATTTATGCCACCAGATTTTATGTGAACAATGGTTTACATAAGTATAGCAGGAATACCAATAAAACTACATAACAAAGTGTATTTAAATAATATTGAAATATTTTCCTTATTCCCATAAATCACATTACCTGCCCAGCAGCTTAAAATTATGCAAAATAATAATAAATATTTATACAATATTCCAACCTCATTTTCTACATCATTGCCGTAAAATATTTACACATTTACGTTGTAATAAATAACTACAAATTTAATAAATACCCTTGCCACATTCATTTTAAACATCAGCAGAGCACAGATTTTAAAGCAAAATTGTCTTTATATAATAAATTGCCTAAAAAACATAAATGTACGTTATATATTAAACCATTTCAATTTTAACGTTGCACTCTGGGCCATGATTTAAAGTTGGTTGGTGTTTACGTGGTTGCCTGTTGCCTGAAAGTATTCAAGTGGAATCTTTTGATTCCGTTTTAAAAACGTCCACACCACTCGTTGAACAGATAACAGGACTAGATATTTTCCAAATGCTAGTATATAATGGGTACTATATCTAGCCTGTTACGTTCACGTATCCGATGAAATCATACTATCTGATACTTGATGTCTCCGCTAGGTATATGAGTATTGAAAAATTTGAGTTTAGAGTTTTAAAGATCCGGACATTCCCAGAGAAGATAAAACACTGTTTCTTCTTTCTCCCGGTCCTGGCAATTGCGGCAGTGATTATTAAGTCGATGTCCGAGTCTGCTTGCATGTCACCAATCGTCCAGTGACCGGATACCACCACTATGATTATCGAAATGTTCTTTCATTTCATATTCACGAGCTGCAAACTGTGCTTCTCATTATATGCAGGTGTCCAGATTGTACGCCACCTAATTCCAGCCTTTTGAAGACGGCCGAATATAAACTCTTACTTGTTTTATGTAATATTTGCTTTTATATTGTTATAAATTCAACGGCTTAATATTCCTAAAATGTTCTCAAAGAGATTTTGATCTGAATAACATGCGGGCAATTCAAGTACATTAATATTTTTAAAAGATAAATCTCTTTTTTTTTTGACGACTTACATGTTCTTGAAAAATGAATTGTTTTTCATTATTAGTATATTCTAAAAATGGCATTAACTTCTTATATAGTTATTTTGTGTAATCAAATACCAAATCATGGAAATGCGAAATCAAGCATATGGTCTTCACAAAAAGCTCCCCAAACCATCAAACTTGCCTGTTCAAGTTAATTTTTAAGTTTCTTTTAGCGAATTCAAGTATAGCAGTTTTGTGCCAGAGTAATAGCCTTAGGACAGACAACAGCTTTTGTCGAGTAATAGTTTGGCAGTTTTTTAGCATTGATTTGGACACATTTACTTTACATTCATTAATAATCTAACCAAAACTCTGCTGACATAATTAATAAATCTGCGATTGTCTAGTTGAAAATTTTTTTTAGTCCTCCGTTTTTTTTTACCATAATAATCCAGTAATGTGACCGCTTTATTTTTGACAATAGCTCAAAAACTCAAGCCACTTTTTATATAAATTAAAATTTTACGTGTTTGAAAATCAACAAGATACGATCCACGAGGTATTTTAGAGCTAGATGTGAATATTTGCTTACTAATAATAAATAACAATTATACTTTTGTTTTTTTTTTCTAGTATTCTGCTTTGTTTATCATAAAATGTAATAATTATGAAACACTAACAAGAGATATCTGCACGATTTTTCTCTTATATTACATCTCGGATAAAAAGAGATTAACCAATCACTTAAAAAATGTTACACGTATTAAAAAAGTGTTTGTAATTTTACAACAAATAGAAACACAGTGAATAAAGTATCTTTCAAATACCTTTCAGTTAATATCCACACTGTCTATATAAATGACTTACTTTTCGAGATATAGGTAAATATTGCTATAAATATGTCTTTGTTACCTATATCTCAGCCATTCGTTAGTCTTTATCCCGATTTGAAATAGTCATCGAATCGAATCTAAACAATCATTTTTTGAGTTATTTGGTGGCTTCGGAAAGATAATTTCAACAGGCAAACGGACATATGGTAGACGCTTTTGATATCGAACCAGATACATATAATTTATGTGGTTTCAAAATAAAAGAAATTAAATATATCAAATAATATCAAATAATATTTCTTCACAAGATTTTAAAAATTCTATATTAACTATTAGAGAATTATTTCTTGGTTGGACATCTTATTCACATGTTGCACACACTAACAGCATGTATATGCTTTTGTTTTTTTTTTTTCATAATCGTCGACGCAAGCAACTACTCGTAAAATTCAAAAAAAAAAGGAAAAACAAACATTGCCTACGTAAAAATGCAATAAACCTTTTACATAACTTTGTAATGACTAAAAATGTAATTGTTGACATGCATTTAATATTATTTTTTTTCAACAATTTTTTCACTGCAAATATTTAAATTTGCTCAGACAATAGTTAATGAATGTTAAATGTGGAAAATTAATTTTAGCTTTTAATTTATATCTACCATTTGTACCACAAAAACCAACTTTACTTTTAATATTGCCATTAGCTTTAATTTTGCATGAAAACACTTTAAGCACTTTAAATACTAATAACATTTCATTTTGACACTGAATGAAATAAATGGTACCTTTTAAATACACTTTCGCATAAGCATAAATCAGTTAAATGAATTACTCATTTATTTACTTAGTGCTGCTCATGTTTTATGGCTTGGAAACTACAGCCACTAACTAACCACTAATAAAATCTATTAACTATAATTACACAGTTTTCATTTGCGTTATGTGGGCGAAAACTAATTTGGTTTTATACATTCATATGTAAGTAAAACTAATTTCGTTTTTAATGCTCGGAATATAATTGCTCGTAATATATGGGAAACAGAATTTCAAGAATATGTACAATCTTAATATGCATTAACTTCCTTTTAATATACATGAGTATATATTTTTGAATAGTTGTGTTACAATAAATATAATTAAATATTCGAATGGATTAGCTAACAAAGTAAGAGTTTAATGTTTTACTTGTTGTTTGTTTATTCCAAATATTGCTCTAGAAATTTATAATTCAAGAAAATTGTCTTTAAAATTGTGTCCGTTATTTTGACTACAAAATCTACAAGAACAGACGAGACGCAGGAAAAGATATAGTTGTACTTGACCACCGCACTCATTTCAATATTTATACAAAATGTTTAACATAATGGTCACTGTAATTACTTATTGCTTCAACCATAAAATTTTATCTTACGATTCATATAATTGTAGCAAATATATGTATATATAATTAGGTATATGATCATAGCAATCATATCCATGATGACTCATTTTATTATGATAGTTTTTTTACACACATTTTTAGGTTTAAGAACAGAGTTATATTACAGTTTCAGAACACTTTGATGTTTATACAACGATGACTCACAATAAACTAATTAACTTGATTGACCCTGTTAGTCTATTTATACAGCAATCATAATTGCTGCAAGCCGTTAAAACTTAATGTTGCCATATTGCTCAGCAGGGTGTTTATAACAGGGTGTTCTCAATAATGTTAATAAATTAAAACTTCTACAGTTAATTACGTCAGCACTTTTTATACGCACCAACGCAAAGCTAAGTTTTTTATTCCGTTTGTAACACATCGAAATATTGGTCGCAGAACCAAAAAGTATTAAAAAAGTCTGTTGAAGAAACGAAAGAGTTGAAAAAATAAAATGTTTCCTTAAATTTTTTGATTTAACCATATGGTCCCCTTATATATTTTGTGTTTCCAAATTAACTAAATGTTTATAAATTCCCTACAAAAATTGCCATCAAGTTGAAATTCCTCATAAACAATCCAAATATAAATGTAAGTGATCGGTTAATATTTGACCATAGCCTCTGTATAAATTCCAATTCCGAAGATCACCTAATGGCGTTTTCTTTTCTGGCAAAAATGTTACACATTTTCCTTTTTTTATATGGGTAAAAAGTGCAACATATACATAAGTTACATTTTTGCCAGAATAGAAAACGCCATTAATCTCTTATAAACATCATTATAAAAAGCATCATCAAAATTTGACACAAATAATCAAAGTATATGTTTATATCATCGTAACGAACTTAATGATGATGGAGCCATAATTGGTCATAGCTCCCATGTGGGAAACGCTTCCAAAAACGTATTAACCTACGTAAGGATCTTAAAAACATCGATATGGAACCAAAATTTTACACAGATTAGTTACATGTAAGTAAACATTTTACTTTTGGAATTTGTGGAGTTCTGTTGTAGACACGAGAGAGCTTCAAAGTGAAAACGTATGAGAGTGAATATTTTCGGAAATATTCTTTGTTAATCAGTGCTGTTTCCTATTGAATATGGGCAAAAAAATTCGGGACAATCTCATTATTTTTTTTTATTTTTTTTTATATATTGCAAATAACTAATATCATGAAAATTTGTACATATTAGACAAGCTGAAAATATTAGGAATCTTATTATTTTTTATTCGAACTGTTAATTTTAAAGTTTAGATTTTTATTTAGTCGAGCTCGAGTTCATTAAATTTTATTTTCATTAAATTATTTTTACTGAAGGAATTGTTTTACAACATGAAATCTCTATTAAAATTTTATTGATAATTTTTCTGGGTGAGCTGGGGATTGAATTTACATGTTTGAGAATCACCACATTCTCTCACTAGAATTCTTTGCGTTCTAACCTCTGCACCACTGCGGTGCCTGCTAGCCAACAATCAAACTTCAGTCTTTTAACCAGTGTTACCGGTGGTTCGAAATTTGCTGTAACTATTATTTTTTCCAATTTTTTTTATTTACATGTTGCCACCTTTTGCTTCAGTTTTTTTTCGTATTCTTTCTGTCAAGACTTCGTCTTGAAAACCTGCATACATTTGTTTTTGTTATGTTTGTTGTCCACTTTAGCCCCCATAGAAGTTAATACTCCTTACATAGATGAATATCATAGTACCGAATTTTATGCTTTTTACAGGCGATAGCTCCTATATAAGGACCACTTCCGAAAAACACATTAACCTACATTTCTATCTTATAAATATCGATATTAAAATAAAATTATACACTTTACAAAACAAAAAACAAATGTCCACCGGTCGGGCATTTAAAGACAAGTAAAATACGATCTAAACGACGATGTCTTGAAAGAGTTGTCTACAACAAATAAATAGGAAGAATTAGTAAACAAATTTTGATCAAAATATATGAAAAGTTTTGGACATATTATACATATTTTGATATCGATGCCTTTTAAATCTATGAATTTATAATTTACGTGATATTTACATTTAATATTGGTGGTGGTATATAAGATTTTGTATGTCCGAATATAACACTCTTACTTATTTAACTTATGAAGATATTAAAAATAATCACATAAATACCTTCATGTCTTTTTCTCATCCTAACTGTATTCTATTGGCTTGACAATATTTGAAGAGATGACAAAGGTGACCAAACTACAAATTTATAAATTTTTGTATAATTATATTCTTGATATTCCTGACAATGTCGAATTTTCAGAAAATTTTTACATATTTTTGTTTGCTATTTTTATTTTCCAAAAACTGAGTCATAACATGATAAATATTTTTTTAATATTAGGAGTATAGCTTAATAATGCGCGATTTATTAAAATTCCTAACATGTTACCGAGAGTTGTCATTATGGAATATTATGCATTCATAACTGGCAGCATATTGCAGGTTCTCGACAGGTTCCCTGTTATGGTTTTGCCAGATATCATCAGATGGTCACACCAAGTAGAAAGCAGTATCGTACTTCACATATGATCTTCTTTCATAATTTTGTATCTTTGATAAATCCTGCTGCGATGTGTTTCAGTGGCACTTTTTTTTCAAACTCAAGAAGTAAAGCAAAACTTTCTGAATATGACACTTTGTTGGCACAAAATTCGGGATTTTCGAATTAAAAATACAAGTTAACAAAGACAAAAACTACATCAACTGTAAATACAAAACAAAGACTTAAAATATATCAAAATATTCAATAAAAATAACTCACCCTTTAGTATAACAGACTGCGGACATAACAAACTCTTTTACATGCGATTTAATTAAGTACTTTATGGTGCTAAAATAAACCTACAATCATACCATATTTTGCTGTGTACAAACGTTTTTTTTTTAATTTTTTATTAATGTTCATTAGTTCAATGTTTGAATGCATCACAATCGTTTAACACATATTTAATAATCAATTGATTTGTTGTTAAATAATGATAAATAAGTTGAACAAAAATACTTACATTTTACTTACATTTACATCACTTAACAAATATTAGCTAAACTGACATATTTGTAATAAATTTGAAATGTTCTTTAACACAATTTTTAATTTAATTTGTAAAAAACCAACTACATACTAAAACATATTTTATATAACAGTTTCTATATGTAAATATGTAAATCTGAATACATATACGAGTAGGTATATACATATACCTACATATATGTACATAAATTTCTCAGTAATGCAACTAGTTAGGCAAAGAATACTTACAAACATAAGTAATCACACTTCTATATATATATATATATATACATATATATATATATATGTATATACATTAGACCTGCCCTTAAATCATTAATAATTTTTGTAGTGGTCTTATTTTGTTTCCTTTATTGGAATTATGTATTAAGTACCCCATACGAGGCCGGTTCGGAAACTTCTTAGCCTAGAACAGAAAGCGCGGTAAAAACAAAAGAAGTTAAGTGTTTTTCAAACCTCCATCTGCGCTCTGTACACGTTTTAAATTTCTTTTCGATTTGGCAACTCCTTCATATAGAAACAGGTTTTCAAAAAAGACGCAGCCGCGATTTTTTTACAAACGAAACATTAGAAATTTGTTGTGTCAATAAATATTTAAATAAAAAAGATTTATCGGGACAATAAATTAATAATGATATTATGAATATGTTAGATGAAAGTGCTCCTTCAAATTCAACAGTAAAAATTGGGTTGCTGAATTTTAACCTGGACGTGGAAGCATTGAGGCCAAACCACGTAGTGGACGTCTGATAACAGCAACAACAACAGAAATTATAGCCAAAGTGAATGATATGGTATTAAATGACCGACGAATAAAAGTGCATGAAATAGCTAATATCACATGCATCTCAAATGATCGGGTCCATTTAATTTTACATGAACAACGACAGATGAAAAATCTTCCTGCAAAATGGGTGCATCATTTGTTAACAGTCGACCAAAAATGCATAAGAATTGAAATGTCTCAAGCTTGTTTGGATCGTTTTAAGAAAAATAAAATGGATTTTAAGCGTCGTTTTATAGCTGTTGATGCGACATGGATACACCACTATACTCGAGAGACAAAAGAACAATCCAAGCAATGAACTGAAGCTGGAGGAAGTGACCCAAAAAAGGCAAAACCAATTTCAGTTGCTGCTTCAGCGGCTTTTTGACACTTTAAAGGTATTTTATTGATTGACTATCTGCAAAAGGGTAAAACAATAAATTCAGAGAACTATTGCAACATTTTGGATCAACTAAATATAAAAATTCGAGAAAAACGTCCTAGCTTACAACATAAAAAAATAATTTTTCATCCAGACAACGCATAAGAGTGTTTTAACAATGGCTAAAATCAACAAATTAAAGTACGAGTTGCTTGACCACCCACCTAATTCTCCTGATTTAGCTTCGAGTGATTTTTACCTGTTTCGAAATCTAAAAAAAATACAAGCTGCAAGCGTTTTACCTCAAATGAAGTTGTACTGCTATTTTGAAGGTCTTGAGGAAAACTATTTTAAGCAATGCATAAAATTGCGTTGGACTAAGTGAGACGTTTCCGAACCGCCCTCGTATATGATGTTATCATTAAAACGATTTTGCTGTTCATATTATTTTCTAAAATAACAAGCGGTTCGTGTATTGAATTTTAAATATTTTAATTCGATTTTCGAGCGAAATTGAATTCATTGTAATACTTGTCAAAGCTTCTACTGTTGATATGTCAACAAGTAAAATATTTAACCTGTTTAAAATCAAAGTTCTTGTTGCATAAGGAGATATATTTTTCATTCAAAGTTAATGTTATATATCTTGTTGGATATATAGTTTTTTGTAAAATCTAATATTTATTTCAAATGGTAGATAAAATATTTAATAAATACATTTTGAAAACAATCAAAATAAGTAACAACTTCCGAGTAGGTCTTAAAAAATACACATGTATCTAAGGTATGGAACTGAAAAATTGTTTAATATTTGTTTACAATTTATACAAACATTTACAGTAGAATTGGACGTTAGCTGGTTCAGAAAACAGAAAAAGTCATCGTTAGCTTATAACAATTTTTCTAATATTTTGCGTCAGTTTTCCAACAGTTAATACTACCACAAACATTTAAGTGATTAATCATTTAAAATTTTCTTTGCAAATATTGATTATAATAATTTTTGCTTCATATAAACCAGTCGACCCTAATAAACTTATACATGCATGCAAACATTGTTACCCTTGAAGCTTTTCAACACATACTTATGCGTTGAAAACTCTGAAGAATGTTCTCTTTAAAACATAATGTTTATATTATGTAGAACTACTCACATGTATGTGTATTATCTTTATTAACATACATATATATATAGGGTGTTTTATTTAGAATTTTATATAAAAATCTAAAAATGGAACTGGATGTCGGAATCGTTTTTACTGACCGCAAGAACAATACTTGATATTTACTTTTTAAAACAAATTGTTACTATTTGAATAATTTCGACAGATTGTTGTGATGTGAGCCTTTCCGTAATTACAACAGCCAATGGTGTTTTGTAAAAAAAAGAAATGAGTAAAAAGCTAAATGGAACACCCTATACATATGTACGTGTGCACTTAAGCATGCTGCTGCTGTTTTTTTTTTTTTTTTTCATACTTTATAAATACATAATATATGTACGTGGTAAATACTCAAACATGTTTCTTGTTTGTACGACTAAAAGTATTTATACAAAATTACATGAAGCATTTCTGAGGAAAAAATAAAAAAAGTAGACAAAATGTCTGCGGTTTTTACATTTAAGTCATAAAAAAATGTTCTAAGATTAAGACTTATACAACTAAATACCTTTTCTTAAACTCTTACATTCTAACAACACGTAATTAGATTTCTTACATATGGAAATATTAAATTAAATGAATGAATTTTAGAAAGAAGTGGGTATTAAGAACATCTATGAGTTTCTTTTATGCCTATAAACCAGTGATGTGCAGCAAAAAACAAACTACCGCAAATAATGGTACACTCAAATAATAATAATAACAAACACTATATTCATTTAATGCAGACACACGTATACTATACTATTCTATAAAAAAACATTTTGCTTTGAGTGTACACAAAAAAATGTGCAGCGAGATCAGACAGCGAAACAGGGGGCTAATTCTCGCATTCGTATGCGAGTAAATTTTTATTCGAACGTTCGAATTTTTTAACATTTGGGATTCTCTCATTCGATAGCGAATAAAATGTATCGAAATTTCTAATGATGGCATTCGATAACGAATGATTATTCGAACGCAACCTTGCGAGTTTTTCTCGTAAGCAAAGAAGCATTCGAAATAACGTTTTTTTAATAAACAGAAGAAAAAAAAGAAAATGTTAGTAAAAAATTTGTTACTTACTTTAAAAAATATTATAATATTAATAATTTTATTACTTTTAGGTCAAAAATATCAAAAATAAATTTTACCTTACATTAATACATACGTATTTATGTATGTATGTATATATATGTACTTATTTATACTTAGGTACTCATTCTTTATGAATCTTAAGGGTTCGGAGGTGTTTCTTATTTGTTTCCTTATGCCATTAATGTTTTCAATCTCGTCAGAATTAGAAGACGATGAGTAAAAAAACACAACTGGATCCATTTTTAATTTAAAATAATTTCTTTTAAAAATTTTGCTTTTACTTGAGTTATTTTTTGCAGAACCATATGTTTTTTGTTTACATTTTCTTTTATTTTATTCAGTGTTGTAATACGAACTTATTTAAGTTTTTTACAACACTGAAGCAATGAATCGATTCGATTCGTATCGAGTACCATCATTAGAAAATTTTGCACTGTCGAAATTAATTTCGATTCGAAAACAATTTCGATCACGACTGCCAGAATTAGCCCCCAGGTTATAGTATACGTGTGTCAACGTCGCGCAGACACGTGTGTATAGCATTGATCTTCACTGCTATAAACTCAATGGAGAAACCATATCTTCTATTTCATATAATTACTAAAGAGGTTTTTAACAAGAATAATTGGAATAATATTAAAGTATTGACATTTTACTTGTTGGCATGCAAATCGTAGAAGCTTTGATTCATTAAGAAAATGTTGGCTCTGTAAAAGCTACAATTTAGGTCCTGCTCAGACGACTATCATAAATTTGTTCAACCAAGTTGAACTGCTAAAAATTTAAAAGCAATTGTTTGGAGGCCTCTATAGTCTAAAGGCTGGTTCATTATTCTGTTTTAAAAATTCGGCTAGTTTCAACAGGACAATGCTGTATGTTATGCAGCCATCGAAAAAATTAATTAATTGTAAACCAAATTCTTTGATTGCATAACTTCACAAAAATTAGCTGTTAATTGTTAATTGTGATTAACACCACTGGACACCACGGAGCCAATCGAATCGATTACAGCCTTAAAACTAAAGATATATGACGTGATTAACTAAATAGCCATTTTGATAAAAATGTTTTAAAAATGTCCTTAAAAAAATCAACATGTGAGAGTGTGGTCATGACGGACACACATCTGTCAGATATCATTTTTCACTTATAATTATCTAATCCTTCTCTTTCCAATACAAAAACAATTTTAAGAATTATATATATATAAAAAAATCTTTTTTTTTTATTTTGTTTTAAATAACAAAGTTCCTTTTGAAAAATGCCTGTACAATTAATACAATATTTTGTGAATTGGTCAATTGTATCTAATATTTATTTGATCTCTTTTAACTTTACGTTTTTGTCTTCTTAAAAGCAACTTAAAATAAGTAAATAAGTCCAGGTTTGCCTATTTGTAAATTTTCTTATTTGCCAAAAGTAAATAATTTTTAAAAGGGTTTTTGTCCAAGTTAATATTAAATGTTTTCAAATTACACGTATGTATATGTATACGAGTATGTGTTTAGTATTTCTAGTTTTTCTTTCATATACTTTATTTGTGTTGTTTTTTTTTATTGTTAATGCATAATACATAGTTTACTAACTTTACTAAACAAACATAAAAAATAAATAAATTTAAACTTGACAGATTATTAAGAGATTTTTATTTTACTTCTATACACATATACATATATAAAGTCATTTACAGAACCTTTTACCTTTTTTTTAACAAAAAAAAATGTTGTTGTTATTGTTGTTGTTTAAATAGAAAAATGAAAAGCACAGTGTTGTCAAATATGATGGAAAACTGTTATGACTATAAAATTACACACTAAAAAACATGTATAAACTACGAGATGTTGTTGTTATATTTTGCTGTAAATTACATATATTTTTACCGTTCACTGTGGTTAGTATGGTATTATATCCCTTTATAAAATGTATTAAAAATTTGCAATACTTTCGAAGACATTTCTAGTACAAGAAAAAACTTGAAAATGACTTTCAACTACTCAATAACACTTTCCCATGACTACTATATACCGTTCGCATTAGTAAGAAATAGTCATATAATGTGTTATTTATAAACTTTTACTTTAGAATATTAAATTTACATTAAATATTAAGGCCTAACTATCAATGTGTGAAACTTATGGTATGTTTAAGAAGTGATAATTACGACACGGAGTACAAAATACGCCAAGGCCAGTCAAAAAAGTTTGAAGGCCAATAATTGTAGGGTCTTATCAAGTATGAGCTACTGAACTCTGGTACTAAATGTAAATCAGAAGTCCTCTAGAAAAATCCTCAGAAAAGCCGGCAACGAAAAAAAAAATAGAAACAAGAAAAGAATAGTATAAATAATTAGAAAATATAAATATGTATGTGTAATTATTTACCAGTGTTTAAGAAAAAAAAGAAAGTTGAAGAAAAAACTAATTTCTTGAAGAAAATAGATATACATCTCAGGGAGCTCCTTTAGTTGTAGGCAGTAGAAAAAGTGCTAAAAATAACAGAAAGAAAAAACAAATTTTTTAATAAAAATCAAAGGTAAATAAACAGATATACATATATATATATAGATATTAGTAGAAATAAAAATTGTGCCGAAGTAGGAGTAATTTCAGTTTTAATATAAGTGTATTGGGGTTAGGTGAAATATACAAAATTATTTAGATCCTCTGAAGAATAAGTTCGCTGCCAACACAGCTAGATCCCTGATTACATATTTTCCTGGTCAGAAGGAATCCACTTTCTCATGTAGTTCGTTAATATTCATTAGAATAATATGAAGAGGTCAGGAACTGATGGATCATTGTACACACACTAATGTGTGTGATACTTTCAATTTCAATTAATTGTATGAATGAAATCTTGTGATCCTGTATAAGCGAAGGAATGATAGCACTTTTTTGATTTCAAAAAAATCGCTGAAAAAATAAAAGTACTGTAGCCAGGTTTTTAAATAAAAGCTTCTATATTGTGGCGAGATGTTACGTGAACAATTCTTTCCTTCAGTTCAAGTATTTACAAAACTTTTGCTTACTTTCTCTTTAAACCACAGTGTATTTCAGTTATATTTGTTTCGTACACTTGGAGTATGGATGTGTAAAATTGTTACATTTTAAAAAGTCAACATTTTATACAAATTGTCAGGTTCTTTAGTGACCATATATATATATATATACACGTATTTATATATTTATTTCTCTTGCATTTGATGTGTATGCAAGTATTTGATGTGCCTGTGTAGGAGTGTTTATAAAGCAGAAAAAATAACTTTTGAAATTTATAACAGATGTTTTGTCATAACATATATTTATGTCTTTCAATAGCATAAACTACTCGTATATACAAACGGTAACATTGTACGTAATACATAGTTGGGTACTATTTTTATATATATTTCTCTACTCTCCATAAACAAACAACTGACCCTTTTTTGTAATGCATCTGTGTTGTTCATCAAAATGAAAGTTAAAGACTTTTAATATCGCTTTAGCAGTGACACTTTGAAGTTTATGTGTCGCATTAGTGTCAGCTACATAACAAAAAAGAAAGTGTGTCTAGAACTACACAAGAACTTTTATTTAAGTCATACAAAACCAAATAGAAATACAGACAGACGAGTGTTTCTAAGGATTATATTTTTAACAGGGAATTACTTTTCACAACATTTTTTCACATGTAATTTGTAGGGTAAAACGTTGGCACTAAATGTTTAGTGATTTAATAATTTGGTTAACTATTATTGGATATTAAATTTTCTAAGAACATCGTTTAATAACTTTTTATTAAACTTTGTATTGTATTAAACTTTTACACCCCTTGGTTTTTTTTGGCCCACCCTGTGTAACTAGTTTATATATCTTTTCATGCCTGCTTAATATTCTTGCACTTTATTAAACTATACTTTTTACTTAAATACTTCAAAAAGTACTTAAATATTAATCCATAAGTTTTTATTACTTAATCATTTCTGCAATAAAACTATTTGCTTCTTAAAAAGCAGTATTTGTGCGTTTAGTATTTCAATGTATATTTAATCCTTTAATACCATATACAACCCTATAACTAAGTATGCTCTATGTTAAACTCCTGTTTTTATTATACCACAGAAGAAAATCACAATTATTTATTAAAAACTTTCTACAATTCTCATTGCCACATCGGAGACTTATTTAAAGTTAAATCCCTCTTCAATTATTTTTTGTTTTCTTAACTTTTCATAGCTTATTTAACACCTACAGTTTTTATTTCTTAGAGACTTTATATGATTGTGTGTTTGAATAAAATATGTGTCTTCTATTTTAGATTTACACTTAGAAAAACTCTATGAATAGAAGTTAATAATTATTTTAAAAAAGTATAAGTGAAGTTTTCATGCACATCTTCAGTTTCAGATTTCAGCTTGTATTTAAAATTCAGGAAAACTGTTTCCACATAGTATAGAAGATCATAGGTCTTGTGTATGAAATAGTGAAAATATAACAGCAATATGTTGTCACAACTGTGCTAATGAAACTATATATATAAATTAGTTTAGCTTGGACTGCCTTAAATCAGAATGTTTATTATATTATTAAAGAAACATATGATTCAAATATTTTTAGCCTTTGTAAGCTTTATTTGATCTTCTTATACTTAAAGCAAAAAGCAGCCATATTAAGCTGTGCCATCGCATTATGGACAACGACAATTCCATGTTCACACGTTGCAACTGTATTCATTCATCATACATTCGTACTTAAAATACATTTAATGGTTTCCTTTTTCATCGTATAGATTTCATGATAATGAATTATTAAAAAACTGCAATTAAAAATTAGTAAAAAGTAAAGATTTCATCATATTTTCGAAAAAAAAAATTAACAAAAAAGCGCACCGCGCACCAACTAAAGAATTTTTCGCACAAAAAATTTAAAAAAGCACAACAAATTGTGCGAAACGCAACAAGTTGACAACGCTGGTCTCTGTTTATGTTTTTTGCTCACCCTCTCAATGTGTTTGCCAAGACTCAAAATATTTTTCTGCTAATGGTGTTATTGTAAAATGCATAAACTTCACAAATCTGACTATAAAATGTGTATGACAATAATATGATTGTAGCAGCGTAATGTTTTCACACAATTGTTAGATGTCTGAAAATATTTTTGTCTTACAATGCACTGAAAATGATTTTTCTGACAATTTAGAAAGATAAATATTTCAAGTTCACACGGATGTTTGATTTTTCAGAATATTTTACGGACAATATTGTAAGAACTAACAACCATCAGTACTGAAATATTTGTAAGAAAACAAATGAAAAAAAGTATCATAACGAACATGAATATTATAAACTGTTGCTTTATTAAATTTGTCATAATATCCTACTTTCAAGAGTGCTATACTGTCTACGTATGTACATCATATCTGGGACATTTCTTTTTGTGTATTACATTTTAAGGCACTAAAATTAATATGTATTCGGTGTTATTTATGCACATATGTAATTCCTTTCACATGCGCAACCCTTTTTTGACCAAACAGTAAAACATATCTTAACTTAACAACTTGTTAAGTGACCATAGGAGAAGAAATCACAAATTTTCCTTTATCGTTCAATAGTTATTTCTCAGTAGCAACAAAAACCGTTTATTTCTTTGAGCAAATGATTTGTAAAAGCATAATAATAGAAAAGATTAAACTACTTTTAAAGCAAAAATTTAATAATTGAATTAGTTTAAAATTTGCAAATAAATATATATAGAAACGGGAGAGTATACAACATATGACGAGGGTAGGAGGGGAAAGGATAGTGACTGTAAATAGAATAGGAAAGGAGGACTTAGGTGGAATTGACGGTATTGGAATGGGAATATAAAAGACTGGTTACAGACTGACATTCATTTCAAGGACATTGGGTTGTGTTGTTCCATGTTGCTCCTACTATTTTGAACTTTTTTAAGTATTCTTCTTCTTGTAAATAAATGTTTACATGGTTCCATTATAACGTGAACTGAAATTGCTGAGTTTTCTTTTGAGGAAGTCTGATAATAGAGCTAGACACGGAAATTCCACATATATATAAATCTTGTTAAAATTTAAAATAAAATATTTATTTATAGCTCAAAATGTATTACAAAATTGTGTACTTATTTTATTGTAAACATAAGTAGCATATTGACTAGGGCGGTTCGGAAACTTCTTAGCCTAGAACAGAAAGCGCGATATACACAGAAAAATTTTAAATGTTTTTAAAGCTCTCATCTGTGCTATGAACACATGCTAAATTTCTTTTAGATCTCGCAACTCCTTCAGTTGTTAAAAAAAGACGCATCTGCGATTTTTTTTCAATGGAAAGATTAGAAATTTGTGGTGTCATTGAATATTTAAAAATAAAACAGGTTTATCGGGACAAGAAATTCATAATGATTTGGTGAATGTGTTACGTGAAAATGCTCCTTCATATAACACAGTAAAAAATTGGGTTGCTGAATTTAAACGTGGTCGTACACGCATTGAGAATGAACCACATATTGGAAGTCCAAAAACAGCAACCACAACTTAAACTATATCCAAATTGTATGATATGGTATTTGTGAGTTATATTATTTTATATTAACAGTATTCAATGATCGACAAATACAAGTGTGTGAAATAGCTAATATAATGGGCATCGAGTCCATTTAATTTTGAATAAAGAACTACAGATGAAAAACCTCTATGCAAGATGGGTGCGCATTTGTTAACAGCAGACCAAAAAACGCAAAAAAACTGAAGCTGGAGGAAGTGTCCCAAAGAAGGCAAAGGTTATGGCAACGGTTTTTTGGGACTTCAAAGGTATTTTATTGATTGACTATCTGTAAAAGAGTAAATAATAAATTCGGAGTACTATTGCAAGATTTTGGATCAATTAATTGTAAAAATTCGAGGAAAACGTTCTGGCTTACAACATAACATAAATAATTTGTCATCAAGACAACACACCAGCGCACAAGAGTGTTTTAACAACAGTTTAAATCAACGAATTAAAGTACAAGTTGCTTGACCACCCACCTTATTCTCCTAATTTAGCTTCGAGTGACTTTTACCTGTTCCCAAATCTAAAACAAGTCCTAGCTGGCAAGTGTTTTACCTCAAATGAAGATGCAATTACAGTTGTAAACCACTATTTTGAAAGCCTTGTAGAAAACTATTTTAATTAAGGGATTGAATTGCTAGATAAGCGTTGGTATAAGTGTATTAAAGTTTCAGGAGATTACATCGAAAAATGAAAATGGTTTTGAAAAAATACCTATTCTCTTTCCGTGCAGTTTTCGAACCGCCTTCGAAAAATCTGAAACCTAAAATTGAAATATTTGTAACATTTTACTTTCAATGACTTTTTATAGAAGAATTCTAGAAGAAAAACAAATTTAAAAGCAATCAATCAATAGTTTTCCTACAAACATCATAAAGAAAAGAAAAGCATTTGAGTTTTTCTACTCTATGAAATCAGTACGTATTATTGGTATTCTACGAACAAACAAATCAAACATTGATTTTTAAATTCAATAATTTATTGCTGGCTAAGATAAAGTAGTAACAAAAAGTATTAAAGTATTTTAAAAGTGTTTTTGTAAAAATGTACAATTTTTTTTCAAGTTTTAGTTAAATACTAAACAAGATAAATTCAATATAATTTTGAAATGTTTTTATTTCCAAATTTAAAAAACATTTTAGTTAAGCGAAGCATAAAAATTCAATAAATAAAGTTTATTCTTTTAATTTTAAGTTGAAATTTGTTAGTTGGTTTACAAAAGATAGATGGAACCTAGTTTCATAGGCAAAAAGAATTGAATTAGATCCACAAAAAGGTGAAAAGTAATAACAATTTAGAGAAAAACATGGTCCTTATAAAATCTAAACATACTAAACAAGCTCTTCAAAAAACTTCTAAGTGTTTCAATCAGTAAAGAAAAAAAAAACTGAAATTATATTAAAAATAAAAATAGTAACAAGCAGTTTTCAGTTGTGGTTTAAAGAGCATCATTTTCGTTACCTATTCAAAAATGACTTTTAATATTTATTTAAAATAAAGGCTGTAGGAACATTTTCTGCCTCTTCAGTAAAGATTTTGCCCGATTTATATCAGTGTTATTTTTCAAAATCTGCAATTGATTGGCAAAGAAAGGATCAAGTCAACTTAATATGAAAATAGAGGAATAAGAACATTGCTCACCTATTTGATTGCAGTTAATGCAATTCATCAAAACAAAAGCACTGCTTTTTGTAAATGAAAATGAAATTTGAGTGTAAATAAATTATTTCAGCTCTTGCTAAATAGTAATTTGTAATTTGTGGCTAAAAATTAGTCAATCACTTTCCTTTTTACATAAATATTAAAATATTTAAACGACCGGTCTTTATGTGAAGAATGCTTAATCATCTTTTTCATAAATATGAAATAAATATATTTATTTTATAATATATAATTTTAAAACAAATATTTTTCCTGCAAAATCAATTTTAATTTCAAGCAGATTAGCTTGGTATTAAATACTTTAATGCGAAGTTATTATTATAATATTCCGTTACTCTTAACAACCTTGGCAATATAATATGCTCTGATATTAATATTAATTTAAACACAAATAAATAAAATATATTTTGTGGGTTGCAAACTACTTACAAAATAATAAAAATGTGTTGCCTAGAAATGGTTTCCTTTTTTAATACTAAATAAATAATTGCCCACAGCTACCCACATTTTTCCATTTAGCTTTTTATAAGTCGTCATTTCAATAAATGTAGATTGAAATTCAGTTACATATTGATAAAAAAAAATTATCCATATTTTAAAATTACAGCTTGATCTTTGTAGAAATATTATATCTTCATACTTAGCTAACCATTTACTGCCGTATTCATAAAAAATAAAGTAGGTTTGAAGTGTGCTTTTAGACAAAATTTTCATAGAAAATTTTCTTAAAGTACATTTGAAGTCTACTTTAATTTTTTCTGAATAAGACTGTTGGTCTTTAAAATTTAAAATTTATTCAAATGTAAGTATACTTAGGTAAATTGTAAAGATTATTTTTTAACAGTTTCGTAGAAGGAAATGAGATAAACTAATTTAATAAGGTTTTACCCTTATATTTTGTTGCTTTGCCGAAAAAAAAGAGACAACAATGGAATAGAGAATATTGTTGGGTGAATTTTGTTTATATTTTTGAAGTTGTATGAAATTTGTAACAAAAGAAAATACTATATTGTTGATGGCTGGTATTTTGAAAACCATTAACACATTAATGGAATAAGAAGATTTTATTTAAACCACACAAACATTCTATGTGAAAACTTTAACGTTTTGTTTTCCTTTGGCTGAAACTTCAGGATCTTACATAAATATCTTGCAAATAAGATGGCTTTAAGGCGCAGTAGCTTATATCGGCTTAAGTAATTTTGGTTTTACGTATTTATTGTAATCAAAAGCAAGAAAAAGCTCATTTCATACAATTAACTTTACAAAGATATACATGTGTAGTTAAGATAATACGGTTGACATTAAACAACATTTTTATATCATAGTTACGTTATAGTTGAAAAAATATTAAAACGCAACATTAATTATAGATGACACTGTATTAATAAAGTATATCAAAACCGTAATTTTTGACTTATGTTATTTTAAAGTGTTTTCACAGTCAACGAAGTATAAATTATAGAATTGCATGTCTGTTTAAATGTAAAATTGGTTTATAATGTAGGAAGTGTTTAAAGCTTAAAAAGCATTAAATTCATATAAAACCCGGTAGCATAAATGTTTTGAACCACTATTGGTTTTGTATTTGAGAAAGCTTGAAAAATTAAATTACATTTATTTCCTCTTATAAAAATGCAATCCCTTGTAGATTTTAAATAAAGACAAGAAACTAAATCAAGGCAAAAAATTACTGAAGACTGGTGACGTCTTATAAAAGGCAGCAGCCGTTAGAATATAAAATTATCTAAATTCATAGTGACAAAAAGGATGCACTTCAGACCATAAATGCAAATTGGGGATTTTGAAGATTAAAGAGTAGTGCTGAAGATCTATAAAACATTTTTTAGAATGTATCTAGAAGTATATTATTTGAAAGATAGTTTTTATCCAAGTAATATTTGAAAAGTTCTTAAAATTGTGAACAAAAAAAATTAAAAAGTTTTGTACACTTATATGTTTCCAAAAAGATCGGAAAAAATCACATCTACCAATGATAATTTTTTTGAATAAATTAATATGCCACAACTGATTCAAAATAAAAGCTAAAATTAAAAAAAAAAAATAAGTTATGCACCCAATATCTACTGGTTTGTTAAGATAACTTACATTGTTAAATCGTTTTTAACTGAAATCGAATATTCGCACGAATATTACTAACATGCACAATTTGTATTGAGATACTCTTCGCTCAAACCCTGTTTCAGAAATTAATAATACTGATTTTTATGCAAATTTCTAATGCGTTCAACAGAGTCTGGCATGGTGCCCTCTTATCGAAACTCATTGCTTTTGGTGTCGGTGATAACTTCTCTCGATTTATATCGAGTTTCCTCAGAAATCGCACTATACGAGTTGTTATAGATGGGATCTCATCAGACGAGTTCAAGAACAGAGTCGATTTTAAAGCACGTAAGACTCAGTGTTGTTTATTAAAGCACAAACGCATAACAGATCATGTTGCTTCATCTGTTTTTATCGCCGGTGTAAATATTAAGGAATCAGACGCTCTTGAGAATCCAGTGTGATGCCCGCTGGACCAAAAACAGTTTTCAACTGTCAAAAGAAGCGTTCCAGTGCCTTGGTTTGTTAAAACGATGTAGAAAATACTTCACTCCATCTGATCTTCTTACTATTTACACCACCTATATTCGATCGAAAACGGAATACAACTCTCATGTATGGGCCGGTGCTAGACTTCGATATTTTGTAGTTACTTGACCGCGTACAAGAGAGGACGAAGGTAGGGTATCTAGCATGAGAAGGGTATATATAGCTATAGGTTTGGGATTCCGTTTGTAATTTCCACAATATAATTTTCCGACCCTATAAAGTATATATATTCTAGATCCTTATAGAAAGCGGAGTCGATTAATCCATGTCCATCTGTCCAGATATCTTCGGGATCAATGTCTTCAACAATTTTGTCAGACATGCTTTCAAAAAGTTTGCTAATTAAAATCAGCAAAATCGTTTTAGGCCCACCAGAGTTATGGACCAATATGTGGGACAACCTCCATAAAAATTTTATATTTTTTGATAATTTTATTGCAATATTTTTAAATATATTTCAGATAATATCGTGAAATTTTGTATACATTGCTTTTATGATAAAAGAAAAAAATGTGCGGAAAATAGTAAGAATCCGTCCATGATTTCTCATAGCCCCCATACAAAAATCTTCCTGAAATGTTGCTCAATTATACATAAGTGCTTATAAAATTGGAATATCAAGACAAAATTCAGCAGAAATAAGTTCCATGCAAAAAGAAATGGTAAAACGATTTTTTTTAGTTTGGTCCATTTCCAAAATTCACTTAAATACGTATAAAACAGATATAAATAATGTAAAACGGCTAAAATTTGACATAAATAATCTCTATAGGAAAATAAATTGTTGTAATAAATTTTGTGGTGGTCGGCCCAGAATTGGTCATAGCTCCCATACAAGGACCACGTCTGAAAAAGACATTTATCCCTATATATATTGTATAAATATCGGTACCGACTCAAAACGTTGCACACATATACAAAAATCATCCCACAAAATTTTGTGAATTTCGGTCTATTTTTAACCGTATACCCCATATAAAGCCCTCTTCCGAAAATCACTTTAATACTCATAAACAACGGTACCAATACACAGATCATTTACATACATGCCTAAATCAAACTGGTCTATATTTGACTATGTTCACCTCCGAAATCCACGTTAATACTAATATATATCTTCTATATACCTTTATTAGGTTGAAATTCGACGTGAAATATCCTCATATGCATGAAAATAACTTCGAAAATAGGCGTGACCGCCAACAAATTTTATTTTTTTGGCATTGTCACTAAAACCGAATTGTTCCCCTTTTTATACCCTGTTTCTTAAATTACACTCAAGATTTTTATGAACATCAGCCAAACTCTGTACATTAGACAAAATTTCAAAATATTTAACGTAAATTATGTTGGTCGTAAAATTGTCTTTTAAAGAATATATAAAATAATAATTAAATTTGCACTAAAACTGAATAAAAATACAGAATAAGGATATTTTAGTTCTATAACCAGTGTAGTTTTTGTATTTCTTATTACGTGCTATATTCGGCTGTGCCGAATTAATAATAATTATTAATTAATAATTGTGATTTTTGTCGAACTTTATTATTAATAATTATATTAGTAAATCATTTGTGTATTCTTTGAAAGTTTATTATTTAGGCACATGGCAGAATGGAATGCATTTTCTTTAGCAATCTTCATTATCGATATTGCCTATAGAGTCACTTGTAAATAATACTTATCTCACCTATTTAGAGAAAAGCAGAAATTAATTTTGAATTTTTTTTTTTTTTTTTGTTAATTTTTTCCATTTTTACTGGTTTTGTTTTTACTTTAGTCTGTTAAAGCATATTTTAGTATTTTTTTTTCTTTGTTGTCTTGTATGTTGATTAAGATTTTGAGTGTTTATTTAAAAACTATTTGCGATTTCTTGTCGTACCTTAGGAAAACTAAAACGAACACTTTTTTCGAATTGAAACCTCGAAATGTTCAAAATTACAATTTTACTTAGCAAATTAAACGTGCCTTCATTCCGAAAAAATTTTTCGTTTTGCATTTTCTATAAAAGCAAAAAACGGAATTAATTCCACTTTCGAACGGAATTAATTTCTGTGATATGGCTTTATATTATTAAATTAATTAAAATAATATTTTCATACTATTTACTTAGAAATAAAACTTTTTGTTCCATATTTTGATAAAAAAAACAATATGTATTTGGTTGCGTTACACATACTAAATAATATGTTCATGCTCACACAAAAATTTACGTATCCTTTTTAATGAAATTTATTTATATAAAATAAATATCACTCATTCTCGCTACATAACATTGTTACCTACGAATTGTTAAAAATTCATTGCATACTCTAGGGCGACTTTAATAGTATAGGGTATGCGTATACTTAATTCAAAATATACATTGATGAAACAATAATCATACGCTATGTTGAATTGTAAGTAATCATCTAAATAAGTAAAAAGTGGTTTCTTATCATTAAATAAAAAATTGCTTTTTTTAAATTTTTATTTAGTTTTTTATTAATTACAATGTCAAGTACTTTAAAAACCAATTTATTTCCAATTTTCTGCTTTTAAAATCCAAATAAAATCAATTTGTTTAAGTATTTATAACGATAGTAATTGAAATCTACGAATTTAAAACGAATTTAATAATACATATTTATAGTTATTTATTTGTTATACAAATTGTCTGGTAAAATAAAATTACTTATTTAAACTTGTAAATATTTAATTTACAAGTTTAAATTTTTCAATTACATTCCATTTCAGTTCTTTAACAGGTAGTGAGTTCAGTGTTGAATTTAATATACGTTAGCAACAGGTTCAGTTTCAAAAAAGCAAAAAACTCACATAATTTGTAATAAGTTACACACAAATATACAAAAATCTAGTTAACAATCATTTAAGTCGAAAGCCACAAAACTTTTTATAACTAATGTCATTAAATATTTTTGCAACCTAACCTTTACTTGATGACACTGTACATAATGTAAAGGTCAGTCAATATTCCAAGAGTTAAAATAATATTACATACAAGCACACTTATGTATAATGTCTACAAAGTACAAAAGCTCAAATACTTAGAGGGTAAGATAACCCAATTACATTAACTAAATAGTCATACAACAAACACCACAAGTGTTTTAAGCAAGATACAAACAAAATACATAAACTTGACAGCAAAAGAGCACATCTCTAAGCAGGATAAACAAATTAACAAACATTTTAAGGAAAATAAGTAAAACAAAAAAAAATTGATTACAATTTAAACTTGAATAAACACACAAAACATTTTTTCCTATTTTTTTTTACTTATATTTAACTAAATTTTTAACCTAAGTTATAAATTTTTCATTCTAGTAACAAATACAAAAATAAAAAAAAAACTCCTTTGAGGTTTGACCATCTGGAAAGACAACAAACAACAATCTTATAAGGTTATAATACAAACAACTTTAAAGCAATAATGCTTTCATGTCTATCAAAGCAAGAATCAAATTATAAAAAGAAAATATAAACAGCGAAAGGATATCATAAATTGTTGACAAGTTTCCTTAACAGCAAGACTCAACTTTATTATACCAAAACCCGGACCAACAGTATATTATATAATGTACAATGCATGGGTGACAGAGTTACAGAAAGTGAAGTGAAAAATTAACTCGATAATATGTTAGAAAAAACGTGCATTTAACTATTGGCAGTAGAAATATATTATTCTTTTACAGTTTTTAACAAAATGTGTGTATTGTTTTTGAATTTGAACAATTAGATAAGATAATATTAACTTTTAATCTATATATCGGATATTGGCTTATTCGTGCAACATTAAAGTATTTTTTCGTCCTTGAAATTTCTACAGTTAAGATTTTTTTTAAAAATCACCAACTAAGGAAAATTGGTTTGCAATAAGTTCAATGTTTCAGTGAATGTGTGACAGGTGGCACCTTTTTGTTGAAGCAAAATGTCACTGATATTCATATGATAAATAATTGGTCAAATTTATATGTTAACATCTCTCAATAAGGTGATACATTCACAAAAACCGTATTTTCAGCAGAATATTCGAAAAAAATGGCAGTGAAATATTTTAAAGGTTTTCCAAAAAATTTATTTTGAATTTTCATAAATCCAAATGAAAATTGGATTTAGATTTACGAGAAAAATGCAATTCATTTCAATAACTATTAAAGATTATACCACCGTTTAAAACTTTCATGTTAATCCAATAAGTCCCTATTGGATAACAATGTTCTTAAAAAAAAATCACAGAATATTAAATACTCCGGCTGTTTAAAGTATTAAAATTTTACTATATCATTGTCCTTAATATAACTTTAACCTCAATAAATCCACAAGAGTATATTCTTGAAATTTTATGTTTGTTTTGTCTGTCTTCTTTTTTCCCCTCATATTATATATTGTTACATATTATAAGGCCACTGCACGAAAAAATACAATAACTTAAATTCAATACCCTCCAAACAAACCGCAGACACTAAATAAACACAACATTTACATAGTAACAATGCAATCAACAACCACTTGACTGAATGATGCATATGGTATTGCAACAACCGCTACAGTTTTGCAGCAATGAGCTGCATCTACTAAACCACGACGATTGTAATATATGACATAAATAGTAACACCAAAAAAAAAAAACATATAAAAATGTAACCCACACAGAATACGCAAAATTCAAACAATGAGGAAATAAACAAAACCTAAAAAAAGACTACAAATGCTGCATATACTGGCAGTGTTGTAGGTGAAGATTTTCTGCAAGAATTTAATATGTACAATGCAATTTTGTTTTATATATTCTTTTATTATTTCTGCTGATTGTGTTTGTAAAAGTGGTGAAATTAGTTTATTTTAAACATCATAAAAAGTATACGAGGTACTGTAAAACATTTTTAAAATATTTATATATATAAAAATGAATGTATGGACTCCAGAACGGCTGAGCCGATTTTGATGGCTCTCGAAGGAATAATAGGCTATATGAAATTTTGATTGTAGAAAAGGGGGTGGCACCGCCCGTATAACCCAAAAATTTAAATCGCCATATTTTGGGCATTCTATGACCTACGTCAATGATATGTGGTTACATATGGTATTAGCATAATTATAAATACGTACCAGGAGAAAAGTGGATGGGACCAAGCCTCTTTTTAGGAAAATTAAAAATCGTAACAACTTAACTACTGGACCGATTGTCATTAAATTTTCACAGTAGGATATTCTTACGAAATAATAAATTCTTGACTATGTAAGTGGACAAAGGGGCATGGCCTCGCCCACTAAAATGCATCGCTCATATGACGAAGATGGATATCAATTTGAAATGCGTCAAATCAATCAAGCCACCCGTAGGGCCGTTAATTATCCTGTTAAGTTCTTAAATTCACTCGATGTGCCAGGCTTTCCACCACATGTACTACAAATTAAAATTAGAGTGCCAATTATTTTACTGCGTAATATCGATTACCACAGTTTTGCAATGGCATTCGACTTGCAGTAAAAAAACTGAGAAATAATTTAGTAGAAGCGACCATTACAACAAGAAAATGTAAAGGTACAGATGTACTTTTACTACGCATACCAACAGTTTACCGTTCGGTTTTAAACAATTTTTCCTGTTCGGTTAGCTTTTGCGATGACTGTTAACAAAGCTCAAGGTTAATCTCCCGTGTATATGTATGTCCGTGTATGCTCCTGATGGGCAAACTAAAAATGTTGTATATCCTACAGCATTGCAATAAATACATTAAAATTAAATAAATAAATGTTTGTAAATATATAAATACGTTTTATGTTATTTTATAAGGAGTATATAGCTAGTATTATATATAAATTTAGTTCTTTGTTCTTTGAGAAACACAAAAATCTAGCTAAAAGAAGACAAATTAATTAAACAGTTCTTTAACACATATTTGTTTGTGTATCTATTGCCTCAATGAACCTTTCCAAGCTTCCCTCGTTTAAATTGAAAGTAGTAGTGTTGCTTGTAATATATTCATGTTAATTTACCATTGTATCAATATTTTTACAACCAATATGGGAAGATGGAATACAAAACCCAATGTTGACTCTTAATATTCGTTGATAGATCACTTGTTTTGTTATCTGATGGTTGTTAGTTTTAGTTTAGTTTGTTTGACTGCTTACAAGGTTAGGTGTTTGCTAAAATTCTTATTAGCTTGACACGACTATCACAATGATTTATTTTAAGACATCTATGTAAATTTATGCTGAGGTTGAATATTTTTTTGTTTTACTATGTTTGTTTGATAAACATCCTTGAATGTTAAATGGTGCGTATTTAATTTGAAATATGATTTATAAACATAAGCATATATTCGTGGGCAAAAAAAAAAACAAACCCTATTTACATGTATATGAAACAAGGATTTGTTGTTTTTATTTAAAAACCAAAAATATTGTTAAATAAATATTTATTTAATATACTATACTATATTTACTGTTTGTGATAGATGCATAAATCATAAACAATAGTTTTAGTTGGTTTTAAAATTGTACATTTTAACAAAATATTAATTTGTGCAAACTCTGTGTATAAGTAATATTTAATTATATTTAAAGTATATATTTACATGTGTGTATGTACAATATATGTACATTAGGGTTATAAGCCTTCGCAAAAACTGCTAATTAATATAAGGCATTTTTACAAATCTCTTAAATGTTTTTCAACAGTTACAAGTTATAACCCTAATTTGCATGTCAATATTTAATAAATAATTCAATTGTTTGTTATTTAAGTTAATATTTATTTAGAACTAATCTGTATATAAACTAAAGTGTCTAAATAAGTATGATATTCCTTTGCAGACTGAAAAAGGTTATAATTCAATTAAAATATAAATAATCAAATAGTACATAGTAAAGCAATAGTAAATTATTTTTATTGCTGTAAATAACTATTTGTTTGGTTTTAAACTTTTTGGATTAAATCAATTGAATTGATGTTTAAAGTTTAATTTTGAATTAAACAATAAGTAAGATAGTAAAACATAAAACACTTTTGAATACTTTTGAACCATAAATTAATATACATTTATCAATATTTATAACATACTGTGAAAGTAAATATAAAGTAAACAGCTAATATTGCTTAAAAAAATAACCAAGTTTTTGTGTCAAAATAAAGCTATTATCACTGCTGACAAACCTTTAGACATAGAATCATAGAAGGCTTTTTTCGATCAATGCTCACTTCTTATGAATAATTTGCATTTGCTACAGGTTTCCTATGATGGTTTGGCCATATTTCAGCAGCTTGTAGCACTCTTTTCAGCAGTATCTTAGTGTCATGGATATTTGCCTTTGGTGTCAATTCGTCTGGTTAGCCGGATTTCACATACCACCTCTTAAGCTAAGATCACACGATTGGACAAATGCACCATACAATAAATTGATACATGTGACAATCGCGAATAATACGATGGCTACTTTAAATACAAGTGCTTGGCAATACAGTCGGTTTGTAACATTAAAACAGTTTTTCAGAAATGGGCGTATTATGGGAGATATAACCTATTGTCAACCGATCATCCAAAAAATTAATATCTATAAATATTTTGTATGTTGAACTTTATCGTGATAAAAATACGGAGAGGGTCTCATATGGGAGTTTCGACTATTTATGAACCGACCATTGTAAAATTAGGTGTCATTATTTCTGTATTTAAGAAGCTTATTGGTGTCAAATTTTATTTGATTAACAACATTTTTAAGAAATTTATTATCGTTAAAGTGAATTTCGAAAGTGGGCCTTATATGGGAGCTACGACTAATTATGGAGCGATCTGTACAAATCATATGATTTAGGTTATGTCTGATGTAGTTTGTTTGGATACTTGCATAAGTCAAACATTTATGATCGTTAAACCCCAATTTTGGGAGGACATATGTATGGGGGCCAGGTGAAATAATGGACCGATTTCCACCAGTTTCAATCCCGTCCGTCCTTGGGCAGAAGAAATATCACTTACCAATTTTATCAAAATAACTTTTAAATTGCGACCTGTACTCTGCGCCCAAGCTTTACATGGACAGCCAGCCAGACGGACGGATGGGCGGACATCGTTAAATCTACTCAGGAAGTGATTCTAAGCCGATCGGTATACTTTAAGGTGGGTGTTGGACCAATATTTCTGGGCGTTACAAATATCAGCACAAATCCAACATACCCTCCCCACTATGGTGGTGTAGGGTATAAAAAGTAATTTTAAATTTTGGCCGAGATTAGACTGTAGGTGTTAAATTCGGAAGCTTATAGCATTTTTGCGGGTATTCCGCGAATTACGCAAATAACAGTACCTATCAAATGAAGTTGCTAGTCGATGATGCCCTTCATATATTGGTCGTAGTGCACGAAAACTTTTCTCACAGAACACTGATTTTCGAAATTTACCTAGATAATTTAGAGACCTTGTTGGGCTGTCAATCTTTTCATGGTGAATTGCCAGTCTTAAATACAATCATGCATCTATAGACTTATCTACAGTTTTGTCTTCTTTTTTAATCGTTTTTATTCTTTATTCTCGGCTGCAGTCGAATAAAAAATTGCAAGTTTAACAACACTAAATGCATATTTTATTTTATGTATTATCCTTCTAATAGTTATGTTAGAAAATTTTTTACTTTATTTATTATATATATTTAAAAACATCAAAAGCACCAGAGAGTTATAATCATATCATGCTGTTAGTTGCAGGCAAACCTATTTTATTATTATCATAAACTCTTTCGTTTTTTAATAATCACAAGCATAAACTCATCATACTGATATTCATTGTTTGTTGATTCAACACCAATTTGGCTGTTTTATTGTTATAAATATTGTAAGAGTGATAGTGATTATATATTTCTATATACATATGTACACAGCAAAAAAAATATTTTGCTTTAATACAGCTTCTCACTACAAAAATAGAGTTAAAAATTAGTAAACTAAAGCGAATAATTGACTACAGCTTCCTCAAAACACGAAAAATAAATTAATATTTCAGTGGAATCGGAAGCATTTATAAATTTATATAATGAAGAAAAATCCGAGAAGCACTTCCGATTGGACATAAGTATTAACTATATGATTTTTGCTAGCCTGAATCATCCTGAAAGCAGTAGACATTTACTCTTCTTACTTTGCTGAGTTTTTCTAATATTTTTGCAAGTCATATATTGTGAAATACATGAATATTGAAGGCAAACACCATGCTGTATCAACTATAACCGCATTAGAGTTCATAATATTTTCAGCTGGGTAGTATGTATGTTGAAAAAGATTTGTATAACTCTACGGGTTTTTCTCAGTTGGAATATCCAAATGCAGGATTTCTTTAAATTTTTTTTTTGTTTTTGTTCCTATGTCATCGTTTTAATATTGTTTGACATGAATATAAATATTAAATAAAAATAAATCTGCATTATTTATATATGAACGACAAGTGACTGTCTGTTGTAGAGTATGGTGGAACTAATAGCCATAGAGAAAATTATGCTTTGTAGTTAATTAAATTTTAAGTTTAAATGTGAAAATGGTTTTTATTACAAATATAACAAAGAGTAAACCAATTATTAATTTTTTTTTGCTTGGACCAGCCTCAGGAGACGACCCCTACTAATGCAATGCATTGTGTTGGAACTAGGAAAATAGGCTGTGGAAGGGAAGATAGAAGGAGTAGTGTTTGTGAACATATGATTTGAATTTTCCTATATTGAAAGTGACAGGGAAAACATCTGTTGGTAGTTTATTCCACATACGGACAGTATGGCTAAGAAACGAATTTTCCGTGTAATGTATTGCGCGATCGACCATGACCATGAATAGATGAGCCCTGGCTGAAGAATGTGTATTATGAAAAAAACTACGTGTTTCGGGAATAAGATCCCTAATTTCACCAGAACATATTCTTTTATAGTATCGATAGAACAGTAGAACTTAACCCACATTGCGCCGATACTCCAGTGAATCAATAGAGTTGGATACCCCACTGTCACCGATAATCATCTTCGCCCTCTTCTGTACGCAGTTGAGTAACTCCAAAATAGACTTCGAAGCACCGGCGCATATATGAGAGTAGTATTCCACTTTCGGTCGAATATAGGTGTTGTAAATATGTAGTATGGAAATCAGATGGAGTGAAGTATGTACATATTTCCTACCCCATTTAAAAAATTCTTTTGACATTTGAAAAATGTGTTTGGTCCAGTGAACATTACAATGGATTCTCATGTATAGAACATCAAGAGCGTTTGGTTCCTTAATATTTACACCACCCATTAAAACAGATGAAGCAACATGATCTGTCTTGTTTGCGTATTAACATACAACATTGACTCTGCCACAGAGGAAGACCTACTCGCGATTGTATGGGCCACTAATTACTTTAGACCATATTTGTATGGAGTTAAGTTTGAAATCCTTTCAGACCACCAACCTTTAAGATGGCTGTTCATAAAGTAATTTGGACCAAAATTCAATGTTATGATTTCTGTGAATATAAATATTATATGTGTTAAACTTTATCTCGATGTAAATACTTTTAAAAGATTTATAGAAGTTAAAGTTAATTACGAAGAGGGTCTTATATGGGAGTTTCGACTAATTATGCACCCACCATTACAAAATTAGTTGTCATTATTTGTGTATATAAGAAACTTATTTGTGTCGAATTTTATTTGATTACAAACATTTTAAAGAAATTTATGCTCTTTAAAGTGATTTTCGGAAGTGGGCCTTATATGGGAGCTACGATTAATTATGAACCGATCACAATAAAATTGTACCATATGATTTGTATGTATATGAAATATATTTGTGTTAAATTTTTTTTGGATACCAACTATTTTAACAGAGTTATGCTCTTTTAAGTGATTTTTGGAAGTGGGCCTTATATGGGACCTACGACTAATTATGGTCCAATCCTCACGAAATTGGTGCTTGAGCATTATTTACTACTCAGCTATGGTAAATTTTGTTTGCATACTTGCATAATTCAAAGATTTCTGACCGGTAAACCCCAATTTTGGGAGGACATTTGTTTGGGGATTGGTGAAATAATAGACCGATTTCCACCACTTTCAATCCCATCCATCCTTGAATCGAAAAACTATTATGTACTAAATTTTATCGAAATATCTTTAAAATTGTGACCTGTACAAGCTTTACATGGACAGCCAGCCAGCCAGACGGACGGACGGACATCGTTAAATCGATTTAGAAAGTGATTCTGAGCACATCGGTATACTTTAAGCTGGGTGTTGGACCAATATTTATGGGCGTTACAAACATCAGCACAAATCCAATATACCCTCCCCACTATTGTTGTGTAGGGTATAATAATATTGATGATGACGTAACTGTGCACTCTCAACGAGAGGAAAGGCAGAACCATATATATTTATACGAATTCTAAGTCCAATTTTATCACATTTCTAGATAAATTTCCAAAGTTTTCTACAGCCTTTTATTTAGAAGATAGAACTGATCTGAGCATAATAGAAAAACTAAGGTTATATAAATTTCAGAAAGGACAATTTGGAAAAATTGTTACTGATAATGAGTTAAAAAGCATAAATATTCGAGAATACTTAAAGAATGAGAATATAGAACTACATTTGGTGAGGGCAAACAGTGATATTGGAAATCTGATATTGAGGGATTACATAGTACACTTTGTGAGAAGATCAGAATTTTAAATATTGAGGAACCATCTTTAGGAATAAAGAATAAATTGAGCAAATTAGTTGAATTTTATAAAAATAGTTATTATCAGTATTAAAAGAGAAACCCATTAATGTTGATAAGAGAAAAATTTATGAGATTATGTTAGAAAGTAAAAAACATTATATTAGTAAGAGAAATAGTAATAGAAAAAAATATACGGAGAGAAGAGATAAAGGATATATAAATAATTACCAGGCATTAAGGCATAAGGAATATCCGATATTTAGATTGAGTGAGTTGCAAAATGTACATAGTTCAAATAATTTAAATTTGTTATATATACATTAAAATTATATATATTTATAACATTATATTAATATTTGTAAAGAAAACAAAAGAGAAAAAAATATATATTTTAAAATAATAGTTTATTAAAAAAAATACTAATTTTAACATTTAATCCTTATTTTATATATATTTATAATTATGTGTCCATTATGTTTCTGAAGGAGTAGTTATGATTACATTTTTGTACCTTACAGTGATAAACTTTATTTGTGTCATCTCCAAATCATTTCATAATACCGTTAAAACTTGTTTTCATAATTTTTAAAATTAACATATTTTATTTAAATTATGATTTAGTTTTTAGTCTTGTAAGAACCTTTGAACAATAAAGTCAAATTTATACAAAAAAATAAGTTGTAATTTAAATTACTTAACTCGCGTTAAAATCAACTCTATTCGACTATAATTTTGTTCTCTATTTTTGCACAAAGGTTTCGCAATGTCATAAAATGAAACTTATTCAACATTACTCCTACAAGTTTTTTAGCACTATGTAGTTTAAGGTAGAAATTAACAAGTATTTGTACTCCATTGCTAACTTCGCACTAGGGTGGTTCCCAATTCGTATATTTTGGAGTTGATCGATGCACCCACCCAAGGTCTAAAATTGTTCTTCGTCACTCTATTCAAGTTTGCTAAAATTTAAACATTTGGTTTTTAGGTTTAGCATTTCGTGCTCCTTAACAGCACTAAAAATCCAAAAAATGCAAAATGACATCTACCTTACTGATAATTGTACTGATAAATATTTATTTCTTAAAATAACACGTTAGGAAAAACCTTCAAAATTCTTAACAGACAGACAGGATTTTGTGAGTGTACAGTCATTTTCTTATACAAATCTATGTATATTGTACCAATCTACGTAAATGACATACTGCTAGTCACTTTGACAGATTTTAATTAAGACTAAACAAAGGAGAAGCAAACGAAGTATGAGCCACACAGAATAAATGCAAACTTTTACATTGAAACCACACACAATCCTACGGAAATTAAAGGCAAATCCTAAGACTTCTACTGTTTTATTATATGGCAGATTTAAAAGGAAATATTAGATTAGAGATGAAATACCGGGCGTGGACAGAAAAGTTGTGACAATAAGGAAAGTATAGTTAAGAAAAATATTTGCAAGGAATATAAATTACAGTAGACTTGATTGTGAAAAAATTTTCTAAAAAAGAAGTAGAACTTTTTCAATTATTATAACCTAAAATACAAGATTTTTCCAACTGTTTTGGTTTTTATTTTTAAACAATTGTGCAATACAAATCTACTCAAAGCATTGACCATTGTTTTCTTTAACAACATATAGACTAAACACCAAAGGAACTGCTAATCTTTTCAGGCCAAGAAAAAATCAAGCCAATTTTTGATACCCAGTTCTTAAGTGAAACGTATTCCAGAGAGACCGTTCTGCAACGATCAAAACAAATATAAGTCGAACTAGCCAAGGTCTGGACTATAAGATGGGTAAGACAAAATTTTCCAATCACTTATTTGTAAATAGCTTTTAACAGCTATTGCAACATATAGCTGAGCGTTGTTGATGGAGTATTACACTTTCATGTCTGGCTGCATATTCTGAGCGCTTTTCTGCCAATTCTCGCTTCAAACAAATCATTTGCACTTGATACAGGTTTCCTGTAATGGTCTAGTCAGATTTCAGCTGCTCATAAAAAACTAGTTCCTCCAAATACAGAGCATTACCTTAGCGCCATGAAAATTTGGCTTTGTTGTCAATTCTACGGGTTGGCTGGGCTTCATATACGTTCTTTTATGATTCGGGTTATCGTAATAAATTTATTTTTTATTGCTCGTATGATTTGGTCCAAAAACGATTTTTATTTATAGCGTTTAAGCAGCATTTCGATCATACAGAATTGTCTTTCAAGTTCTCTTGTCTTTAATTCATATTCATTCTCAATTTACCTGCTTTTAAATAAAGCCTGCTATTCAAAAATATTTTGGAAATTACTGCTTGAGTAGCATGCAATGATTTTGAAAGATCTTGTTGAGTTTGAAAACAGGCTTTATTTAATAATAACTGCAATTTTGGCTGGCCTCAGCGATCTTTGTATTCCGTGTCAAAATCACCACTTCTGAACCGAACAAAATATCTCTCGACATTGAAACCAATGAAAGACATTCACAGTAAGCAATTATGAGCAATATTTGTGCCTTAACGTCACTTTTTAAAATTAAAAAAGTAAAACAAAACTTTTGCATAAGACGATTGGG
This sequence comes from Bellardia bayeri, assembly GCA_950370525.1. NCBI lineage: Eukaryota > Metazoa > Arthropoda > Insecta > Diptera > Calliphoridae > Bellardia > Bellardia bayeri. The sequence goes on along the minus strand of OX493265.1, from coordinate 81,854,741 downwards.
TGATATAAAATTTGTCATTTTCGCACTCATAAAAAAACCTTGTTTCTTACAATATACTGTTGTATGACTAAATAAGAATTATTGAATTATACAGAAGTTTTAAACTTTAGTTTATATATTATAATAAAAACTCTAATATCTCTAATATGTTATTTGATTATTGTCAGAACGTCCAAATGGCATTTTATTTAATACAAAGTTTAACAAAATACAAACTAAACTAAAGTAAGCAAACATCAGTTTTTAGTTCAAAAGGGAAAAGAAAAACTTTTCTAATCAAAATTACATTTCACAAGCATATAATCTCATGCAAAATTATATGTTCCTGCAAACACATAAACAGGTATTTTCCACATCTAAGGGATAAAACTAAGTGAATTTATATTATCTAAGGTTTTTATTTAAAAGTTCGAACATATAAAAAATCCAATAAAAATGATTAAGGTTAATAATATGAAATCTTTTCTAAAAATTGTTAAAATATACATGTCAGCATCTAAAAACAACATTGAAATAAAAATCTATTTACAACTTATACGAACTATGTCGTTTTGGAATCATGGCTTCATAACTGTTTATTAGCCAACTCAATTTTCTTTACGTGAATACTACTACACAAATGATTTGTGTTAATAATATAAAAAAAAAATTCAAGAATACTAAACTCAAGTTTACTTTTATTTGTGTAGTATATCGGCATCCCCAAACAATAATCAACATTGGTATTCAATACATGTCAAATAAATAATGGTAGAATAAAAGAACATCCAATATTTGATATTGCTGTCACATCATAAACAGAAGATTGTTAAATTCTTTGTGTAAAACTTATATGCAAAGTTACTGCTTTATGTTAAACACATAGTCATACTAATAAAATTAAGTCATTATTTTAATGATATATCTATGAACATATATCCTTATATGCATTTGATTTTATTAATAATAATATTTGATTTCATTGTGAAATATTTTGTAAACACTATTGTTTTTTTTTTAATATAATTAACAAACACAAACTGCGAAGCTTTTTGCTTATCTGCAGAAAACACCCAGAGTCTTTGGCAGGAATCGAACCCGCAACCCTCTGATTGATAGTCTATCGCCTAGTCTATCGGCGCACGAGTGACATTGTAGCGTCGTAGGAGTTGTATGTCGTCTAAATTCACAATAGTTGTTGGTTATTTCTATATAAATATTTTGTACAACACCTACGACTTTTTTACATACATATGTTTTTTGAATGTTGTATGAAAACGTCAATGTTACATAAAGTTAAAATTCAACATAAAAATTTTAGTTTTCAGTTTAGTTTAAAAAAATAACCAAACGGTAACATTCAATTGACAAATTTAAAACAAGAAAACTTGCTAAACAAAAATTTTTAAAAAGTCCGCTTTCACACTCTTCAATTTTGACTTGTCAAAATAAAATATAGAATAAAAATGGTACAAATTTGACGATACTAGTCCAGTTTATTATTTGTTTTTGTTCTTCTCTTTCATGCATGTTGAAAAATACGAAAATTGACTTGACGTGTGTGAACAAAAATTGGTCAGCTAAAACTAAAGAGTGTAAAGCAGGACTAATTAATATTGTTGAAAATTCTACGGCATGTTTTAATTTTGGATAATATTTTATATTTTTTGTATATTTGTTTTTAAATTATATTTCTTTTGTCATTTTAAAAGTTTTACAACATAAACATACGACTTTGCTCAAATTTGTGTTCACAATGATATAGTTGTATCACACAATGTTCAACATACAACATCACTTGTGAATTGATCAGAGAGTAATGCAAAGTATTTTATAATATTTATCAAAATGGGCAGCTTAGTTAGTTCGAAATATTTCTATACCAACATTCATGGTGAACTAAATTATACATATGGAAATTTTCGCAGTTCCGAAGGCGACCGCTTTCGAACTGAAAAAATAAGAAATTTTACTAAGTGCATATTTCTATAAAATCATTTAATAGCATTTTTGCAGCACTATGTTGAGTGTACAATACAAAAATGCTATCAAAGAATTTTATAAAATTTCCAAACGAGACAAAAATATAACTTATTTGCGAATGCCTCTAAAAAAAAATTGAACAATCTGCATATTGGAAAATAATTTTTTAAAACGATTTTTTTCAAGTTCAATTCAAATAAGATAGCCATCAACTGGAAGGAGTAAAGTTGTAATGTTGTAAAGTTGTAATGTTTGTATTGGTTTTAGTTTTGCGACCTTTAGTATTATTTAGAAAGCTACATTTGTAACGTCACATGTTTGTTCTTTACATTTGTAATAAGGTTAAGTTCAACAAACGAACCATTTCAACCAATATTTATTTTCTAAATAGTGGTTCAATAAAGGACTAAAAATTTATATTTTGTCTTTTTGATGTTATTCCCATGTTTGTTTGCTTGGCATTATCTTTCGCATAATGCTTGTTTCTGCCTGTTTTCTTTCAGCACTTTGCAATTTATTTTAGCTGATTTCGATTGCATTTCTGAGCTGCTTTACTAAAATATTTATTATATTCTAGTGGAAATTTGTTAACTCATTTTCGGTCAAGAAAAAAAAAACAACCTTTTTATAGTAATTTGGGTCTTCTCAATGCAACTCAGCTGTCAGTTTGGGCCTATCTTATCCGTGAGTCCTGAAATAGGTGTTTTTGGTGCAAGAACTGGATTATCATAAAGATATCAAATATCAAAATAATAACTAATGAGAAATATTTAAAAATATACATGCATGTGCTGTTATAAACATAGTTACTAATATAATAACAAGAAATATTTTAAATAAAATGTTTCAAAACATTGTATTTTTGGTACATCCAGTTGATGGTTTACAACAGGTTTCGAGGTTTTCCTTGGGGCTGAACTGTTAAAATGTTGCACTACAAAACGTGGCAATTGGTAAGTAACGATTCTGTCTGGCCTTTCTTGGGCGGATTTATCATCTTTTTAAGACAGCATATTTTTTTTTTTTTGCTTTTGCCAAAAAGTATTGCAATTGCCACGCATTACTATCTGCTGAACTAAGAACTGCAATAAATAAAGGCTAATACTACTTCTTTGATCTATTATTTATTCTGTAATTTTAAAGAGTTTTTAGTGAAGGTCTACTCCCCCTATCCCATTGTTGTATGAGCTGTGAAGCAATGGTTGTGGCACATTCTCATAATTTTTTTAAATCCTATTTTCATCACTTTACGCTGCTCATTGGTTAAATTTTTTCAAAATTTTTGAAAAAATTCACCACTTTGTTGTCTGCCCAACGACAAACCAATACCGAATTTATTCTATCAAATTGATTATCACTTTCTGCCCTCTTTAGCTGCTTTCCAGTGTGTAGTGGGGCTTTTGCAATACGATTTGGACTAACAGTTCCCGGGGCGCAAAGCTTTATCTCACTTAAAAGGTAAATCAAATAATATGATATATGTTCTAATAAAGTTGTCGAAATATATTTGATATATGATGGGTTCTTTAATACATTCTAATACTCTTAAAACCACGTCTGCACCCAAACAAATTTGACAAACATAGTTGTCTCTCGACCCAGGATATGTTGTACCCAAAACGAATTGCTTTATCAGGATATACACTTTGCATGACTGACGACCAAAATATTGGACCATTTGTTCATCGATCGATAGCAGTTCATTCCATACACTAAAATGTATATAGTTTTTTGTTGGCAAGGTCAAACAAAGGACGAACCTAATAAAAATAACCGTGTTTGGAAATTAATTGAAAAGGAGATACAACCTTCCTTACCTTTAATATATGTATATAATATAAATTTTGTATATTTATTTACGGTTAATTGAAATCTATAATGTTTATAAAATAATAAACTCATTTAAGTTTTAATAAATAAATGCATTAAACTTTGTAATTTGGCGATTAAAACGAGTAAATTTACTGTTCGTAAGTAAGAACAGCGGCCGATAATGGGTTAATAAAATAAAATATTTGGTGTATTTATTGTATATAGTAGCTTCATTAAATCCACTAAATTTTGCTTTGAAATCAAATTTTCAGCATCATAGTGGAAATCATAAACACAAGTACATAATATTCCAGCTAATTCTGATAGTGTAGGGTATTTCAAATTAATATATATTTTTTTTTTGCAAAAATATTCAATTGTTTTTTTATTATATAAATATCAAAATATTTATGCGACCTAATTTTCTGTGCATAATCCAATCCAAATAATGAAATGTTCAGTTCATCACCTCTGGTGTGAGTTGTATATCATCTGATTTTACAAAAGTTTTTGTACAATTTCTCACTGTATATGATAGTGAAACAGTAAGAAGTGTAACCGTTATTAAGAACGTACGATTGTTTTAGCTCTTAAAAGTAAAATATAAAATTTTGCAGCATTAAATCGGAATTATCGTATTAAACAAATCATTGATTTTTATGGCACTGTTTATACTATTTTTGTGACTAAATAACAAATGATTTTCAAAATTAAAACAAATCTGATATATTAGTATATATTTATTCCAATTTATACAAACATGTGATTCTATACTGATGTGCAGACATTAATCATAAACATTTTTATATGTTTGCGGTTTTAATAAACTTGCATATGTATGTATGCATATAAACTGCTTAATTGAAACTAGAGATATAATAATAAAGTCATGGTGTGGCCAAATATGTGGTCATCATCATAATAAAATGACTTTGGAATGTATTGAAATTTATATAATCTGGCTCCATAAAATAACTGTGAAACGAAATTCAAAAGGAATACATAATTCTCATACATATTTATATATATGGGGTATTTCAAATTTTTTGAGTACCTGCTGAAACCGACATACTATGGCTCTTATTCCGTTAAGTTTTATGAATTGAAAAAACGTTGTACGGTTTGGATGACTATAGTTGAAGAATATGACGTGCAAAGTTTTACGTTGAAAAGTCTTCACGTTAAGAATTGGTGGTCATCTAAAATTCGAAAAATTAAAAAAACGACTTGAAACTTGCAAGAGGTTTTCATCCACTCCGTTTTTTTTTTTTTTGTAATAGTTTTTAGCTTTCAGATCCAAACCAATACAAAATATAGTCACTAGACTTGGAGGATATATCCACAAAAACTAAATTTGATATCGCTGCTGGGTGAAAAGTTGCATGTGGTTTAAAAGTGAAACGAAAATTTTCCGAATTTTGAACTTTTTGAAGATTTTACATAGGGTCTTTGCGCCGCTTAATAAAAAAAAAGGAGTTTTAAGCAAAGAAAAAAAACTTAAAAGAAATTAGCGTAAATTTTGTAAAAATTTATCTTTTTGCGTCTGACAATTTGAATGGTCTTTTAAGTTGGGTAGTTTATTGCGTGATGTGAGTAACTTCATAAAGGATACCTCCGAGGTGAAAACGCACTTTAAAATTTTTAAACGTAAACATTTTATGAACTTTTGAAAATGTTTGCAAAAAAGTATTTGTTTTTTTAAACTTTTTTTATATCAAAATATGGCATGGGAACATGTTTAGGTATCTAAATAGATTCTTCGCGACGGACTAAACTGATAAAGTGCAAAAATAGGAATTTTTTCAACCCGGGCGCGTGCAGCGGCAGTTTTTCCCAAACACATTACGCTTTGTAACAACTAAAGCGCTGTATCAATTGCGCTGAAACGTACATCGAATAGAAGACTTTACTTAGCCTGATACTAAAATTGAAAACGCACGAAAAAATTTTAAAGATTTAAAATTTTATGGAGGAAAAAAATTTTTCTAACCTCAAAAACTGTAATTTTTATATATTTTTTAAATTAAAACCGCAGTAAAAATGACGCAAACGGATTTCACATGCTCAAATATCAGTTTATACACACGCAAATCGACATTAATGTCAGACAAAAAAAAAATTTTTTTTAAAAAATTCTAAGTGCCGTAAATTTTTGAAGTTGCCCATATGTATGTATATTAGAATTTTTTTTTTCATATTAAACAATTTCTTTGTCATTTAAATATATTAGGTGGACGGACAAAATACTATTGCAAATTATAAAGAATTTTGTTTCAGTATAAAGTCAGTCATTCACATTGATATTCAAATTTAAAACTAAGTTTATTTATTCGTAAAAATGGATAAATGTTACTACTTTGTGCACTTGTTATATGTATTGCCTAAAAAAATAACTAAGGCTATGTGCAGACGGTTGTCAGATCTTACAAGGCTGTCAGATTTGGAAATGTGCTGGTAGTGTTTTGACAATGAAAAATTGTTAATAAATTTATCTGTCAACAGAAAAAAATTCTCAATTACAACTATTGTCAATTGTTGTATGGCGAAAATTGGCAAATTCATTAAAAAAACATTATCAGAACTGTGTATGTGTGTGTATATTAAATTCAAATTTTTTAAATATTAACATGGAAAAATTTTCGCTGTTTATGTAAATATGTATGTACTAGAAAGTAGTGAAGATAAAGACAAATTAACAAAAACACCACAACTATGGCGTGTTGGTTTGGTTAAATTAAATTAAATATTTTTTGCACACTTTTGCTCGCTCACCATATGTAACTCTGTTTATGTTTTTTTTTCGGCAAGGCAAATAAAATGGAAAATTAAAATAATGTAACAAAAACACTCAAAATATATCTCGCGCCATGGTCAAAAAAGTATTTTCTTAACATGTATATTGCTTACTGTGGGTTTGAAAACGATTTAATTTGGATTCGTTTGACCAGATTTCACATTTTCAGTCATCGGCTGTCCAATATCTGTGCTCTCTGGTAAACAGTAACCGTGCCTTAATATTTATGTATCGATATGTAATCAATATTGTGAATGACTCGTTGTACCTATTCCGAAGGACTCGGATTTGCCTATTGCTATAGAAGTGCGTTCGTATTTGTTAGTAGCTTTTTGCGACCTTTGATTTGTAGTTATTGGGGAAAATAGAACAATTTTCTTGGAATGTGAATATTCGTCTCTAAAAATAAAACACATTTGTGTATATGAAAATATACAGAAAAACTGCGTCGTCTGACTTCGTCATATGGGACGAACTCTGCAAAGAGTCTATTTATATTTCTTACGCCGGCGATCGACGGTGATACGGGGTGATCATTTTTTGAGTTTTTAATATTCTAGTAAATAATGTTAAATTTTACTTTAATTATTGTTTTATTTTTTACTTTATATAATTTAAAAGAAATATATATACCTGTGCTTTTGTCAATGTTTATTTTTTTAGATTATTAAACTATTTGTTTGACCTTTTTATCTTCAACATTCTGACAATTACTGTTATATTGAAAAATAATTTTACTGTTATTTTCAAAAATTTTATAAATTTGTTAACAAATTTTATTTCCCTGAAGATGCTGCACATTGTTATAGCGAAATATTGGAAGAAATAAAAAATAAATAAAAGAAATTCTGAGAAAATATAATTTTAATTTATTTTTTTGTATATATTTTTTTTATAATGATAACGCTACGTATCACATGTTTTACGAAAACAAAAACATTAAATTATTAAAATTTATTTATATTTTTCGTCGTTATTGTGGTTCATACGTCGTACTTACAATGCGAGTTGTGACCAATTAATTCCTCGTATTGGGCGAAATTCTTCGTTCGTTCCAGATGTGTCAAAAATTAAAATTTTAATTTAAATTTTGTTTTTTAAAATAAATCACTGATAATAACTGTTATGAAATGATTTTTGTTTGCATAGTTTGACTTTTATTAGTTTTGGTTGTTTTTTAATGCTTTGATGAGAGACAAACTTTCTCTTGTATTTACATACTATAGCCTATAAAGTTTATAAATTTTTAACAAATTATGTTGCCAATATTGGGCAAGAAGTAAAAAAAAATCTAATTTTATATTCAATTTTCATTGGTTTGCATTAGATGGACCCGTTATTTTCCGTCTCTAGTTTCCAGCATTACTCAAATAGAACAGTTTATTTTTGCCATTGCTAGATTATTGTCCCCAATGGCATTTGACAGCTTCTTCATTCTTTATTTTATTTTGTACAGTAATTTGATTTGTGTGGATAATTTGGGTAATTTGCATAAAGTGTTTACCACGTGGAATTAAAGTAATATGAAACTAATGTTTTTTAATAAATAAATAAAGCAAACACATAACTCCGAATGGGTTAGGTAACAAACATCGGTTTTAACCAAATTGTTATTAGATTTACTCTAAGAAAATAGGAGTTTATATAGGTTCATGCATTCCTTGAATAAGTGAGATAGACGTCAAAAATATAATTTTAAGACGTTTTAATGATAAGAATTCGATCTATTGAATTTCCTCATATGGGTATCTGAAAATGCAAGAACAATTGTTATATGGCCTGGTGTCATGATTGATCTATTTTTTTATTTATTTCTGCTGGAAAGGCGGTTATAAAGAATATATTACGGTATTGAAAGATATGAATAACTAAAATTTTGTCAATTATCAATGATATGGATACCACAGATATCCATGTAATTTCAAGAGGCCGATGCTAGATATAATAAAGTCATCAAAAAATGTATTTATTACAAACCAAATTTCCAAATCGCATAAATTCAATTCAATTCTGCTGTTAACTGGCACGACAATTTTAACATTATTGGATTATTTCTTGTAAGTCTGTGATAGATAGAAAATATGCAGAGGCAATCAAAATGATTACATCCTTCCAATTCAACATCAGAGACGTGTTACACGTGTGATTGATGATTTTTATGAAAGAACCAAGATTTGTATACATAGCAGTTGTCCACCACTGTTTGTTTATATTTTTCAATTATAATTATCAAACTTTACTCTATCTAATACAATATAAATGTTAATGATTTGTTTTATTCTCTTTTCAAAAACAATTTTTTTGGTTCAAAAATCCTTTATATTGCTATATAATCCCAAAGCCATTGATGCAATAAATCTTAAATCTTATTAAGCCACAATCATAAGTCCTTTAAAATCTTTATGAATATGCTGAAATTTTCCCTTTTCAACGAATTTAGTGCAACATTCGCATTGACCAATAAAAAAAATTGTAGTAAACTATTATACAGAATGTGATACAGTTGCTTTCAGTGCATAGAAAAATATTTTCCAAAAATAAAAACCAAAAAAAAAAACAGAAAAACCTATGTAAGCTTATAGAGTCTCTTACACATATGGAATTCAAATATATACAGAACTATATTCAATTTGGCCTAGAATATAGTAGATAACAGATTCCATGTGTGCACATGCAATAATGAAACACAAATAGGTATGTAAAGATTTGATGAAATCTGGAAGTGGAGAAAATGCTTAAATTTAATAGACAGTGACAGTTTAGGGCCCTATTTTAACTAGTTTATAGGTGCTTTAATTCTAATTATAAACTACTTATTTTTTCCGGTACTTTTTTTTAAACGAAACACAAAATCTCCTATTACAGCTGTTATTTAAATTTTTATTTAAAATTTCGTGGCTTTAAGCTAACTATAAAATTGTTCGTTATCTAAAACTGTAAATAATCCAAAAATGTTCTTATTTATTTAATGAAAAATTTACGCAATGTTCGAGAGTTAATCTTGGACTTAAAATAATGTATCATTCTATATTATAAATATACAATGAATGCTAGAGCGTACAAAGATAAATAATGAAACGAACATCGGTGCGTATGATTAATGCAAACAATTTATACAACGTATGAGGGATATAAAAATTAAAGCAACAAATAAAAATAACGAAATAAATGGAAATAAATTCCCTTTAAAGAATAAATCCCTCTATATGATATACAACATATGTTCATATAAAAAAAAAACTTAAATCACATTCTTATAAAAAAAATCGTAAAACAGATTTACTTTATGTTGAAAAGCAAGAATTTACCTTTCTTATTCCGTGTGTGCATGTGCGCAAAATTTTTTAATTAAAACACGATGCCTCTGAAAGAAACTTATAAAAAACAAATTTTTGAATTCCATTTCAAGTAATTCCTCAATGTCGTGCATGACATGTTTCTTTTTAAATGTTACACAATTTTTTTTCCAAAACTTTTACATAAAAAGAAAATGCATTAAAATTTCTGTGTGCATAAGAGAGTTATTAATGCTAAAGTGCATACATGCAGGTATAAATTAAGTTTAAAATATGCAACAAAGACATACTGCTAAATGGGATAAAGTATTTCAAATGTTAACACAAGCCATATGGGAATGACAGTATTTTTAATATTTAGTCCAATACCTACACTTTTAACACATTTTGACATTTTTCAATTAAAACAGTTGTAATACAAATGGGTTGGTGTTAATCGGTATTGTCCCAACAGTCTACTCATGATTGACCACAAATTCTCAATCGGATTGGGGTCGGGAGTTTTTGCTGGCCACATCATCAAAAGCACACTTAGCTATTGTATCATCATTTTGCAAGTGTTTGGTTTCAGCACCCAGCTAAAATGTCACTTCATTCATATTATATACGCTCTTATCTGCTAAATCAGGAACGGAAACTACCATCCAAATTCTATGCTTTCGGGCAAACTTTAACCATTTTAACTATTTCTTTTTTACCGATAATGCGGTTTTAATTTTTTTACTGCTGAGATATAACCAATATCGCGAACTAACGGGTGGGCTTACTGAAGCATCTTTTGGTGTTAAACACTTATCTCTGTTCATTTGCGTTATCATGGTTCTTGATAGTTTTTTCATTATGTATTATAATTTTGGATAATTTTCAAAAACATGGAATAAAACTAATATCAAAATAATGTTTTTTCAAGTTTAATAAAAATAAAATGTTGTTTGCTTAGATGTATAGAACTTTGATATTGGAAAGCACAAAGATGTTGTTTTTAGTTGCCATAAAAGTTTCTTTATTCGAATGATATTCTTCTGACATTATAACTTAAATATAACTTTTGGCATACGAATGGCTCAAACGTAGTTTAATCTGGAAATCCAATTTTCGATGGCAACCTTTGTGGCCATATATCGGCAATAATGCGGCGAATATTGTCCTGAAAGTGGTAATTCCTTTCGGAATTATCGCCGTTTATTATCGACTTCACGTATTCAAACAGAAAATAGTCAAGTGGCGTTAAATCGCACGATCTTGGAGTAGAATTTACGGGTAAGTGACGTGAAACTTTGCGGTTACCAAACATTTTCTGCAATAAATTAATGGTGGCACGAGCTGTGTGACATCTTGCTCCGTCTTGTTGAAACCATAATAGCCCTACGTGTTTAACAACTTGGAAGAAAACATTCGCCGCACAATTCCCGTTATACGGCCACAAATGTAGGAAAAAGTCATCGAAAATTTTGCAGGGACGTATTATTTTTCATTTTCTATTGTAAATAACAAAAAACATTTAAATTTTTCTTTATTAGCTTTATTTTAATGCAACAAAAAGTACACAAGACGCAAATATCTACTCATTTGTACTCCCCACTATATATTCCGAATGTTTAAATTTAATCACTGAATTACGATAGTAACATAAAAAAGAAACCAAAAATACTGTAATTAAATAAAGCGTTGCCTGCCATTATCTGTTCTGACGGGTGCAACATTTAGACGCTTTAAACGTCTCTTACTAATAGAAAGAAACACATTTTCAATTAAGTTATTACTAGAATGGGTAATATTTTTCTATATACTTTTTACAAGAATTTATACGAAACGACCAAATAGCCACGAGACAGCTTTAAAGTGCATAACGGGTGCAACCAAATTGGCCAACTTTTATAAGATCATGCCACAAAAACACAAAACTCTGTTAATTTTTAAACTTTTATTGTATTATTCTTTTTTGCTGTGAAAGATGAGATATCAGACGATGATTATCAAATCAAACATCGTAGAGAAATATAATCCAATAATAAATAAATTTGCTACTTAAGCCATGGCGGGTGCAACATGAATGAATTTTCTGTTCGCCCCAAATCTATGAATTTTAATGCTTCGAATTGCACAACAAATTTCTATTTAAGCTTACGTCTAAAAAAATTATATTATTATAAAATATATATTTTACATTAAATTTGCATCAAAAAAAGTATCAAATAGTGTGCGTTGAAAATTGATGTTAAAAGTTATCTAGAATAGAATCGCCCTTTAGTATTATATCCGGAATTTATATGGACAATGATTTTCATTCATACACTCATGCATGTATATTTATATGCTTCTGCAAGTGATTATACTTAGTAGTTACTACTTCAAATCTTATTTGATTATTAAGAAAAGTTAATAGTTAAAAGTAAAAAAATTTAAGTTATGATTGTTTAAATATATTGCTTAATACTCATTTAAAATTTTTCTGGTAAACTTTTGTTGTTGTTTTTTTTAACATTAAACTTTTCCTAATTGATAAGTTAATGAATCATTTAATCAAGTGTATAAACTTCATTTACTCACTTATATTTAGTTATAAAATCATGTTAAGAATTCTGAATGCCAATTACACATTGAATTCCATTAAACTCCTCCAATGGTTAATAACCATTCGTATTTTGTAGCAAACTTTGCTTGAACGTAATGCTGCTTTACACACTTTGTGTAAATATGTTGAGTTCTTTAGAAGGTTTGTAATAACAACTAAATTGTAAGATAGAAAGAAAAATAGCTAAGCCATAACTAACAACTAATACAGTAATATGGACTAATTTTAGAAAACAAAAACAGAAATTTTTCAAATAAAAATCAGTTTGCTAAAAATAAAAGTCTCAATATTCGTCAAACAAATTTCAAACATTTCAAAACGTTTTGAAAGAGTTAAAATTTCCATGAAAAATATTAAAGCTGGAATTTTTGCCGCCACTCAAATCTTTTAGCGTTTGCCATATAGGCTCAAAATTAAATGTTTTAATGAAGGGTGCTTTTGATTATTGTTGCGGACTAAAACAATGGTGTAAATTACATAGCAACTCGCTAATAAACATTATCCCATAATAAAGAGAAAAAATATCTTTTATTTAGGACTTAAGTGAATAAATATAACCATAAGTGGCCACTGTTGTACGAGTTTCTATTTACGTTTCTTTCTTAACTAAACTTTTGTGCAATTATAATTCGTTTTATTTCTTTACATTCTATTTCTAGTTCATGGTCTACTTAGGCCAGCAAGTTTTCAACATACAAAATACATTTGGCTATATTGTTAATATTGGAAAAGTTTTATTACAAAAACTTTACTCTGGCAGCAAATAGAAAAATAAAACATAAACTTGTTTCATTAAATCAATATCGAAAACTAAATTCGAATGTATCAACATTAAACACAATGATGACCAACTGAATTACAGTCATAAAAATTGATTTATTTTTTTTTCGTATTTGTTTGCGCACATAATAGTGAAATAATATTTATAGTGATTTATGTATTTTCGCACACATTTTTTTTAGATTACCTACCTTTAATAAATTTATTGAAAAAATGGAACTTTTCACCTTGTAAAATATGACTTGAAGTTAAAATATATGTATATAAAATTTACTAAAAACCAACTAGTCTGTGTAACAAAGCCTTCTAACGTTAAGTGTTTATGTATATTTCATTTATCTTGCAGTGGCCATTGAGTGGTCGTATCATAAAACAAAGTCATAAAATATTTCGGAAAATAAAATATTAAAAAAGAAACTGTCAGAAAATATATCATTGCGATGATTTAAGTGTAATTTTCTAAAGCTTATGCTAACAAAAATGGTAGCTCTAGTATTTGATTTATTTAGATGTGCAATTTTAAAAGTTTTTTGCTTTATTATATGTTTAAGTTAACTTATAATACCCTACACTCCAAAAATGGATAGGATATTACTCGTTTCTGACAATGTTTGTAACAGCCACCTTCAAGTGAACCACTCGACTCAAAAAGACTCTCAGAGTCGATTTAACACTGTGCGTTTTCCTATTCGTCTGTCTGGCTGAAATAATGAATATATTTTCCTACATCGATAACCTGTTTACGGGTATAAGTTTTCTAACAACAAGTAAACAAAATATATATATATATTGTATATTAAACGAGTAAGAGTTTTTATTCGACTGTGCTGAATCTTATATCGCTCTATAACTATATACAATACTAAATACTACAGGCAACATACTGGTTATCTCTAATTATCAGCCACAGTAACAGTTATTGTAGCCTATCACACTATGCAAACTGTAGTTAACATTCTGTTTTTTTGCATCAAGTGCAAAAATCATCAGCTGGGTGTCTGTTTTTATTTGAAATCTTGCGATTTTATTCGTATTTCGGAGAATTTCAAAAGATGCACATTTGATAAAAGTAAATAATTATTAAAAATATTTTTTTTTTTACATTTGTTTTATTGTTTTACGTTTACATGCAAGGTAAGTTTTATTGAACATGAAAATAAGTGTTTGTGTCTTCATATACAGAATATGAAAATTTATAAGAGTATTATTTTGTATAGAGTATTTTTTGTAACCTATTGTTGCCTATAAGCTACAATCCCTTTTTGTGAAATTGTTCCTTTTTATAAAATATATAAAATTATTAAAAATTAAATTTTGAAAGACATTGTTGTTCTTTTGTTGCGAGACTTTGGAAATCCCCTTGTTTTTTAACAGATCGTTTGTGATTGAAATAAAGAAGCATAGATTGTTTATTTTAAACGAAAGCAGTGGCATTTATATATGTAGTTATATAGTACTTGTTTGTTTATTTTGTGATAACAAGATCATAATATACAAAAAATAGCGTAAGTAATATGGTGGTTAGATTACTAACCACTGTTACTATAGTACATTCTAAATTATCTGTTTTCCCATATAATTTTGTGTTATGTATATAATTAGAATGCCGCGCATACCCGATCAACAAGATATCGCAGATATTTTGTATAAAAATATACCTTCTGATGGCGAAAGTGTGTGTAGTTTCGATTCAGAAGAAGAAAAAAATCATGACCAAGAACCCGACATACCTTCAGAACTGTTAAATATAAAAATTGTTAAATATATACAGGATTAACTCTTTGCTTATAAAGTACTGTTCATCTAAATCGTTTGCCTTTCTGATTAAACTAAATGTAGTAATCGTGGAGTTATTTCTTTCATATGCATTTTTTCCTCTAAAAATGTGCGAAAAAAATCTATCAACGTCTATGTGAATAGTATTATCAACTTCAATTTCTTTATGAGAATGAACTGAATTGAATTAAGAATTTCATTTCATCTTGATCCGTAATTATGAGTTTGTTACTACCTATTTCCTTTTCTAATGCACCTGTATCTATTCATGTGTATCTAAACCAAGCCTCGTCGTCATGACTTGTTTTCAAGGTATCTATACCCACTGAACTCTGAATTGTTTTTTAACTTCGTTGAATGTGTTTGAAGGATTGCGTCTGTCCATGTTAGCCAGCCGCTCCCAGAAATGGTTGTACATCGTGAGTGTGAAATTATCTTTAATTAGTTTTCTTACCAATTTTAGTTGCGATTTTAGAAAATTTAATTCCGATGATGTTACATAAAGTTCTATGCCCTTATTCATAAAAAATTAAAGTAGACTTCAAATGTACTTTAAGAAAATTTTGTACGAAAATTTTGTCTAAAAGCACACTTCCAACCTACTTTATTTTTTTCTGAATAAGACAGCTAATCTATTGTATTGTTTTATTTTGTTTAAAATTTTACTTTTTCTAGATTTAATTTCTTTATAATTGAATTCGAAAATTTAGCAATTGGGTCCGCAACTTCAAATTTTGGCACCTATTTCTCAATAGCCGTATTTATAGATTTTTCCAACTTTAATAAGAAGTGGTCGATCTCAGCGTTAGAGAGATTTTTATCGTTTCGGACGTTATTATCGCTGTTGAAATCAGTTATTAGACTGTTTATAATTTTTTAAAACGATAAAATTTCTCTTAAGGTTTGGCGAATCTTTAATAAATATAAGGGGATGATCATTATCATTATTTAGTACTATGATTTCCAAAGCTTTATGATCACTGTCACAGTCCAGTATTTTCAAACAATTAAGTGTGTTGTTTTACCTACATATATATATCTAAACGTGAATCTGCGATACATATGTCCAAATAGGACGTAGCGCTTGGGAATGAAGGTTCAGTAAAAGCAAAAACACTGCACCTGAAATGCATTTCATTATCTAGTAGCCACCATCTTAACAAATTTCCTTTTGTATTACATGCATCATTACCCCAGTCAGTATGTTAACAATTTATTAGGGTTCTGTAAATCTAATAATTGAAAAAGTTTATGAAGTTCGTTTCTTAAAAAGCTGTTGTTATTGCCAGAAGGATAGTAAACCGATATAAGAAATAAAATTTTATTTGCCACTAATGGAATTTTAATTATGCGTGTTTCAAGATTTTTAAATGAATTATTAAAATTATTGTAGAAATTCTTGTATTTAATATTATTTTTAATCAATATTGCCGTTCCCCCACCCCTTTGGGCGTTCACTCTATCATTTCTGATATAATTATAGTCTTTAAAATTTACTTTGTGCCTGGCATTTAATTTCGTTTCATTTAATATAACTAAGTCAGGGTTGTGTACTAGATAAACTGATTCAAATCGTATCTTCTGCTTAGTCCTATTAAAGAATTAACATTAATTTCAATTATTTTTAGGTTTTTTTCAATTGTTTCACCCATTTTTAAAGATTTAATTTTCTATCATAGAGTATCTATTCTCGATTCTTGTAAGTGAATTTGTTTTCGTAAATTTATTATTTGGTTAGTAAGGTTCAGCACGGTTTTTTTTGAGTTCTTCTAATGCTAGATTTATTGGGTTAGTGTTATTATCATTATCATTTTTTAAAACATTGGCAAAAGAAACATTTGGGTTTATATTTTACGGTCAAAGGACGGATGGGATTGAAACTGGTGGAAATCGGTCCATCATTTCACCTGGCCCCCATACAAAAGTTCTCCCGAAATTGGGGCTTACCGATCATAAATGTTTCAATTATGCAAAGAACCAAACAAATTCCATTACAAATGAGTGGTAAATGAGGCCAAATCATATCTACAAATTTAGTGCAGATCGGTGCATAATTAGTCGTAGCTCCCATATAAGGCCCACTTCCGAAAATCATTTTAAAGAGCATAACTCACTCAAAAATGTTGGTACGCAAATAATATTTAACACAAATATATCTTATATGTATGCAAACAATACAATACAATTTTATTGTGATCGGTCCATAATTAGTCATAGCTCCCATATAAGGCCCACATCCAAAAATCACTTTAAAGAGCATAATGCTCTCAAAAATGTTGGTATCCAAATAATATTGAACGCAAATATATTTTCCCCGTAATCAACTTTAACCTCCATAAATCGTTAAAAAGTATTTATATAGAGATAAAGTTTAACATGCACAATATTTATATTCACAGAAATCATGACACTAAATTTTTGGATGATCGGTCCATAATAGGTCATATTTCCCATATAGCGCACATTTCTGAAAAACAGTTTTATACATATACTGGGTGTAGGGTATTATATGGTCGGGCTTAACCGACTATATTTTCTTACTTGTTTTTTATTTTTAAATTCATTGACTTTTAGACCAATTGATATAAATTCTACCAGTTCATTGGAATCCACATCAAATATATTGAGTGGTGGAATTTTGTTGCTTTTTGTTTTGTTTGTTGTTTTTTCGTTACTTGAATTTGTTTGTTTAATTAATGTAGTATTTGGCAAACCGATATGCGGTGTAGTTGCATTATTGTTGTTAGATACATACCTTCGAATTTTTTAATATATTCATCATCGCAGTCTTTATCGTTATCAAGAATTGCAAAGTAATTATTGCGCGATTCTTTAGAAGTTGTTTCACTATTCATGTTGTTTTGTTCTTTTAAGAGTTTTTTTTTAATATTTAATTTTGTGCACTTGTTTAAATTGTTTTTGTCATTATTTATGGTTGAGTTTGGAGCCAATGGCTCACTCATTGTTTAATTGCAATATTGATTTTAACAGACTTATTCTTTTTTTTAATTTTTGAAACAAAAACAAATTAATGTAGAAAATAGAGACGTAATCTTAGCAAAAAAAATATTTAGCTCGCATAAACGAAATATTAAGTTGATCTCCGCTAAACGTCCGTCTTTCATGACAGTCACGTTTGAACTCCACTGTATCTTAATATTTATTATTACTTTATCACCTTATGAATGCTAAATTATTTAACATTGTATGCATACCATTGTTTAGCAATATATTTATTATTCAAATTTTTACTAGTTCTCCCCTCGACACAATTTTTCAAAAATTAACCAGACAATATACAACCAGTTCCTTCTCTTGCTAGTATTTAATTATGAGCGATATTACACATTTATTAATGTCACCCATTGCATTCATAACCTATGCAATGTTTGCACAGACATTATTAAAATTCAAAATGAAACACTGAGCTACAGAGAAAAATTACTAAAAAAAACAGGTTGAGAATTCCTCTATTTAATTTATAGAATTTTTAAAATACCCCTGAAATTTGGAAATAAGAAAACTTTTAGCTTATACATACATATATACAAATGTATTCAGTATTTAAAAGCCCTAAAATTTGTAAATCACCCCTATCGTGAATAAAAATTCCACATGAAATTTGTTCCCTTTTCACATTTTTCCTATTAAAATTTAATGTTAAAAAATAAAAGGGAACAAATTTCATGTGCAATTATTATTCACGATATGGGTGAATATATTTTTTTTAAGATTGTGTACTAAGCTACTCATCCAGAACCAGAATCCATACTACATACGACTTTTACCAAGTACGTATATTAAAGTGTTTTAATTCTGTAGCTCTGTGTTATTTAGTTTAAAGTATTAATACTCTGTTCTGTTCTAGTAATTTTTCACGTTGAAAAAACTCATTGTCTGTAGAAAATGACACCCAATGTATTGCACTTAAATAAAAGTTTTTTTTCTACTGCAGAAATACAGAAGGAGGTAAAACTAAACCAATATCACATGATGTTGATTTTATAGCAAAGGATGAACTAAGCAAGTAAAGTGTAGTATGTCATATATTTTTATACCCACCACCAAAAAGAGGCGGTTATATTAAGTTCGGCAAGCCACTTGCAACACAGCGATTCTAAGATTCATAATGACCGTATGTATGTTGAAGGCACGATAGAGCCTCGAAAAAATACTTAGGCAATGAAATGGGATCTGACTCGTACACCAAAATTTCAGACAACCTCGATATTTTTGCTATTTTATCAAAATATAATGCATATGTTACATATTGTTACATTCTTTACCTTTTAAAAACGGTGGTTTATTTTCTTTAAATAAACTGGATTCCTTGAAATTGCAAAATAAAAGCATCAAATAGACACGGTTTTAGAACACGCTTAAATCACAGTTTAAGAACGCTTAATGTTCACACAACGATGACTCACAATAAACTAACTCCTTTGATTGGATCTTTTAGTCTATTTATACACCAATCATAATTTCTAGATGGTTCGAAGTTGAGATACTAGAATGTTCATGACTGCAAGTATACGAGTATAATGTTTATAAATAGAAACTTTTACAAACGCAAAGGTTGAAAAAGACGATGTACGTTCGATGACGATGTACCGGCCGTCAAATTTTAATTGAAATACAATTTCGTAACAATATGATGAAATTTTGTACATTTTATTTGTATTATAGAAAAACAAGTTCTGTTGAAAATTGTAAGGATTGGTTCAGGATTTCTCATAGCCCTCACATAAATGTCTTCGAGGAATATTGCTCTATTGTATATAATTGCCATTAGAAAAGCAGTATCCATACAAAATTCAACAAACACAGCGGTGTTTTGTGTAAAGCGGTCTATATTTGACCAAATCCCCTATACAAACTCCACTTCCGAAACTAACTTAATTGCTGAAAAACGTCTTTTAAAGATAACTAGTGATATACATAAATCAGCATACCTCGTTATCGATACATAAGGTTATACAAAATTTCTTTCAAGTATGCAAAGATCATAATACTTATATATACATAGGTGGTGGGTATATAAGATTCGACACAGCCGAATATAAACTCTTACTTCTTTTATACCAGTATAATGTTGAAGCTAGTGCAAATCAACAGAGGAGACACAAATTCTAAAAATAAAGCATGCATAAACAGAGTTTTCATATTAAAATAAAACAATACGACCATACATAGTTGTTGTTCAAATCACATTGTATTGTTATTGAAGATTGAAATGTGCAAAAAAAAAAACACAGAAAGAAATAGACTATTTTAAAGAATCAAAAGAATTTGCAGTAACGCAAACAATGATTGCAGCTTTATGTATTTTATAGCACGCAATACTTTGTATGCTAGGGGAATTTTGTTGGAAAATTACTAGGTGCATTTATCTTGAGGAAACAAAAGATGTAGGTTAGTCATTTCTCGTCATAACTATTATATTCCTTAAATTCTAATAAAGCATCAAAGTTGGAAGTTTTTTTTAGATGTATAGAACTTTAAGGTGGCAACACATTTTTACCTGACGGCCATTTTTTCAGCTGTCAAGTAGTCAAATCTACGCCGATAAACTCGAAACAATTGACCGCTTGGAGGAAAACATTCGCCGCGTTATTGCCGATATACGGCCACAAATGTTGGCATCGAAAATTGGGCTTCCAGATTAGACTACGTTTTAACCAATCATATGCCGGAAGTCATATTTAAGTTATAATGCCAGAAGATTATCTTTCGAATAAAGTAAATTTGATGTCAATTAAAAAAATCATCTTTGTTTTATTTCATTTCAAAGTTCTATACATCTAAAAAAAATAAAAGCAAAGAACCATTATTTTCAAAATAAATTTGCACAATTTGGAAGCGTTGTACAGGCGCCAGTCTATTCACATTAAAATGCCAAACCAAACTAAACTTACAGCACTTGATAGCTGACAAAATGGCCGCCAGTTAAGAAGGTGTTGCTAACTTAAAAAACAACCTACGCCAATTTCACAAGACATCACAAAAAACCCCTAGATCTTGCGATTTTAACTATTTAAATATTTATTAAAATATTTATGAGGATTTTTGAGGTTATAGATATATTATCAGAGAATATGTTTCGATAAATTTTCAATTTAGACCTCTATTAATATATTTTTTTATTACATACATATGATTTATATTTACAATTGTTAATCATATTAATAATGTAATGGAAACTGTTACTAGCAGTTTCCACATAACAGGCGAGTATTCGTATATGTATTTTGTTAAAATAATTTTACCAACTGTGACACGGTATTCTAGTCATTATTATAGTGCCGAGTGCAAAACAGAATGTTTAGAAGTGAAACTCAATGAAAATAAATTGATTGTATTACACGGTAGTGACATACAGTGGCGATCTAAATTGAGTGCATGATCACGAAACTGAGTTTCGTGATCCATAAAAACAAAACCATACAAGCAAATCAAAAAAAAAATTAATTTCATTTTTATTATTTTATTCGTTACAAATAGCAGTAAAAAAACAACAATTAAAGAGATAAATTTAATGAATTTAAAAGAAAAACGAAAATACTCCGCATAAACTCAATGTTGCACTTTTTTGAATTACACATAGTTTTGCTCTCCCACTTCTCTTATCAGCAGAAGTCATGCACATTTACCGTTAGGTTTGTTTTTAACTTATTCTTCTTCTTCGTAGAGCTAATTAAAGCAGATTTTGTCAATTACTATCATATTTTAAATAAATTGTTGATTTTTTGCATAAAAATAGCAAAACTATCTGCAGAAACTGCAAATTGTGTTGTGTGCCTGACCGATAAAAGCTGTTCTTCACGTATTATTTCCAACAGGTTTGGTATTAGTCAATCGGCGGTAATCGCAGCTCAAAAGAGACTAAAACTGACTCCCAAATCGCAAGTCAGAAGTCGCAAAAAATTATTAACGGACTCAGACGCTCGACTATTGATGTCCAAAATAAGAAAAAACAAGCTACTAACACCAAAGGGTTCTTATCTGGCAATTAACAAAAATGTAAACGAATGGACTGTAAGAAGAGCACTCCATGACATGGGATATATGTACTTCAACTGTTAAAAAGAGGAAACCTGCACTGTCCTATAAGAATATTGAAGCGCGCTTAAAAATTGCCAGATAGCACAGAAATTGGACCACTGATGATTGGAAACGTGTTATCTGGTCTGATGAATATAAATTTAACCATTTTCAGTCTGATGGAAAGCAGTACTGCTGGTGCGCAGATTCCGGGAATGTGTTCAAAGACTCCATGTAAAGCAAACTGTTAAACATGGTGGCGGAAACATTAAGAAGTGAACGAAAATAAATTGATTGAATTACACGGTAGTGACATATAAACAAATGCATGAAACAAAATTGGTTATTATGCTAATAGACTAATGCCCTTATCAAAAACTTACAACAGGTTTATAACAGGTTTATAAAGCAAATTTCCATACAAAATTTGTTTGGGTAAGTGATTATGTCGTTATGATTTTAACAATGGTTTGGGATTTTACCAATTATAAACTATGTCCAAGTCCGAAAAATCAGTATAAATATTTTTTTCTAATTCAGGTCTTATTCTACTTTCAATATAACGATATTGGAAATATATAAATTAATCAAAGTTGCGTAAACACTTAGCCTGTTAAAATCACATGTAATTGTACAAGTCAAAAAGTACGATTGTATACATAAGTATTAGGATGGTTCTTATTTGACAAAATCGATTATCGTTTGGAGGTGAAAAACTAAACCTTTTATTTTGACACTTTTTTTACCAAAAACTAAATTTACTAGTAATTCATGAAATGAATGTATTTTTTTAGGAATTTTACAATACCAACATAATTATTATGAATTAGTAAAAAAAAGTCGCATATATGATTAGCTTTACCTTTTGCGAAATTTTCTCAAAAAAGACAGTAATTTAAATCAATCAATGTAGTTGACATGAAACATTTCTATAAAAACCTTAAGCTAATTTTTGAACATTTTATTAAACAAACATTTTTGTTATTGCAGACACTTTCTACTTTAATAAATCATAGTAAGGTTTTTCACGAGGTGGTTCCACACGACCGCGCATACCAATCTATATTCTGTTCAATCACATTTTGTTCTAAGAGAAGTAACACTCAGGCAATTAATATATAATTGCATTAGTTTTTTGGAAACGGGATAGTAAAGATGGTAAAAGAAGAAAGTTTTTTATATCACAACTCTGAAATTGCGCATTATGTTTGTTTTTAGCGCAGCATTGCAGCAACACTGGTGGTGAGTAGGCGTATTATTTTTAAAGCTTGATTTTATAGCCTTTATTTAATTATTTTACTTCGGTTGCGTTTCAATGATATACCACCGAAGAATGGCGCTGTGATAAATATTAGTTATGTATGATAGATAGAAAACTAATAATTAATTATCAGAAACTGATGTTGTTTGAGTGACAACGGCTGGGAATCGAACCCGGGCTACAAATACCAACTCATGCCTAATAATCACATGCGCTAACCAATTAAGCTACAGAACCCTAGAAATCACATTTTGTCAAAATAGTCGATCCATTTTGTTATTCATGGACATTTGCTTTTAACTAAAATTCCTTCAAACCTAGCACATAAAACATTGTTTTAAAACCAAATTAAATTTTAATATATTCTACCTTCTACATATGAGTCCTTATTTTAATAAAGCTTACGCTAAATATAGATTATAATCGTATATACTTAACTATTAAAATTGGTTAAGATATTTCTAATAGCTTTAACGTTATACAACAAAGTTTCAATAAACCTTTAAAAAATATTCAATTAATATTAATCATACGCTCTCTAAGAAAAATAATAAAATTCCATATAACTTTAAAACTAATAAAGTAATTTCATTATATCAAAAAGCTAATTTTAAAAGAAAGAAAAACATATTTTTAAAATATTTATGTAAAATGTAATATATTTTCGAAAATACTTTAAGTTTTCTTAAAATGTATATGATTTAAAATCATAATAGTGTAAAGAAGTGCCATCCTAATAATATTACATGATTGTGTATACTCGTATGTACATAAATTTCGTTAACATAGTATGAATATATGATACCTGTTTCAGATTTTGTAACATCTCAATTTACATTTGACTCAATACGCTTGCTCGCCTATCAATTGGTATTACAATAGCTTACAATTTTATGTATAAATCAAATGATATACATATGTATGTTAAGCGTACATATGATATCAAAAGGCTAAATGGATTTACCATATAATCAATGACTAATGTTTGATACACTGACTTTCAACAAAATATATAACACTTCTATGCAAATGTACATGTGTGCATGTTTATATATATAACAAAGATAGTGATGGGGTTATATTGTGCAAAAGGTGCTGCTGAATATGTCTTGTGTGTTCAAAAAAGTATTTACATTAAAGCTTTTAGTATATTTAGATGCTCGCTGACATTTATAATACGAATATCTGTATATTGATGTATGTTTTGTGGTTGCTATTTATAGCAATATTGATAACATAAACCACTTTGAGATGAATGAAGTAATATTTTACTAGATTTAAGCAAATATATATATACTGACTCAGTTGTTTCAGCAACGACAGTTCTTTTAAAAAAAAAATAATTCTGCAGAGTGACCGGATTTTATATCATTAATGCTTCATTTAAACTATTTAACTATTACAGTTCTTAAGACGAAACCAATATGCATCATATATAAAAAGTGCATAAGCATACTACATACTTCTAAGTCAATCAATTGATAATAAAGTAATAGACATTTACTTTTGAGGCTTACTCTTATAAATACAACTATATATGTATATCAGAATTAAAATATATTTACCTCAAATTGCTTAAATTAAACAGATTTGTTTGTCTTGCTTTCAGATTATTTAATACCCAATTGTAACTGATTCTTTGTCCAATGTGATTATCAATTATTTCCACGTTTTTTTGTGAATTTGAATTTACATCAGCACCATCTTTTATGCAGTTCAGTTAGTTTTTCGGTCAACGGTTAACAATTAATTGAGCGCTAAAAAGACAACAGTTTTCTATTTAATACTTGTGTTATTTTTTGTTTTGCTACAGTTCGTACTGTTTTTCAAATAAACCAATTAAATATGCAAATGCAAACCACAGAGAAATAACAATCAAATATTACAGATTTTGCATTAAAAAATATAAAGCAAAAGTGACTTAAAATACCTCTAAAATATATCCAATTGTTAAACAAAAATAACCTTAAAATTTATTTTTGTATAGGCATATGAATTAAAGGTATAATTAAATAAAAACAATTCCTGCAGTTGAAGTCTTATCAACATATTTAACTATATTGATAGCAATATGTACGAGTAAGTAATACGTACTTTTTTGTAAAGAATACTGCAGAAGATTTTGAAACTTAAATATTTTTAATTTTTTTTCAATGAAGAATACTAGGGGAAAAGGAAATTTTTTGAAGAAATTTGTTTAAAAGGTTTAAAACCTGATTATTTTTTACATTTTAAGCTTCATTTCTGATCGTCAATTCTCAACAACAGATAACTTTATTGTTTTGAACATAATATAAATTTAGTGATACATTAGGAGCATTGTATAAACAATTGGTTTTAATAAATTGATTTTAAAATATACAACAGATGGCGGAAATGTCCCAGTGGTTTAAGACATGACTAAACAAAAATTTTTGACATAGATTTATAAGTAATAAGTACTTTTTTGTAAAGAATACTGCAGAAGATTTTGAAACTTAAATATTTTTAATTTTTTTTTCAAACTCATGTAATTTTAATAAAGAATACTAGGGAAAAAGGAAACTTTTTGAAGAAATTTGTTTAAGAGGTTTAAAACCTGAATATTTTTTACATTTTAAGCTTCATTTCTGATCGTCAATTCTCAACAAGAGATAACTTTATTGTTTTGAACATAATATAAATTTAGTGATACATTAGGAGCATTGTATAAACAATTGGTTTTAATAAATTGATTTTAAAATATACAACAGATGTCGCAAATGTCCCAGTGGTTTAAGACATGACTAAACAAAAATTTTTGACATAGATTTATTTCCAATGTAGAATGACTCTTTAAAACAATGTAACATAACATAAAATAGAGCACAAATATTTGTATTACAGAGATGGTATAGGAAATTTAAAAATTGTATCAATCAGATTTCTGATTCTTAAACCTTCTTAAACCACTGCCAAAAATATTTTCTATATTGGTTGTATTTCCATTGTAACCCAATAAAATATTGGTTGCAGGCCTATAAAAGTATATAGTTACAAAACACTGAATTGCATAACTATAAATATGTACATAAAATTTTTCCCAATTTTATAAATTAAAGAAAAAGTAAAGCAGTTTAACCTACGTAATTTGACATACAATCAAACAAGCAACCAAATATCATTTAACAAAAAATATATTATTTTTTACTTTACCTCTTCAAAATGTACTCGTATATATAAATACACAGAAGTTAAACTAATTTAAAATATCAACATATACAAAATATTTAGACTTAAATGATAAGTTAGCCTTCCTTTTTTTGAATCAATACAAAAATGCAATTAGGCACACTATTCACCAGATTTTTTCCTATATCTTCAGATATAGATCACCTAGCATGTATGACAGCGTGTTTTAGGTAATATTGTCGTTTTTCAGCATAAATTTGTCGGCTTAATATTCCATAAATTTTCGCAATGGGGTTTTGAAGACAACTTTTTGTCTGACGACTTACATATATATGTATGTGCGTTGTCTTGTTGATAAGGAAATTCGTTTTCATTACTATTTTCTCAAAATCGCACTTATTCCTAATCTTCAATTTTATGTACTCAGAAGAGTTCATCTTGGTGCTTGTACATGCCAAATAAATCATAATTCTTGTCTTCACAAAAAGTATCAAAGAACCACATTTGAAATTTATTTTTGAAAAATATATTAGTTCCTTCCGTAGGGCTTGCCAATAGCAGTTAAAACCTTCTGAATCATGAAGATTTAATCGTTTTCTCATCGGAGAGAATCACTTTAAACAAATACATATATGGTTAAATATTTAGAAGTATTAATGCACAATTTCTCTCTTAAATTAGTTTAAAACTCTTAAAAATGTTTACACTTAATAAAAAACTATCTGTAACTTTCCAACAAATACAACACGGTGTATAATCTGGGCCACATTATAATTTTAAGTAGATAGATCTAGTATCCGTCTTTATTGATAGCAATACCTAGAAAACTACCAAACGTTTTTTATTTAAATACAGAAATAAAACAATGTGAAATTTACCCCAAACAAAAAAGTAAATGAATCTAATAAAGTGAAATTTACCACTAATATATTCTTGTATTAGAAGATTTGAACTTATCCAAATTGGGTTAAACAGATCATGAATACAAAGTTTACTCCCATTTGATTAGGGTTTATCACACTAAATGAAAATGTATTATAAATATTGTGAGCCCGTTGTTGTTAACTATATTTTAGTCATCTTTCAAAAAAATTGGTGTAACTATATTTTTCCTTTTATTTAAAAATTTATTGATAATAATTAGAAGAAGTCATTCTTAATGATATTTTTGTTAGCAATACTTTTTTAATTTTAATCTTTTGGCACTATTAGACAATTGAAGTGACATATCCCTTTTCATATGATACGATACTAGTACGCATAAAACTATATAGATATTGTTACGTTTTTATCTTTTAAAAACGGTGGTTTATTTCCTTTAAATAAACCAGATTCTTATTACGGTTTAAGAACGGTTTTAGGAGACTTTGATGTTTACACAACGATGACTTACAATAAACTGATTAACTTAATTGGCCGTGTTAGTCCATTTATACAGCAATCATAATTTCTAGATGGTTCGAAGCTAAGATACTATATATTTGTGACTGCAAGTCTAGAATGTCGTGTTTAAAATATTAAGCCAAAGTCATTAAAACTCAATGTTGCCATATTGGTCAGCTATGTTTATAACAGTTTATAACAATAATACATATGTATTAATCAAAACTTCTACAAACAAGCTAAACAAGTTGTATGCCGATAAGCGTGCCATCTGTTGATAAAGATGTTGTATGTTGATAAACATTCTGTATGATGATACCGACCGTTAAATTTAAATTGAAATACAATTTCGTAATAATATGTATAAAATTTAATTGATGTTATATTTTACAACCCTGACCCCGTTTTATTATCGGCAAATACTTTATTGCAAATGGCAGCACTGGATATAAGTCCATAACAGTTGAAATGGATATAAGTGATACCAAGTTTTTGAAAGTGATGCACATTGTGTGGTTTATGAACTTGATAGGTAAATTTATGGAAGAAAAAATTATACTTATACAAAATAAATACCAAAAATCATGATGTTGTTATCCAAGGTAAGTGCAAAGCAAATCGGCAACAAATACAACACAATAAAGAAACAACAGGCATTTTGATTGTGTAAAATAATGTATATACTACTATCCAAAACACTTGACAAAATATTATTTTTAACATAAGTAAATTTTAAACAAAGTCAGTCAGCTTTGCTACTGCACTCACCTTGTGTAGTTACAAGTTGCCATAGACATTATAGGCGCTGTCAGGACAATTAGTAATGCCGCATTATTTGAAAAACATCAGAATTTTTCTATGAGACTTTGCTTTTCTGTTTCAGCAGTATCAATTTATATGATAACCAATTTCAATATGTAACTTGCAACTAGTTACATACATGTGCATGTGTATCAAACCTATATGGAAGACATTAACATGAATAGAATATGACCTCGGTTACTGCAAGTAATAAAAACCAAGGCAGTTGCAAGAACCGCGTTGACCGAGTCACACATATATAAACACGGCTTTAAGTATTTAAGTATTTATATACTAAAGATAATTTTGTGCATAATTAATATATTTTTTTAAATAAAACAACTTTAGTGTTATCAATTTACTTCGAAAATGATAATTTTTCAAGAAAATTTAACTCATTTCATTCATAATATTATAAAACACAAAACAATACGTACAAAAAAAAAATTAATAAATAATACACATTCTTATGTACAAAATATGAGTAATGTCATTTGTTTTAGTTTTAAAAGAAGTCAGAAATTTTAGACTGTTGTTTGGTACTAGAAATATTTTTCTGCACTGCAGTTTCGCGAAGATCTTGAAGAAGCAAAACTTCTTTTATGCCGATTTTGTTTTCTTCAACCCATTGAATACATATTAATTAATGGCATCCTTGGACTTTATTATAGGCAAATCCTGGACAATGCTAGTGATTTCAATTTCCTCATCGCTTTCAACATCTTCAACTACATAATTTGAGTTATTATCTCCAAGCATTAATTAATTTCTTCATTTGTAATGTCGGGGGTAATTCCATGAAGATAATCATACACTGAAGTAATCATTGCTTGTTCACTGAGAATTTCAGCTCTAAATGTACTTAAAGGCAACATTTCTTAACACATAGTATGTATTTGTATATTCTGAGAAAACCGTAAAGACTAGTTAAGAAAAAAAAAAACAAACAACCTGACGGCAAAATTTAAAAGTTGTGTTTACTGAGTCACAAATTATTGCAAGTTGCATACACTGAGTCTATAATGTAAATATTTTAGTTGTTGCAATAATTGAGGTATTGCGCTCATCGAAGGTTGCAGTAACCGAGATCATACTGTATTTGTAAAATTTCGATATTAGCCTTAAACTCACCAGTAAATTTCATCAATCTATATGTGTTGTTATTTTTGTGTTTTTATTTTATTTTATCAAACAAAATTTCGAAATTTATCCCCTTATTCATAAAAACTTACAACAGGTTTATAAAACAAATTTCCATACAAAATTTTCTTTATAAACGTCTTATAAACCTGTTGTAAGTTTTATGAATAAGGGCATTAATATATGCAGATTTTTTTTTAATTGACTAACACAGGATGTACTGCCGAATAATACATGTGCTTACTACGTTATTGTTTCAACGCTGTCTGTGTTATTTTAAATATTGACAATAGTGATTATAGCATTTTTTTGTGGATGCCTAAGATAATTTTAAATAAGAAGAATAAGAAGAATTTGTTAATTACAAATTTTTTTTACATGTACTTTTTTTGTTAAATTACAGTAAAAATTGCAAAAATAAAAATTTTAATTGGCTTAATATTATACGACAACAAGGTCACATAATATGTAATTTCAGCATAGCAACATTTTCAACATTTAACATTAACTATTTTGCTGTCGAAACATTAACAGCTTATAGCTCAGAAGCAGCATAAAAGAAAAAATCAAAAACTGTATGTTGTAAGCCGCAGCTATTTTTTTAATGATTTGCTACGGCTGACTGCAAGAGTAATCTCGTTTCACACTCTTCAGTTTTAGCTGACCAGTTTTTCTTCAATTCCCTTTTGAATTTGCCATCATTCACACATGTCAGCTCAATAGCAAAATCTTAATAAAAAAGGTCAAATAAACAATAATAAGAAATATATTTTAAAAATGTTTAAATATCAGGATGTAATTAACGCTATATACTCGTACGAGTCAATACATGTTCCAATTCAGTTCTACTTACGATTTTGACTAATATGTAGTTTGATCAACATAACTTTATTTTATATTGTGTTGGCATTAGGTTTTTAAAGCAACCTTGTACCGTGTTGCAAGATTTTAAGTCAAGCTTTATCTTGTAACTCTACCCTGTATGCGCTCACATTGAGGTAGAATACCGGACATTGTTTTTGTTTCTGCATGTCAGTAAAGAAAGCAACCAATTTAAATTTAAAAACGCTTTAGGTACTAAATACAATAACTTTATAATAAAAACTTTATTACAAGCTAAAAAAAAAGCACCATGGTACCTAAATAAGTACAAAAAAGCTTTCGTAAAAAAACTTTTATGGAACAAAAATATTAACAAAATATTGTACCAAAAGATGACGCTGTTTGTGTATCTTTTTCAGCCGCTGGTTATTTTAAGTTCAAATATAAGCAAAGGCATAAATTTATTGCTTACATTTTGTTGTCTTTTGTAACTTTTTGTTTGTATGTTAAGGAAAATGTAAGAACAAACACTTAAGGAGAAAACTTTAAAAGTGTTAAATGGTTTGGAAAGCAAGTAATTGTAAATGTTTATGTCTCTTTTTGCCATTTAAAATACAAAACACTAGTTTTAACGAATACAAAAGAAAATAACTAAATTTTATTAAAATATACTCGTAAACAATAACGAGAAAGTGTAGTATTATAATATTTATGAGAACTTTCTTAGCGATACCAAAATTATGTAAAAACTAAAAGGTTACATTACATAACGTTAAGGTAAATAATGAACTCAAGCCGAAATAATAAGAAATTTTCTCCATTAGTAAATAATTTATGATAATAGTATTGACAATATTTTCAATTTATACTCGTACATTAGTAATTACCAATAGTGGGTACGAATATTTTGAAACAAAATCTAATGAAATTTCTATATAACAATTAACGAAATAAATTTAAATTTATACTTGTTACTGATTGGCGATTTCAACAAAAGGGATAATTATGTACATGTTAAGACTAACAATAAGAGATTATGAACTAAAGTTTTATTTTTAATTTTTTGTTCATTTACATATTAAAAGTGAAGTTAGCATTGTGACTTTGACATTAGGAAAAAGTTTGTCATTTAATATTTTCTCTTTATTTAAAACGATTTGGTGGTTGCCATTAAGTTTGAAAAGTTGTTATCTCAAAATGGATGTGTAACAAATTATGTAGTTGATAACAGTTTGTTTTAAATAGTAAAATTTTATGTTTTTTTTTTAAGGGGTTCCACAGAATGTTAATGTCTCTTTAACTTTTGTGGTTAATTATTATGCGTATTACATTTTACATTTTATGTGAGTATACTTTAATAAATTTGAATGTACTTTTAAAACATTTAATATTTATTTGAGGATATTTAAAGGTTTTGGTACTTAATTAGGATGTACAAAATACATTCATATGAAAAAAATACCTAATATTAATTTTTTGTTTCATCATAAAGGAAATAAAACTATTAATTTTCAGTTGGTTACATATTTCAAATCTTAGACTTTATTTTGCTAAAACCTGTGTAAAATTAGTACAGTGTTTTTTTTAACAATGATTTCGTTTTTGAATAGGACCGACCATATTGGAATAACATAAACGTTTGACCTTAAAATAAGCATTGTCACAATGATCAAATTTCGCTTGAAAATCGTCGAAGATCGCTAAATTCATTTAAGAACAACTCGCAGGTTTTTTCGAATTTTTTGTTTATTATTATTGAGAGAATTCAGCGAATTTTCGCAGATTTTCTGAAAAAATAATTCCATTTAATTCGTCTGAAAATGTCAACAAGTAAAACTGCTGCATTTGGCTTGTAAAATCCAAGAGAAGCCTGTAAAATAACAGTATCTGTAAAATTCATCTAAAATAAGTCTCATGTACAAATCTCAAAAATTATAAACTCTACCTCTGAAAATCACTTTAATACGCATAATTATCTTAAAAATATCGACTTCATATAAGTTTAATCTATACACAAATGTTTTTTCTTGTGTTACTTACAATGGTGTTATATTTTTTTGAGCGGTTATTATGGAAGAGACCCAGATATTGCTTTTTATACCCTTTTTATACCCTACACCACAATAGTGGGGAGGGTATATTGCATTTGTGCTGATGTTTGTAACGCCCAGAAATATTGGTCCAACACCCACCTTAAAGTATACCGATCGGATCAGAATCACTTTCTGAGTAGATTTAACGATGTCCGCCCGTCCGTCCGTCTGGCTGGCAGTCCATGTAAAGCTTGGGCGCAGAGTACAGATCGCAATTTTGAAGATATTTCGATAAAATTTGGTACGTGATATTTTTTCGGCCCAAGGATGGATGGGATTGAAACTGGTGTAAATCGGTCCATTATTTCACCTGGCCCCCATACAAATGTCTTCCCAAAATTGGGGTTTACCGATCATAAATGTTTGAATTATGCAAGTATCCAAAGAAATTTCATCATAAATGAGTGAAAAATGAAGCCAAATCACATCTGCAAATTTTGTGCAGATCGGTCCATAATTAGTCGTAGCTCCCATATAAGGCCCACTTCCGAAAATCACTTTAAAGAGCATAACTCTCCCAAAAATGTTGGTATCCAAATAATATTTAACGCAAATATATTTCATATGTATACAAATAATATGGTCTAATTTTATTATGATCGGTCCATAATTAGGCGAAATTCCATATAAGACCCTCTCCATAATTCACTTTAAGCTCCATAAATCGTTTAAAAGTATTTATATCGAGATAAAGTTTAACATACATAATATTTATATTCATGGATATCATGACACAAAATTTTTGGATGATCGGTCCACAATAGGTTATATCTCCCATATAACGCCCATTTCTGAAAAACTGTTTTATACATATAATGGGTGTAGGGTATTATATGGTCGGGCTTGACCAAATATACTTTCTTACTTATTTTAATAACATTTTAGCCTTTTCTCTAACATCATTTACAGTATATTTTGGAAGCTTTCTCATTTCTAAAACTATTGTACCCGACAATTGTAAGGGTTTAACTGTGTTTAATAACAAATCGTGAAAAAAGGTATTTCTGAGATATAATATTTCTGTATTAAAGCCGGATTTAATGTTTCGTTTAATAATGCAGTTTTATCGTCTTAGCATATATATATTTTGTTGGGTTTCAGGTGAATATTTATACTTGTTGCGAACAGAATTCCTAACTTATATGTTCCCTCATGCACCACATTTTGTGCTGGAGGGTATGAAAATGTTTATGTTCAATTAGTTATACATGATAACGTATGTGTTTTTTAAGAAATTATTTCAACATATTTGTTATAAAAACTTTTTTAAAATTTAATATTTCTTATGTAGTTATTAGAAAATTATGGCTTTTGGCGACATATAGGCTAACTATCATTCTAAATTTATTTGTATTTCAAAAATAAAACAACCGTTTTTATTTATCTTATGTTGATATTTCGACCCTGAGAGCATCAAAAACCACCAATTATGGACTAATGAAAGTAGAATACTTTTAGTTTTAAAAAACACAAATATTATAAAAATAATTATTTATTAAATTTCAGTATTTTAATTTCCTCTATTCCTAAAAGTTTATTTTCACAAACAAACACTGAATGTCACATATACATATTATTTAATACCCAGAAATAAATTCATGCAAATTGTTGTATTAATCTGAATGCGTTTATGATAATTACATATGAAAGCATTAAAAAAGATTTATCTGAGACAAACAAAATAAATCGTGGCTAAACAAAATAAAAAGCGAAAAACTCCTTTTCAACTGTTTTGGAAATTACACAAATTATGTACATATACTATACACTATACATGTATGTAAATGTACCCAAGAGGGGTAGTAAAGTATAATCAAATATATAAACATATGTGTAATATAAAATAGTACATATATACAATAGAAATGCATTATATAATGTTTAAAATAAATAAAAAAATAATAGAGACATTTGTTTTTGGCAGTAATAAATTGAATTAAAAACAGTAAATAATGGTGATTATTTAAAAGCAAATAAATTAAATTTAAATAAAAATGTGCAGTATTATAAAACATAGAGGTATTTATAGAGATATAAATCAAAGTAAAGAATTACACATATTTTACATGTGTTATTACTTAGGCTGAATAAATTTTGAGGATTCCACAGTAGGTTGAATTTATTTTTACAATTGCTCTTTTAAAAACCTACTGGCAACAATTTTTAGTGATTTATTTTTTAAGCGTTATTCTGTCGAAAAATTTATACATTCGAAATATATTTGTGCGAGTACTGAGCAATAAAAAATCAAAATTGAAAGTAAATCATACACAAGTTCCTTACAAATTCGATATTGATTTGGTCAATGATGTAAAAAACCAAAAGTTTCAACAAGTATTGTAAATGCTATAAAATGATACAAGCAAAACTTAAGCCTTAAACCTTAAACGTTAAGATAAAGAAAACAAAAATATTATAGAAACCAGAAACTTATAAACAAAATAATACGTTTCATAAAGTAAAATTCGGATCTCAACTAGAGTGAAAGCGTAAAAAAGTACAATAGTTGTATAAGTACCGCAACACAGTGGTACAAGACAGACATTTTTTGGAATTTCTAAACTGTAGGCAAGAAATATTTGAGCTTCAGTTTTGAAGATGAACCTCACGATTCATCCATGGTGGTTTAAAGTCTAATTTTTTTTTTGAAAATTCAAAATTGTGTCATATTGTATTCCAGCTTTTTTAAATATATAGCAGAATTGTTGACCTATTTTCATCAAATTTATTTTGTTCGTTAAACAATAAGATTTCCCATCAAACACAAAATATTTCAAAGCAATGCCTTTTCCAGCGAAAATAAAAGATTTTCAATTTGAAAATTAAAAAAATGTAGATTTTTGAATTGTTTTGGACAAAGAAGTACATTCATTAACTTTTTATTAAAAAAAACTTTCTTTAGGAATATGCATATAACAAATTTATATTTTTCTGAAAGGTAGCTCTACAGAGATCATTTAAATATAAAAAAAACCATGTCCATTTTGACGCCCTCTATTCCGTTCCGAATTTCACCTATTTTTTTTTATCAAAATATAAATTTTAGACCATATGTTCTATAATTCCAAAGCTGGGATTACAACACGGAAAGCAGTTTTCAAAACCTTTATATATTTGTTATCTATGCTTAAAGTTTTTTTTGTTTACCAGCTTTGAAACAATTTTGGATACTATGAGTAAAATTATAAAAAAATCCCATTTTTTGGATTGTCGTCTCATTTTTTTGGAATTTCAAGATTCCCTTAAAATTCTTTTTCTACTTAGTCATTAGAATGACAAATTTAATACACGCTCCAAATTTAATATTATTATGTTACTAAATAAAGATTTAATTAGATGTTGCATATTTGTTGAATCTAAAAAAAAACAATATTTCTATAAAAATTTTGATAAATTTGCACATTTCAGAGACAATTTAAATCATATTTTTAATGAACTTAATTGTGTTACTTAGATAAATTAATTTCCAATCTGATCCAAAAAGATTGAAGTAAAACGCTCGATTAGATTCAATATTAACACACTCTTAAGCTTCGATAGTAATGCAAATTTAAATTTTTTACAAAATTCTGTCTTAAAGTTAGCAAATATTTCCCGAAAACCCGAAATAAAACTAAATAAAAACTAAAACTAAATAAAAACTGTTTTAATTATTGTGTTTATTTGGAAAACTTGTTTTACTATGGACAAATTGCAACAATTTGTAAGATTAAACACGGCCAAACTTGTGCTAAAAAAGCAGTTACGTTTTTTTTTGAGTAAATATTTGTGATTTGTGATCGTACCTGTAGAATTGTGTAAGAAAAACAAGTCAGAAAGTATAGTCGGTCCGACCATATAATACCCTACACCCAGTATATATACTAAAAAACAGTTTTTAGAAATGGCAGCCTTGACCTATTCTGGACTGATCATCTAAAAATATAGTGGCTTGACATATGTGTAATATATCTGTGCATATAAATATTTGTATCTCGATATAAACACTTTTAAAAGATTATGCATGTAAAATTGATTTTCGAAGAGGGTCTTATATAGGAGCTATGACAAATTATGGGCAGATCATCATAAAAGTGGACCGAGTGATTTCTGTATATATGTATTGAAATATTTTTCGTTAAATATTATTTGGATACCCAAATTTTTAAGAAAGTTCTGCTCTTTAAATTGATTTTCGGAAGTGGGCCCTATATGGAGCTATGGTCTATTAGGGACAGAGCGGCAAAACTTGTAGATTAGGCTTTCTGTACAACTTATTTGCGAAATTTGTTTAGATAAGTCATAAATCAAACATTAATAAGCGATAAACACCTATTTTGCATAAACATTTTTAGGGGGGCTAGATGAAAAAAAGAAACGATTTCTTCATCCCAACTGTCTTTGGGCTGAGCAAAAGTCTCATACTAAATTTTGTCGAGTTATCTTCAAAATGTTGGCCAGTAATCGGAGCACAAGTTTTACATTAACAGCCAGCCAGTCAGACGGACGGACGTTATTCGGAGACTAACCATATATTTTTATTTGGGTATTAGATTAATATTGTTAAGCGTTATAAACATCATATCACATTTAATATACCTTCTACACAACGGTGGTGTAGAGTATAAAACATACTTATATGTATATTCTACAAGCAGTTGTGATAAAATAATATAATCTCACATTTGTTAAAATTTATGTTAAAATTTTCGTTAGTTTAGAAGCTTTAAATTGGTATATTTAGAAATTTATAAATTTATTTAAATTTACAACATTAATAAAATTTTACATAATAAAATTTTAAACAGTTTACATATTTTTTAGCTTTAATTAATTTCCCTGGAATTACGGGAAGAAAGTACGCGAAATTGCAAACCCTTGTCTGAACACGATCTTCTAAATGTTTTAAATAGAAACAAAAAATCAATTTTAATTACTAAACTAAAATATTTTATTTTCTTAAAAGATATTTTTTTTTACAAATATAAAATGTTACACTGGCATATACACAAAAATAATCTCTTTTTTAAGGTTAAATTTGGAATGTTAAAATAGAACATTTTAGTGAATTACAAATTTACAGCAAAGTTATTACTTTTTTTTAGAAAAGTTAAAATCTTACAAAACTTGCACTAAACTCTAAGTAGAGTAGTTTCAATTGAAATCATTTCCAATAATAAGCCAATACTAAAGTTAATATCAAACTAAAATTGGCATATTTATGACCTGAACTACTAGTAGCTACATGAATGCCAGATGAATCCGCCATTAAAGCTGAGGAGCGAATATTACTGTAGTAACCTGGTAATTTCATAATATCTGGTTGGCCGTAAGGAGCTAAGGGTGCCAATGGCACAGATCCTTCTGGTATCACTAAAGGTGTTGTAACTTGTAGTGGTGCCAGGCCCACACCTCCTTCTAAAGTAGTTACTTTTTCAGCAGTAATAGCAGTGGCAGCTGATGTTGAGCTAGTTTCGGCTGTATGAGATGTCATTGTTGCTTCTGCTGTAACATCTGTTTGGTGCAGGACAGTTGGTGCAGGAGTTGTTACTTCTGGTGGGGGAGCTGGATAACAGGCGATTTTTTCAACTTCAATAGTTTTGGTACTATCAGTTGGATCGGGTTCTGGTACCTTTACAGGTACACAAATTATACCACCTGGTGCCGGGGGTTGTTCTGCAGCTGTTGCACCAGGTGTTATAGGTTGTTCTGTCTGTACTACTCCAGCAGCTGCAGTTGGTTGAGGTGGTACTGGATTCTGTGCCACTGCAGAAGTAGCTGCTGCTCCCGCTGCTATGCCTGCTACGGCAGCACCGGCTGCTGCTACATTATCGCCATTTGCTGAGTTTGCATTTTCCAAATTTATAGGATTAATAGGAGTCAATTGTGCTGGTTGTTCTGCTGCTGGAGCAGGTGGTGCATAAGATGGCACTGGAGCCATAGGTGCAGGTGCTGCTACACCAGCTTGAGGTTGGGCGGCTCCTGTGTTTATAACAGTAGTACCTCCCCCAACATCGGTGGTTGTTACGGAACCTGGAGGTCCGTTATTAATAATAATTATTTTATCATTATTATCGTTGGAATTGCTACTACCGCCGCCTCCACCGCCACCACTATACCCACCTCCGCCGTAGGAGGAACCGTGGTCAACGACTCTGGTATGTGTAGGAGTCAATGCATGGCCTAAGAGACCACCAGCTAAACCACCGGCAATTAAACCACTTCCTGTAATAGAAATGTAGAGATGTAAATTACGAAATGAATTTCATATATGAAACGTAAAAAAAATTAAAACTTACCGAAACCTAAACCCGACGATGATTTTTGTGGCTGCTGTATAAATGTAGCTCCAGCTGGTATGGCTGAGCCAGCAGGCAAGAAAGTAGCACCAGCTGGTAATGCTGCAGGTGATGGATAATAGGCAGGAGCTGCA
Organism: Bellardia bayeri; assembly: GCA_950370525.1. Lineage (NCBI taxonomy): Eukaryota > Metazoa > Arthropoda > Insecta > Diptera > Calliphoridae > Bellardia > Bellardia bayeri. The sequence goes on along the minus strand of OX493265.1, from coordinate 81,815,643 downwards.
GCTACCGGAGATGAGGGGTAATAGGTGGCTCCTGCTGGCAAATGTCCGGGTGAATGATAACTGGCGCCGGCTGGTAAGCCACCGCCCATTGGCGATGAAGGATAATATGTAGCACCGGCAGGCAATTGTCCGGGGGAATGGTAAGAGGCTCCAGCGGGCACATGACCAGCAGGATGATAGCTAGCACCAGCAGGCAAGTGGCCAGCAGGGTGATAAGTGGCTCCAGCTGGCAGGTGTCCCGCAGAATGATAAGTAGCTCCAGCTGGCAAAGAAGCAGATGACGGATAATAAGTGGCACTAGCTGGCAACTGTTGCTTGGGATAACTTGATTGTACATTATGTGCATTGGTAGCTGTTATAGGAGTATGATAACCACCACTGCCGAAACTTCCACCGGTAGAGTTAAAACGATTACGGTTATAGCTAGAATGTTGAGTATTGTGGTTGGTAGCTGTTATAGGTCTGTTAGCGGTATTAGTTGCCGACTGATAACTAGGAGGTGCTGAATAGCTGGGGTTATAAGCTGGTGGTTTTTCGTTAATGTTCGTTTTAGCTCCACCCACCGGACTTGTAGCTGAATAGGCTGGTGGTGGTCCCTGCTTAGGTGGCACATTCCATCCTATAGGTGCAGCACTAGGTCTAGCTGCCGATGTGTGAGTATTACCACTACTACTAGCTGGTCGGGAAGCACTCAATGTCCCAGTATTAGTGGGACGTCTATTAGCCTGTTGATTATAGCCAGCATAACTCAACGAACTTAAACCGGTATGCGATAAAGAGGGGCTCCCGTGATTCGAAGAACTGTGACTTGTGCTGGGTTTGTTGTATGAACTGCTGGAATAGCTGTGACTAGTGCTGGGTTTATTATATGAGGTACGTCTGACACTTGTAGAAGATGAAGACGATGAACGGCGACCACTGTTTGAGCTATAGACACGTTTAGCTTGTACTTGTATATCGGTGACAATGGCGAACATGACCATTGCCAGTAGCAAGTAGTTTAATTTGGTTCTTGTACCCATTGTCTTGTGGGGCTAAATTAGCTGTAATTGAAGAAACAAAATTAGATTTACAGATTAAATATAATTTAAGCTCATAAGACGGTATACAAGTGAATGTGCGATAAATAGTAGATTTTCATGCTCAACCTACAAATTTTTGTATCCGGTCGTGGGTAAATTACAGTATATTCAAAACTACTGAAATGTATAACATAAAAAAACTCATAATGTTTCTTACGTTTGAGGCTCATTATAAATATCCCCCACCTAACCAGTAAAAATGATAGAGCTAACACAAATTCGTTTGGAAGTTATTGTGTTTAATTTTTAAAATCTCATTTTAGATTTATAAAAAAATAAAGTAGGCTTGAAGTGTGCTTTAAGACAAAATTTTCATACAAAATTATCTACACTTGAAGTTTACTTTAATTTTTTATAAATACGGCAGTAATTGTTTGTAACCAAAACCAAATTCTACGTACATATATTTTGTAAATGACTAAAAGTTTGCAATTCGAAGAAAGTGTAATTTAAATTTACTAATAAATATTAACAAAAAAGAAATGATATTCTTTGACCCGTGTGTCAAAAATATTTATTTTTCAATGTAAGTCAATTTTTTAAACAGAAACTAGTATATTTATGGATTTTTTAAGCTTTATATTTTGTTTTGTTTACTTTATGCTGAATAAATTTAAATATAATTAATTAGTGTAAAAAAATATAAAAAGCTTATCTCAGTAAAAACTTGACACTTGTTGATCTACTCGTATGATTATCTCTCTGCTATGCCTAAGTGTACATTTAGTATAAGCCAAGAATTATAAAAATCATTCTTGGTATAAGCATGGAAATTACAGAGAGACCTGCTCATTTATAATTCTTAGAATTTAATGGAAAACACAAATAAACAATATTTTCGTTTTAAATTCAACATCGTATGTGCATATATACTGAAGTGTAAAGTGTACTTACTAGTTAAATGAATACGAGTTTACTGATACAAACTGGCGCACATGCAATGAATATGTAACAGTGAACGTCACGCTTGAATATTAAAAGAATATACAAACATACATACATATGTACATATGTACTTGGTAGGTTATCCAAATTATTCGAATTTTATTTTGTTCGCACGGAACGAATAATTTGATTAAGAGATTTTATCTGCATACATAATTAAATGTAAACGACTTATTATTAAACGATCATCATAAAATTTAGTAGCATCGATATTAACACTTGCAAAATATATATGGGTGCTATGTCTAATTATGGACCGATCATTATGAAATAAGGTGAAACGACTTTTGTTTTTATGAAACAAATTTATGTTAATTTTTTGAAGAGATTTATGGTCGTTAAAGTGATTTTTGAAATTGGGTCTTATATGAGAGTTATGACTAATTAGGGACGAATCATGATAAAATTTGGCCAAATAATTTGTGTATATATGAAATAAATTTTTGTTTCATTTTATTTCGATATCAACATTTTTAAGACATTTATGGTAGTTAAAGTGATTTTTGTAAGTGGTGTAAATGGGATATATTGTCATTTACTCATCGATCTTCAAAACATTTTTGGGTATAATTTGGTTTTACGCATAAATTTTTTCGAATATATATTATTCAAATGGATACCCTAGTATATAATAAACCAATTGAATTTTTGTTTGCATTGAGTATGAGTCATCAAGTTAAATAATAGTACAATGAAATAATAAATTCCAATGAAAATCGGCAAACAATATTTTAAAAGCAATTAAATACATTGAAAACTAGAGTTATTAAAAGAAAATGTATAAAAATCTGATTTGTATACTTTTTACATATGAAAAATTAACCGCCTGGCCCACGATGTCGAACGATAACGTACGCTTAGATAAGACTTAAGACACAATCATTTTATCGTATCTATTTTTTACTCAATCAAGTTTGTTTATTCCACAATCAAGTTTGTGTCTTAAGTCTTATCTAAGCGAACGTTATCGTTCGACATCGTGGGCCAGGGGGTAAATTCCAAACACATTTATTGAAATGCATAGAAGCTGCAGCAAAATATAGATATATGTATGTTAAACAATAACTATGGATTGTTAGTTAAAATTTGTTTTAATAATAAAAAAAAAAAATATTAAGAGATTTATAACAATTATATATTTTAAATATATTTTAGCTTGTATAGATTTGTATTCTATTATTTCAAAATTCATACCAAGATTCAAGTTCTGATCGCAATGTGAACAAAATCCAAGATCTGATAATTTTCTAAGAAATCATCCAAAAACTGTATAAATTACGTTAAACATTACATAATTTAACATCGACTACTAAATTATTGACTTAAACAAGAAGTCCTAAATTTACATTAAACCTATCTTTCAATTTAAATATTCTTAGTATGTATTCTCATCTTGATTTAAGCTCGAATCCATACTTAATATATATTCCAAATAATATTGACCAAATTTAAATTAATCACTAAATGAAACTTTTGCAAGAATTTTAATTTTCAACTAAAATTTAACTCGAATTTAATATGGTACCAAAGTAAGAATAATTAAAAATGGCTGATTGACGTTGGAATTTAATGAAAAAAATTACAAATTATTTTCATCTCCATTTAAAGTACAAAAGCGTAAGTAAACCTAAGTGAATGGGACCTAGTGATATGAAATTTGCCACTAATATTATTTTTATTTGGTGTTGACAATAAAAAAACATTTCTTATTCGCTGTACAAAAGGACTTAGAGTGACGAAATACGACGCCAAAAACAAATATAAATATGAATGCTTATACAAAAGTTTGATAAATAGGTAATGCATCGATTGTGTGGGTAGGTTTCGGTTTTAATATTTTTGTTTCTGTTAGCCCAATTTGAAATAGACTGGCATGCATCGATTGTGCTGATTTTTTGTTATATTTGCTTCTCACATTTGCAGTCACATTTCAGTTTCAGCAAAATGAGCCGTGGAAGTAAGTAATGCCCAATAAAACAGGGCGTATTTAAGTGCCATTTAATAATGCCCAATAAAACAGTGCGTATTTAAGTGTAGTTTTAGTTAATTTTCATAAAATCTTAAGTTGCATTTAAATACAGATTCCTTTTTTCAGTCATACGTAATTGCTGTTATGATTTTGTGGTAAAAATATGGTTGCACTTTGAAATGTCAAAAAAATTATCGATATATTTCAGAAAACAGGTGATTTTTTGAATAAAATTTGCTAACAATTTTGTGTTTCGGTTTTTGTGTTTACTTGTTATATTGTTTTGTGTGTTTTATTGTTTTCTCTGTTTTATATATGTATTACATTTGGTGGCATATATGTATATGGATAAAAGAAGTCCCAACTTTACCTTAATAGAGAATGACTTCTTGTTGGACGCTGTTAAGAAATAAAGCAGCGTGATTGAAAAAAAAATAAAAAAAATGTCAAAACCATATGTTCAGATAATGTAAAAAAAATTCCAGAAATAATGTTTTAATTTCTTTCCACGCATAAAAATACCGGCCTTTTGTAAGGACAACATTTCTGTCCTTCTGTACCCATAATAATGCTAAATATTTTTGTATGAAAGAAGGGCCGCGTAATTTGGCAAATCTTTTTGGTAGTAAAAAATTATTAAAGATAGAAATGTAGCCATTACAGAGCCATGAACACAAAATGTTATGATCGGATCAAAAATAACGACCAATCGGTTTTTTTAAAATTTCCTCCTTACCATTAAATTTAATGCAAAATATAATCAATACAAAAAATTGTTATTTTATATTTAAGTAGAAAAGGTTTAAAAACTCTTTATGAATCATGTTATTAATTAATTATTTAGAGCAAATGTTATATAAATAAAGAATTGAATTGCATTGGATTGAATATTTCAATAAAACTGTAGAGTTTTGTAAGATATTTATTAATGATAAGAACATATTTCGTTAGGACAAACATTTGCGAAATATTGTATATATTTCCTTTAGTTTCAATATAGTTATTCTTGGCACAACATTTGTATAATTTTGGTAACAAGGTTTATATGCACGTACATATACAGATAGAGGGGCATTTATAGCTCTACTCTGAAATCGTTTCTGAGTCAATTTGTATAATTTAAGGTGGGTGTTAGATTTTGCTGCGACAAACTCCTCATACCCTCCCAATATGATGGTGTAGGGTAAAAATTTTAATTTTAAATCAAAAATAGTTAACACACGCAACTTTCACAATTGTTGCAGTAAATAATTAATAATTAATTTCATAACATTTAAAACTTCTTTTAGACACTTAAAATAATAATAAAAAACTTTTTTCTCTGTTGAGTTTTGTTTTTTCTCTCTTCGTTAATGCTTAATTAGTTGTTATGCTTTGTCTGCTTTGTTTTAATTATTGTTATTTTTCGTAGGTGTATTGTACACATTAAAAAATACCGGTTATATACTGTATGGTCAGTATGTCCGAATAAATAAATTTAAAAATTTTAAAAATTTATAAATCTGAATCTAGCAAACAGTTTAGTTGTTTAAACGTAGTATGTTACCCATGTATATTAAAATCTGAGATAGCAAAAACAAGTACATATAAATAAGTACAACAGGTTTTTTATATTGTATCGTATTGTATTGTTATACCCCCTACCACCAAGAGTGGTGAATGAGGATATATTACGTTTGTCATTCCGTGTGAAACTTTTTTAATATTTTCTGAGATCCAACAAAGTATATATTTTCTTGATCCTTGTGAAATTCTAAGTCGATTGAGCCATGCCCGTCTGTCTGTCCGGCTGTGTAAAACACTCTCACGTCCAAACTACACAACTTAACTAAACAAAAGTTCCAGAAAAATATTTCTTATTTTACACGTAACTTTAGTATTGAAAATCACCAAAATCGGGTTAGGGCGTTATAAACCAAAATGTGAGACAACCTCCATAAAATTTTGTTATTTTTATTTATTTTATTGCCATATTTTGTAATACATATATTGCAGATAATATCATGAAATGTTGTATACAATTTTTATGATAAAAGAAGAAAGTGTGAGAATAGTAAGAATCGGTTCATGATTTCTCATAGCCCCCATAGAAAAATCTTCCCCAAATATTGATCAATTATACATAAATGCCTATATAATTGGAATATTAATACAAAATTCAGCAAAAATTAGTTTCATGCTAAAAGAAATCGCAACACGAAATTTTTTTTAGTTCGGTCCATGTTTGACCATAAACCCCAAATAAAATCTAGTTCAAAAATTCACTTAAATACGTATAAAATTGGTATAAATATTGTTAAACTGTTAAAATTTGACGTAAATAATTCTTATGGGTAAATAAATTGTTGTACTAAATTTTATGGTGATCAGCCCATAGTTGGTCATAGCTCCCATATAAGGACCACAACCGAAAAAGCCATTTATCTGTAGTTATATATATATGTTATAAATATCGATACCGATTCAAAACTTTACATATACACGAAAATCATTCCGCAGAATTTTGTGAATTTCGGTCTATATTTGACAGTATCCCCCATATAAAGTCCTCTTCCGAAAATCACTTTAATACATTTATTAGTATAATTATAAATAACGTACATACATGCCAAAATCAATCTACTTGATTTTGAGAATATTGGTCTATATTTGACTTTATCCCCTATATAAGGTCCACTTCTGAAATCCACGTTAATACTAATATATATATATATATTAATAACGTTTCATATGCATAAAAATCACTGTTCCAAAATTTAGGAATATTGGCCCATAATTATTATTATTTGGCCCATAAATATAATAATTATAATATAATAACCATTTCCGAAGAACAAATAAACCCACAAAAATGTCTAATAAATATCGATATCGAACCAACTTTTATATACGGCAATTATGCTACTGGATTTTGTAGCTGTCAGTCAATAATTGGCAATAGCTCCCGAATTAAGTCCATTTCCGAGCATACTAAACAACCATACAACACTTGTAAATAACGTTATTGAGATAAAATTCAACCAAAATAAGCCTCAAATACGTGGAAGTTAAATTAGTGAATACTGGATTTAGAAGCTGTCAGTCCATAACTGGTCCACTTCTACTATGTCCCCCATAAATCTTTTGTAAATAATGTTATTGAGACCAAATCCAAACAAAAAAGCCTCACCCTATAGTCTTACACTTTTTTATACTCTATTTCTTAACTTGTTGTGAATATGGAAAAATGTTTCTTTAATTTTATAAATTGGTTAATTACAATCAAGATTATTATGAAAATCAGATACACTCTGTAAATTATGGTAAGAATCGGTAATTAAATCAGTTATAAATGGTCAAAATTAGATAAAATTTCAAAATATTTAACATAAATTAAGTTCAAACAATATATAAAATACTAATAAAACAAGACTTAATAGAAAACACAGAATAAGAATATTCTAGTCCTATAACCAGTGTAGTTCCTGTATTTCTTATTACGTTTAGGTGGAGGGTATTAAAGATTCGACACAGCCGAATATAGCACTCTAACTTGTTTATTTATTTTTTATTTTTTTTATTTTATGTTCATTCATTTATAAAGGTCACGCATGTGCTGGCAAAGTATGTTCACTTGTACTTATATTCTCATATTCTTTGTTCAAAAAAAGAAATACATCCAGCAATAATTTAATTGATTAATTATGTATTTTTTTTGTAAGGTTTCAAAAATTTCAAAATTATTTTTTTACCGTTTGCTTGTTGCTGTATTATTCCTTTATTATTTATTATTCTTTACTCAAATTTCTCACTTTGGTTCAGTGGTTGAAAATAATTTAATTAAATCACTGTTTTTTGTTGGTTTTTTTTCTCAATCGTGTTACTTGTTCAACGTTTCTCAATATACTAAATTGTTTTGTAGTTTGTTGTCTGGGTTTTGTTTTCTTTTGTATTGAGTTTTTTTTTTAATCGTGTTATTGTTTTGATTGTATTTATTTGTATAAATCATAGAGATCTGTGTTTTGTAGTGATGTACAAATTTGTTGGTTCGTTAATGTTGCATAGGAGAGTAGTTGGTGACTAATAGATTTTTTTACCTACCTACCTTTACATAAATAGTATCTTTACACACTGACATATTTTTTAGTTTTCAACAAAATACCTGTTTATATATTTATTTATATATAAAGACACAGCTTGAGTTTTAGCGACAATATTTAGAGTGTGGGGAAAGATGTACTAGTAAAGTAGGTATTAATTAGAAAGTAAAAACATTTTTACATCAATACATATTATGATCTATTACAAATGTTAAGAATATTAATATATGTATATTTATAATGTCGCAAACGTGACATTAGTACTACTTCGCAGTGGAAAATCTAATTAATTTTTTTTTATTTTTATTTCTTAATAGCTTATTTAAGTGTAAGGTGTGCAAAATATAGGTTTTGTCAACTAGTAGTACAACGAGACAAAAAATACTACTGAGAACAATTATAAATCTGCTAATAGATTTTGTTACCCACCTACCTTTACTTAAATGGTATCTTTATCTGAAAACTATATATTTCAGCGTACTACCTGTTGATATATGTATGCAGATGTTAAACAAATCTAAATAAAGACACAGCTTGAGTTTTTGTGACAATTTTTAGAGTGTGGGGTAAGATGTTTTGAAACAAACTAGTAAGATTCCGAAATATTTACTAGTAAAGCACCTATTAATTATAAAATAAAAAGATTTTTACATCAGTAAATATGGATATATCTATTATACCGAACGTGACATTAGTATAACTTCGAAGTGAAAAATCGAAATATTTTTTTATTTTATTTGTGTGGTAGTTGTGCAAAGTGTAGGTTTTGTCAACTAATTGCACAACGAGGCAAAAAATACTACTCAGAAAACGAAAGAAATCTGCCAGTGAAATAACACTTACGATAGTGAACGAGACAAATCTTAAAAACCAGTGTTTAGTGTGATTATTAAGTTTCTTTAGTTAATGTCACTTAATTTTGATTTGGTTTAAAATTTTCAAGAAAAATACTTCATTAGTAGAGGCCGAACAAAGGTTCTCTTTACATCTTTTTGGATCTGAAAATTCTTGTTAAAAGAAAGATTTCATTATAATACATATTTATAATATAAATATATGAAAAATAAACATCAAAGAAAAAATGTCATTAAAAGTAGTTAAGAGCAAGAATAGTTTTCTGGACATTATTCTAATATTACCAAATAATATTAGCTGAATATATGTTGTATTATAAATATGTTGACGTGTTTCCTATACAATTTTGTTTATTACAAATTTATTTTCTGTCATGCTGGAGCTTTCTATAGAAGTGCTCATATGAAATGAAAAAAATAAAAACAAAATATTCAGTTTTTTATTAATAACCTCTTTTCTATCATCACTATCATTGTGTAATTTACCCTCCCCAAAAAAAAAAAAAAAAAAACTTATTTACTTATACGAATAAAATATATAGTAAAATTTATTCGCAAATAAAGTTTAGCTTTATTGATAATACAATTTTCTGTTTAGTTGTTTTTATTTCGTTTTATATTTAGTTTTAGTGGCGTTGGTATTATTTTAAGTTTAGTATATAGTATTTATTTCATGTGTTTTATTTAATAACCAAATCATCTCAATCTATTGAATGAATACGAGTGTGACAGGCTGTGTTGTAAACACTTAAATTGTATTAAATAATGACTTTGTTTTCCTTTAGCTGAAAACAAAATCGCAATTTATTTTTTTTAGAACAATTTTAGCAATTTTTGTGAACAATTACAGTGAAATGTGAGTATTTCGAATATGACAAATAAGCTAGGGGCCGTTTATATGAAAGGGTCATGTGACTCAAAATGGCTTTGTCATTAGAGGGGATACAATTTTACTTTTAAGTTAAATTTAACAAAAGCTACTATATATGACCTATAATATATCTGCAATATCTAGAAAAACATATAAATATGAATAAAAAAATATAAAATGATTTATATTATTCAGCAAAACAAAAGACAGTATACACAATTTTAAATATCAAATGTAATTTACAGCTTACCATGCAATAATAATGATAATGAAAAATGTAACAAACAGTAAACAAAAAACTAGCTAACCACAAAACAGATCTAAAATACAGAGACTTATCTACAAAAATAATAACATTATCAAATTGAAAGCTTATTTCAAAAAATAGTGATTTTTAAGAGCTTTCGCTACGTAGCTTATGATAGGTCTAATTTTGTCATACGCTGTCTAAAAAAATTCTTCAATATAAGCATTCAGTGCATAGATATGAGCTTTAACATGAGCTCCACAAAAAATAGTCTGCAGGCGTTAAATAGCAATATCTATGCGGCCAACTGAACGGACCCAAACACGAAATAAACTGTTTACTTAACTCGCCTCTCATTCACACGGCAACGATCACCATTCACGGTACCGTTCCTGCCATCTTCGGCTTTAAAAAAGCACAGTCATATGATGCCACTGGCTCATAATCCACACCAAAAAGTTCATTTTTCGGTATGTATTGGAAGTTTTTGCAATACTCCTGGTGCTTCTCTTAACATAAAATACGACAATTTTGCTTATTTATGTATCCATTTAACCAGATATAAGCTTCGTCGCTAAACACAAACAACAACGATAAAAAAGTGCGCAAAGCACTTACTTAACCGAGCATGAGTTTAAATAGTAAATATCAATAATCTCCAAGAATTGTTCGTTTGTAGGTCGACGTTCGTCTTTCCGTCTGTGGAAGTCATGATAGAGCTGCGAAAAGAAGACTTAAGCTATGTATAAACGGTTGTCAGATCATACAATGTTGTCAGATCTAGCAATGTGCTAGCAATGTACTGACATTGAAAAACTGTTACCAAAAGGTAAATTGTTAATGCTTTTTTTTACAACGTTGGAAGACAAAAATTTTAAGTTCACACGGTTGTTAGACATTTTCTGAACAATTTTCGGACAACGTTGTAAGATCTGACAACCGTCTGTACAAAGCTTTAGAACAATGAAATTTTCACCGGATATTCTTCGTTTCACAGAAATGTTTGGTAATCAATGGACAAAAACGGTCAAGCCGGATAAGAATTATAGACCCAATTTCAAACAACATTAATATATTTCACATTTTTTTATTTACTTTAAATATAGTGCAGATAATGTTCTGAAATTGTGTGCACTATATTTTAATTGTAGAAGGATAAGTCCTGTTAAAAATGGTAAGAATGGATCCACGATTTCATTTAAGGGAACCGAAACATAAAATAACTCCTATAAATATCGTTATCGATGCAAAATGTAAAACAAATTTGATTCAAATATGCATAGATCACACCACTGATATATAGGTGATGGGTATATACTATACATACATTCAGCACAATCGAATAAAAACTTACTTGCTTTTCCTTTAAAATGTTTTTAAATTATTTTTTTTTGTTTATTACAAAATAAAGAGAAACCTAAAAATTACCGCATCAATGCAAAAACCTGTTAAACTGTTTTTTCAGCCGGAAACCGGATTTTTGAAAATGAAATTTTAAGATTAACTGGAAAACTGGTTTTCTAAAAAGTCGGATTTTTTTAATACTCTAATGTTGTTTAATCTACAAATTACTCGTAAGATTAAGACATGTCTAAATGATTTGTTAATAATGATTTGTTTATGCTTTTTGAGTGAATATTTGCAATGTGAGAAGTATACATACGAACATATTGAATACAAAATATGTAGACGACTAAAAAAAATGTCGCTTTTTAATTTTTTTTTAATTCTCGATTTTCCATCATATTCTTGTTATTCTTATGCTGCATTATAAGATGTAATAATTAAAAAATCTCAATACGTTCAGTGTCTGACAACAATTATGAAAGTTTAGAAAGCCTTAAGTGTCATTTAATGCTATCAAATAACTTAATCAGTAAAATATGCTAATAAATTAAAAACAGAAAAAAAACATTATTTTAATTTAATTTTATTATTTATTTAATTTTTAAATTAAAACTAAATTAGTCCATTTATTAAAATTGATGTTATACAAATTGCTTAAATTATTTTCTGCAGCAAGATAATATTTGATATATTAAGCCCGTATGACAAAGTACATAGCATGCCTTGTTTAAAAATGTTGCTTCATCATTCTCAGTTACTATATTTACTGTTGGATATTTCGTCGTTGTAGATGGAACTGTTGTAGATATTGGTGGCCTTTGCGCAGGATAACATATAGGTCTTTTGATTTCCAATACCATGCCCTCTTTATTTGTTTCATTAAATTCTAAATGTTCACAAATTATACCATTTGGAGCAGAACCTTCTAATGCATCTACACTATTTGGTTTAGGATGAAAAATATCGTTGAAAATTTCATCGGCCAGAGCTTCTACATCTATGGTTTTATATGGTTCTGGTTGTTCACCTTTATTAACTTTATCCAAAAAATTCTTAAAGTTATATGCTTCTGTTGGTATGGATTCCTGAAATTTATCAATGCCTTTTAATGGTTCTTCGTCAGACAATTCCGGAAACTCTACGGATCTTGGATAGATGCATTTTAAAGTATTAACGTAGAAATCAGATTTACCCCTTATGGCTGAATAGTACTTTTGTAAAAACTTATAATGTCCTAGAGAAGAAATTAAATTTATTAATTCAGAACTTTCTATTTTATATTCTATACTAAATAATTTACCTGCATTTGAGTTTACTGGTCTTGTACAATATATAGCTTTGTCCGGTAAATAGTGTAGATTGGAATGAAATGACATGTGAGGCATTAAAGGTAATAGGTGACCAATTGTAGTGTACTGTATATTAGGACCTCTTTCATATTGCCGATTAGATAGAAAAGCATTATTGTAATTATTATCACAATTGCATTTGTACAATTGAATTATCAAGATGGCCACTAATAGAATATTCTTGATTTTTTGAATTGCCATTTGTTGACAGGTTTATTGAAATAAATTACTCTTTACACTATTGTAGATTGTCTTCGACTAAAAAAATTTTGTTATTTTCTTCGTTTATATGTAAATGTTAAAAGTAAATAAACCTGGGAATATACGTCTTGATATAAAGTCATAAAAGTTTTATTCAAGCACCAATAAAAAATCACTGAAATGTAAATAAAAATTAGTTTTGTTTTCCTTTAAAAAAAAGTAATATATTTTTGTTTTAATATTGAGAAAAGTTTATAATTTGTTTATGTTTTATTATGTTTAATAAAAATAAATTGTTTTATATATACAGTGGGAACCACAAATGAGTACATGCTTGTACTTTGTGCACTTGTTGTTGCAGGAAAATAAAATTAGTAAAGAAAATTTAAACAGGTTTTTTGTAATTTAATATGTTTAATTTAATATAAATTTATATACAAAATAATTTATAACTTCTTAAAAAGTATTTAAAAAACAAAAAAAAAAACAAAAGAAATGACAGCAACAATTTAGCAGTATTGAAAAACTTTAGAGGATGATAGTATTTTATATTTAGTTCAAAGTTCGTTATTTCGTAAAACAATTTTTAAACTTTTTTTCGACATCATGACGTTCCTCCCACCATTATTCGTTTTTTTTCCTTTACATGGTGTCTTTGAATTCGCTAGGCTATTCGGCCCCAGCAATATTGCTTACCTTAGGTTTGAAAACGGTCAAATTTGGATAAGTCAGATCAGCATTAACGCTTTCAGACACCTACTGTCCAATTTCTGTTCCCTATAGCAAACTTTTTTTTTCTTTTTTTTTTTCTAAAAAGAAAAGTAACACTCAGGCAATTAATATGCCTCTATATAATTGCGTTATTTTCTTTGGAAAGGGGATAGTTGAAGAAGTAAAGGTTGTGAAAGCAGAAAGCTTTTTATATGACAACTCTGCAATTGCGCATTACGTTTTTTTTAGTGCAGAATTGTAGCGCCTCTGGTGCTGAGTAGGCGCATTAATGTTAAAGCTTGATTTTATAGCCTTTATTTAAAATTTCTAATCGACAATATCTTGAAGGGCGCGTCTTGCTGACCATCGACTACTCGGTTTGCCTATTGTTATAGAAGCATATTTTGGTGTTTAGCTTACTTTAAGCTGTACATTCCTTGCGTATAAAAGCTAATTTTCATCACTGCTGGTATATAGTCTTCAATGGCTCTTGACATTTTCATCATTATTTATTAAAATTTGATGTTTATTGGATAATTTGCAAAAAGTCTTTACCGCATTTAATATCAAACTAATGCCTTTTTTAAGCTATAAACAAAGCCAATACATACAATTGGTAAACTTTGGTATGTTTAAGCACGGCCGAATATAAACTTTGACTTGAACTGCTCAGAACTGCTCATCTTTTAAGGACAAGAAAGCACCATGTTAATTTCGAAAACCCTGTTCTAAATTGAAGCATATTTCAGGGAGCGGTCTGCATCGATTGTAACAAATAATATTCAGAAGGGCCAAAACTTCCCAACCTAAATAGTTTTTAACAGGTAATGCAACATATGCCCGAGCGTTGTTATGATGAAATATTATGCTTTAATGTCTAGCTGTATATTTTAAGCGTTTTTGGCTAACATTTGCTTATACGAATCAATTACATCCGGTATAGGTTCCCTGTGATAGTGTTACCTTTTTGAAGGTGTACATTTAATAAATTTCTGATATAAAAGTATTCAATGGCAATATTATACCGTTTAATCACTGGCAGCCAGTGTATTTTTAACATTAGAGCGTAACTAGATGTATACAATTAAAACAATTTATTTGTATTAAAAATAACAAAACGTAAACTAATTAGAAAAATTTCCTGATATGAAAGCAAAAACATAGCAATAATTATAAAGGAAAAAAATCAATTTTTATTTACAATTGAGACGAAGTTCATATCAAGTCGTATTTTCTCAGTTTTGTTTGTTGTTGACATACATACATATATAAACGAGGAAAATAACAACAAGTTATTAGTTGTAGACTGTCTACATAGTGTAAAGTGCAATTTATTTCAATAACGCTTTCTATTAAGGAAAATGAAAAACTTAAGAATTTTCTGCTAGTGGCCATTTTGATATATCAATTGGTAATACTACTGTAATAATCAACGTTTTGAAGGAGGTCCTGCACTAGACTACTCTACAATTGGTCACCTGTTGCCCTTAATGTCCCATATGTCATTTAAAATCTATATTATTTACTATATATTGTACAAGACCAGTAAACTCAAGTACAGGTAAATTATTCAGGTTTTAATATAAAATCTTCTTAATGACAAAAACTAAATGAATTCAATTCTGGAGCATTAGAAATTTTTACAAAAGTACTATTGAGCCATATGAGGTAAACCCGATTCATATGTTAATACATTCGGTGGACTGTAAACTCCAGTCTGATGAAGAACCAGTAGAAAACATCGAGGTGAACAACCAGAACCACATAAAACCATAGATGTGAAAACGCTGACAGATCATTAAGATATATTAGAAGTTTCTGCTCCAAATGGTGTAATTTGAGAACATTTGAAATTTAACGCAACAGATAAAGAGGGCACAGCATTGGACATCAAAAGATCTATATGCTATCCAGCACAAAGGCCACCAGTACCAACAACAGCTTGATCTACAGCAACGAAATAGCCAACAGTAACAACTAGTGTGCCATTGTCAAATTGACAATGTCTGCTGATTAAACTTCTTAAATGAATTGGGGTTTTTAATTTTTAATGCAAAATCGTTTTTGCCCTTTCATTTTTTTTATAATAAAATAATATGGAATGTCAATTTAAAACTTTACTTCACATAGCTCCATAAAAAGAAAATCCATAAAAAATTACAAATATTATATTATTATATACGTATTTAAATTTCGTAACAAATTTAGAATGATTATCCAACTAACCAATTATGATTGTGTAGGAGTATATGGCAATGGCTAAATCAGTTTATTAGAATTTTATTTGAAAATATTCAAAATTAAGTTTATTTTGTTTATAAATTGAAGGTGTAATAAAAATACAAAAATTTATTAATGATCCATTATGTCACCGGCAATTTCAACTGGTTTCGATTTCATATCCTTTTGTGGTATAGGTGGCGCAGGTGCTGGATAGCATACAGTTCTTTCAACTTGCACTGTTTCACCATTTGCACCTGCTTCATTTATCATCATAGGCATACAAATTACTCCGTATGTAGGTGCAGATGGTTCTGTTGTACTTAAGGGCAGTTGAGTGGTGGTACTTCTAGATTCTATGGCATTAGAGCTATCTGTAGTTGTGGTTGTATCCAGCAAAGGAGCATTAAATGGTTTTTCTGGCTGTTGTTGACCATTTATAATAACAACTTGAGCAGAAGTATTATTCGATTTGCCAGTACCATCAGCTGCTGTTGGATTGTCCCTATAGACATGAGTAACATGATAATGGGGAGATGAAAAACCCATGGTTAATAGGCGGCCAGTGAGATAACCAGTCAGAAAGTCACCAAATTCTGTAAAGACATAATATTTAGTGAAATAATTTCAATATTTAGGTGAATTAAGAAAATATACCAGCTCCTCTGGGTGGGGCTTGTGCCACATAAATGGCATTTCCTGGTAAAGCGGCAGTATTATGATAATATGATCCTCCCGTGGGTAGTGGTGGTGTATTATAGCTGTTGTAGTAATTATTTGCTTTTATATTTTTCTGAAATTTATCACTATTACCCGATTTCTTATTTTCATGCATGGCCTTAGTTATGGGCGTATGTACCGGTGAACTACTGACAATACGCCGTGAACTTCCGCCACCACTTGAAGGCTTTTTGTATTTACGCCAACCACCGAAAAGTCCACCAAATGAACCGCCACGCCTACCACCACGTGCCTCACACAGTGACAGCAATACAATCGCAATGATTAATGTTTTCACAATAATTTTTTCACACTTCATATTACAGAACTTGTTTTATTTTTTTTTTTAATAAAAATTTATTATTCAAAGAAATTTATGCAACGACAACTTAATTCTTTCTTTCCTTTGTATAAAATGTCTGTGTAGACCTTACACTATTTTTGCGATCATTCCACTTTGCTGTCTTTAAATACAATGATCAAAGTAATCACATTTTATATTCAAGTCTTTAGTCTAAAGGCCATTTGACTTAAAAAATATGATCATATGTGTAGTCAGTCAGTCAGTCAAAAAACCTGCACCAGAAATGCGATATAATTTAATTTATCACAAGAAATTTAAGTTTGTGAGGAAGGCGTTTGTTGCGTGGGTAATAAATGAAATCTTGTAATGCCCTATAAGTTATTTAATACACAATGTAAATGTATTACATACTTTACTAATTTATAAACTACGTCAATGTCATAATACATAGTACTAATTACGAAAATTATATTTTCTAAAAGCAAAAGATAGTTTAAAACAAATTACGAATTCCATATAAATGTTTCTTGAAAGTTAAAGAAAATTATTATATTTTAAGATCTCTGTCTATTATGTTTGCTATTGAAAACAATTTAGTTATAATTATTACACTTCTAGCCATCACAACGATTTTAAATTTGTTTAACTTTGTATAACAACATTTTCCAAGTTTAACACCAATTCAATACATTTACGAATGTTACAACCTCCTTGTTGCTTCCATACAGTTTCTTACAATAACCATATTTGGCTTCCAAATCGTGAACAATTATAGTAAAGTTAGGCGAAGAACTGCATAGTCCAGCTATGCAGTGCTACCTGGCAATAAATACCACACTTTGTCATCGTGTAATAGAGCAGAAACCGAGAATAAAAATATATAGATTTTTTTGAAATGCACAAAATCCAGAATTGGGTGTGATACCCAATTGTTCAGAAATATTACATGGTTTCTGTTTGTGATTACTTACCCAGAGGCTCCATTTAAGTGTGATTAAGTGAAAAACTGTATTAAACTAATTGGAAGCAATAACGATTTCTATTGCTTCCAAGTTTAATCTAAATTTTTTTTTATAAATCTTCTGTTTGTTGGATGATGTTGTCCAAATAACTACAGTGTGTCGATCATGATGGTCGAGCAAGAAGATATAAAATCTTTTCAAGTGAGCATATGTCATTTTAACTATCGGGTATGATCTCCCTGCGGAGAGAAGTTCAGCCAAATGACTGGGCTTTGAACTGGCAATTGGGGTCGTCTGGATATTGGGACACCTAAGCGCACTTGAAGATATTCAAGAATCTATACTTCCGCAGGACTTTTCATGAAGAATGTGTGATAAAATATTTTCAAAGAATCCTGTTAGAGATATCGTCACATATGTCTAGTCAATGTCAAAAGTCGTTATAGTGGTAGGCTTCTACATTGGAAAAAGAGCGTGAGTCATGTGATCTCTGCCGAAAAATTGGAGGATACAGTGGAGTACCTATTATGCCATTGTCCGGGCCTGATTGACAAGAGAATTTGGTTAATTACTTAGATTGTCCTTATGGTTCATTAAAGTTAATTTAACACACATTCATTGATAAAGAGTATCAGAAAAAAAAGTTTTTTTTTAGCAAAAATATTCAAATAAATATTAATTATCCTTAAAAACAACAATATATCTAAGATAAAGTGTAATCCATGGTGAAATTATACCAGGTGACAGCATAGCGCCAGCTGATTATTTTTTGCTCTATTCATGGTGAAATTGAAAATGTCAAAAAGTTGTTTTCAAATAGTCAAAATTTATATAAAAACGTTACAAAATTATTTTGTTTTTGAAAAATAGTTTAAAAGTATTAAAGAACTCTTTTATATTGTTTTTTTTTGAGTTGTTTTACTAAAAGTGTTAGTTTTTCTTTTGTAAGATAAATAAAGATTACTCTTTAAAAGTGAATTTTTTTGCTGTATAAAAATGCGTTGGTGCATCGTATGCCGTAAAAAGGGAGTAGCTGGAAGTGGTGCCTTCTTTAGGGTTCCTCAAGAAAGGCAAGAGACGTTCATTCTTCATTGTGTACTAAAACAGTTCAAAGAAACATCTTTTTTGATGTTTCAAAATTGTTATACAATACCTACACATACACTAATTTTGAAAATAAAGAATTTTGCATGTTTTACTTTGCAAAATTACGTATTACTTGTATATTTAAATAAATATTATGCGTAACTTAATCAAAAATTCTTTGAGAAAATAAAAGAAACAAAAAAAAAAATCACTATTGTTTTCTGTTTTTATCCATGTTTGTATATTTGTTTTCTTTATTTTATGCCAGATGTTTTTGACAGTACACAAACAAAAATTCCTTTTGTTCTTGCCTTGTTGTAATTGTTGTAGCAATGCTATCACCTGGTATTTAATTTCACCATGGTGTAATCCCTTCTGTTTTAATTGTAATTTATAAACTACTACTACTCAAATACCAATTTTTTTCAATCCAAGGAGGCTGCGTGTTTGCTGAATTAGTTTTTAGCATATTATTATTTGTATAGTTATCGAGATTTTTACGTGTAAAGAAATTAGCATTGCCATAGCTAATAAGTTTAAACATATTGGGATCGTAAAAAACAGGACTAGATCATGACGACCAATGAAACTATCTAGCGAAAAGTCATTCTTGTTTTAATAAAAGTGGAAGAAATTTGAGAATTTCAGTGGCTCACAGCTAAGTTTATGCAGTGCATTTTAAATTGATAAATGATGTTACAAAATCGTACTCACATTTCAACAGAAAATATTAATAGAAGTAGATAAAAAGCAAAATGAAAAACCAACAATGCTATTTATTACCTTGTTGTCATCATAATGCTGCAAGAAGCGACAAAAGATGCCCAAGTTCATAATCTACAGCTGATAATTCTTCTTTATGTTATCGGTACAAAATTATTTTTTATTTTAAATGACACCAATTTCTTTTTCAGTTTCTTAGTTAGTTTTCTTTTTATGAAACTTTGAAAACATGTCATTCGTTGTATTAAAAATTAACAAAATCCATGCAACCAAATTATTATATAGCAACAACTTTGTTCTGACCTACCACTATATATGTTCCCGATAACGCATTAATTTATAAATCGAGCATTGTGATATTTGCATAAAAATCTGTGGCCGCAAAGTCGAAAATAACACTCTCAACTTCGTAATATTCTTAGCGTTAAATTTCGAAATTTTCGATAGCAAATTATTAAAAGACCAACTAACAGAAGAAATGAAAGCAGCTATTGTTGAGTACAGTTTTTTAATCTAAAGACTGTTGATTTGTACAGTTTTTTGTCAATTAATTCAAAAATTCTTGAGTGAATTTTTAAAAAATATCAAGTAAATTTTTTTAGCAAAAATGTTTTTACAGCTTTACATTCGATGAGTCTCGATGTTGACAAACAATAAATCTGATATTATTTTATTTTGTTTAGAGGTCGTCATTTTTTCTTCTCTTAGAAAATAGCCTTTGATGTGCAAAATACTTTTCATTAAAATTATCTAATATTATTAAAAATTAGCTTACATATAAAATAATATAAATCATTTCTTAAAATGTCACATAAGCATGCTTTGCGCTAAGTATGCTGCCTTTAAAATACCTCTTTTCCATATTGTCTAAATTATTTAACTTGTACATTTTGTTTAGTTTATTTGCTAGTATGTACGACTACGACAAAATGCTAATTGATTTATTTAAATTAATTTAAATTAATATGTTGACAGACACAGTTCCATTTTATATATATTGTGAGAAAGTTCATAGAATTTAATGATATGATAAAAAGAGCTATAGAAATTTTATACTGAATGTGTTTGATCATTTTGAAAGTTATGAAATCTGGTAGCATTTTTTATTCATACATTTTGCACATACATTTTATAAAAAAATTGCTTGCTCAATAAATTCTGAAAGTAATTATATAATATATATATACTTATGTATCTGACTAAATATTTGGCAGTGTAATGCAAGGAAGGTGGCATGACATAACGGCCATGGAAGCTAACTAATTGTACATCGGTGTCTCATAACCTCCATGGGCTCTATGACACGTTATTACGTTAATAGAAAGCATCAAAATCAACTGCAAAATGTACCTATTACTGACAATATTATATGTATGTATTCCTTATTACATTTTTAAAATGTAAAATTTTGTATTTGAATAAAATTTACGGTTTTTTTGTCTCAAATAATGCCAACACATTCTTTTGACAGCAAAATTGAAAGCTAAAATTTTCAGCATTTGAATACTTTGGGAGATTCGAAAATCCAAACAGTAAACATAAGTGTGTAATTTATATAATTTTTTGGTAAAATTATTTAACGTGATTATAATTGATACCTAAAAGATTTGTAATATCATCATTAGCAGTGTATGGTAATTTGTAACAGATTTGTACAGATTATACCCAATTAAAAAAGTTTATATTAAGGATTATAAAGACTTATGATTAATTCAACTAAACATTACATAGTAAAGGAGGTAAGCTTATGTAAAATCACCAATGGCAATTAAAAACTGACAGCATATTAAACATGTGTTACGTTATCACGAAAGCTCTCTAGCTAGGAATAATAAAATCATATTTCGGCAAAACAAAAATTTTGAATATTTGTTATCGCTAGTATAAGTTTCTGAACCTTACTATATTATATTAGCTAAAACAAAGACAGAGAATTATCATTATTATTAACTTGGTATATACCTTATCTGATCCCAAAATAAACCGAAAAACAAGGTTTTATATTTTTAACACCACCTGGAAAAAAGTGAACATGAAAGGGTTACTTAATCGAGCCGAGCTATTAAATCAAATTAAAGTAGTTTAAAAAATGTCTGCACAATGAATAAAGAGTTAGTTTTTTTTTATGTTGTGCGATTGCTCTTATACTAGTTTCTATAACAGAAGCTAAAGGAGGGAAAAGCAGTAGCAGAATCTCCTGTGGCAAAAGTTCCAGTGGAGGAGGAGGAGGATTTTTTAGTAGCAGCAGTAGTTCAAATGAAAGAGTTGGATTATTCAGTAGCAATGATAGTGGTAGTGGAAAAAGTGTTACCAGTGGAAGCTGGTTTCATGGTTACTATCACAGCACATCTTACCGTTACTCCTAGAGACTCATACATAGTAAATAGTACAGTTAGTAGAGATGCTTTATATACACCAGCTAGGAAGGAAGTAAAAACGGAATAGAACGAAGATTTTTATACTACATATATAATTTTTGTGTAAATATCTATTTTTATACCAAAAAAAAAAACTTGCAGTTGTCATTTCGTTTGTACTTTACGGATTTATGGTCGTTATAGTGATTTTCGAAAGTGGGTCTTATATATGAGTACGGACTAATTATGAACTGCTCATCATAAAATTGTACCAAATGATTTTTATATATTTATATGTAAATATAATTTGTGATACCAATATTTTTAAGAGAGTTGTTCTCTGTGAAGTGATTTTCGGAAGTGGGCCTTATATGAGAGCTATGATCAAATATAAATCGTGCAGTTTGGTAGATGTGATTTGTATTCATTTACTCACCACTTTATGGTGAAATTTATTTGGATACTAGCATAATTTAAAGATTTATGATCATTAAATCCCTATTTCAGGAGGACATTTGTATGTGGGCCGAATATCATGTACTCTCCGCACAAGCTTTTCATGGAATCGTTAAAAACATCAGCACAAATCCAATATACCATTTTTGTGGTGTACGAGTAAGGTATAACAAATTTGTTTAGCGTTTTCTTAGTTGTTCAGATATCGATGAAAAATTTGACACCGATCACTATTATGTACACAGAAATTATACTACTGGATTTTGTAACGACTAGTCTATATTTCTAGCAATTCTATTAACCAATGCAAGAAAATCGGCAACCATTTGTCTTAGTTAATTTAGTTTTGAAATATTATTTCTTTTAGCAACTGATAACTATGCCGTGGGCTATTCCATAAGCAAAGCTTTAAGCAATGACTTTTCTCCATTTTTGATGTGGTAAGTGGTAATTCATAATATCCTGATCACATAAAACATAAGCCGTGAACTACAACTACCACTACAACCACAACTACTACTACAACCGAAAGTTCGGCGGAATATAATGATGAGTACTTGTGCACTTTGAATGAATCTGAAATATATTTAGATAACAATGATGAAATATAATATACTCTTAGTAATTTTGAAAATGTTTTGGATTCCAGCTTTGCCGAAACCACTACAACGAAAGTAGATTCAGAAACATATTATAATAATGAATTTAGCATTTTCGGAGAGAGCATAAAAAAGAACTTTAGTGATTCGCTTGATGAAATGAAGAAACGAATAGAGTTCAGTTACTTTGACTACTATTTTACTATTTTTATACCCTCCACCACCAAGAGTGGTAAATGAGGGTATTAAATATTTAAATATTTGAAATAAGTTATGTTGTTTGTAAAATTGCCTTTCAAACAATATATAAAATACTAACAGAATTGGCACTAAGACTGACACTTTAAGACACTATAACTTGTTGTAACTAACATTTAAAATAAATTATCTGCATAGGCTGTGAAATATTTAATTAAATTTTAATTTGTTTTCCATAGTCTGCAGTGTGTTGTAAAATCTAATAGACAATACAATATACATAATTAAAGAGTTTTTCATTAAGAAGTTTATATAAAAGCTAAACTTAACTTACTTCAACCAGAAATTACTCAATAGAAAAAAATATACTAGTATGCATAGTTATTCACGTCTAAAAAAAATCTAATATAATACATAATAAGTACGTTTAATATATTAGACAAATCAATGACATAGCATTGTCATATATTAAACTAACAGCTTAGTGAAAAGTTCGCTATTATAATAAATTAATATTTTTATAAATTGTAAGAACCTTTAAAAAAAAAACGGCACAATGTTTTGCTTTCGTATGTTGTGCAATTACTCTTATATTATTTTCTACAACAGAAGCTAAAGGATGGACCAGTGGAAGCAGAAAAAGTGGAAGTGGCAATAGCAGCAGTTCCAAGTTAAAAATAATACTTCAGTAACAGCAGTAGCGGCAGTAGTAAAAGTTCGAGTAGAAGAAGGGGAGGATATTTCAGCAGTAGTGGTAAAAGTTCCAGTGGTAGAGGAGAAGGATTTTTCAGCAGCAGCGGTAATAAAAGCGGTTGTGGCTTCTAGCTAGTTTCTGTCACAGCACACATTAACGTTACGTTACATATACAAATTCTTATTTCATACTACCCAGATATGTATGTATAAGCAGAACACAATAAAGATTTGTATACTGCAATAATTTTTTTATAAATGTTTTTATAACAACACGGACGGTATATCGATATTGTCACTGCGTTTTTAACCCATCAAAATAATGTCAATTCAACGAGTGGAAATACCTAGAATATACAGAAAAATATAATATATAATAGGAAAGGAATCATAGTGGACCACTTTGGTTTCTATATACAGAGGTTCTTAATTGAACCAGTGCCAACATTAGAACGTAACCAAAAATGGTGTGAATAAGTTGTTGAAGAACTAATAATGTAATGATAAGAATATTGATATATAATATATATTGATTATTAATATATAATATATATTGATATTGAAAATATTGATATTGATAACGTTCATACCAATTTGGAGAAATATCATGGAGAAATTACTAAGATGTATATAATTGATATTACTGAAGATTGATTAATTAAAACCATTTTAATTTGACTTTATTTGCAAATGTTTGATTATTCAAATAAATTAATTAATTTTAAATATATGATCGAATTATTCCAACAAGCTAAAATCTCTTATTCGAATTATTTGTTTTATTCGAACAAAAGAAAAACCGAATAATTTGGATGCCCTAATATCTATATAAATTTGATATTAATGACTGATAAAGTACTATTTGGTAGGGAATTTTTATAGGTACTAGAAGAAATAATAGACTGATTTCCACCAATTTTAATGCCAATCATAACTGAATTGAAAAAAGCAAACGTTTCAAATTTCATCGAAATGTCTTAAAAATTGGTTCATGTACTTTATGTATAAGCATTATATAGACAACCAGTCCATCCGTCTGGACAGACATCATTAAATCGAATTAGAAACTGATTCTGAGTCTATCGGAATACTTTAAGGTGGGTATAATATATTTGTGCGTTACACTATGATGGTGTAGGGTATAGAAGTAAGTCATCAAGGAATTGGTTAAATCTACTGGGAATGTGGAAATATTATAAACTTGCACAACCTTTTCAACAGAATTATATTTTAGTATGTTTTGCATCTAATATCATAGAATGGTTCTGTGTAATTTTTCAATCAAAACAAGTAAGAAAGTATAGTCGGTCAAGCCCGACCATATAAGACCCTACACCTAGTATATGTAAATATAAACAAGTTTTTCAGAAATGGGCGTTATATGGGAGATATCACCTATTTTGATCGGTATACTTTAAGGTGGGTGTTGGACCAATATTTAGGAGCGTTACAAACATCAGCACAAATCCAATGTACCCTCTCCACTATGGTGGTGTAGGGTATAAAAATATATATAATACATTTTTGCACTTTAAGTTTTTGCGCCTTTTATCTTTTCATATAATTTTGTATACTTATTTAATGCAATAGCTTTAAACTTAAATATAGGGAGATTCCTTTAGACCTTTATTTATTTTTCAAATATAATTAGTTATTGGAATCTTTATGAATGTCGTTGGCAGTTACTTTTTAAAAATAATTTCATTCAAATGTTGAACGCGATTACCATTTTCAGCATTGCTATCTGCATGTATGTGAATTACGACTCTTTTCAGTATTGCTACCAGAATCTTACGAATTACGACTTTTGAATTAACACAACTCTAATAAAAAATTCATCAAAATGATTATTTTCTGTTTTTTCTAGGTGAATAATTTAGAGATGTTGTTGCGGTGTGAGCCTTTCCAAGGTGAATTGTCAAACAATACTGAATCAAAATAAGATGGCAGTATAAAATTATTTGAGCGCACAATTGAAAATGGCCTAAATAAATCACACTGTATGTGTATTTTATCTTTCAATATTTGGGGTGCGTTGTAAGATGTAATAAACTTTGTACACACCATTAAATCGTTCTTCTTTATGAAGTTTAAATTGAAGATTATCATATGTTTAATTTCAACCAGCCAATACTCAATTCATTAGGAACACTCCTTCATATCCTTAAATATTCGTTCAAAAGATTTAATTAAATCGTTTGAGCTTTTAAGAACAACTAAACTGACAATATTCATATTTTACAGTCATCATGAATCATTTTTAGCTGCATATGTATAAGGAATAGTCATAAAATCATTTATTTTTGCAAACATCAAATTTAAGATTCTGAGAATTACCAAGTACTTGAGCGTACTATATTAGACACACCAAAGACAAAGAATAATCATTTAGTTTAACAACATCTAAGTGAAAAGATCGCGGTTAAATAAGATTAATATAGTTTTAAATTGAAATAATTATTAAGAAAAACTCCGTACAATGTACAAAGAGTTAGTTTTTTGGTATTGTGCGATTGCACTTATATTAGTGGCTGCAACAGAAGCTAAAGGAGGGAGAGGCGGTGGAGGCAGAAGTGGAAAGTCAAGTGGCAGAAGTTCTAGAGGGGGAGGATTTTTCAGCCGAAGTAGTGGTGGTAGCAAAAGTAGTAGTATTAGTGGTGGCTGGTTTCGTGGTTTCTTTCACAGCTCTCCTTACCCTTACACCTATAGACCAAGGATTATAACATACAGTAGTAGTTCAAATACAGGTTCTTATTATTCCTCACGCAGAGATGAAGAAGAAGCCGGTTTGAGTACTATAATTATTTCTTAAAAAATATCTTAATTAATTTTCTTTATACACTTTATTACTTTTAGAAACTGCCGTGGGCTATTCCATTAGCAAAGCTTTAAACAATGACTTTTTCTCTATTTTTAATGTTGTACATGATATTTCAAAATATGCTGATAAAATTAGAAATAAAGAGTTTCGGACAACAACGACCCCAAGTCCTTTCTATACAAGCACCAGTACACCAAAGACACCAGTGAACTCATATCCATTGTTCCATAATAATTATGATAATATTTTCGGTTTGATAAAAAACGATTTGAAGATCAACGATTATTCAATGCAATCCAAAATTGGTAGTTATCAGAATGAGACGAAATTTGATACAAACCCGAATTATGTTGATTTTCGTTTACGTTTCCGCGAAATCCAGAAACAACTTGCTGATATTCTAGCCAGTAGAGCTGGAAATAATTTGGAGGTAGCATCTACAGAAAGACCTAGCATGAGAATAATAGAGAAAATCTATGGTCTGTGAAACCGTTTTAAACAACATTAAAAATAAATTTAGTTAATATACAACATTTAAAATTATTCGTTTAAGATTTATTTAGCTTTTTCGTTATTAGATTCAGTTTTTTTATTTACCTAAATTTTATATTTTAGTTTATGGCTTATTTATAGCCAGATGGGCAGCTGTTTATTACGTCTAAAGCTAATGTACAACTACCCAGCCCAAAGTAAAACTTAATTAGAAAAGTCTAACACAATGACACACAGTGGCTGTAATAGCCCGGTAAATAAAGCATGGCTCCATTGATCGGTACATATCTGTCATTTATTCTCACTGAATTATTTAGACATTATAGTGCAAACAACAACGCGTTTTTAACATTTACAAAAATGTCAAAGTTTATGCCAGCAAAGCGTCATATTCGGGAAGTTTTGATTTAATTTTTTAAATTGAAATAAACAGCCATGTCACAGAATTTAATTCCGTTCAAAAGTGGAATTAATTAAATTTTTTGCTTCTATAGAAAAAGCAAAACGATTTTTTTTTTTCGGAATGAAACCTATGAATGCTTAAAATTACATTGATTACTTGATAATAATGATTATAAAGTATTTAGATGATTTTCAAAATTGATCGATTTGTGTATATATGTGAATTATTTTTGGCGAATTTCAGTGATTCTTGTAAGAAATTCATGAGCATTTAAGTTATTTTCGGAACAAAACTTTATTATCATAAAATTTGTATTTCAACTTCATAGTGATTTATAAACATTTAAATTATTTTCGCAAGTGGATTTTATATCGGGGCCATGCTCAAATATGGGCTGATGCAAACAAAATATCGTTTTATGATTTCCTTTAGCATGAAACTTTGTTTATCTGAATTTTGTTTGAATATTGCTTTTTTATTTTTTTTTTTAATCGTGAACCGATACTTACCACTTTTAACAGGATTTGACCTACTATATTAAAAATAAAGTGTGCAAAATTTGAAGCAAAGATTTTCTGAAAAATATTAATGTTGTCTAAAATTTTCGTCTGTAACTCGGATTCTGCTAAACCGTTTTTGGCCATTTTCAATACCATTTTTAAAGTATTTTTTCAACGAACAGACATGGCTAGAACATCATTTAAAAATATCATAAGGGTCCAGAATATATTACAAACGGAATAACATTTGTGATGCGTATAAAAAAGAGAAGCACACCGATTGTTCATCACAGCTTATCGTAAATACACGTGTTTCGGAAGGTACCTTGACACGGAAGACAAAGATCGACCTGGCCAGCCAAAACGATTTGGAAACCAAGAATTGGAAGCACTGCTTCAGGAGGATTGTTGCTAAACTCAAAGAGCTAGCAAATTCATTGAGAGGTACTCCGTCTTACATATATTTTGATTTTCACATTCGTAACGCATGAGTCTAGTCAGACCCTCATAGTTTTATATGAATAATACTTATGTAATAAATTATAAATAAATATTCATATGTTAAAATTTTCATTATTATCAACAAAAACATAAAGCAGATGTGGTGAAAACCGTAACGACAGTTTCAATAAAACTTGTACCTTATGAGCTAACTAGAAGTTACTTGTTAGTATGTTTGTTGATTTTTTCCCGAATTAACATAAACTAACCTAACCTAGTCTAACCTAACCTTGTTTAATAGATATAAATAAATAATAATATATTACTGGACAAAAAATAATTAAAAACAACAAGAAAAATATAAAAAAACATGACTTCAACACAAAATATATGTATATGGGTCTGACCAGACCCATGTGTTACAAATGTGATGTGTGCAGTAAAATATTCGAATAAATGTCCTTCTATATCCTTTCCAGGATTTCTTTTTTAAATTTTTATAGCGAACTAAATTCCTGAAATTTCAAGTCTCTGACTAAGTGTTAAATATATTATAATAACATTTCAAATTGAAAAAGGTCTGGCCAGACCCATGTGTTAAGACGAAGGGTTAAGCAACAATTTCAAAATATTTGCGAGTAGAAGGGTTCATCAAAAAACAGGGAAATTGGGTATCATATGAACTGAAGCCGAGAGACAATGAACGAAGTTTGTGCATGTCAGAAATGTTTACTAAAAGCTATAAAATGATATAATTTACCCAACGAATCATTACTGACACAAAACTATATATTTAAGAATTAATTTATTCACAAAAACATACTTAAAGGATAATAATAGGTAATATTATATTTCTTTGCATGTATAGATATTTTTAAGTATAAATTTATATACTTTAA
The DNA here is from genome assembly GCA_950370525.1 of Bellardia bayeri. Taxonomy (NCBI): domain Eukaryota; kingdom Metazoa; phylum Arthropoda; class Insecta; order Diptera; family Calliphoridae; genus Bellardia; species Bellardia bayeri. Next base: position 81,786,114 of record OX493265.1, on the reverse strand, counting down.
TATAAGCTACTAAATAAAATGTACTTCCTAAACTCCAAATTAAGTTGGTGAAAAATGCAAAAACTTGTATTGGTACCTTTTGTATACATTGTTCCAAATCTATAATTATTTAGATTCACTCAAATATTTATGTATTTGAAAATTACTTTTTCCATTTTATAATTTTGTAATTGTTGAACTTACCAATTTCTAATATTAGAGAATTTAAATTCTGGGTTGTGTTTATTATTACTGCAATAACTGGAGGACTACAATTTTAAAGTAACTTCGACAATTGGCAAATTGGAATGCATTTTCTACATTGACAAGGTACTCATCAGCAATATTCATTGTCAAATGTTCATTATACATAAAACTATAGTGAAATTAGGCAAAAAATTTTTTTTAACAAAACAATTATATTTTGGAAAATTTATAAATCTTTCTAAGTCGCAAACATATTTATTAAAAAATTACTTTTTTAAGTATAGATATATAGGTTTGTATTTTTTGGTTCTTTTTTTTATTAATTATGGAAATTATGATTAAAATAATACATATGTAGATGATTTCAAATTGATTTCGTTAAAAGAAATAAGTAGTGTTCTAAGGCATTATTTGGGAAACGAATCTTTATGTAAAACATTTTAAACAGAATTAATTTTCATGTATGTTAAGCACCAAATACTATGGCCGCTGAATAAATTCCTTAATTTAAGTAATTTTTCAATAAAAAAAACATACGAAGAAATAACATACATTCTGCATATTTTAAGTTGTTGCTCTATAATTAATTATATCCTATAGCACCATACTGGTGAATGTATAATGGATTTGTGCTGATGCTTGTAACGCACAAAAATATAAGTTGTATATTAAAAAAATATCAATCGACTCAGAATTATTTTGAGAGTCGATTAAACGATGTCCGTCCGACTAGCTTCCTGTCCGTGCATTTTTGCTAAGAACTATTGGGATTGAAATTGGTTAAAATTGATCCTTTATTTCTCTTAGACCCCATACAAATGTCCGTACGAAATAGGACTCTATTGGTCGTAAAACAAATTTCGATACAAATATGTTATATATTAGACTTAATCGCATTTACAAATTTCGTACAGAATCGTCCACAATTGAATACAAATACATAGCTCCCATATAAATCACTTTATCTAGCATAAATCTCTTAAAAATGTTGGTATCCAAATAAAATTGAACATAAATAAGTTTCATAAAAACAAATGTAATTTAAACAAATTTTGTAACTATAATTGGTCATAGCTTCCTATTCAGAAAATTACTTTATCATTCATAAATCTTTTTTAAGTGTACAAATTTGTACATATTTTTTAGTTTTTATTAAGTTTTCTTCAAAAACGTAACTTTGCGCATCATCCAGGATTAAAAAAGTCTTTAAATTTCGAATAGTCTAAATATGATTTATTTGAATGGCTACACTCTGTTATGGAACAAACCCGTATGCCCATCCGTCTGGCTGGCTGTCCAAGTAAAGCTTGTGCGCAGAGTACAGGTCGCAATTTTGAAGTTATGTTGAAGTAGATGATATTTTGTTCTGCCCAAAAACGGTTAAAATAAAAATTGGTTGAAATCTATCTATTATTTTACCTAGCCCCCATACAAATGTTATCCCGAAATTTGGATTTACCTGTGATAAATGTTTGAATTATGTAAGTGTCGAAACAAATTTAACCATATATTATTGGTAAATGAAGTCAAATCACATTTCCGAATTTTGTGCAGATCGGTCCATAATTAATCATAGCTACCATATAGCGCCCACCTCCTGAAACCACTTTAAAGAGAATAACTCTTTCTAAAAATGCTGGTATCCATATAATATTGAACACAAATAGGTAGGATTGTATGATGACCGATGCATAACTAGTTGTAGCTCTAACATAGGGCCCACGTCCAAAAATCACTTTATCGACCATAAATCTCTTAAACATTTTGGTGTCCAAATAAAAGTGCACACAAATAAGTTTCGTATGGTGCGGTATCACAATGCCATGGGACATAAAACCATATGGCATATGCCCTTATGTCTCAATGGAATGGGACTTAACGCCATAATTTTTTTTCCAAAAATGAGACATAAAATCATATTTTTAATAATGTTTCATGTAAAAAATACATTGCCGTAGGCCGGCAATACGGGGAATCTATACTATGCGAAGCCGGTGTTCTGTATATCATGGAGGAGAAAATCCTTCCGCCCGGCCATAGGCCATTATGGTTTTCTGTCCCATGGCATTGTGACACACCACCGTTTCATATATACAGAAATAATGATACCTAATTTCATAACGATCGGTCCATAATTTATCGAAACTCCCACATAAGACCCACTCTTTTAAAAATATTTATATCGAGATAGAGTTTAACGCACATAACATTTATATGCCAAAAAGAAAAGGCACGACATTTTTGTATGATCGGTCCGTAATGAATCATAGGTCCTATATAGGCGCAATTCTGAATAACTGTATTAAACATATAAGGGGTGTAGGGTATTTTATGGTCGGGCTTGAATGACTATACTTTCATAATTGTTTTTTCCTATGATTTAGTAACATTTTTTAATGTAATATTTTAGTTGAAAGCTCAAGTATGTGTATTTATATGCCGCCACTAGAGTGTGTTGTAAGATGTAACACAGTATACTATAAATTATACGAGTACACAATTAACGAGTTCTTCTTTATGAAGTTTAAATTAAAGACTTTCATATGATTAACTTCAACCAGACAGAATAAATATGTGTACTTATTCATGTCTATAACAGTTCTTCGAAAAGACTTTATTAGACCGTTTGTGCATTTAAGAACAAAAAACTGACAATATACATATTTTACATGATCATGAATCATTTCCAGTTGCTTATGTATAAGAAATAATAAATAATGAAATAATATTGTAGCAAAAAATTATATTTTAAAATATTTCTTATCATCTTTATAAGATTCTGAATATGACAAAGTGTGAACATGAGTGTACTATATTAGGCAACCCAAAAACTGAGAACAATCATTTAGTTAAACAGCAGCTAAGAGAAAAGATCGCTTTTAAATAAAATTAATATATTTATAAAAAAAAAATTTAAAAAAAAACGCCGTACAATGTACAAAGCTCTAGTTTTATTATGTTGTGTGATTACACTTATATTAGTTTCTACAACAGAAGCTAAAGGAGGGAGAGGCGGTGGTGGTAGAGGTGGAAGAAGTAGTGGAAGAGGAAGTGGCAAAAGTTCTAGAGGAGGAGGATTTTTCAGTAGCAGTAGTGGTGGTAAAAGTCCCAGTAGTTTTGGTGGTGGTAAAAGTGGTAACAGTTTCAGTGGAGGCTTGTTTCATGGTTTCTTTCACAGCACACCTTACCGTTACACATATAGACCCACCCATATAGTACACACTAGTAGTTCACATACTGGTTCTTATCACACATTAACCAGAGAAGAAGAAGAAGCAGAACAGAACAAAGGTTTGTGTACTATAATTATTTTTCATACGAATGTTCTTAATTAATTTTATTTCTAAACATTATTTTTATTAGAAACTGAAAACTATGCTGTAGGCTATTCCATAAGCAAAGGCTTAAGCAATGACTTTTTCTCCATTTTTAATGTGGTGCATGATATTTCAAAATATCCAGATAAAATTAGAAATAAAGAGCTTCTCACAACGACAACCCCAAGTCCAGTGTCCACATATGATTCAAATTATATAGTAACTCCTTCCTATACAATCACCGCTACAGCTAATAGAGTGGATACAGAATCAAATTACTTTGATACAGACCCATATTTTGCCGCTATACATTTGAAGAATATGCAAGAAATTATCGACATGATGGAAAAAATGTCAAGTGATTTTGAAGTAGCATCTACAAAAAGACCTAGCATCAGAACTTCGTCAGACTCTACCAATGAACCAATTGATGAAGTGAATAGAGAAATGCTATAGTTCATTAAACTTATTTAAGTAACAGACTTTTAATATATAGATATTACATCATTATGACTGAGTGGTTTAATTTTTTTTTTTAACTTTAATAATTCTCAACATATTGTATATTAGATATTTAGTGAATAACATCAAACACAAAAAATTACTCAATAAAATAAAATTATAATATGCCACACTTGGCTGTTTGGAAACTTCAATAATCATCAATAATAATTCGTTATTAATAATTCGATATCATTTTAGTAATATCAAACATTTCCAATTATCAGCCCAAGGTTTAAAGGGTATTAAGAAATTTTTGTTTGCTTAATAATTTATATATCTGCATATGGCTTTCTTAAGGTACAGTCACATTTGGCAAATATTTGCCGAGAAAGACGTAACCACTAAATAACATATATTTGAACTCATTTATTTATTTAAAAAACCTTTTCTTATTGTGGCCAAATCACAGCAAATATTTAGTTTTAATTTATTTGATGCTGCTTGATCTTGCAAAACTCTTGTAAGAGTAAACAACGTCAAACAAGTGGTTATATTTTTTTGAGTAAATATTTGCCAAATGTGAAAGTACCTTTACAATATTTAGTACTCGTTGTATATACTGTCGTACAAAATAAAGTACGGTTTCAAATATTTCCTGGTTTTTGGTTGAAACATATATTTATTATTTTCTAATAATTATAAATTATAGTTTCATTTTTAATTCAGTTACGTTTTTAACTAATACTTATGCACTTCTTTGAAAAAAAAATTTTGTTGTTAGAGTTGCAATATGATCAATGTCTGGCTTCGTGCGACTTTCCACTTTCTTATTTTATACAAATCAAGTATTTTTCTGACTTCAGATTCCGATATCTTATACTTAAAACTCAAAGCTTTCTGTATCATACCATTTTTACGTTCTACCACCAACAAATATTTTTCCTTTTCGGTTAAAGTCCTCAGTTCGAAAAACTCTGTATTTATTTAAGTAATATTAAATTAAAGAAATAAGTAATTCACTATAATTTTTTTATTGTTTTTTAAAAACTTACCACACATTTTTCATAAAAAAAATCAGGAATACAAATCTCTCGCGGAGATTTTTTATGCACTGCAATTTATTTACATCAGAAATATAAATGAGCCACTTTATAAAATAATTTAGATACTCCAACAATGTAGAACAACAATATGAAAAAGGAATGAGGAAGGTTACAAAACCGCACTTAATTTTATCCGACAGTGTATATTGATATGACTGATCTTTTTATCTTCTAAAGACAAATACTGAACCTAAAGTGTAAGCATCGACTATGAATCACTTTCTCTTGGTAATATGTGCTCAAACTTACTAAATTTCAAATACTTTAATTAAATTTCTACATAAGTAAATATTTAAAATCCAAATGCACACAGAGCAAAAATATAGTTGTATGGTTATCACAAAAAATTTCAAAATTTTTACAAGTTTTTTAACAAAGTTATTGTCACTGTAATTATTTGATTGCGGTTACTATAATATGGTTAAGTTACTATTTAGATGATTAATACTATGTCTATATAGGTGCAAAAATATAGGTGCAAAAAAAGTTTTTCACAAATCGGCACGATATGGTCATTTGTGCCATGACTTCGGTGCATATAAACATTGTTTGTGTTCAATTATATCTTGAATTTTTTTTACAGCATTTATACATGTTAAAGTGATTTTAGAAGGCAGGAAACTATGACTAATTATGGACTAACCCTAATAAAATTAGGTGTCATGATTTATGTATGTGCGAAATTGATTATTGTTCAATTATATATGGATACCAATATTTTTAAGATTTAATGAGCTATGACTAATTATGATATGATCATCTTAAAATTGGGCCGAATGATTTGTGTATAAGAAACAGATTTATGTTGAATATTATTTGTATATCAGCATTTTTACGAGTGTTATGCTCTTTAAAGTGATTCTCGTCAATTATGATTGAAAATTATCTTTAAGCAGAAAGAAAATTTTTTTTCGTTTTGGAAATAAATTTTGTTTGCAAAAAAAAATATTTGTTTTTCCTTTTTCTGATCTTCAGTTTAATTTTTTAATTTATTTTTTTTTTTTGTAAAAAAAATTATTTCCAAAACAATTGCCGGGATTAAAAAAAATTAATTCTATTTAATGATAATTTTGATGCCGAATTTCGATTTTTCTATTTTATTCAAGAAACTAGTTTTCGAGTTACGCGAATATTTATTGCGCAACCTTCTCTATTTTTATACCCTTCACCGCCATAAGTGGTGAATAAGGGTATATATAAGTTTTTCATTCCATGTTTTTAAATATATTGCAGCTAAGATACGTTGTTTTTATGATAAAAGAAAAAATAGAAATACAAGGTTCACTTCCGAAACTCACTTTCATACTAATATGTACATATACCGTTTTTACGTTGAAATTCGACGTGAGATATCCCCATATGCATTAAATTCACTGTTCTAATATTTAAGAAGCTCGGCCCATGATTTGTCTTAGCTACCATATAAGGACCATTTCCGAAAAATAATTTAATCCACAAAAAGGTCTTATAAATATCGATATCGAACCAACTTTTATACAGATCAGAAATTTTAATCCAGAAATCATACTAATATCGGTTATACCGCAATTATGCTACTGGATTTTGTAGCTGTCAGTAAATAATTGGCAATAGCTGCCGAACTAAATCCACTTCCGAGCAAAACAACCAACCATACAACTCTTTTAAATAAGGTTATTGAGATCAAATTCAACAAAAAAAAAGCCGCCCCTTATAATCGTAACCTTTTTAATAATCTGTTCTTTAACTTGTTGTGAATATGGAAAAATCTTCTTTTATTTATATTGTTAAATTACACTCAAGAGAACTATGAAAATCAAACAAACCTTGTAAATTATTGTGGCCAAAATCATGAAAATTAGATAAAATATCAAAACATTTAAAATAAAATCACGTCATAGGTTGTAAGATTTTCTTTCAAACAATATATAAAATACCAATTAAATTTGCGCTAAGTCTGACTAGAAAACACAGAATATGAATATTGTAATCCTATAACCAGTGTAGTTTTTGTATTTCTTTTTATGTTTAGGTGGAGGGTATGTTAGATTCGGCATAGTCGAATATTGCACTCTAAATTAAAGCTATATCTCGAAAACTAGAGCTAACCTAAAAAAATGGTCAGCAACACTGCATTCAGCGTACTTGATTGCCAAACTAGGGTAAATCGGTAAGAAAAGTGTCAAAATCGCGCAAAGTGTTGTTGACTTACATCTTCACGTATAGTAATACCTTCAAAATTTCATCTTAAACATATGAGTTTTGCCAAGATTATTTAAATGTAAAATATTGCAACTAAATTATTAAAATGCAATTATATAGCATTATCCAAAATAAGGCAGCTATTGAATTTTGTTAAAACTTTGTTGCGTTTTATAGTACTACGATTCAGCTTTTTGCTACGAGTTAAATAATTATTTTCATGATAGTTTAGAAAATCATCATGCAAGCGTCAGCGGACAGAACCGGATAGACCCTTTATTTTTTTTGCTTGTTTTTAAATACATTAGCTGGTTTTAAGAAGCCAATATAATCTTATAACAAAGACAAACATTCTAAAATTCGTAAATAATATAATTTATAAATACGGTTTTGGCATCTGCTAGACTCCTGTTTATTACCCGGCAAGTGTAATATATTTTACATTACTTCTCTTTGCGAAAACATTTACACAGAAATAAAATTTTACTTAAATTGTTGTAAGTTCTACAAGGTGACTTCGTCGTTATCAATATAATATTCCTGGTTTACTATATTCAAAGATTTGCTAATCAAATAAACACATTAAAATAATGAAAATATTTAACTACGTCAATTATATTTCCAAGATTTTGCATTTTAAGAGAAATACAAATGAAATAAAACAACCCAAACGTAAACATCATAGGGTTTCAAATGAACAGTTATCAGCAAAAAAATGTTCACAATTTAAATCGATATGTATGTATATAAATGCAACAATTAAGAAAATCTTGCTTATTCAATAATTAGAAACATATTAGTCTAGTGGCAATTTATAACAAATTAATTAATTTAAAATGAATTTTAATATATTTATAAGTATTTTACTGATTGCAACAATATTCTCCAGCATTGAAGCAAAAGGACTGGGTGAAGGCCTTGGCATAGCTTTAAGTCGTTTTTTCAAAAGCATTTTTGGTGAAATCTCGAAAAACCAACCAACTCCAACACCGGTCAAAAAAACATATACTTTCGATGATATTCCAGCAGACACTGCTCGTTTCTTATATCCCAACCTGATACAACATCCTAATAGTGGATTTGACTATCAATCCAAGCTAAAGCCATCAGGAAATAGTAAGTGAAATTTAAAATATTCAAATAGTTTTTTATATATTATTTTTTGTATATTTTCCAGATAAATAGTGTTTGTAAAGATATGCAGCTAATACAAGTATGGAAATAAAGAAATTTGTAATTTTAATATGTTAAAAACTAATACTAAAGCTGACTTGTTTTATTTATTAAACATAGTTTTATGTGCAATGCCGTTGCGTTTTACTTTAATAAGTTATATTTTAAGTTATATAAAATTTGGTATACAGAAGAGCATATGGCTTGGTAAGCAATTTCCAGTTGTGGTCTTTTGTAACCTCTTCTGTTATAACTTCTAATACTTGTATAATATAATCTGTCTGTTGAAGACACCTTCGAAAAAAAGACTTAGAACAATGAAATTTGTCTAAAATATTCTTTGTTGCACCCTAAAGTTTGTATTGATGTTATAGACCAAAGTTTCACACAACCTCGATATTTCTTACATAGATTTTGCTATTTTCTTGAAATATAATGTCAATAACATTATGAAATTTTGCGCGTTCAACTTTTATTATAAAGCAACAAGTCCTGTTGAAAATGGTAAGAATCGTTATAATGGTTTTATAAGGGATAATATCCTTCTGCACTTGCTATGTTACAAATAACATTAATATCACAATCCATTGTCGTTTACTCAAAAGGCAAACTTTAAATGGTTTAAGAGCCATACAATGCAATTGCCGTATTTGTATCATTGCAGTCCAGCTTGGATACGATCTTAGAGGAATTCAGGCATAATCCAACGAACGCAGCATCATACCACTGTTAGCTCGAACAAGTATTGTGCCATAGGTCCATACCTGCGGTTTCTCTTGTACTACGCAGTAATGTTGTCGCAAAGACATATTGTCATTAGTAGGGTAAAACTAACCTGCCTCACAATGGTATAAAACCCAAGTCGATAGGCCGAGCTTTTGCTGTTCTTATGAGTACTGAAAACCCAAATCAAGTCCGCATTTGCCCTTTTGCTTTATGTGTGGTTTCTGTCCGCACTGATATATTTGAGGGATGTGTGGCCCTAGTCAAATTCCCTACCTGGCAATGGCCTTGAATTGGATCATACCGGAGTACTAAAAGTTATACTGCTATTAACAATAGCATTGAAATGTCATTATTTCATCAGAATTTGTTTACAATTATATAAAAAACTCGTAGTACTTTGATCAAGAAAATCATAACGATTTTCCTATATACGATTGTTATATCCCTCATATCCATATATGTCTTCCCAGAATATGGCTCAACACTACATAAATGAGTATAGAAAAACAGTATTTATAAAAATTTAGCAAAAATATGTTTCACGCTAAAAGAAATCATAAAACGATATTTTATTTGCATCAGCATCGATATTTGAATGTAGCCCCTAAATGATCATAAATCTCAGTTATCGACCGGTTCATATCTGACTATAGCTTCCATATAAACCCCACTGCCCAAAATCATCTAAATCTCTGATAAACATCATTATCACGTTGAAATTTGACACAATTAACATCATTATCACTTTCCCTGAATAACAAAAGTAACTAAACACTCTTTAAATCATTATTAAGATGAATTCACATATCAATTACAGTAAAATATTTTTTGACGATCGTCCCATAACATGAAATAGATTCCATATAAGCAATCTGAAAAATGAAGTAACTCGTATAAACATCGTTAGCGATACAAAATGTAACACAAATTTGTTTCAAGTGTGCATAAATCACACTGTTGATATATGTATGTACTCGTATAGTAGGTTGTGGACACGGTCGAATATAAACTCTTACTTACAGCCTGGTCCACGATGTCGAAAGAAAACTTATGCGAAAGAAAGTCAGTCACCCACTTTCATTCGCAACAGTGGGCCACTATTTTACGAATTATCGTTCGCTTTGCTTTACGTTTCAAACGTAATCCAAATAATTTTGTATTGAATTGCTTACATTATCGTTCGTATTCGTTTTCTTTCGACTAAGAATATTAGTGAGCCTTAAAACAGCTGTTTGTCGTTTGAAACGATAACGTTCGATATCGTGGGCCAGGCTGTTAGTTTTTGCAATATTGTATATTTCAAGATCCCTAATAAATCAGTTTTGTATTCTTATTAAAACTTTGTTGTTAAACATACATGTCATTAAATAAACAACATTCTGTTTTTTACTACGTTTTTTGTTATTTATTTGCCCGCTAAATTTTAAAACCCGCATTCACACATAGCGCGATCATTCTGCTGTCTAGTTGCTGCATCTCAAAAAGCACATTCATAACTGGTTCTGTGCTAATTGTCTTTCAAATATATGGCAGATGACATTTCATGTTTTAAAATGAGTTATACAGCCTTGTCACAGAAATGAGTTCCATTCGGAAGTGGAAATACTTTCATATTTTGCTTCTATAGAAAAAGTAAAACGAAAAAGTTTTTCGGAATGAAACGTAAAAATGCTTAAAATTACAATTTCAAGCAAATTAAAAGTAGTTTCATTCCGAAAAAATGTTTCGTTGTATTTTTTCTACAGAAGCAAAATACAGATTTTTTCAACTTCCGAACGGAATTAAATTCTCTGACATGGCTGATTATTGTAAAGTAAAATACAAATATAAAAATAAAAAAAAGTAGCATGAGAAACAGGTATTAACTGATTCCTGATAATTTAAGCGTGAATTTAAATTAAGGTTAGCTATCGATACTGCTAAAATAACCAAATATTCAAATTAAATGCTTTTAAAGAAATTTTTTAAATCTTATAAGATGTTTAGTATTATGTATTTGTATATCCTTAAATATATTTATTTTCATTTTATTTAAATAAAATAGAATTTGCATTAACATTGGTATTTCCTGGTGAGACAGTAGAAAGAGTATCAGTTTCGAAATTACCTGCTGAAATTTGCTGTTGCGGTTGATTATTGCTTGGCATTGGCTCTACATTTAAGTACGGATTTTTGGTAGTAATAGGAGTATTTGTTGATGTTTTACGTCTACGTTTTCGGCGGATTTCAGGTGTAACTGCTATATTGGCATATGAAATTTTAAACGGTCAAATACGGTTAAATACATTTAAAATATGATTTATCTAAATACCATTTACTGTAGTTTGTGTATTATCTGCATTACTAGTTATAGTTGGTGAGTCAGTTGGATATCTAAGAGCTTCACAAGGAGGACTAATAGCTTCTGTATTATTTAGAATTTGTGAGAGATTATTGCCTGACATTGAAGCTTCATTTAAGCAAGGATTTTTCGTAGTAGTTGGAGCAACTGTTGTTGTTTTGCGTCTACGTTTTCGCTGAGCTACAGCTGATCCAGCTACATAACCTGCAATGAAATCATCTGAAATTGCAAATGTTAAATTTCTGCATTGAGGCTACAATATATCTCCATAAATACCATTTCCTGAAGAATGTGAGTTTTGTTGTGGTGAGTTAATGAAATAGACGGGCTGATTAGAAGTAGCCGATGACACTGTGCGGGGATATCCCATCGATGGCTTAGGACTCTGAGAATTGTATGAGTGAGCATTTGCTACGGCTTGATTAGAACTAGGCGAAGTATTTATGTGGGGTTTTGCTACATTTTCTAAATTTGGATTATTAGCTTGTTGTTTAAGATAACTATCTACTAAAATATGATGTTTACCTCCAATTTTAGAATGTTCGCTTTGACTACGATGTGTTAAACTTTTATTTTTATTTGATGGAGAATTGCGATGTGACTTCAGACGCCTTAGAGCTTCTACACATGATGTACATGCGATTAGTGCAATTAGCGTACTAATCAACAACGTTTTTAAATTCATTATTTTTGGGTAATTTCTATCTACAAGTAATTCGTGATCTGTTTTGTTGTTGGTAATTAAATGATTTGGTTTGTCAAGTATTCATTGAATTTATACTGAAGTCTTAATTATTTGTTATTGTTTACATTACGTTAGCTCTTTGCAAATATTACGATACATAAATAATATAATAATACTTTGACATTTTAATATCTCCCAAAAATGAATGAATGCATTAATATATGTACATACACAATGAAATTTAAGTAAAATTTAATGCGTAATTGTTTGGGGAATCTTAACCATTTGAGTTCTGTTTATTGATTTTGTTCTTAATAGGTGATATATAAATATATACATTTTATATGGCGAAATTTTTTTATTGGGAGTTAATTAATAACTTTAGCAATTACAATGAGTAAATCTTAAAAGTTCTCATCGTTCTCTTTAACAGCCCGGTTTTATATAATACAATGGCAAACAAATTTCAATTTACGTCTTAATAAAATAAATATAAATTATTCCATACACAATGATTAGTTTAAAAATTTTTGTTTTTATAACAAAAATATCAATTGACAAAAACATCATGTACGCACCTACGATAATTTACTTTTAGTTTAGAAGTATCTCTCTCTATAAGTACAGACTCACATACATTATTATTTTCCAAATTGTAGTTTGCAACAGTAATCCGTCTAGATTTTGATAAAAAGTGTATTTTTTACAATAACATCAAAAAAAAAAAAAGAAACAAAAAAATTTTATATATAACGCGTGATCCATTTTGAGGTTCCCTACTTTTTTAAAGAAAAATAAAAACACAGAAAATTCAAACTAAATGGGGAATGTTTATTATCATTTGAAAGAACATTCTTTGGTATGTTTTTATGAAGATTATGTCTATCAAATGAGGGCCGTTACTGCGTCGCAGATGGCCTATCCGTTGAGTCCAATTTTCGATGACTCGTTCGAGCATTTCGATTGGTAACTGGCGAATGACAAGCCTGATGTTTTTCTACAAGGCTTGAATCGAAGCGGATTTGTCCGCATAAACCTTAGACTTTACATATCCCCACAGAAAAAAGTCTAACGGTGTGATATCACCCGATCTTGGTGGCCAATCGACCGGCCCAAAACGTGAAATTATGTGCACACCGAAGTGTTTTCTCAAAAAATCCATTGATTGATGCGATGTGTGGGATGTGGCGCCGTCTTACTGTATTTTGTACGCTTTCAATTTAAGATCTCGACGTAAAATGCGTCAAGTCGTTCAATACATCTGTCCGAGTTGCTGCGTACGGCACCGAATCGACTCTCCACGGTCTTCGTGTACACTCTCAGCCACGGCCGCTATATTTTCTTCACAGCTTGCTGAACGTGGTATATTCGGTCGAATATTATCCAATAATGAATGGTCTCAAAATGGATGATAGTGTTGCAAATAGTACGCTCAGTATGTCGATTATATTGACAATAAGTTGAGCGAAGTGCGCGAAACACGTTCCTCACAGACCGTGAATTTTCGTAATAAAGTTGAACGATTTGTAAATGTTGTTCAGGCGTAAGTCCCTTCATTATGATCTGTCAAAAAAGGCTTTAGAAAAAAGTATCTCTACTTGAATCACCCATTACATCATCTATTTTAATTCTCTGAAATAAATCGACGCAATCTTTTTAAATCATAATAAATAAATAATTCTTAAAAACTAATAAAGGAAATTAGAAAATATAACAAAATCTAATACCCTACACCGATTATATGAGCAAAAATAGTTTTTATGGGCGCTATATGGGAGTTATGAGTTCACAAAAGTAAGTAGCATAATTACTGTGCTTATACGAATTATTTGCATTAATTTTAGGTACATATATCGATATTAAAAAATATTTCTGCATAATAAAGTTAATAGTGTCTTATATGGGAGCTATGACCAATTATGCACCGTTTGTTACAAAATTTGGTGTCATTATTTCTGTATTTATGATCTTCCTTACGTATCTGTGTTGAATTTTATTTGGATAAAAACACTTTAAAGAGATGTATTGCCGTTTAATGATTTTGGGAAGTAGGAAGCTGTGACTAATTATGGACCGTTCATCCTCAAATTAAGCCGACTAACGAAAGACATATTCGTTTAATATTATTTGGATACCAATATTTTTAGGATATTTATGCTCGTTAAAATGATTTTCGTAGCTGGGCTTTATATGGGAGATATAGTCAATTATGGACCGATTAGCACACAACTTATGGGTTTTATATATATCTTATTTATGGCGAAATTTGTATGAACAAATGTATTAATGAAACATTTCGGGAAGACGTCTGAATGGGGGCTAATGGGGTTCTCGTACTTAATTTCATCGAAATATCTTTCAAAGCTCTCAAATTTACGTACAAATTTACATGGACAGCCTGCCAACTAGCAAACCAGCCAGCCAGACGGACAGACATCATTAAATCTACTCAGAAGATAATTCTTGGTGGGTGCTAGACCAGTATTTTTGGGAGTTACCAGCATTAGCACAAAACCAATATATCCTTCCCGCTTTGGTGGTGTAGGGTATACAAATGTTTTTTGTCATTTATTTGCTGACAGAAATAATTTACCATACAACATCGAAAATATTAATTATCGGAACAATTTGTCTTTTGAATATTTCCACAGGAATATCAAAGTTTACCATTAGATTTGAATTGCTTTGTTTTTGATACTTTGTTTTTGATTTAAAAAAAAATCATTAATTTAATTGCATGTGATATAGACTTTTTCAAGTTATCCACCACAAACTAAATTATATTAAAAATTATAATAAATGAAGAAAAAAAACTATCAGGAGAAGTATCTATTCTACGCGAGTAACATCTAAACAGCTTAAAGGTCAAGCTGTGATCATAAGAGTACGAAAAAGGAGTTCTATTGTTAACAAACCACAAATTAGAGTTTTAAAAAAGCTTTAAATGAATCACATAATTTTGATCTTATTTTATTTATTTTTTATTTATACTTGAAAATATATTCAGTTTAAACCAACGGTATTTTCATTAGTATTTAATATTTTTGATGATTCAGTAGCAGCTATACAATTAATTACTGGCTTTTGCTGTTGCGGTTGGTTATATTTAGGCATTGGAACTAAAATTTTAAGAGTTAAATAAGTTCAATACAAAAATTAAAAATATAGGTAAATACCATTCCCAGAAGCATATGCGTTTTGCTGTTGTAAACTAGGAGATTGCCAAGCATCTGATGGCGGATGTGCTATATTACCAATATCGAGATTACTTCCAGCTGTATATACGTTTTGCTGTTGTAAATTACCAACATAGGCAGCTTGATTAGGAGTTTGCAAAGCATCTGATGGAGAATTTGAAACGCTTTCATTATATGGGTTATTAGTTTGTGCTTTTGGAGGATAACTGTCAGATGAACTATTAGTTTCAGTACCTATCATTGGGGCTCCATTTAAACACGGAGTTTTCGTAGTGGTAGGAGTCGCTGTTGTTGTAGTAGTTGTTGTTGTTGTTCTGCGTCTATTCTTTCGGCGAGCTGCAGCCGCACCAGCTGCATAACCTGCTTCAAAGTCATCTGAAATTTAATAGTTTCATTATTAATTTATAAAATAGCTTTAAATCTATAAATACCATTTGTAGAGGACTGTGTGTGTACATGTACGACATTAATAGGTTGATTAGGACTATGCGAATTAGCTGTGTGAGGATATGTTACAGGTAGATTAGGAATATGGGAAGTTTCTGGGTGAGGATTTGCTACAGGTTGACTACGAATATTCGAAGTATCTGTGTGAGAATTTACTGCATGACCAGTATTTATTTCATGGTTTTCTTGTTTTTTGTGCCCTTCAGTTGTTCTATGATGTGTACTATCAGCAAGATTATGTCCTCTTTCGCTTTTATTATGGCCACTTCCACTATTATGAGAAATAGTTTTCTTTGTATTTGTGGAAGTACTATGATGTGTTTTATGACGTGTGCGTGCTTCGGCGAATGTTGTGCATGTGATTGCTATAATCAGGGCAATGAATAACACAGTTTTGAAATTCATTACTTTTTTTAATTTCTTTTAACAAATTATTGGGGATCGCTTGATGGTTTGAATTAAACTGATTTGGTTGGACATGCATTTTATGAATTTATACTGTAGTCTATAATAAATGTTTACTTGTTAGAAAATTAGAAATTTGATAACGCTTTGTATTAATTTTGATCGGTTATAATAATAAAAAATAGCATTATTTTGACGACATAATAACCTCTACCAAACGGGAGGGGCAGAGCGAATTAAAATAGAATTAAATAAAATAAAATTAAACAAAAATCAATTCTTAAATTATTGGGAACTCTTAAATATTAAATTTCTTTTATTGATTCTGTTTTAGTAGTTGGAATTATTTTTACTTTTTAAGTGCTCAATAACTACCTTCGAATGTTTTTAGGAAATATTTCATTTATTCAAAATATGCAATAAACGTTAGCAAATAACGCTGGTAAATATTAGTGTGTCAAACGATATTTTTTTGTTTATGAAATTATCAGGAAAACTCAAAAAAACAAACCAATAATTATATTTATTTACAGCCATAATTAGAGGTCACAACTTTTCTATAAAATTTATTACATTCTATTTTTCGGCTAATGATGATGCTTATTGAAATTGGTTGAAATAATTTTTCCTAGCCACCATACAAATGTCCACCTGAAAGAGACATTTGTATGAGGGCGAGGTGAAATAATGGACCGATTTTCACCAGTTCAATCCCATCCATCCTTGGGCCGAAAAAATACCACGTACCAAATTTTATTGAAATATCTTCAAAATTGTGACCTGTACTCTGCGCACAAGCTTTACATGGACAGCCAGCCAGCCAGCCAGACGGACGGACGGACATCGTTAAATTGACTCAGAAAGTGATTCTGAGCCGATCGGTATACTTTAAGGTGGGTGTTGGACCAAATCCAATATACCCTTCCCACTATTGTGGTGTAGGGTATAAAAATTAAATGGGGTATGTATGTAATGGCATCACGTGAGAACGGCTGGAGCGATTTGGCTGATTTTTTTATTCGATTTGAAATTCTCAGAAGATGGTTTGTAAGAAAAAAAATCAAAAATTCCGGGTAAAACTCGGAATTTGGTTTTTGTGAGTCCAGTCAACTTTAATAAAAAAGCCCCCTAAAGTATGCTGTACAAATTTAGATATTTTATTTGCATATAAATAGGAACAGGCATGTTGTGAATACTGGCTGATTTGTTTTTTCTATTTAAAATTTTCAGGAGATGGTTTGTAAAAAAAATTAAAAAATTCCCGGTTAAACTTGCAAATTTTAAGTTTTTAATATATTGCCTCCTTTTCACTTCTCATTTTTCTTAATAAGAGACGTTTTTTGAAGAAACTGGAAGAACTGACACCAAAGCCTCCTTTTTTAAGTATGATAACATTTTAGCAAAACTCAACTATGAAACCAAGTGATCTACAATTTAATTTTAAACACGTCCCAATTCCAGTTCGCCTTGCATTCGCAATGACGATAAATAAATCTCATGGACAATATTAACAGTGTGTGGCTTAAATCTAAAATCCCAATGTTTTTCCCACGTTCAATTGTATGCTGCGTGCTCGAGAGTCGGTACACCGACAGGACTAATTATTTTCTGCCCCAATAGAAGAACAAAAAACATTGTTTACCATCAAGCTTTATAATTATTTTTTTTTTGTTTTTTAATTAAAAATTGTTTCAATTGTTGTTGCATATAATAATAGTCGAATTTTGAAGAATCTTTTTAAGCAATAAATTGATAAAATTTTTTTTATTATTTTTTCTTTTACTGAAATTTTTGTGTCTTAATTTTTAATTCTGTATGAAATACAAATCATTAGTAAATACCGAGCGAAGTCGGGGCGGTCAGCTAGTTTATAATATTTATGAACTAAGAACCAATGTAGTTTGTATTAAAGTTTGCTATACTTGGTATATCAGTAGAAGGACTAAAAGCTTCACAGTTAACTCCTGATTGATTATCATTTAAGCATGGATTTTTCGTAGAGCTAGGAGCCACTGTTGTTGTCCTGTGTCTATGTCTATGTCTTCGGCGAGTTGCTCTCAATCCTGCTGCATAACCTAGAGTGAAGTCATCTGAAATGTTCAAGAATCAAATAATTCCGTTTAAACAAAATTTTCCAAAAACTTGCCATTTCCAGAGTGTGTGTTTTGCTGATGTGAATAGCCAGCAGGCTGTTTGGAATTTGCTACACTTTCGGTATTTGGATTATGGGTTTGTTGTTTTGTATAACTGTTAGCTGAACTATGATGTTTACTACCAACTTTATAATATCTTCTTCCACTCCTACTAAACCCGTGTTCAGTATGATGATTTACACTTTTCCTTCTATTTGAATAAGTTTTACGATGCGATTTATGACTACTGCGTGCTTCGACACATGTTGTATATGCGATTGCTATAATTAGTGTACAAAATAATAATGTTTTTAAATTCATTTTCTCTTGTTAATTTTTATTTATAAATTATTCACGATCTGTATGTTGTTCGACTTGATATGATTTAGTTTGCCTAGTGTTCCACGAATTTATACTGTAGTCTCATAAAATGATTTGACTTTTTGAATTGTGATAAGGTTTTATAGTTTTTTTTATTGGTACTAGAAGAATAATATTATTGTTTTAGTACTTTAATCTCTACCTAAAAAGGCATTGAATTAAAATATATACATACATACTATTATATGAAAATAAATAATAGGTACAAAATGAATGCGTAATTATGTGGGGTATATTAACGATTCGTATTGCTTCAATTAGTACTAAATTTGCTTTGATGTAAAGTTCTAAAATATTAAAGCAAGAAATTCAGAGAAATATATCGTAAAATCTATATGCCACCGATCATAAAATTATATGGCATAATTTGCATATGTATATAAATCAATGGAGCTTATTTGTGTTGGTTTTTATTTGGCATTTTTTAAGATATTTATCTTTGTTCAAATGATGTTCTGAAGTAAACCTTATATGGGTGCTATGACTAATTATAGAGCGATTGTCACAGAATTAAAGTCATCAATTTTATATATGTGGACACCAATCTTTTCAAGCTATTAGCTCCTACGTATGTAAGTAAATGAATTTTATATGGTACCTATGATTAATAACGGAACGTATGGCATAAAATTACGTGTCATAGTTTGTTTTTCCTAATTTTGTTTACTTATTTATTAAAAATTTTATTTGGATATTAAAATGTTTAAGATATTACGAAATAGACCTTCAGTGGGAGCTATGTCAATCATAGATCGATCCGCACAAAAATTTTAAGTGTAAATTATTTGTAAAGAATTCTCATTTGTGGAAAGTTGTGTAGATACCATACCTATATAAGACATTTATGAATAATAAAGTCCTATTATGTTTTTAGTTATCGTGACTGAGCCGAATACAATACATATACCAAATTTTATTGAAATATGTTCCAACACTCAACAATAGAGCTGCAAAACTTTCGATGGTACTATCGATAGTATCGATAGTTTAATTTTTGGTGTACTATCGATTGTTTTTTCCGATAGCGATACTATCGACAAAAATTGTCATTGTTAAAATAACAGCGTAGCTGACAAGAATTGGTCGGCGGTATATTTTATATTAATTGTTCGGCAAAAAATATCGGCGCCGGTAGATATTTTTAAAACTTAAATATGAAATTAGTCAATAAGATTGAAATTTAGCTTTTTTAACAAGTGTTAACTAGTGTAAATGAGGTATTCAAGAAAACTCCTCCTTAACTTTACTTACTATTTTGAAAGCACTTAGCCGCGTATTAACCTTAATTTTTCTTACAATTAAGCGCTTTTCAGCATCGGTTTACTATTTTGGCTGCCCAGTTTCTTTGTTAAAGTCAATTCGGCTCTCGTTAGGCCTCAAATTTATTATCGAAGCAATATCTTTATACGCATTTCCACTATTGTAATGAAAAATTACTAATTCTCTCTTTTCCAATGAAGTATTTTTACCTTTACGACCCATAGTTATTAATTTAGGCGAAATCAAACGAAAAAACGTTGCAAACCCAATATATTTAAAACCATGTGTTGATTTGTCTTTAAAAAAGTTGAATTTGTCCGTTATTACAACCATTTTTGCAAAATTATTTGGTTGTATTTTTTGGCTGCATGAAACAACCGAAAATTAGTGAGGCATGTATTTGTTGATTATTTCAGCATATTAATTTTCATAATTTTGTTTGTATATTGTTTCTAAAACAATTCTAGCACATACACCAGTAACGAATTCATTTATAATTTTTTTAAAATAAAAAATTTCAATAGTATAAATTTTACTTAAAAATGAAGGAACTATTTAAGGACAAATAAATACCGAATATTAATGGGAGTCACTGTAGATATAAATATATTTAGGAAAAATAACAGTAGAGTAATCTAAAACTATGCTAATTTGACGTTATTTTTTAATGATTTGTTTCATTGGCCTTCATATTAAATTAGCCATTCTATTTTTTATATTAATTGAAGATTGAAAATTGTTCAATTACATGGGATTATATATTGTTTAATTTTGAACGAAGGTTAACAGCCGTATGCAAAAACGATTGCTGGTTTTAATATATCTTTAATTAGGCAAATTATCGTAGAAAAAGAAAAGTCCAAAACATACGTACAATTATTTTTGCATACAGCTTTTAGAATTCGATACTATCGATAGTATCCATATCCATATCCGCCACCTAAATACAATGAAAATTTTAGAATTATGTGTTTATTAGAAGTTGTCATATATGTGAGATATTGCCAATTATGGAACGATCTTCATTAACCTTGGTACGTTGATTTCTTTATATACATATATATGAGGATAACATACTATGAGCTTCAATATAAAGTCAACACTACATATTATGAAATGAAAAGTTTAATTAATATAAATTAAATTATATTGCATGTTTATATAGTTATTTAAGTAGAATTTATTTCACAAAAAAAAAAACAAAAGCACATACAAATTTTATTGATTTATTAGACTAATTTTTGTGTGTAAAAATAAAGTAAACAGTGGCATCTCCCTTATACAAAAAAAAAAAATCCTGTCATTGCGGTATTCTTTTAATTATTCTTTGTTTAAAAGTGTAATGGTAAAGTGCTGTGCAAAATAATTACTAGTTTTATAATTTATCACTAAAAGAGATTAAGTTGTGATGTTATCCAGTAAAAAATTTACAATCGGAAGAAATTTTTCGGAAGAATTGAGAGCCGCCAAATCATAATATAATTATATAGAAAAGGAAAATCTCTGCGTCAAATAAGTAAACTCGTTAGAAGTCATCATAAATAATAAAAAAAATTATAGACAAGTATTTTAAAAAAAATTGCCTGGTGAAAAACGAAAAAACCGTCTTACAAAAACTGAAGTAAGAGCTATAGTAAGATAAGTAAGGTCAAAGCCAAATTATTAGTACTGTAAAAATAGCTAAAAATTTTATGAAAACTTCTCGAAAACCTATAAGCGCGAGCATGATTAGAATGTATTTGCTTCAAAATGGGCTACATGATAAAGTGTCACTTCAGAAGCCCCATTTATCAAATAACAACCACACCAAATATTTGAATTTAGCAAAAAAAAAAAAATATATATATATATATAAATGAGACTCCTAAGCATACCTCTAAAATTATAAAAGACTGGTTGCTCAATCATTGTCCAAAAACTTTAGATCAACCTCCGCAGTTTCAGACATCATTTTGGGATATATGGGGTCAGAAACTTTCAAAAAATATGACGAACTCAAAATGGAGCCTTTAATAATAAATATGTTACCAAGACGATAAAACGTGGCGTCGCCTCCTTAATGGTCTGGGATAGTATAACTGGTAATCTTACATCTATAAAACCTACAATCAAAAAGGAAGATTATCTTGACATTTTTAAAAACAATGTAGGCCCTGGTGGAGAGAAATTAAAACTAGCACAGAACAGGATTTTCTAATGGGACAATGATACTAAGCATACCACCAACATTGTGGAAGACTATTTGCTCAAACATTGTCCAAAACTTTAGATCGTCCACCGCCGTCCCCAGAACTTAATCCAATTGAGTACCAGTGGTAATATCTGGACAAAAAAATTAGGCAAATATAGCATGAATGAACAAAATTTCGCCTGATTTTACTAAAAAACTCATTGTTTCTATGTTGAGAAGAATATATTAAATTGAATGCATAATTTTAATATACCTATAATATTAACTTTTTATTTTTTTGTGTTCCTTATTTTTTTTAGTTTTTTAATAAGATATATTTTACTTAAGTTACTTATGAATACTGCAAGATATATGTTTAAATTTTATACTTATAGTATATATAATAAAACATTTTTTTAAACACTATTAGATGTTCACTTTATATAGAAGTTCACAGTAAGTTGCATTTCCACCTAATAGCGATATTTTTAAGATATTTATACGTATTTGTTAAGTGGATTTGCGGAAGTGGACCTTATTCTTGGGCTATGGTGAAACATGAACTGATCCTTAGAAGATGTGATCTTAGCATTTCTTTTAATGCAAAACTTATTTATGCTGAATATTATTTTATTGATCCATATTTCGTAAATAAATTTGTATACGACTAGGAATAATCATGGACCGCTGTTTACCATATTCAGCAGAGTTTAACCCTTTTATCTAGATTATCTGCAACATATTTAAACAAAATGTATCCAAACAATTTTGAAAAATATAAATTTTTTGAAGGTTGTCTCACGTTTTGGTTCATAACTCCTCTTCTGCTAAATCGATTTTAATAAACGATTCTTTGTAAATTTTGTTGATTTTGGTTTAGTATTTTTGACGTAGGGGTGTTTTACAGATACAGCCAGACGGACTATATACTTTTATTGACCTCAGATAAATATATCTCAATGTTACATATGGAATGACAAACGTATAAAAACTCTTTTACGCTGCACAAACCAACATTTAATATTCCGTAACGATATTTTCTCATGCATTTGCAAATACTTGCCAGGAAATAAACGCAATATTTCTAATAGGATATACAAATATTATTTATTGAATCATCTATTATTTATTGAATTAAAGGCATTTTTTACGAAAATCTAAATGTTTTTATTTTAATTTATAGAGCGAAGTAATCTCATTCTTCGCTCCTCTTGTTTTTGAATTTAAAACAGAGTAATTCTATTCGTCGGTCCTTTTAAGCGTTTTAGTTCTTCTTTGCCATCTAAAAGCAAAATACTGAATATTTTTGGGAAAATTTATAAAGTTTAGGGGTTGGATATTTTACTAGAATTTTTTAGTTTTGTATCAAACTTCACTAATTTTCTCATATTTAATTTAAAGTTATTTTTCTGTGGCTTATTTTAAATTTCTAGGACATTGTTAACCTTTTTATATTTGTATTCACAATTGTCTAACACAGCAAAATTAAAACTTATGAAATTAAGTTTGTAAATCAAATTCTTTTCGTGGAGATTCAGATTTTTTTCAATTTATTTTATTATGAACCACCTAAACGTTATTATACAAAAATGTTTACTGGGTTTAAATATTCATAAACTTACGCATTTACATATGTACGTTTCGTTGTTTTAATTTGCTCCAGGGAGAGTATTTACAATATTTTTGTGGTCTCTTAAGTATAAAGTAGTTTAAAGTTTTTCTCGTTTCCTCCGGACAAATGTACATACTGCCAACAATCAGTCAGTGTTGTTGGATTAAGTAGGAATGGTCTCATCAGAGGACAATAGTAATTATGTAATAGTATAAATCAAGATAAAAATTGTAATCACATTTAAACATTTTATATGAATTACGACATATGAAGATGACAAACATGGTGCCTTCGTTATACTGGTAATGGTCAAGATAAATAAAATTAAGATTAAAGAGTTTCAGTTTATACAGAGTCAGAAAAAAGATTGGGGGAATGTTTTATATGAATTGAAATTTTGTTGTGTTTGGAAAAACTAGTACAATTATAATTTCATAGAAAGAGACTAACAAAGAAAATTATTATATATTTGTCTCAGACGGTTTTTGTTCACTATATGACACAAAATTTACGTTTAGTTATTTTTTATTTCTGCATGCAACTCAAACCATTACAACCATTAGTTAAAGAAAAAAATTATTATTTTTTTATGTAAGGTTGGCAAAAATAAGAGACAAAGTAGAAATATAAATTTAAAAAAAAAAATATTGTAACACCCGTCGTGTAATGAACACTAAAATACAAAGAGAAATAATAATAAAAATGAAACTGTTGGTTGTAACTATGGGCTACTTATGCTCGAATGCTGACTGCCATCATCTTCCGCATCAGCGGCACAGTTTGTAGGTTTGTAAATGAACAAAAAAAAAAATATATAATACTTGTTGGTGAAGATTTGTTGGTGGTCTAGGACTATTCGAGGATGGTTGGTTAGTGTTTGATATTGCTTTATTTCGGTTCCTTTTTTTTTGCCCTGAAAAGGTTAGTTTGGTTTGGCTGGCTGGCTGGCTGTTTCGCTGCTTGAGTGATGACAAATTATATATGTCAGATTTATGACCAATTATGAGAGTGTTGTATTTCACAGAACAAACCATCATCACCATCACCTTTAAGTGTGGTTCAAATTTAAGGCTTGCATTTGTTATTGTTTCTATGACAGGCTGTGAATGGATGTAGGATATAAATCCCGAGTACAAAGGGAGAAACGTGTGCGACATTAACATCAAAACAATAAGTACACATGTAGTTTTTTGTATGAGAAGAGCTGTAGTGTGTTTGTTATTTTCTTTTACTTTTTTTTGCTGAGCGTTATTTTTTCATTTGAGCTGAATCAGCAATTTTTCTGTGCTTTCAAGCTATACCAGAAAAAGCACAACTCCAGTGCAATTAATACAGTTTACAGAGCTGGGGCTTAAAAAAAACTTAAAAGGAACTTAAAATATAATTGACATAGAACCTAAATATAAGTATAAGCAACATAAAAGCATAACCTAATGGGTGATAAATTTTAAGTGATACTTAAATATTGTACATATAAGCCTCTGTAGTGTGGCTTTTAAAAATCTGGTGGCAACAGTAATTTGTTTTATAAACACAATTTTCGTTATTTTGTCAAAAAATTTATTCAGGTTAATTTTAAAAAAGTCAAAATAGAAAAAGAAATCATGCTCAAATATATTGACAACTCCTAATAGTCACATTTAATGAAATTACTGTACATATCGTAATAAAACGATACAAGCGAACCTTAAGAACTAATTTTTATTAAAACAGAAACCAGGAATTTACAAAGACAATACTAAGTTCAATAAAGCAAAATAGGCGTCTTTTTGACAAACTAATATGAAAATCAATAAATTTTTTAGTGTGTTTCATTTAGTAAAATTCGGCAATTATAAAGACTATGACCACTCATAAAAATGACGATTCATTTCTCAAAATATTCAATATATTCGATAATCTCGTCTCGGATCAGGCAGTAATCGATTTGAGTAGTTCTGAATAGGCTATTTTTAATACAGTCCCACAAGTGGTATTAAATCGCATAACTGGGGCTGAATTTCGTAAAATTTAGCAATTTGTTGAAAAACCTTCTGCTGGCATTCTTTTATATAAGTATCCGATGTCATAATGGATGAGATAACAAAATGGATGCTCTTCTTGCTACAACTGAAAACTTCTAGCCAAGCAATTGAAGCAATTGCTTTTAACAATATTTTTGCTTTAATTTAGACTGGGAACTATACTTGTATTATTAAACTTCCCAGCATAACATTTTAGGAGCGCTCCGAAAAAGGAGTCAGAGTTTTGTTGGACTCGCATTTTCGGAGCGAAAGAAAAATTTGCTTTTTTAATTTAATTTATTTGTAAATGAATTCCCTTTTTGTTAAAGTATTTAAAATTGCAATGACTCTTTTCTGACATGATGTAAGAGCTCTATCTGATCCCAAAACACCCTCATAACATACTCTTTTCTGACATTATCTAGGAGCTCTTTAAGAGCCCAAAAAAACCCTCATAAAAGAATCTTTTCTGACTTTATCTAAGAGCTCTTTCTGACGGACCATTTTCGAATGTAATGAACGTCTTTTCTGAAGGTTTTCGGAGCAATTATGATTGTTTTTGGGCTCATAAAGAGCATTCCGAAAAAGGTGTCACAAAATACTCTTTTCGGACTCATATGGCTTGCTGGGTTGTACTTTAGCCTCTTCGAAATCTTTGTAACAGTAGCTATGTATAAAAAATTTAAAAACAAACGTATTAAAAAAAGAATTTGGAAAGAGCTTCTGAATTGTGCTTGAATTTTATTTCTAGGGAAATTATTTACTATTAAATTTATTTAAATGACCAAATATTGTATCCAAACAAAATAATTTATCCAAAATTGAAATTCAATGTAAGTTATTTTAGAAATAAATATTGTTTTTTTTAACATCTTATATCTTAACGATTTCGAAATACTTGTTGTTTGCACGTCTCTGTTTATTGTACAACTTTAAAAGTGTAAGAAAAAAAAAACAAAAAATAAAAAATAACATCATTGTTTTCATACCTTATTTACAACGTTAATATTGTGAAAATAGCTAAAATTACTTTTATTATATGCGTAATAACACTTCAATTAATGTGCATTTATTTCTTTGCCAACAACAACAGCAACAACGCTTCCTTAGTAAAGATGAATAAAACGAAAGTGTTTTTGTAACTTTTTTGAGTTATTGTAGGCATTAATAAACGCATAAATACATTCATCTTTTTCACACATTCTTCACACTTGTACACATAAATCTGTACATACACATTGTGATATACACACATATTTGTACTTGTATTTATTACATGCACACACAGATACTCGCACTTACCTACACAGATTTGTTCGTTTCTTTTATTTTAAAGATTTATATTGTACTTTTTTTTTGGCACAATTTTTTATGGGTTTCGTGATAATCCCTTAAGTTATGGCTTCTTCATAAAAGCACCGAAGAAGAAAATATAAAACATTACACCAAAATTTGTTCTTAATTTAAAACAAACCAAAATTAACTTCATTCTAACTTCTACTTGTGTACAGCATCGCTATACGTTTTGTTCAATGTTTTGGGGCCATACTCTTGTACATTGTCTAATGTACGTAGATTGAAAGAGACTTAAGTAACCTGAAGGCTTTTAGTGTTTTATATTTTCATTCGTAGTAGTCGTATACAAAATATTTTATTATTTTAATTCTATTTTTATTTTCTTTCTTGTCTACATCATTTTGATTGTTCTTTATTTCATTTGTGGTTGCATAGTTTACAAGCACTGCAGCCACAATACACCTACATGTACTATAAATCGGGCCGCAAAAGCACTATGAATTATATTTGGGAGTAGCCATATCTAATGGAAAATTAGCAGTTATCAATTGTTAATAAATATTTTTAACTTCTTCAATTTATGCTCTAAATTGTATTTAGTTTTGGAATATATTCAAATAACTTTTATGATCAAAAAAAAATAGTATGAAAATAATATAGAATTTGTTGAACTTAAAATCCGGCTGCAGAAATGTTTTAAGAAGCAATTGAATACTTTTGAATTTCAAATTGATACTCATTTATTAATATTTAAAAAAAGCTAAAAATAGAAACTAAATTTCAAATTCCCTTATAAAAATTTTATCCCCGGGGCTTAGTTAGGAAACATGGTACCATTCTGATTTAACTTTCTTCTGACAATTAGCATATATTGTTCAATTTGTATATTTAATTGCATAAAAATTTTTACTAATTGAGAATTATTCCTCTTGCGAGAATTTGTAAAATTTTTTAAAAATTTTATTCGAAGTTTTACTTCAAGTTAAACATCGATATACTTTAAGGTGGGTATTAGACTAATATTTTTAGGCGTTACAAACATTAACAAAAATTCCATATACCCTCCTCACTATGGTGGTCTATGGTACGAAAAAAACGAAAGTGTTTCCTCATTTGGTGTTCTCTGAATAACGTATTGTTAGAAGACAAATACATCTACAAGTAATTATTGTTTGTTATAAAAATTTTTAATAAAAATAAATAAATATTCTTCACTGCTGTTGATTTTTTTGTATTTTGTATTGTATTTGTATTTTGAATTTTCTTTATAATTTTCTGGTTTTTTACCATTTCTTCGAACTGTACTTACGGTGAAAATATAATTTATAGTAATTTTTGGAAGATATTTCTTTCTAATTATTGTAATCATTGAACCAAAAAATTTAGATTTCCAAGGAATTTTTTCACATATTACGTTTTCATTACTCTCCACTCGTATAACTGTATTAAATTTTTGACAGACTAAATAACCGTTATTTTTAGAAAAGAAAACAAAACTAATAAAAACAACTCAGAAAGTCGGCCAATCCCGACCATAAAATACGCTACAACCAGTATATATGGAAAATATGATCATTTTGTTGCCTGACTTCTGAGCATATCAATATTATTTGCGATTTTCAGAAGTGGGTCTTTGACCTATCGTTATAAAATAATTTCTGTATATATGAAACTTATTTGTGTTAAATTTTATTTGGATAACAAGATTTTTTAGAAAATTATGCTCATTAATGTGATTTTTAGATGTTGGCCTTATATGAGAGCTATGTTCAATTAGGAACCAATCTGCACAAAATGTGTAGGTGTGATTTAGTTTTGTATACTTGTATAACTTATTTGTGGCGAAATTTGTTTAGGGATGTTTATAAGTAAAACATTTATGCGATTTAATACCATTTATTTAAGGACATAAGAACATTTGTATGCGGGCTATTTGAAATAATTGACCGACTGCAACTAAATTCAATACAAATCGTCCGTGGACCGAAGAAATATTATGTAATAAATTTAATATAAATATCTTCAAACCTGTACTATGCTGACAAGCTTTACATGAATAGCCAGCCAGACTCAGAAAGTCATTTTAACAGAAAGTGAAGATCGATATACTTTAAGTTGGGTATTGGACCAATATTTTTGGGCGTTACAAACATCAACAAAAATTCAATATACCCTCCCCACTATGGTGGTCTATGGTACGAAAAAAACGAAAGTGTTTCCTCATTTGGTGTTCTCTGAATAAGTTATTCTTAGAAGACAAATACATCTACAAGTAATTATTGTTTGTTGTAGATTTTGAGGTGCAAGCTCCATTGGGAACTATGTATATCCTTTAAAATATGGCTGGCCATGCAGTGATTGTTACTGTTGTTGGATATCTCAACATGATAGAACAATTATTTCAGAATAAATTAAATAATATTTATGATCTCAATTATATTGCAACACAAGACAGTTTCTAGTGAAATACTGTATCGTTTCGGTGATCGGAAATAGCGATGCAATATTGCAACAAATATTATTATTCAGAATATTTCCGTTAGATCTTCAAAAACTCTTCTGCACATAATGCAACTAAATATGGATCGTATGATTAATAATATATACACATTTGTAGCAGTAGACAGTCTGTGGGAAATACTAGAAAATACTGATTATTTCCCATCCTAATTCTTCACAAACTCCCTAGTAGAGGGCATGTGTTAGTGGGGACTTTTATATTACATGAATTGGAACGATTGTGTCTATTAGACTTTCGGACCATTACTTATACAACCATATTTAAATTTTTGATTCATACATTAACATTTTATCAAGAACAAAATATGTCTAGTTTTTCATGTATTTTGATCTAAATATGTTTACCAATTCAGAATATTTGGTCGTTCAGATATTGTTATTTGCAATAACTATTTGTGCAAATTCATGAAATTTATTTTTACCGAATTTTGTATAATTAAAGCTTGTCTATAGGACTTTGTACCATAGTGCCTTATACCGACATTTTTAAGGAGCCTATAAGAAAGCATTTATCATTTCCAAAAATAATATGTGCAAATGTTCATAATATTATTTTCAATATATTTAAAAAAATATCAAAATATTTATTGAAAAGTTTGTGGTTGTTTAAAATTTTGGTTTATAGCTTTGGTTCTACAGAACCAATTTTAATAACAAATAATATTTGGGATAAATTTCCTACTCCTAGGTGTTTTGTTCGCCGGCTTAGCGTGTCTGCAAAAGTCGAAAGGACATGGCTAGATCATCTTAGAATCCTATATACATTTTGGTTCTATGACAAATATTTCGCTGTGTTACATAATGGTAAATCTAATTTACCCTTCATTCTGGAAGGTCCATAGTGGAAGGTGTAAACACAAAAATGTTATTAAAGAAAAATAGAGACTCGCAAAGAAAGCAAAATATTAAGAACATTACTGGTCTCTCCGGCAATCAGAGCTGAAAAAATACAACACTAGTGTAAGTTACGCAAGAAAAATAAATGTGACTACTGGTTTTCAAACATATAGAGCAATTAAATACCCAGATCGTTGAAAATATATAAATATGTTAAAAAGGAAAAGGTTTGGCAAGCAATGGGCGGCTGAGGTCCACTAATTAAATTATGACTTGGTGTATTTATGTTAAATAATGAATCCACAAATGTTTGGTTTTTAGTTCTCACCAATCTTTAGTAAAGGCTTGGCTGCATTTAGATATCGGTCGTTATTCAGAAGCTACAATGGATTGACATCGAAGAAATTTGGGCGACTTAATAGATAACAATGCTTTATACCAATAGCACTGTTTATATAGCCCTATAAGGGATATTTAAATGTTAAATAATTAAAGGTCTAAATGGATCACCCTATATAAGTATGACGTCCAGAGAAACTACTTGTAGCTCTGAAAGTGTGATATGTTTTGAATGTATTAATTAAATATCCCATATTATATGTCCTGCAAAAATGTCATAATGAAGTTGATGAACATTATATTTCAACTTATTGTATTATTTTACTAATAATGCATAGTTTGCTATATTATTTAAAATCATTATATTTTATATAAT
Organism: Bellardia bayeri; assembly: GCA_950370525.1. NCBI lineage: Eukaryota > Metazoa > Arthropoda > Insecta > Diptera > Calliphoridae > Bellardia > Bellardia bayeri. Next base: position 81,754,983 of record OX493265.1, on the reverse strand, counting down.
GAACACATATTTAATAGAAATTAAATTGCTACTCAGAGCAATCATTACTAATACATATGTATATTTAGGTTATCATCAATGAAACTTCCTACTAAAGAACAAATTTGTTTATTATAAAATAATCTTCAATAGTAAATACATTTGTATGTATGTATATCTAAGAGATAAAAACCGTCTGGCTACATTGTTTTTGTGTTATTTTTTTCGGCACTTGCTTTTAAATTATTTGTGTGCCATGTTTTGTTGCTGCTGTTGCTGTTGTTGTTGTCATTGTCACTCGGGTTTTAGCCCACAAGATCTCATACTAAAGTAGTTCTGATATACTATTTCCAGTAACTCGTACAAGTGTTTGTGCCGGTTTTTGTGAGATTTTTCATGTTTTATTTTTGTCTATTTATTTAAGTGTTTTTACATTTCCTTGCCTTGTCTGATGAAAAGTTATTGCAAAATTGCATGTTCAGTCAGACATGTAGCTTTTATTACAACTCTTCTCTTTTTTTAGGTGTGAAAAGGGGGTCATATACATATTTTTGCCTCCGTTATATACATGTATTGTTGTGTTTGGGAACACTTCATGTTTTATGTTTTTTCCATAATTGTTGTGGCTCACTTTAAGAACAATTTCGGAGAGAACATGAAATATTTTAAAATTTTTGTATTTCTTTGTTAGAATTGCAATTCAAAAGTTATTTTTACTGAAACTTTATTTTTCTTTTCTTTTTATATACCTATGATTTGATATTTGAAAAAATTGAAGATTTATAATAAAACGGCTTCGATGTGAACCAGAAAAGAATCACATCAAGCATTATAAGGGAGTATTTGATTTAAAAATTACTACGGAATTTATTTGAATTTTCAAACAGCTATTCTATACCTTTTAAACAGCTGGCAGTCAGTTTAAGTAAAAAACTTTATCTCAAAAAATTTTGTCTGACAAAAATTTCCAATTGTATGCATTTTACCAAACGTTTTTTTTTTTTTTAACAAATTAGGAAATAACAATATAATCTTACATACACACACTACAACTAGTTTATATCGCAAACGACAGCAAAAAAAGTGTTGTGAATCTTATTGTGTAAAATTTTTTTTTTTGGCTTTATTATTTGTATTCGTATGGGAAGTAAATCTGTGTTAAATCACTTGTGTGTGCAACTTCAGTTGGTGCAAGTGGTATTATTTAAGCACAAAAAAAAGGCAGGAACAAAAATTTATTAATGTACATATGTATGTATATATGTATGTATGTATATCTATAAAATGCCATGTTGTATTATATAATAGTGGCAAACGGATGTAGACAAACGGCAAATGCGCCTTCCAAATAAGATTTATTGCATTTTAAATTCAGCGGCAGCCATGTCTTTCAGTTACGTTTAGAGCTAGTGTTTGCTCAATGCATTTTAAGCAAAACTACCAGTAGTTTATCTTAATTTTTATTTTATGTTTGTTTTCCTACATTTTCTATTTTTTTTTGTAAAATTTAAGCTAAAAATAAGTATTTGTTGAAATTCTATTCATTTCCTGAACTGCAAAATTCTTAGTTTTTAATGATAAATGTTTTTAAATGTGTATGTCAACAAGAAGAAAAAAATATCTAGCTCAAAATGACAAAAATAATGTTTTCCTTGGACTTTAGAAATTAAAGTTGAATTGCCAATAGTTCATTTTGTGCTAGTTTTATAATATTCAAGGTTTTGCACTTACACAAATGTGCTAGATATATAAATATTATGGAAAATGGATTGATTACCTTAAACATTTTTGTGTTTCTGCTCAAACTATATTAGCAATATGTTGATAAATTGGTATATTCCATGATTCCATGATGAATGGCCAATTTTTTCTCGAGATGACTAATGTTGGAAAAAATATTATTTTCTATACCCAATCTAGATGAAACAGTCGGTAGTACGAAAAACCTATTTTGCAAATCCCACATATTTCGTGAGTAGAGTAATTTAACTGAGTATGGTGCGTATGAGTACTAAAAAAATATATTCTTTTGTTATTCATACGCATTCAATAGCCTATGAAATATAGGTGGAATATTATTGCATATGTTAAGGCTCATTTATTATTTGATTGTCATATACAGCGGAAATTTCAAGATAAATCTTGCTAAAATTGGTAGCTAAAATGTAATAAGGGCATCGATAGGTATATATTTTTGAAGAATATGTATGTAATTTTAATTATTTATCTTTAGAACATTTGAGAAATTTTCTCGTTTTATTAATAAAAAAAACATTTAAAAAGTTTTAAAGTGATAAATGGTGCACAAAATTAATTTTAAAATCTCCATCATACTACTACAGGGATTTTCAAAAGGGAATATCGGAATATCATGAAGGTTTTAACATTAACATGAACAACCCCTAGTTGTTTCCGAAAATAATTTTTACTATTCGAAGCCAATTTTAATTTTTCGCAACCAAAATTGCCTCATTTGGCCATTTTTGGATGCCAAATGTATTGGGTTATGTGATTTGGAGGCGTAATTGGTCTTCATATAAATTCTTTGTTTAATTTGTTTTGAAGAACAAAATTCTTGTTCTATCATTAATAATCGATAGTAATATTAGCACATACCTAAAGATGTTTGTTATTATATCTTTTCTAAAAGAGATAATAATTTAATATAGTTTAAGTTATATGTCGGTTTATCTGCAATAAAACTTCTAGAAAATAGTTAATATGCACCTTAAAGTGTACTCACTCACTTTCTGAGTTTATTTAATGATGTCTGTCCGTCTGTATGACGCGTTGTAAATCAATCATCAAATTTATCAAATTTACAAATTTTATGCATATCGCTCTATATAAACTCCCATATAATGCACACTTTTGGAAGGCAGTTTACCGTGTATATATTTCTTAAAACTATTTATATACAAATGATATTCAACACAAATATATTTCCTATATACAAAAATTATTCAGTATTATTTTATGATGATTAATTAATTCTTTAATTCTAATAATTAGTCATAGCTCCTAAATAAGCCCCAATTCCGAAAATCAGTTTAACAACAATAAATCTATTAAAAATGTTAGTATCCAAATAAAATTCAACACAAATTAGTTTCATAAATGCAAGAGTAATTTAAAATAATTTTATGTCGATAAAATCGCTTACAAGTATTTATATCGAGATCAAATTGAAGGCAAATAAATTGTTAAGCACAGCAGGCATACTACTAAATTTGTGACGATTGATCCATAAGAGGTCATAGCTCCCTTATAGCTCCCATTTGCTCATATACTACACGGTGTATAGTATTATTTGATCGGGCATATGGTCGGACTATACTTTGTTAATTATGTTTCTTTAAATATATATTAAATGGATCTGTTAAACATTATGAAGTGCGCATTCTAGTTTTTGCTTCAAATTATGAACTCCAAAAATAAATTATGAATCTTCCGAATAAATAACATAAATTTATAAGTGTGTAATTTTGTTTTCATCTGCATTATCAACTACTATTTTATCAATAGTAATGGTGTTGCTATTATAAGTAGTTTCATGAAAAAGAACTAAAGAAAATATACTAAATACTGCAATAGTTATACGCTCACAAAAGCATTTTGAAGATTAAAACATGAGTAAGCTTGTTTTCCTTCTGTATTTCGTTTTAAAAAAATATTACTAAACATCCAACATTCATTTAGTTTCTTTTGATACAAAACTATAAAATTTTTCTTTATAGATTTATGTAACAAATCTATAGATACATTTTTGCAAGCTATTTCTTGCAGTTAGCAGTTAGTTCTTTTCAACAAGAAACATGATTACGCTGAAAACTATTAAAGCTTTAGTGTTCGGTTAGTCTTTTATAGATATCTTTTCTATTGTAATAAATGTCATTTGTAAGACAACAATTTGTGCTGAGTCATTGTAGTGTACTTATTAATAAATTATACTTTCAATAAATGCTTTAAAAAACGTATAATTATGGTGTACTATTGTTTTGTATTCATTTCTGTTGTAGCTGAAATAATGAACATAAGTTGATTGAGATAATTGTGTGTGTCATTAATTATAATAGAAATTTTCATTTGTTTTATGTCTGTGTATATTTAAAACTAGACTATTGGTTTTGGAAGAACTTCATACGATGCTGCATTAAGAAAGCTTGCTTGTTTATTTTAAAGTACATTTTGTGTATAATTAATTATTTTTCTATAATGCAATATAGGGTTTTATTTACGGCACTTACATATATACAACTGTATATACGGTATATACTTTATAAATTTCGAATATTTATAATTTCATTTCCTACATAAATTCTAAAAAACAATATCTTTTAAAAAATTTTATTCGAAGTTTTACTTCAAAAAAATTTTAAAAAAATTTTCTAATACTCGCAAGAGGAATAATTCTCATTTAATTTATAAAAAACAATATCTTACAAAATTTTACAAGGACGTAAAAAGAGTTTTTTGCAGAGTGGCTCTTATTTTGCACTTTTTAGATTTTCGATGCTCCAAAAATTTTAAAACCAAATGCTGAAATTTTCAACATAATCGTATATGTTATTATAGAAAATCTTTCATTTTGGCTTGAGTTAATTTTTTTAATTAATAACTCGAAGAATACCATTTTATATTTATATTTTTCTAGACAAATGGCACACTGGAAGGCATTTTCTACCCTGCCAAGGGCGTCATCAGCAATGTTTGTTGTCCAAGATCTACTTATAAACATCATCTATTTAACTCGCCATTTATTGAGAAATAGAATTCGGGAATTAACATATTTCTTATTACATGTTATGAGTTAAAATGACTTTTATTTTTACTATATTTACTATATTTTTACTATAAAAATCCGTATTATTGGTAGACTTTGTTACTACAATGTGTGACCGGTTTTTATACAGACTGAAATTTGACCTCTTTCAAAATATTAAGGTACAAACCATCTATCTATATTAATATAGATAAATCTATAAATGACAGTTATAATTTTGCTTATCATAAAATATATTTATAGTTATAAAACACTAACAAAATAATAATGCACAATTTCTCTCTTAAATTAATGATGCCTGCGATCCAAATTTTAAATAAAAAGAGATTTTTATACGTTTAATGTTAAAACTATTTGTAACTTTATATATGTATAATTATAGTAATGTATATATAATCCTCTTAATTGACCCAAGCTTCTGCTAATCAAATGGCAATGGATTCTTGTCAAAGGAAAGTTTAAGGGGAAAGTAGTTGTTAACAATCACAAAATTGTTAACAATTTGGAATAAGCATGCAGCTGCAGGTAGATTGAAATGTTGTGCAATAGTAAATGCGATCCATGAAGATAGGAACATGGACTTTTATAAACAGAAATGATTTGTATTTTTTCTGGTAGATTCTCTTTTATATTAATAAATTTGTATCAATTTGTGGTTCAAAACCAATCAATATATTTTACTTTTCTGTGAACTATTAACTACAACCATCAAAATTCAAAATACAAGTGCTTTAAATATAATGATACCTAGAACGTTTTATTGATAAACTCAAATATATCACTGAATTCCACACATAAAACTTAATTGCCTTAATCGTGGCAATTAATAATTAACCTATATGCGGTATATAATATTTAGTAACATGACAACATTATTAGTTTGAAATATTAAGAATTTTATAAAGAAATTAAAAACGTATTTTTTAAATGTGTAACATAAATTTCTTCAACAGCTGTGTATAACTTTAATTATTTATAACATATTGTTGAATAAAATAGTGTTAAATAACATGCTTTATTTTTGTGTGTTTCTGATTATAAAATGTCATTAATTAAATTTACACTTCATACAGTAAATAAAGTAATCAATTTCAAACTTGTAAATATTTAATTAATCCATCATACAATATAATATGTCACTGTAAATGCAACAGTGATGCTGATAAACACAAGATGGAGCAAATATTTTTTAAAGCAAATTGGAAATTGTACTTGATGTACTTAATGGTTGGTTGTCTGTGCAAAAAATAATACTCGTATATATTGTAGATAAAAATATGTTGTTAAATAAATCAGAGAAGTCAAACTTTTCAAAATCGTAATGAATGTAAATAATTTAATCAAGACCAGAGATTTTGTTGAAGTTATTTTTAGATGTCGTTTAAAATCGAAAATTGTTATTGAAACTAAAATGGCTGCTGATTTTATTCAAATTGTACAATATAAATATTTTCCAAACTTTGTCTTACTGATCTTAATGAGATAATTGTTTCTATGGCAGATGTTGGTTAAATATACATATTATATAAAAAAACAGTTTTTAACTTTTTGATTGATACTTGAAGACTTATGTCTGCAGCAATTCTTCATATCAGTATATCATTTGTGATTAATACAATATCGTTTTAACAAAAATGTTAATGACTTTTTGAATCTGTGTGTACATACGTATTTTTGGTTGTCAATATGATACACACAAGCACACTCCATTATAAAGAACATGAGCATGATGTAGTATCCCAGCGGGAAAAAGGCGATGTAAGGAGGCCTTCTAGAAGGCCTTTTTTGAAGTCACAAGGTCAAATCGTTTCAATTTTACATGGCGTGTCATTGTTAGTGAAGGCCTTGCCTACTCGTTATTGGGTAGATGCCTGCTAGAAGGGCAGTTGGAAGGTCTACCAACTAATGCCTCATTGTGGAAAGTAAAAGGAGGGATTTTAAATAAAAGAAAGGTTAAAATTCATATTAAAGAAATTTAAAAAATCACATGCACAGTTAGGGACTTAAGTTTTCGTACAAACCCAAAAATTTTATATTTTTGTTATTAAAGAGTACCAGAAAAAAATTTTAACCAAAAAATTGAATTCCATTTTAATTACTCTCCCAAAGCAAAACATTTCATTTTCTTTAAAAATAAGCAAATAATAAAAAAAACCTTAAATAAAGAGAGAGTTCATGCACTACATTCTCTTTTGCTTTATTTATAATTTAAAAAAAGTTGCAGTTCAAATACCATTAGTTTTTTTTTTTGCAATTATTTTTTTAGCAGTTTGTCAGTCAAATAAGTTGTTACTAAATAACAAGATGAGCACGCGTAAGGAAGTTAGTATAGATGTCTTGCTATTCAATAATACAACAAACCTTTTGTTGTGCGTCAGTGCATTATTAAAAAGTTCAAAACACTGGCCAAGATAAGGACGTCCAAAGAGACGTGACAAAAAATTCTAGAATTTCAGCACCAAAAAGAATCGAAAATTCTACGGATAAAAAATTCATCTAAGAATTATTTAAAGGACATGACGGGATCAAGGGTATGCAAATAATTAAAGTCTTCGGCTAGAATTTGCTTAATCGCATTTAAATAAAGGCATTGATTTTTTGAAACGAGTTTTATTTATTGATTATTCGCGTAGTACTTAAAATAGAATTAAATCTTTTGATTTGATTAAGTCCTGTTTCATGCGTACTTTACACTACAAACTTTCATAAAATACTAAAATTTAAAAAAGCTCTCTTTATTTATTTTTTTATGTAATGAAAAATTGACATTCTTTTGCAATGCAATTTTGAATGTGTATTTATAATGGAATGAGTATCGATTCTTTTAGAATGTGAAAACAGATCTTGTTAAGGCCTGCCAATGGAAGCAATTGCAATTTTTCCCGTTGAAGTGTATAGAGTGATAAAATAATATGAAGACAGAAAACAAATGATATAAATTGCAAACACAGGTGCAATAAGCAGTATATTTAATGAAATTTATTTAATGATTAATTTCAACAAAAAATGTGTATGCCATATTAAATTATAATTAAAGGTTTGATATGATGAATTTTTATTTGAATGTTTTTTTTAACCCTTACGTGTGCACTAAGGTACCCAGGTACCTTTGGCGTTTTTAGTCAAAGTTTTTTCATTGAAATTGATAACTTGTATATCTGAAACTTTTTGAGAACTACTAACTTTCAAATAATTTAGTTTTTTTGCAGCCGTACGCCTTGACTTTTTTTTTTTTTTGAAATTTGCCTGAGAGACCAATTTACTTTTAACACCCTTTAATGTGCATCAAGGTACCCGGGTACCTTTACGTGTTTTATATGAGAAAGCGGCCATTGCAAGTATATTATTTGAAGCTGTTAGTAGCTTGCAAACCTTAAGGAGTTAAGAAAAATTATATAAAATATCTCTAACTACGCTCCAACAATGTAAATGCTTTTTCTCAACTTAACTCTCATATAGGTACCCAGGTACCTTGCAGCTCATTAGAAGGTGTTTTTTGCCGCCCACATAAGGGTTAATATTAAATCATTACAATAAACAATTTATTTGTATTAGAATTTTCAATTATTCCAAGTTCTAGCAAATTCATGGTATTGTGTTGTAAAATGTAAACTAAATGGTAAAAATTTAATAAGTCATTATTTCTTGTGTACCAGCAATAAAAAATCCAAATACAAAGATAATCGTGCACAGGTTCCTTGAAAGTCCGACATTTTCGGGTTCAATGATTGCAAAAAATCTAATGCGTCTGAAAAGTACGGTAAACATTGCAAGCAAACCTTAAACACAGATTGTTAATATTAAAAAAGCTAAAATGTTATTAAAAGAAACCAAGAAAATAAAACGTTCTACAAAGCGAAACACGTGTCTCTACGATACAGCAGCAGTGCAAGTATTGCAAGAAAAATATGTAGGGACTAAGACTAAAATTAAATATTCATATCGTCGTGAAATAAAGATTTATGTTGATATAAAACGGGCAGACCTTCTTAACGACAATGCTTTAACAAAATCCAAAAACGGCTTTATTATGTATAATGTAACATATTTAAAAATGGAGCTCAAATATGAATACACAAAATGGTTGGCAAGCAATTAGCAGTTGTGGTCTGAAGAGCACCCCTTTTGCCACAACTATAATTGTAGTTTTGTATATTTATGTAATAGAATGCCAGCAGGAACGTTTGATGCCTTCTATTAGACGCCACCATCATTCAATAGAGTTTTATCATGATTTTTTATTTAATTTTTTTTTTAATTTTTACTGATTTTTAAAATATTATATAAATATAAAAATTAGTTTTTGATTTTATAAGTTAATCGACCTTCTTTATTAATTATCTTGGTTTTTATAGAAATTATTTCTAACAGGCTTTTAAGGTCAGTTTTCCTCCTAAATGTAAATAAAAGACTTGATTTATTTATGCATTTTCATCCGACGTTTCGTTGGTATTTTGCCAACATCTTCAGGGGATGAATTTTTATTAAATATATCTTTTCTTATTCAGTTTTACATTTAGTTTTAATTAAAAGATGTTTTTCAGGACACAAATAATACGACATATAACATATAATTTGAAATAAATGCAAAAATAATTAATTAGAGATATCACAGTAGATTGTCTCTTAATGCTAGGTATCACAGTTGTCTTTAAACTAAAATTAGTTTTTGTTTAATTTATTTAATTTACAACTTATGTTGTAGGATACAATTATCTAATTGTGAACACAATTTTCAGCAAAATCTGTTGTGCACGGTTTTGATTTAACACGGTTTGAAAATAAACAAATTTTAAAATTTTTTACACTATTTTATTCCATTTAGCATGATTTAAAAACTTAAATTAATTTTTTGCGCAATATGTTCATATCACAAATTAGGGGCTTTTCCTTTTTAGTGGATACAAGCAAATATATTAAACAAAGAAATTGTAAATCGAACAACTTTGGGGGAATTCCCTTTTAGTGCATACAATCAAATGGACTTGTCATATATATTTTACTTTAGTGCATATCTTTTTTTTAATAACTATGCTTGTGTAAAAACACATTGTATATGTGACTTTATACTATAAACCTGAATAGTTGTTCTTAAAAAAATCCTTGTTTTTCACTTATTTCAATAGGTTTCAGAGATAATATAAGCCAAAAATAAGGAAATTTTGCAATGAAAAGTGATTTCGTCTGACAAGTGATTTTTCCAGAAAAACTTGAGGGTTGTTTGAAAATGAGTTATAAAATATCAAAACTTTAAATATCATATCTCTGATATAAAATGAAATTCTTGTTGAAAACCCCTATGGAAGATTTGTTCTGATCCTTTTTAAATAAATAACATAAATTACTTATTTCACATATTTAATCTTTTAATGTATATTTTTGCTTCTTACAGCAATTAAAGCATTTACATAGTTTATATACAAACATATACATTCTTATATTGTTAGTATGTATTTTTTAAATACCTGTTTATAAAAAATATAAAACTGAAATACAAATTTATTTTAAACAGATGGAAACAAACAAATTTAAATGAAAATGTATTGCTTTTACAAGAAAGAACATAAAAACACAAATTACAATACTGTTAGAAAAATTGTTTACAACCACGCCCCTTGAGCATAAAAACTTACAGACATACACAATTTAAGGGGAAGTAAAACAAAACAGTAAAACTTTTTCTAAAACATGTATGTAAATGCATGTAAATTTAAATGTGTATGTGCGGAAGTGTGTGCTTATCTGTGTATGTACATGACGTTGTAAAATTTGCATATTGTATAGTGTTGTGGTTTTTGCTCAGTTTTTTTTTTGTTTGTTTTGTTTCTTGGCTTAAATACATTTATAATGTTACCAATATTAAGAAATTCATCACGCATGCAGTTTTGCTTTAACTTTATTTTATCTTTGTACTTTGAAGCCAAACTAAACATTGTTGTTTTTTATTATTTAAAGTTTGTTTTTCAATATCTTAGAATAATGTACAGTGAAACGAGAAAATGCTAAAATAGGAGTTATTTAATAACATTTAATGTATGAATTTGTATGATGTGCGCAATGCCATGTCTTCGGTGATGAGCGAGCGGAATATGAAAAGGGATCATATGTGGTTTCTACTGGTCCAGGATTCTTCCTTTTATAGTAGATCATGTTATGAGCACGAGTGCGAAAAGTCGGTGGTGCATTTTGAGTCCATTTGGTGCAATCTTTAGAAATTAAATAATAGCTAGTTGCTTGAGGAGCATCAGTTTCTACCTCTGTCATTTTATTGTGCTTTTATTTCTCTATACAAAATTCAAAATAAAATTTCGCAATCAATGTTCCATTGTTCACTGTCCCAACTTTATATGATTTGATTTACGAAACTAGAGCCGCTTGTACATCTGCGTATATATACTTATAGGAAAGAGTATGCACATGTAACAAAAAGTAACTAAAATTCAAAGAACACGTTTGTGATGTGTTCAAACATAGAGCAGGTAACAAAATTAGGAGAGGCACAATAAAATAATCCAAGCAACTAAAATTTAATGAACACATTTGTGATGTGTTCAACCAAGAGGACCTTTTGACAGGTTCCCGTACTAAACACTTTTAAATCTCAATAGAAACTAAACTATTAGTCGGATCGCCCTACACATTTTTTTAGGTGATTCTACATACAATTTTCTTGGAATACATGTGGAGGTCAGGTATACTATCCATGTACCATCAAGGAGTAATTTCAGTTTGAAAATGAAAAAGGTCCCCAGGGATCTTCTTGCCCATCGGAGGGTTAAGTTTGTCATACCGTTTATAACACATCAAAATATTGGTGTATGTTTATTCCTGGTTCTTATAAGATTCTAAGACGATTTCGAAAAAACTATTTAGAACATTTTTATTTTTCCAATTTTTTTTTGTATTACCACAATATTTGGCATTGTTTAAAACCAATCCAGTAGGAGGCGAGTTGGAGACCAAAGTTTCAGACATCCTCTATATTTTTTGCTACTTTCTTCCAATATAATATAGATAATCTTACGTTCAGAATATCCTTCTGATGATTATCCCTGACAAGCAGGTCTATCATGATCGTGTTATCAGCACACCCATCAGTGGAAACAAAACCTTTCTGCATTCAAAATCTATGCATTGAAATATTCTCTTAGCTAGTATGAAATTAAACCACCTAACAAGAAATGATGACAGGTTTATCGGTCTGCAATCTTTTGGAATCGAAGTTTTTGCTTCTTCGGAATGAAGATGGTTTTAGTCACTCGGAATCTTCCCTTAAATACTCTTAAATACTCTTACCAAAATTCCCAAAGGTATTGCTCTGAATTGCCTAGATATGATCCCGTCTTCATCAAGCGAGGTGTTAAGGACAGGCGTAGTATCCTTGATGTCCAAAGGACTTATCGGATACCATATATTGCCTCGTGTGTAGCTTGTGAGATTCTTCTGGTGTTCAACTACTTGTCTCCAATAAGGTTCCATAACATCTCTTGCTGGTTGGAAGCAACTTTTAATTTAAAAAACTAAATAACCTACATAAATATCTTGTTAATATCGATATCGAAACAACATTTTAGATAGATCAGTTATATGTATGCAAAAATTAAAACACTGGGTTTTTACACATTTTTTTACAAACTTTGCTTTTTTAAGTTTAAATTCAACACTATTAACCAACAAATACATACCAATTGACTTGCGAAAAATTAGTCTATAACTAGTAATAGCCTTCATCCGAAAATCCCATTAAACTACATAAATATCTTATAACTATTGATATTTAAACTAAATTTTACACAGAGCAGTTATATGTATGTATGTATTCAGTACTGTGTATACTATTGTATTTTGTGAAGATCTGTCAGTTGGCTATAGTTCCCAAATAAGTTACACTTCCGAGAATAACTAGATTATCCATAAAATGTTTGTAAATATCGTTATTGTGATGAAATTCAAGCAAACAAAGTCTCTAAATTATATTGCTAGTGGATATGTAAAATTCGGAATAGTCGAATAGAACACTCTTATTTATTTAAATTGAGATTTTGCATTTGACTTCCATTTTCTTCTTTTATATTTTGTTTTACAGTTTGTTTACTGCCACTCGAATACATTTAAAAATTTTACGTAACTAAGCAAGTATGTGCGATCATAGATATATGAAGTGTTTGCGTGTGGATAAATGCCAAGTTTACAGCATTGTGACGATGATAAAATATTGTATGCCAAACTACACACAACCATAAACAAAAATATGTTAGTAGCATAAGACCCACTTACAATCGGTAGATAGTGTATAAATGGTAAAGGAATATGAAGGACAATATACAGGTAAAAACTCGATTTAAAATTCAAAGTAAATATAGCACAGATTTTTGCCGGTTATAACAAAGCTATACACTTTTCAATAAATCAAGCTGATTGTCAGCATAATTTATGTTTTTATTTAGTTGAAGAGCTAAATAATAAAGAGTTTAAATTTAAAAATATTTCCAAGTTGCATCTTGTACGGCAAATATTAGCTTAACCTTTTCTGAAACAACCAACTATCTTCCACGTTTTATAAAATTAAAATACACTAAAGTCCTTTGAATTATCTACAAATAAACTAAATAATTTATTCCATTCGACTTAAGTAAACATTGAATAGAAGAAGTTTGAAATCTTAAAATTTTCTTTTAATTGATTAAATATTATTACAATTCATTTGAATAGTTCTTCAGCATTTTAATGCAATTAGATTTTCTTTCAACAAAAAATTTCCTATACATTAAAATCAACTTAAAATACACATAAATGCAGCTAAACTAAGAATGCAGAATTTTTGGTGGAAAAATTATGTACAGAGAAGGATTTAAATATAAAGAAAAAAAGAAATGATAGAAAAAACTTAATCAAGTACTGTGCAAGAAGAATAAAATAAATTAAAAAATATGTAGAATTCAGGGAGTAGAGTTTGTACAGCAAATGATAAACAGACAAATTTTTCTCTATTCTACTTTGTATTTCTTGTACTATACTTCAATTCATTTCTTGTTGCATCCAAAATACGTAATATATAAAATATTTCAATTGTTTTTTGTTTTTTTTTTGTTTGTTTTTATTTTCGTACTTTTTAGTAAAGTGGCTTACTAAAAGTGAAGCGGCATTATAACAAACAATTTTTGCAATTTAATTTAAAGCCAAGAAAAATAAGAAAATAGCGCATAGAACGTCATACACACACACAAATGTTTAAAAATGAAGGACGAAGGAGAAAAAAACAATGCACAAGTTAAAATCACTAAATATTTTGAATGCTAAAGTTGCAGATGCATCACTAAGATAATCTTTGTATACAATCTACTAAAAGATGTTTTCAGTTTTTTTGTTTACGTTGTTTTCTTTATGCATTATATACAGATTCTTTTTGTATGCCATGTTTATAAGCTTAACAAACTTAGAATGGTTTTCCTTGTCTATTTCTCTTTTTTTTTTGGAGTAAAAAGAATACTCAATGTTTTTTTTTTTGTTTGTTTTTAAAAATTATTTAAAAAATGCACAATAATTCTATAGAAAATAAAGATGGAGTTTTAGCAAAACTGCAAACATAATGTCTCTTTTTGTGTATGATTTCATAAATATTTGGTTTGCTAATTTTGCATTTCAGCTATAGAGTATAATATTTATTTCATTACGTTATGAACAAATTTAAAAAACCAAAACATTTAATCCTATTGATGGTTTTTCAATAAGGTATTTTAGTATGAAATTGGCAAATTGCAAAATATGAACCACAAATTGATATTCATTTATTTTATTTATTATATTTATAATATTTAAGAAAATCTTAAGAAAACCTAAGAAACTAAATTAATTTCCTCTAATAAAACTACATGGTTTTGTTTTGTTTTGCTACATACTTATTACATATTGCAACAAAACCTTACTGACTAGTGGAGTCAACAAAAGTTTCTGTAGTCATAATTTTAAATTCGGAGTATTAGTCCCAATTGACACGTAGCAATTCTTTAAGCTAAGCTTTTTACTTGTTACACATCGGGGTGAGGGATGGATAAGACGACTACTAACTTGATTGTACTAGCAATTCGTGTTACTCTCTTATTCGTATTGCATATGTGTATACAAATGTGTGTATATTTAAAAATAAAAATACGAGCGATTTAAGCAATAAAATTGTGCTGTGTGAACACCGAAGAAATTTAAATTTCAAAAACTGTAACAATTATTTCTTGTAATTTGGAACTAAGTAAAAAATGCGGAATTCATAACAAATGGCGCATCTATTGAACACGGTTTTTGTCTTTAGTAACATATATTTAATTTTTAAGAGTACATATCTCTCTCTTATTTTCATTTTGTTTTTTTTTTTTTGCTTCAAAAAATGTCGAATTCTGTGACAACAAAGCGTCATATGCCGTAAGTTTAGCTTTACTTGTTTAATTTGAAAAAAGTGCTGCTGAAGCACACCAATTTGCTCACCAAAGCCTCTGGTGAACGTGCGTCATCGGTTTTATGTGCGATATATAATTTGAAAGGATCAGAATTAGTGATTTTTACATAGAAGGCAAAGATCGACCATTGGTCGATAAATATGCGGCCAGTTATGAAAGCGTAATATTTCACATGCTGTATTTCCTCACCGCCAGAATTTGCCCCTCTACTTTTTGTTTCGATCGCTACAGAATA
This sequence comes from Bellardia bayeri, assembly GCA_950370525.1. Lineage (NCBI taxonomy): Eukaryota > Metazoa > Arthropoda > Insecta > Diptera > Calliphoridae > Bellardia > Bellardia bayeri. Next base: position 81,739,535 of record OX493265.1, on the reverse strand, counting down.
CTATGTATAGTTAATTTGTGATAATTATAACATATATACTCTTGTGTAGTGGTGTGAAATTTCTTATAATGAGAAAATTAGTTACCCTTTCGTAAATTTAAGCTTATTATGGGAAAAAGGTATATAATTTATTTTGCATAAATGACAGAAATGTCAAAATAAATTATTATACGAGCAGTTTTATACATCAGTGAAAAGGGTTTTCAAATGTGTGCCAATTTTTTAAGATTTGAGAACTGAATAATTTTATAAAACGACAATATGATGTCCGCTCATTTTGAAATCAATTAAACGAATAATTTTAGGTACTTGCAGTTGTTTAGGTCCTTAATTGGTAATTTTGTGTTCATTTAATTTTTTAGTATGTGCGATTAAAATTATTAAATCTTAGAATTTGGATGAAAACCAAACAAATTACGTTTAAACAAATCACATGTCAAAGCTGTCCTTGTTTGAGCCATCATCAAATCTTAAAAACCAAACATTTTAAATCCTCTTTGCTACTCTCATGTACAATTTAATCTCGATTGGGACAGCTGTTTAGCAAAATGACAGACTTATTTCCAAAAAATTACGATTCTGCCCCATTGTGTTCACATGAATTTTGCAAATATATGAAAAAACGTTAATATTTGTGGAGTTTCTGTATAAACATTTGGTATTGTTGAAAACCTTACGGTTGGCAGATTTATAGCTTAATAAAATTAAATAATTTTATATATTTTTTGGACATCATTTATCTCAAAAACTAAAAAAATTAATATGCTTATTTTACATGAAGAAAACTATAAAATTATAATTAATCTAAAATTTTATCATAACAAAATTAAATTTTAATTTTATTTAGAATTTTAGCACAAAAATTGCTGATATTTTAGAGCATTTTAGAACCCAAAATAGATTGAGCAAAATTAAAAAAATAAAATAATTACTTTGATGGGCCACCGATTGGCCCTTATTCTGCTTATTAAGCCAAAACTCGAAAACAACTCAATACCAACTCTTTGAAATTTCGTTACGATATTTCTTCTAATATATCCGAGATACCGAAATATTTCCAAAATAAATCGTTTCTATACCACTGTGCACTTACGAGCAAAGTGTACCCATGAAATAAGTAATTGTAACATTTATAAAAGTGTACTATTTTCTTAGTATTAAGATTCATTTTATACATATTAAAAGGAATCTCTGTTCAGGATTTGTTAAATAGTACATTATATAGTGGAAATATAACTGAAATTTCTTAGTTTAATATAATAAATAAACTAAAGCAATTAATGGGCAAATGCAAACTGTAGACGTATTAAAATTAATAACATTTTTATAATGACTTTAAATAAGTTTGTTTATAAATTTATTATATTGTGAATTTATCAATATTTTACTTTAAATACTTAAAAATGGCAGCCCTTACATAATGCTCTACAGCATATTACCCACATAAAAATAATTCATTGTAAATTTAGTTAAACGAGTATTTGTGTTGTATACATATTGTTATTTTTTTGTATCTAGCTTGCATATGCTCCTTAGTTCCAAACTATAACAAGTTAGCAGCTTCAGAAATTTACAAAACTTGCAACTCAAATGCTTATTAATGTATTATAATAGTTACCATACGTCCTTACAAAATTCATACTGCTGGTAGAAATTAATATACATACATACTGCATCCTTGTATGCATGCATGCATTCAAGTACTTACTCTATAATTCTGTTTTTTTTTCTCAGCTACCATTTCTTTTTTTGGTAATAGTGCATTATCTTCCTTAAGTGTGTTTGAAAATGCCCCAGGTATGGAGAAAAAGAGAGAGATTGAATGCAGCAGCAAAAAAAAATATGGCGCAATTTTTCATTATATATGTGGCAAATTATTTCCTTCTTGTGAAAAACGAACAGAAATTAAATAAATGAAAAAAGTTTCTTGTTAAAATACACTTTATATTATACTGGAAATAATTTAGATAAGGCAAAACATCATTATTAGTTAGAAAAATGTTATAACAATAATTATATTAATTTTAACAAGAATGTTTCCACCAATTATAATATTGTGAATTATATTAACGTTTGATTTAATGGAAAATTTTGTTTGTACTACCATTAAGCGATTATCGATTTGCATCATACAAGCGTTTACTATTTGATATACAATTTGGAAGTCATATTAATAATTTTATGAATAAATTAAACTGTTTGGTTTTTCAAATTAGTTAAAAATACAATATACCATCTACCAATTTTCATACCAAATCTTAGCAATGTATTTTTATATTTTTTTAATAAATTATTTGTATCATTTGTTTTATTGCATTGCTCAAATAACGTACAGTGCTTGTTTTATGCACAAAATTCTGTTTGTCAAGTTTAACATTAAAAATGAGTATGTGCACAATAGTTTATACTTTTTAAATGTCTGCTATTTTTGTATTTAAATAAGATAAATTATAGTTTGGCAGACTATATGAAGTTTAAAAGACTAAAAGAATGATGGATTTTCTCTATAAATAAAACTCACAAATTACACACATATTTCTTCATAACGTTAAGAAATTGTGTTTGTTCATACAATGAATTTCGTAATATTTAGTTCTTTAGTTTTACTTAAGTATAAAAGTATCAGCTATAAAAAAATCACCTATAGACAATTAGCCATATTTACAAATTATTATTAAAACTAATAAAGTGTGAATTACAAATTAAAAACGAATGACCAAAAACTGATACATGATACTGAAACATTTCGCTTTGAAAATTTATCCCAGTCTGGGCAAAATTTTGCTTTGAAAATTTGTCCCAGCATGACAACTTGTAAAATTTTATATAGAAAATCTGTCCGAGTCAGGGTAAGATTTTCTACAGAAAATCTGTGCGAGCAAAATCTGGGAGGTAATTCATATGCGAATAAATTTTCATTTGAACGTTAAATTTTTTTAACATTTGTGATTCCCTCAAGATTCAAAACTAGTTATGGAAAAAACACATAAATTAATACATATCTACATATACATATGTATGTACTTATTTATACTTAGGTACTCATTCTTTATGAATCTTAAGGGGTAGGAGGAGTTTCTTATTTTTTCCTTATGAAATTAATGTTTTCAATCTCGTCGGAATCAGAAGACGATGAGTAAAAAATACATAACGGGATTCATTTTTAATTTAAAATACTTTCTTTAAAGAATTTTGCTTTTACTGGAGTTATTTTTTGCACAATCATGTGTTTTTTATTTACATTTCCTTTTATTTTATTCAGTGTTGTAATACGTATTTATTTAAGTTTTTTACAACACTGAAGCAATGAATCGATTCGATTCGTGTCGAGTACCAACATTAGAAAATTTTGCATTGTCGAAATAAATTTCGATTCGAAAACAATTTCGATCCCGACTGCCAGAATTAGCCCCCTGTGCGAGCCTGGGCAACATTTTTTAAAGAAAATCTGTGCGAATCTCGGCAAAAGTTTTTATAGAAGTCTGGGCAACATTTTTAATAGAAAATCCGTCTAAGTCTGAGCAGCATGATCAATAGAAAATCTGTGCGAGTTTGGGCAACATTTTCTATAGAAAATCTTTCCGAGTCTGGGCAACATTTTCTATAGAAATCCTGGGCGAGTCTAGGCAACATTTTCTATAGAAAATCTGGGCAAAATTTATATGTAAAAGTTGTTGTACTCTTGTCAAAACAACATTTTCCATAGAAAACATGCCCGACTTGGAATAAAATTAAAGAAAAAATCAATTGTTCTTAAATTAATGATATTCTTATACGCGTTAAGACTATTCAATTATTTATTTATTTTCTAATATCTCAAAATAAAATGACAGTTTTTGGCGTCAATAAACTGTGTTTAACTTTTTCTTTGTTTCATATATAGTAAACTAACACATTTTTTGGATTACACCCAACATTTGTTTTACTTACTCTTACTCTGTTCCAGGAATATATACGATTTTCATATTAACTATCCGCATAATACCTCTTCTTTCGGTTTATCTCTCTCCCTTGGCGAATTTATAAGTGAAAATTGAAGTATTTACATAAACAGAATAGCTGTCTTCATATGAAAGGTGTAAGTATGTTAGTGTGTGTATATAAGTATTTGTGCGAATATAAACCCTTAAATCTCTGATGATAGATGTGACACACTGTGTAACGCCATTTGTCAGCAGGTGTGCTCGCTCAAATAAATCCAGACGAACATACGTACGCAACTCGAAAAAGGTGGAGAGTTTGAAGATGTTATAACTTTTTTCTTCCTTTGTATTCCGTACTTATCCTAGTTAACTTGTTTTCTTTTCGCATACTTTTTGGTTTAGAAACAAAAAGAATTGAAACAAACTTTGACATTTGCACGTACCATTATAAACCAGCATCTTAGTAGTTATAGTAAGCAGTAGTGAAAAGTAAAAAAATTGCAAACTTTTTAAAAATCATTTTCATGCTTTAGTAAACGCACCAAAATAACTACGGTATGTAAGAAAGAACTTTTTACAGACCTTGCCTTATACTGGGATAATTTTTCTCTAGAAAAAAATTGACGAACCTATAGAAAATGTAGCTGAGGTTGAAGCAAGTTTTCTGTAGAAGAAGTTGACATGATAGGAAATTCAGAATCCTTGTTTCAGTCTTGACAATATTTTCTACAGAATCATTGGAAACATTTGCTAGGATATTAAGGACACAGTCTGGCCAGATATTCTACAGAAAACTTGTCCCACTCTGTGCCAGATAATCTACAGAAAATTTGACCCAGACTGAGCCAGATTTTCCACAGATAGCTTGTACCAGTGTGTGGCAGATTATCTATAGAAAACTTGACATATCTGGGGAAAAGTTGTATTTAAAATCATGTCTAGGTAACAGTTTTGATCGATAAGTTGTCCCAGCTTAGGCAACAATTTTTATACGATTTTTTATAAGATTTTTTGTAAATAATGACTAAAATAGTTATGTCTTAATGTCTTAATACTTTTCTGACATACTTTACATACAAAGGTATGAACAGATAAGAGGTTAAAGTAGATATATGTGTATTTCTGTTACAGTATGCTTTTGAGTCAAATACTCTTTTTTATTGCATTAACTATGATTTTGAAGAAATGCAATTTAAAAACAGATGTTAAATGACAAATACCATTCATGCAGGCAACCGCACCGCACTTTCTAATTGTTCGCAAGGGAAAATTAACTTTTTGACGCAGTTAACAGCTAATTTATTATTAGAAAATTTAGCGATTGTTATCGTGGTAAATAGATGAACAAAGTCGGACAGGCTATCGGAATGAAAAAACATAAGTTTTAGCAGCTTATTCAGGAATATATTAGCTTTCGTTGAAGTAAATAATTGAAAAATATGCAAGTAAATAATTGTTGCCAGTTTAAGTCAACCACTCTCTTGCACAACGAACTGTATTCCCGAATCATTAATTATTTAGGTACAAATTTAGTTGTTGGATACCAAGTGTTTAAGGAGACATTTATTAAAATTGCAAAAGCTTTTGCAAAACTGTGATCATACCTTCTTTATGTTCTAGTTGTGTGTAAACTTTAGATGCTCTAAAAATTGCATGCTTAATCTTAAACTTCTTTTATTTGTTGCTGCTGTTGATTATAGAAGTTTATGAAAAACTTTATGGTTTATAATATTTCCACATGTTTTATTGGCCAATTTCTAGTGTTGGCAAACAATGAAAATAAAAAAGTGTTAAATTAAAGTATAAAAGAAAGTTTTCATTTTTCATATTTCCATTTTTAGTCATACTAAGACAGAGGATTGTCTATACACATTTTTAGTAACTTTGTAACATTTACTTATTAATAACCATTATTTTGGAATAATAAGCTAAAAGTATTGCTAAAAATTACTTCATTTTGTTGCGCGAATTCATAATTTATCTACCATTATATGTTAAGTTTATACAGGTTGAGGTCAAAATTTCCTTGTTTTTTTGATAAATAATCAGAAATAACTTTAATTATATTGTGACTGCACTTAAGTTATACAAAAACTAAAGCTTAACATTTAACTTTATTTGTAGGGTATGTATACTTCGTTCATTACTCTTGTCTATAACTGTTAGTTTCACCTACTTCAGCATATTTATACACAAACATATTTTCCACTTTTGAAAATATTCCGTCACGTTTTCACATAAACCATGTTAATGTTAACATAAATTATACAATAAAGTCCGGCAGTGAAAAAGTAAAATAATTATTTATCGTCTATGCGGGAAAAATATTTATTTTTTAAACAATTTAAAATTATTTCTCTTCTTAAATGAAAAGTTAAATAATAAAATTAAATTATTAATATCCAGAATTATGAGTACTTCATGTATGCAGTTTCTTCTAATCCAAATTGGTTTTTAGTTGATTACTTTATAAATGATAAAGTAGATATTACAAGTACAAAAATATTCTGAATTTATTATAGATTGGCCCGCACTTCCCTTTTTAACATTATAATTTATAATATTTTCATATATGTGTCTCTTGTATTCTTTTATATTATTAGCATGGATTGTTTTATAATTCGGGCAGCATAATTGACAACATGACTCAATCATACTTATTTTGGTATTTAAAATGTGTTTAGAAAAAAGTATGATAAATCAATCAGACCACCCCAAATTTTGGTTGGCGCTTAAAAATAAACTGTTAACATTTCGCCTTAAGCTGAATCAAATCAGTGCTGTGATATATCTGGCACATGACAAATAAATTCAGTTATAACAATAAAGTTAAGGTATAATGGAAAGGGGATAAAGTATTTGCAATTTAAGTTTATTCATCGATTTTATTAACCTACAGCACCATTGTATTTCCTATATGTTGAGAGTTTCCTGATGTAATGGCAAATTCCTCAAACGGGAGATTAATCAAACAATTTCCTCTACTCCTTCCAACGTTAATTACTATCTCACTATCTTGTTACATATTTGTACAATTTACTTAACTACCGCTAGTTAATTTAATATGGAATACTTAATGAGTGATTTGATATGCATCTTATCGGAAAGATGGTGTTGGTTGTTCCATTCATGCAGCTTTAGACATTTTCAAAGTTGTTGATATAGTCCGACATGATACACAATTGTAAAAACATATTGCTTTTCTCGATTTATATAAAGCTTTATCAAGAATCGCATCAGAGTTCAAAATTCAGTCAGGAATTGTTTCTTTTTTCTTCTTTGTCGCCTAATTTTCTAAATAATCTTTTACGATTTTAATGTACAACTCACGATAGCACATGTTGCTTCACCTGTTTTAAAGGGTCTAAAGTACGATGTGCGCTGGACTTAACACATTTGTCGAAAGAATCCAATAATTTTGGTAATACTTTAATACCTCCTAACGGAAGTAGAATATATAGCCGAAGCTTCTTATTCTTTTTTGGACTTTCATGAAGCATCATTATTGATTCAAGAATAATCATTTTGAATATGGTTTGTCTTTTACTGCTTTAACGATACCACAATTAAATGCAGTACATGTGGTTTTTTCAGCGATGCTCTTTGAAAATTGTACTCTTATTTTTTTGGGTGTGATCTTAGTCCTAAAATTCTGCTGCTGATGCAATCTATGCAAATGGGCTGCTAAATGTGAGTAGGAGTACGAGTAGAAGTTAAAACCTGACATACGACTTATTGTTTTAAGCAACATCTTGGTAAGTCTTACAATAGAAAAATGACTTGATGTAATTTTGTATTGAAACTATAGGTTAATATTATTAATGCTTAAAAAAGACGAGTGTTTATAATTACTCTTAAAAGGGCATTATTGGAATGTTTCCTAATATTTTTATTAACTGGTTCTACACTACTATATGTAGTTGGTCCAATTATTCTGTATTGTCGGGTGAAGGCCTGCTCTAAACCATTTTGGCTGCGCCGAATCTTATATATCCACCATCAAATTACCTACTATGGGGCGAACTTCATAAAATATTGTACCATAATTTATATTTATTTTAGGTTTATTTTACTTTAACTCAATAACGATATTTATAAGAATTTTATGCATGTTCCATTTATAATCAAGAATTTATATTTGTCTTTTTCTTTCATGCACTTTGTTTATTTTTTTGCAGCGTGTAACATAAAACGATTTAGTTTAAGACACAATAAATTAAGTAGCAAAAACCCTAGGAAACTGGTTTTTGCTTTTGGAAACGTCAAAATTGTTACCACCGCAGTGCACTGTATAGATACTTTGTGGTCATTCTCGGAAGTGAAACTTGTAGGGGAACTATGCTCAATTATGGACCAACTTTCACAAAAGTCAATAGTATAGTTTTGACATGTTTATAACTGATCTGGATGTTTATGTTGGTTAATGAGTTTTCGGGAGTAGTCCTCATAAGGGAATTATGACTTAAGGTGGCTATACACTACGTGTTTTTGCTTATGAATTTTTAAGTTTACAACTCACATGTTTTTCTTTATGTCTGTCAAAATTGGTTATTTTACATATGGGTTTTAATTTTTAGTCACCAACTTGTATGCACAATTACACGTGACATCGCCATGACTAAAACAGCTGATACGCTTAAATATTATTCTTAATTTACACATAAATTTCCATGTCGTTTCTTTAAAAAATGCGTTAAAGCCGCTACAAAGCGTCACTAAATTGGCCGGCGTCAAAAATATTGATTTAAGGTTTTTCGTTTTTTAATATACAAGATGTGGAGCTTGTATCAAAAATGTTTAAATAATTTATATCATTGTTATTAAATTATCAAAACAGGATAAAAAAAATATTTAATTTATCACTTATGCAAATTCTTCATACGGCCGGCTAATGATAGCGCAGATTTAACCTTCGACAAATCTTTTCGCCTGGCATATACATTTGAAAACATGTGTTTGAACATAAGAAAATAGAGCGTGTTCTAATCGAAAAAATACATATGTATTTCCACATATATTTTACACAAGCAAAGTTTTTGAGGTCACCAACTATATGTTTTTACTCCCATATGTAAAATTTGACATACACAATGTAAAAAACACGTAGTGTATATGCACCTTTATTACGGGTTAATCATCATGAAATTCTGTACCATGATTTATATGTCTATGCCAATTGTGTTGTGTTGAATTCAAACGTAATAGTGATTTTTATAAGAGATTGACAAACCTAATATACCTCCCATCTTCTTGGTGATGGGTATACAAATGGGTGTCAGGTTTTTTAGATTTAAGATTTAAGAATTTGCAGCTTATTTTCTTCATATTACGACAAAAGTTTAGTAACTTTATGCTAAGTGAAAAAAGTTGGAATAAACAAGAAATGAAAAACGCGACATTTATATTAAAAATTTGTTGCTTGTTTTATTCATTTTACAATGGAGGTTTAGAAGGGCCATGTTTAGTACAATAATTAATTAATTAAAAACTTGTTTCCTGTTTTCTTAAATTTATATTAAATTTTTAGTAATTCTATATAAAGTGCAAAAGGCTATTGTTTAACTAAAATAAAATAATTTGACATTAATTGTTTACAATCTCTAGTACGTTTTATCATGCGACATTTACAAAGTTACATATTTTCCCGTCAAGTTTGCAAAATTGCCATTAATAGGACAATTTTTGTTGATACAAAGTTTTCATGAGACTAATGCTATAATTGTACCTATGTAAACCAAAAACAAGTTTCTACTCCAGTATTCTTTTTATTTTAGTATTCTTTTTCTAGCCACAAAATTAATATATTAATGTTTTAGCAATGACATGCTAAAGTGTATAAGTTTTTGAAAACATTTGCTATTAATTTGTGTAAATTTAAAGCAGTTGTACAACTCTGTATTACTACTAAATAGTAGTAGTAGTTATTGAATAGCACATCATCAGTAATTGCCAATATTTCCGGGATAATGCTATTCTAATTTTTAAATCTATGGCATGTGCATTTGCACATAAACATGCACATAAAAGTATTTTGCACATTAAAACCATCAATTTGGTTATTTGAGTATTAGGGTTTGTTTGTATAAATACATGTATAAAACAAACCCCTTAATAGTTGATTCTGTAATATAATTTTACATTTTTTTTGCCTCTCTCATTCCTAACGAATTTATATGAATCACAATTTTGTGCGGAAGTATTGCAGGTATAATTTATCAATTGCTAAGTGATAGCGAATGAGTGTGTTAATTTTTAACTAGAATATTGTGTGTGTACTTTGTTGTTAATAATTACATTTAGGCAATTTTGTTCTTGTTTCCTTCCCATAATATATCTATTATATTGAGTGTCGAAATTGATTTTTCGTAATTACATATATTTCCTGTTTTCAATCATGATGAGTGGCCAAAAATAAAAGAAATAAGTTATTATTGTTGTTATAGAAATACTAATGTATTTTGTTAATTGCAAATATGAAACCAAAATCCAAATGATGTGAAAAATCTATGAGTGAATAAACGAATAAATGAATGAATAAGTGTGTGTGTATTGAAATATTAAGGATATAAACTTTATATAATGTCATATAACAAACGTCTTAATTTGCTTGTCTAGTCATGTTCTAGCCGTAACTGTTCTTAGTATTTTATGTTGCTTATACTCGGACTGTCATAAAATAGGGTTTGAGTTGTTAGGTTGACTCTCTCTCTCTCTTATACATTCAGTTTACATAAAAGCTTTCCTTAGTTATTCCCCACTAATGCTGTGGTATCATTTTGTTAAGCTCTTATATTTGCTTAACATATTCAGCCATATGTAGAAAAGCTTTTGGCATTTAGACTGAAATTAGTGCAATTATAATAGAGAAATTTTAAGCTTTTATTAATATATTTTAGCAAACATAAACAAAATATTACTTATTTTAATTAAATTTTATAAAGTTATTGTTACTTAGAAATGTCATATACATACATGCATAAAATGTATGTATGTATATGACATTTTTTATTAACTCGGGAAATCAGAATACTTGAATTAAATAAATAAACAGAAAATGTGGTTACAAAAATATTAGGGTGATTGACCCATGATTCTACGCTGCATACAAATGTGTGTATTAAAATGTATACACTTATGTACATATGTAAATAATAATATATGAAAAGGCTTTTACACAGAGAGGCTTAAATGTTCAAAGAGAACATGATAAAATTTTAGTTTGGATAAACCATGTATCAGTGTTTTATGTGAAATATATATTTATATGTTTATTTCAGTAAATTTTTATTACCAATATCTATCGGTGCATAATTAGTCATAGCTCCTATATAAAGTTTACTTACGTTAAGCGTAATTAAGGAGCCTAAACACCTTTATAAACATTTTTAAAGTTTATTGCACTACTATAAATTATTTTAATGATCTGCTAAATTACATGTAGTTTATAAATAAAATGCCTCACACAATTAGAATTTCTAAAAAAAATATCATCATTATAAAATCTAATTGAAATAGTTTATGAGGATTTTTTATTTACCAAAAGTTCTATTGAAAATTAATAATAGAATGGAGATACATATGTATGTACTCGTATGTATATTGTATACCAGATTTGTCAGACAGAACAAATTCTCGCCAAAAATTGTGATTTTTTTGTTTGGTCATATGTATGCATTTTGATTTTTAATTTATTTCTATAGTAACACAGCCCGACAAAATGGCAACTGTTGGTGCCTTAAATTTCTTATTCAGTTTATATGCATCTAGTATTGGGCTTCATAAAATAATAAATATTAATTAATATGATTAAAAAAAATACGTTATACATACAACAGTACACGTAGGTTTTAAATTTTTGTAAAACAACAAGCAAAAACCACGATGTAGTTTCACAAAATTAATAATAAAATCAAATCTATTGTGTCCACATTAACAAGAAGTATGAAATTAATTGCTTATGGAATTAATATAAGCTTATATGGCTATAGAAAAATATTGGAACTTTGGTTATTATATCTATTTTAATGCATTTTTGAAAAACAAAAAAAAAAATTTAATATTTTCTCGTAATATAATTGGCTATATCTCTGAAACTGCTGAGTGGAGTGAATATTATATTAGATCAGCAGGAAGGTAATATTGCAGCTAAATTTTGTTTTTTTCTTTCCATAGAGTAGGTTAAACTGTTCTCCAGTTATGTTACTCAAAATAGTGTAACTACGTAATTTAAAAAAAATATATACTATGAGCGTCAATAGTGAGTAAACACAACAAATTATTTGATTTTTTTTTAAGCTAATGAAAATCCTAAATTCTATCCATCGATTGAAATTTAAAAGTTTCGTTTTGTTGGATATTTGGTTGAATAAAAGATTCGGTTATGAAAAAAAAATCAAGTTGAACTATAATGCTTTTCAAAATCTTAAAAAAATTAAAAAATTCACTGGTGCTTACACACTTTTGAAGCTGGGTGTATATCGAAAGCTAGAGCTGCTTCAAAAAAGTGAGTTAGAGGAATTGGAGCCCTTTATAATATGTATACAAATTTAATTTTTTAAATCCACCACCAAAAATAATGTAGGGCCAACATCTAAATATTGGCCCTACAGACAAAAACCTTATATACTATGTGTCCTAATAAGATTCTAAGCCAATCATATCCGTCCGTTTCTCTGTCTATTGAAGGCAAGAAAAAAAATACAGAACAATGAAATTCTTCATAAACATTCTTTGTTTCGCCGAAATGTTAGGTATTGAAAATGGTCAAAATCGGTCTATATTCTTCTAATATAATGCAGATAATATCATGAAATTTTGAAGGATTAATTTTCAGTATCCTGTTGAAAATCATAAGAATCACTCCACGATTTATCATAGCCCCAGAATTCAACTCTACGTGCATTAATGTTTAGAAAAAATCAGTAGTCATACAAAATTCAGAAAAAATTAGTTTAATGCTAAGGGAAATTATAAAACAATATTTTGTTGACCATAGCGCCTATATGAAGTCCACTTTCGAAATAAACTTAAATGCTCATAAATATAAGTGCTTTAGATAAAAATCACTATCAAGTTGAAATTTGACATCGTAATCATCGTAACGAACATTATAGTGATCGGTCCATTATTGATCCATTTATTGGTTATAGCTATAGGAACCACTTCCAAAATAACACTTTAACACACACATTATCTTCTAAATATTGATATCGACCCGAAATTTTACGCAACAAATTTTATCATTTACTATTTTATATTGTACAAGTCAGTCCATAATTGGCCATATCTGCAATATAAGGTTCATTTCAGAGAACATCTGGAATACAAACAAATTTTAAATTAAATCATTATTGCGATTAAAACATAGTTATTGAGTTATGAAATTTACCATAAAATTCATAAATAAATATATATATATATGTACTTAAATATATTTTAACAAAACCATTTATTATTAATGCATTTTTACTACTAATCCCATGTATTAGTCTTAAATTTCTCCTTTTTACTCATAATTTTTATGCGTAGACCCAAAGTATGTTCTTATAAAATTATAAGAACTCGTTTGTCTGTCCGTCTGTTGTGGACACGTTATGGAAAGTCATAGGCGGATGAAATTTTCTTCAAATACATACATATGTATACATATTGTTGATCTGAAATGGTTGGTATTGATAAGTAACTTGGTTCAGAGTTGTGGAACAAAATGTAGACAAAGTTCCCCAATCACATTCTAAATGACAAATATTGTAACACAAGTTTAATTTTTCATTTTAGAATATAAAATTTGACTCAGAATCACTCCCTACTTTGATTTACCGATATCCATGTAAAGCTTGTGCGCAGAGTAAAGATCGCAAATTTAAAAATATTTCAATTAAATTTGTTATTTTTTATCACAAGGACGGATGGGATTGAAACTGGTGGAAATCTGTCCATTATTTTACCTGGTCCCCATTCAAACGTCCTCCCGAAATTGGTGTTTACCGATCATAAATGTTTGAATTATGCAAGTATGCAAACAAATTTCACCACAAATAAGTAGTAAATGAAGCCAAATCAGATCTACAAATTTTGTGCATATCGGTCCATAATTTATCATAGCTCCCATATAAGGGCCACTTTAAAGAGCATAACTCCCTTAAAAATGTTGATGTTCAAATGAAATTCAACACAAATAAGTTTCATATATACAGAAATGATGACACCTAATTTTATAATGGTCAGTCCATAATTTATCGAAACTCCCATGTAAGACCCTCTCCGTAATTCAATTTAAGCTCCATAAATCTTTTAAAAGTATTTATTTCGAGATAAAATTTAACACATATAATATTTATATTCACAGAAATCATGACACTAATTTTTTAGAAGATCGGTCCATAATAAGTCATATCTCCCATATAGCGCACATTTCAGAAAACTTTTTCATACGTAAGTATACTGGGTGTATGGATATTATATGGTCGGGCTTAACCGAATATACTTTTTTACTTGTTTTTATTGTTTTTGTTTACATTTGAATAAATAAAGATTCGTTATATTAAATAATAAATATATTAACATTTCATCAAACTACTTGACGCTTTTGTGTTGCAATAAAAAAGAATCCGGAAATAAACGACCGTTTTTAAAAGGTAAAAACGTAACAATATATTCAAACATGATCTTAACAGAATAAAACAATACAAGTTAAATTGTAAAAATAACAGATAGGTTTTCTTTGAGTCAGTATTTAGTATTTCAAAGTGAATTTTAATAACCGTTCTTCATAATTTTCAACACCAAAAAGAACTGAAATTTTGAAGTTTGATAATTTTTTTTTCTTTTTTCTACACAACAATTCCAAAACCTACTAACAAAAATTCCAAAAAAAATCCTTATGTCAAAAGTTATACTTTTTCAAGTGTTTTCGACAGTAGTAATTAATTTACACAAACAATATGCCTGTTGTTTCTGTATTATGTTGTATTTGTTGCCGACTTGCACTTACCATGACCGCCTGTTTGGTTATCTGTTTTAGACACGATAAAGCCTTGAGAAAAAAAAATTTAAAGAACGAAATTTTCACTAAATGAACATAAATTAAATACATCCTCGATATTTTTCAAAAACGTTTTCTTATTTTCTTTATTGCAGATAATTTCATGAAATTTTGCACATCTAACATTTATTATAAAAGATAAGTCCTGTGGAAAATATTAAGAATCGGTCAATAAATTCTCAAAGCCCCTATAGAAATGTCTTTCTAGGATATGGCTCTATCCTTTATGTAAAGAGAACTAAATTTAGCTAACTCTGAAAAATGTTTCTATACAAAATTCACAAAAATCTACGGCTACAGATTTTACAAGATTCGACAGGCCCAAATATAACAAGTATTTACTAACTTTTTAATAATCGTATTATAAGTTTTGATCCTATTACCAAAGTAAATTAACTATACTTGTATACGAATGTAATAATATAAACTCTGCCCGATAAGGCAAATATTAAATAATCATTTCATATTATTAAAATTAATTATACATTATTGTGTAGTTTAAGTTGATTTACCTTAATGACTAAAGTCAAATAGATTTCAAAAAACCAAAAAAAAAAAAAATAATAATTATAAAAGTGGCAAGAGCAAATTAAAATTTTCCATTAGGAGTATAATTTCTTATTGGTTTAATGAAAATACAAGACAGTATGCAGGCAATTTTAAATCCTTTTTCGTAAGTACATATGTGTGATTTTATACTAATACATCTATACATCATCATGTATTTACTTGTTTGTGTGTGAATGTACGTATGTGTGCGATTGTACTGGGAACATTGGCTTACGTATGACTTCTAGCATAAGCAAACACAATTAGAATCAGTCTGCAAACAAATATACTGGCATACACATTTTCAAACGAATATGTAGATGCGAAAACTAAAACGGAAAAAATATGCATGTTTAAGTTTTGTTCTACAAAAGTACTTGTTTAGATGTTTGAATGTATGTATATATGGTTATCCGTAGACTCATATATTGTAAATGTGCACATTGGAATTGAGTGAAAAATAAATGAGTATCAATAATGAAAAAGTGAAAAATAGTGATAAAATAAACGTCAACTCTATGCGTGGTCGTAGTGGGCATCTATCCGATATCAATTTTTATTTATAACTGTCAAACTTAAATATTTTCACATTAAAAATATCAATGATTTCCTAAATGCTTTGTTTTATTTTAATTTGAAAGTTATAGTTCTTGTTGAAAACTCTTTTCTTATTTAAGTTAATAATTAATTTTCTTATTGAAGTTAATATACCTACATATATAATATATTTTTGTTACGTTTTATAATGCAATCAGCACCACTGTGCTATTGCCAGCAGGCAGGTCGATTTGGAATTTGTGAGAATATGAGCTCATGTGAAATGTTTAAATATTTAAAAGTAGTCGATTAAATGGGGAGAATAATGTGCTGTGCATATACATACAGTACAACACACACATAAATTCAACTTGTATATGTATGAACTGGTAAACAGTGTAATTGCAGAGAAGATTAGTAAACACTAAAGTGACTCTAGTTTTGAACCTTTTAGATTTTAATACTTCCAAATTTTCTTTCAAAAACTGAAGCAAAACTCGAAATTTCAAATAATATGTAAAACCTCTAAAAGTAATCAGATTTTGCTCAAATTTTAAGTTTTTGTTTTTTTAGATACAAATATACAAATTTTAGATCTTGTTTGCATCGAAAATTTGAAAAACTACAAAAGAAGAGCCACCCTAATATACACACGAACATACTCATGCTTAAACAAATATCCTATAAACTTATGATTTAAGGTGAAAATTAGAAAATAAACTTTTGTTAAATAATGAAGTAATGAGGGCAATACATTCAAATAATTATTCTCATATACATATATGTATCTTTACATGCTCATGTATATGTGGTTTTATCTATCTGTATATATGAATAAATGTGTAATACCTACTCGTAAAAATAACTACAAAAGCATCAAAAGATATTGCAAGTTTAATGACGTTGCAATTGTAAATCTCATTTAAAATTGTATTTGTATTGTATATATTGATAGTTGTATTGTATGGTAAATAGTAATATGATATTATTTTAAATTGAATTTATTTGTATTTTAAGCAACATTGTTTAATTGTAATTATCGAATACTTAACATTAGTACATTCCAATATATTAACTTTTATTTTGTGTATAGCTCAAGAAATGTTAATATATTTATTACTAAAGTATTAGATCTGTTCGTTTATATTTCAGGTAATTGTGTTAAAAATTTAGAGCTACAGTAAGGTTTAGATATGCTAAATTTCTAAATTATCTAGTAAAAGTTGTCATATTGCAGTGTCGAATCTTATTTTCTCATGGGCACCGATTTCTGTGTATTTTGTAGAAAAGCATTTAAATGGTGTACTCGTTTATTTTTAAATTATATATATTTTCAATAATTAGACAATATCAGTGGTAAATTTCAAATTATTAGTGCATTTAAATGTTATCTATCGGGAAGGAAAAATATAAAATATAAAAACGTTTTTAAAATATTCAAACATTTTGGCGCGAACTTCTGATTCTCCTTGTTTAGGGCCTATGTTTTAATTGTTATTAAACGTCGATTGACCTTTAAATCCTCTTATCCAAATTTCTAAGGTGAAGATTCCATAAACTTTTGTCTAAAAATCAAGGCGTATTTTTGTATATGACTTAAGCAACTTTTTCAAATCATGCTTGATGAGCCAACAACATAACATCAACTCTAGAAGTCTTGTGAAATACTAAAACCCAAGAATCTGAATTGAGGATAATTATCAAATAGTTAAAATAAAAAATTAAAAATAAGAAATTTGTATGAAGTTTACTTAAAAATTTTTGGAACTTCAAAAATTGTTCATAGACATATTTTTTTGAATATATATTTGGTTGGTGGAGAATTAATCCCTCAAATTGCTAAGTTATCCCACGATAGATTCAAGTAAGTCTCAAGTCGACCTATACCTTCATATAGGAAGTTGAAACTCTTAAGTCTTAAATTAAAAAAAAAGTATATCATATGACTAATTCACAACTTTGAAAAACCGTAATGGGGTACAGTTAGACGACGGCAAGTATTAACCAATGATTGCCCTTAAGCGATATGACAATGACGCTCGAGTTCTTCCTCCACCCAGAGGTAAATTATGACTAACCATATACATATGTAAATTATTTCAAGAGTTTGTCGTTTTAGTTTTGAAAAAGACTATACTTATAAATTAAGTTAAAAAATAATAGGAGATTGTCGACCAGACTACTTAAAAAATCTACTAGAAAAAGTACTTATTTTTGTTCGAGATGCCTCAAAAGTAATCCGTTATAATTTTGCCACTTTTACAAAAAAATTTATAAATTATTTTTATACTTAAAAGTTTTTTTTTTAAAATGTGTATTTGTAGACTTATTAGAACAAAATATTATAAAATAAGTAAACAAACTTATAAATATAAGAAACTTATTGCAAATGGTATTAATAAAGATTTATAATCATATAATAGTGCTGTTGCACATATTTCAGTTTTAGCTGCCGAGTTTTTGTTCAATTCTGTTTAAAAAATTTAGAAAATTGACTAGTAACTTTAAGTATGTATCCTTTTAGTCTCCTTTCCCTTCTCACCCAAAAATACTTGCCTTGAAGAGTCAGAATTGAAACGTGTGAAAGCAGACTAACTCTTCCAAATCTAGTTATTTGAAGAAAATTTTTTGGGTTTTATAATTATGATATTTTTAAGATATATATATATATATATATATATTTTTGTTTGCATATATATATATATATATATATATATATGAATTGTGCAAGTCATTAAAATTAAGAATGTAAGTAAAGTTTTTGCTGATTTTAACTAGACTTATTTTAACTGGACGCACAACGTTTGCCGGTATCCTTTTGATTGTTCATGCCAAAAAATATTTTGTGTTTAGAAACATTCAGAATCATACACCTGCTCATAATTTTTAACTACCAAAAATTACGAAAAAATGCAGTAAAGTAAAGCAAAAAACTGCCTACTAGCAGTACTAAATTAGACTAAGCTAACATCTAGGTAACACAAACGAAAGTAATGTAATATTTCAGTAAATTGGAAGAATTCGGATGCACAAAATCGCGAAAAGCACGATTATTTACACAGAAATATTATATGGTTTGTGTATGCTCTTCCTCGATTTGAGGCTCTGTTTTAGTTTTATTTAGTGTTAATTTACTACATTTTTTCATAATACATAACGTGTTTTACTCAAAATTTCTCTTACAGATCACAGCTTATTTTATGCGGTGAAATTTTCAAAATAAAATAACAGCAACTCAATTTCTGAATTTTAGTCTAACTTAAGAAAAAAATATGTTATAGTTAAACAAAATTAATTTATTGCAAAAATGTACAATGCTCGTTTTTACGTCACAGCTTATTTTATGCAAGCAAGTATGGGTTTTGAACACTTGAAATTAAAACTGGCAAATACTCGATTTAATATTTGGTGTGACAGCTTTAATTATCTACAACAGATTTAAGGCGATTTGGCATAGATGCGACCAATTTCGATTTTGTTTAAAATTGTGTGTTTCTTTATGCTGATTTCCAAATTTGACCATAAATATGACGATAACATAAAGATCTGGCGTGTCATCAAATGGAGGCTTTTTTAAAAAATGTTGTTAATAAAACTAAAATTTTTTAACTTCTATACTTGGAAGCAATGAAAATAATGGTCTTAATAATGATGTCGAAATAGCAGAGTCCACATCTGATGACCTTAGTATTGCAAGTTCAAAATATACGAAGAAAAGATTTGTGGGTGTTATCATTAACCATCAATAAATGAGCCGTTTAGATCCGGCAGAATCATAGGTCTACATCTTGTACGTTGACTGTCACCTCGAAGCATACGAAGATCAAAGTTATTCACAGATATGGCCAGATCCTCAGATTAGTAATGTGTGCAAAAACCCAAGTTATTAAAAAGTAGTAACATGAAACTTATATACGGATTAAACACAAGATCTACAGAACAGAAGCTAAGTGTATATTTTTCTCTAAATGAGTGTACTATTATATTCTTGAATATTTTGGAGATGGTTATATTGGCTTCTCAACAGTTAATCTCAAATCTGACAAAATTGCTTGTTGATGTATCTTGTATGTTGTTGTTCTGGTATGAATTCAATGAATCTACCGAAATTTTAATTCTTTGTCCCACCTTAAAACATAATTTCGCAAAATATTAAAAACATTATTTAAACGCTTACAAATGCCGACAAAGCTGCAACATGATGTGGCAACAATCAGTGATATAATATCAAAGAATTGTAGAAATTGTATAGTATTCAAATTGTTCTTGCTCATTTTTTTATGTGTCAACATATAGTTTTACATATATCATTTTTCTATCTTTTTTTAACATTATTTTCATAAATAATATGCTATGAATTTGACAGCTGACATATACACACATATGCCGACACAGCAGCCCGTCAGGTAGTTAAACACAGCCACATTTATACAGTAACTTGTGTGTCATTCTATAAGCAGTAAAATAACGAAAAAATTTAAAAGTAAAGAAAATGTTCGTCTACTTTGTGTGCTCGTTACATGTTATTTATGTATTTATAAATGTTGCTGTTTAAATAGCAGTTGTGGCAACTAAATCCCACATCCTTTTTTGCCTTTTTTTGCCCTGGCGCTACTGCTGCTGTCGGTTGTTTCTTTGTAGGTTTTTTTTTATAATTTTATTGTTTGTGTTTTTGTTTTTGTAACCAGGCAGGCAGCACTGGCAGCATACTCAACATAATATTTCATGCGCACAAAATGGTTTTATTAACTGTAAAGCATATGCAGTTGTTTGAGAAACTTAAAAAAATGAGAGAGAAAATTAAGTAATGTATGGCCAAAGAATGGCACCCTATAAATATACGAATTCATAGTTTTAACTTATCAAATAACTGAATTGTATAATATATAACAATAATTTGAGTTGAATTTGTATATTTTAGTCAATAACGGTGATATAATGTCTTATATACAAACATATTTCAATATGTACTTAAATTTGATTAAAGTGATTTTCGGACGTCTTCTCCTTCCTTGGTACCTTTATCACTTGATCTTCTGAAAACGTTTTAGAATAGTTTATGTTTACAACAAACATACTGGATATATAGTGTAGTTCAATATCAACTTCTTTAAGGCATCTATGATCATTATAATGATTTTCGGAAGTGGGAGCATGAGCATGACTTCTGTTGGCAAGAAAAATTCATGACAAAGTTTACATGGATTGAGGGTTATACTTGTACTTAAAATTAGTTATCAAAACCATTATTTGTGAACCTTATAAGCACCTGAATAAATGCAAATTACCATGCTCTCTTTGGATAATGTAGGGGGTACAGACATGTACAAGTACATATTTATGTGTACTTTTAACAAAAAAGAATAAATAAAAATAATAAAGCAATACAAACTATAAAGAATTGGAATTGTTATGCTTAAGTAAGCTGTTTAAGAAAAAAAAAAAATATAAACTAACAAACAGTAGAAAAC
The DNA here is from genome assembly GCA_950370525.1 of Bellardia bayeri. Classification (NCBI taxonomy): domain Eukaryota; kingdom Metazoa; phylum Arthropoda; class Insecta; order Diptera; family Calliphoridae; genus Bellardia; species Bellardia bayeri. The sequence goes on along the minus strand of OX493265.1, from coordinate 81,718,011 downwards.
AGCATAGAGACCAAGATGCTTGAACGACAACGACACTAGGACTATTGTGTGGTAGCACTAGAGTATTCAAATTATTTGATTTTTCATTTGTTCGCATAAAAGTAATAATTAAAATAAGAAATTTTAATAATTTATTAATTTAAATAATTTGTATAATTAAACATATAAAAAGTAAAATAACATGATTTTTACTGTATCAAAGCGAACGTGAAGTAGTATCCTTTAAAGTCACTTTTAAGAAAATTACTTTACACATTTTAATAAATTTGTTCTTTGCCTATTTTAAAGTTATCATCAACAATATCATAAATATCACTTTCGTTCACATATTCAACACCTCATTCACCATCACTTTAGGTCAATTAAGAAATAAAAGTGGTTTTTTTTATTATTGATTGTGTTTGTCAAAGTATTTTTATTTCGACGTATTTTCGATATGTGTTTTTTCCTAACACTGGCATTGTGTTTTTAAAAAGTTGTTACTGTATTTGATATTTGTTAAATCCTTAAGTATTTTCTGGTATCCCTTTTAAAAACACTTCCATCTAGCATGGTTAATATTGGGTGTATAATTTATAAATGCGGGATTTAAAACAGAGTAAATATCCTTTGAACTCGTTTATATGTCAGTTAGAAGTGTACATATCTGTCATTTATACTCACATAGCAATTGAACATAGTCTCAGCATCAAGGTTTTTATTGCTGCTTTGTGCGGTTCTGAAGTGTTCCTGAAATCTATCTAGTCCATTAACGGGAACCTGTACCAAATGTAACTGATTTGTTTGAAACAGGCATTTACCAAAAACATTCAGAATATGCGGCCAGACATATAATGTCGTATATTCAATCATTACCACTCAAATAAATGCATCTGTTTTCTTATTTTCGCCAACATATTTACGAATTACGGCCGCTAGTTGTAAGTGGACCCTAGAATTTTTGGAATTATGAACCCTTAGTAGAATTAAAACGTTTACAGAAATGTTAACATACATACATATATGTAAGAAACACAATATTTTATATTTATTTATAATAAAAATTTTTAATAAAATATTGTAGTTTTTCACTGGACAAAAATCAAAACTGTCATCAAAAAATAAACGATGAAGATTTAATAGAGTTAAATTATGACTTTTATTTATATATTATATATATTATTTATCAGTTCTATTTGATTATTTTTCAGAATATTAATTGTATTACATGGTATCAAATATGGCCATTTTTTAGTTCCTCGAAATAAATTGTTCGATTATTATTCGAATGGATACCCTAGTTAGTAAGCATATAAAACTCGGTTTTCATTATAAATGCAAAGAGAAAAACCAACAAGAAAAACTAGAAACAAAGGAAAAGTATTAACATTCAAACAAACAATCATACATACATACGTCCGTAAAATAATATTTTTATAAATTAAGTGAAACAAATTTAGAAATATTTTGTTTGTAGTCTTCAGAATGCGGGCTACATAAGCGCTAGGATGAAATTAATAAATGACCTAGACTATACTTAGTGATATATATGTTGTGTAAGTATTTTCTTTTGATACTAAAGGTAGATTCACCCATTTGTTCTGAACAAAATATTTGTTCGGACAAAGTGTTTTTTCATATGAGAGAGAAAATATCTTTTACGAATAACTCTCAGCTTGAATTGGTTTAATTTTATATTTTGTGTGGAAAAAAATGAACTGAGTTACCAATAGGATACATTTTTCCATACAAATAATAATGCCTTATGTATTTCCGTTGCCTTCAGAAAATGCAATTTTCTTTTTCATTCATTTCAGAAAATTCGTTCGAAATAGGTGATTCGTGCTGCAAAAAACTCTCAGTGTTTTTCAGAACGGCGATTTCTGTTACCGCATTTCAACAATGATCAATTATGGGCTGATCGTTATTAATTTTTTTTTAACCTAATAACGATCTTTATAACAATTGTTTTCGTATTTAAGTTTTTTTCGGAATTGGACTTTAATGGCAGCTGATATGGACTGGTATTCACAAAATTCATTAGTTCGAGTTTAATGCATATGAGGATTTGTCATCAAATTTTAACTTAATAACGATCTTTATATAAGATTTATGCGTATTTTAGATTGTCCATATATGTGAGCGGAGCTAAGCCCAATTACGGGCCGATTCTGATTTAATTTGGTATGTTGAAAATTTGAGTTATTTATATAGAATTTTATCCCTTTCAGACTGTGGGTCATCGATTGTGTGGGTAGGTTTCGGTGTTAATATTTTTGCTTCTATTAACCGAATTTGAAATAGACTGACATGCGTCGATTATGCTTATTGTTTTTTATATTTGCTTCTCACATTTCTCTTTTGTTTGATTTGGTATTACTTGAATTATTGCGAAATTCTTCATTAAAAATTGATAAATTTTAATATTTAAAATTAAATAAAATCGTTTTATGCAATAAAAATGTGGTTTAGTTAAAAATATTAATGAAAATCGACCTGGATACTTCAAGTGTGCGTGTCCTGAAAATCCTTTAAGGATATAAAAATTATACGCCGTAGAGATCACATATTTCAAAAATTGCAACAAAATTCCTGGTAGTAAGCAGTTATCTAGCATAAAGCCAATTTCCGTCAAGACATTTAAATGGAGGTTCTTTTATAGTAAAAATAATTGTGCAAAATTTTGTGAATTTAAAGAAAATTTCAAAACATTTTTAAAAAATATCTAGGTTGATAAAGATAAATGCATTTTAATTAACTTAATACTACTTGAATAGGTTAAAAACTTAGATGGTGATGCAGCATTATAATACAGTCAGCTTAAAAATATGATACATTTCACATCAAACCTTGACAGCGTCACCAGATTTTTGTTAGTAACATATTTTATACAGTGTGAAGCTTATTAGGTGTCGAGGCAGGGTAGCAAAAGCAATGCGATATATAGTATATACCAACACTGCGTATACTTTATAAGTATTTACTAAAGTAATAAAAATGACAGGAGACAGCTACATACATGCATACACATATAACTAAGTATGTGTTTTAAAGAAGAATGAAAATCCATACCATCTGTGTATAGCAAATAAAAACCGTAATAAAAAAACAAGCAAAAAACTATAGTCAGTCAATATAATACCCTACACCAGCATATGTGCAAAAACAGTTTCTGTGCTCTGTGGTTTTTAATTTTATCTGGCTATAAACACTAGTGAAAGATTTGTGCATGTTTAAGTGATATTCAGAAGTGCGTTTTATGTGGAAGCTTTGACTAAATATTAATCGTAAGGAAAACTGGTGCCATGATTTTTATACCCACCACCAAAAAGATGGGGGGTATATTAAGTTTGTCATTCCGTTTGTATCATATCAAAACATTAGTCGTAGAACCAAAAAAAATGATATGTTTTGGCTCCTTATAAGATTCAAAGATGTTCTAGCCATGTCCGTCCATCTGCTGAAGGCACGAGCTTTGAAAAAAGCCGTAGAATAATGAAAATTTTCCCAAACATTGTTTGTTTCACCGAAATGTTTGGTACTAAAAATGGGCAACAGATCCGAGTTATAGACCAAATCGTCCAATAATATATAAAAGATCCCATTTAGGGATCTTCAGAAAAATTAAAGGGTTCCGAAAAATTAAATAACTCGTGTAAATATCTTTATCGATACAAAATGTAACACAAAGTTCTTTTAAATAAGGAAGTGATTCGGAGTTGGTTGATAAACTTTAAGGTGGATGTTGAACTAATATTTATTTGCGTTACAAAAACCAGCACAAATCCAATATACTCTCCTCACTATGGCCGTGTATAGTATAAATATTCTAGCATCACACAAACATAAAGCAAAAGAGAGATTTTCTAGTGAATTATTTGTGTGGTTAAGCATGTAGGATTTGATAAATTGCAGCTTATGTGTTACGCTTAGCGATAATACATATAAAGAACGTAAATTTATTTTATAGTGGCTTATTAAATTTTAAAGAAATTGGAAAGAAAAACTTATGTGAAATAAAATATATTACAGAAGTGGTACACTTGTATGTAAAATTTGCATCATGATTTTATTGGGTAATTAGAATTTACTTAGCTGGTGAAACAGTAAAGCTAACAAAAAATAAATTTTTCACAATATTCGGTAGCTATTACTTACTGTTAAACAACTGTTAAGCTTAGCTGAACCTTAATTACTGCTCGTTTGTATATAGACTGAGTGCAATGAAGTTTTTAAAAATTCTACATATGTATACTGTATGGATTACAAAATATTAGCAGCAATCTCTGTAAAAACTGTAAGTAAGTGTTTGTTTTGGAAATTGATAATCATTTTAAATTATAGGATTTAAAATGTTAGCAATAACCCTTAAGCGAATACCAGGGTCAGCATTTTTATAGTTTTTACTTAGGTATCTTAGGCGGAGCCCCTTAGCTTTTTATGAATTCTTTAATGAAGGTGTTTTGTACAAAAAATTAAAAAAAAACTTAATATTTTGAATCTGTAATTACTCTCAACATGTTTCTAACAGCATGGCCCAACCAAGCCCTCCCCCCCCCCCCCCATACTATTATGTAGTGAATCCAGCAAATAAAATCAAAACAAAAGAGAAAATGGAAAAAAGATTAAATCAATTTATACGTTTTTATTACGTTTCAGATATTAGTTTTCTAGTGTTGTGTTTGCAGTTAATAGTTAAGTGCTACAATGAGTAATGATGTAGAAATATTATTTGAAATAGTTTCAAAATCTGACCCTAGCTATTATGATAGTTTGGCCATGGAAATTGCCAATGATATAGAAAACGAAATTCAGAAATTCAGGTTGATGGCAATGAAGATATTGGGAACGAGTTATAAATTGATAATAAATTTCAAGATTTTCTATTTAAATCCATACAAAATATTAAAAGTCCCAGCTAGGCACTGGAGTTCGCTTATGTGAACACATTTTGGTGTTTGCTTAAGGGTTAAATCAGATTCTATAAATTTACTATGAAATCATAAACCAAGCTATTTACCTTTTGTAGAACAGCAACACTTATTAGATTTCTATTTTAGTAAATCTTTAGGAGTGTAATTGGTATTAATATACTAATAGTTTCTTTTGAAATTATCCAATAGTTTGATTTATTGCCTTGCACAAACAACATCCAAATACCGTGTATTCAATCAAACTGTCAGGGTTAGGGCAGATATATTACAATATAATCTATTTTGTTGAAAGGTTAAAGAAACAGAAACACTACTGAAAACTTTAGAAATTATATAAATTTTATGGATTTTATGTATACACTAGTTTCATTGAGCTTATGTTCACAGAATTAATTTAACTGCACAAACTTGAAAGGTATACATAGATATTTGTATATGATATTTTGTATGTATAAGGACTATTTATATAAATTCATTCAATTTCTTTCATTCAATTTCTTTACTGTGTTAGGAGTATATACCTACATATATAAATATTTATATGCAATATGTGAGGAAGTAAAGTGTTTTGTAACCACAGCTACCTCTACACGACCAATCTGCATTTAACTAAATATACAGCAAAAAGCCATTATAGGGCTTTCATACAAGCATGGTAACGAAGTGCCAGGTAAATTTACACAGAGTATTTATTCATTGAATATATGAACAGATACTTTTAAGGTTTCTGAAAATTTAATAAAATCAATAATTTAACATGAAATATATAAAGATGCATCTTACAAGAAAAGTTCAATTAAGAAATCGTACAGTTTTATTTAGTTTGTTGGTCTATAAATTAAGATACAATAAAACAATTTAATGCAATTTTATACTTATATCTTATAATTTACATAACAAGAGCTTATAAGCAGATGGCCGATATTGAATATAAGCCACATAATACTGTTTCCTTTCGCAATTTCTTTTAAAAGCACCCAAAAATTCACTATATGAAGCGAATTTATGAAAATCATTTACATAAAGCTTTCATTATGTAGAAGACAATTTTTATTTAACTTTATAAGGTCATATGCTATATTTTGAACTTCTGATTGTACTAAATTAATTAATTTTTTAACAACTCCTAAACAATTATAAACATATGTTTAATTATCTAAAAAAAATATAAACATTATTTTAATTAAACTACATTACAATTGACTGTTAAATTTACAAAATACCTAATTTTTTTTGAAGCAAATTTTAGCATGCTAGCAAATAAATAAGAATTGATTTTTATAAACGCAAATATTAATCATACTTAAAATGACCAAATATTTTTCATAAAAATGAATGATGCAATGAATCTAAATGCAGAATTTCTTCAAACAAAGAATAATCCCTTATATACATATGTACGACGTCTGATCAAAAAATAACCGCTATTTTCAATTTTTTTAAAAAGTATTTATTTATTCATCAATCAAACTATCTTGTTCCCTTCAAAGTAATCCCCCTCAGATATAATACACTTATGCTAGCCGTTTTTCCAATCCTCGAAAAACTTCTGAAACGCGCTTGTTGGTATCGCCAACTGCTCCTATATTGATTTTTCTTTTATCTCCTCAATCGTAGCAAAACGCTATCCTTTCATGGTTATCTTCAGCTTTAGGACGAGAAAAAAGTCAGCGGCACCCAAGACCGGTGAATATGGTAGTTGAGGCATGATAACGGTTTTGTTTTTGGCTAAAAACTCACGTACAAGCATCGATGTATACGCTGGTGCGTTATCATGGTGCAATATCTATGATTGGTTTTTCAATAATTCTGTGAGTGGTATTCCTTATTGATCGTACGACCTTATGGCAAGAATTCAAGAATTTACCATGCCATTGCAGTCGAAGAAAATAGTCAGCAAAACCTTTACATTTCACTTCTGGACGTTTCCATTGAGATGATTGGGCTTTGGTTTTTATGTCATAGCCATACACAGATGATTCGTCACCAGTTATGATCTTTTTGAGGAAATCTGGATCATCGTTGACGACGTTCAACAGCTCCTGAGCAATTTCCATGCGACGTTGTTTTTGCTCAACATTTTGCAATTTCGAAACAATTTTCGCTGCCGCACGTTTCATCATCCGTAAAAATTGCTTGGCTTGAGCCGAACGATATACCAACATCATCAGCAACCTCTCTGATAGTGATTCGGCGATTTTCAAAAATCATTTTCTTCACTGCTTCGATATTTTCATCGGTTATTAACGTGCTCGAGCGACCAGGACGAGCATCGTCATTGACATCTTCTCGGCCTCCCATAAACCACAAGTGAACTTGTGTTCTGCTCATAGTAGACTTGACAAACGCCAGAGTCAGCATTACAAATGTCCTTGCGCATTTAATTTCATGTTTTACACAAAACTTATGATCCATTTGATCCATTTTTACGAATAGTAAAAAATCGACCAGCACACCAAAACACGACTAACCTTTTTATCTGTCAAAAACAAACTGATAATCCAAAATGGCTGATATATGCTGCCAACATATATTACATACATGTGTACCAACATAACAGAAAAAAATGAGAAAATCGAACATAACTGACTCACGAAATTTGAAAATAACGGTTATTTTTTGATCAGACCTCCTACTATTTTACCAGAACAACGTAATGAGCTTAGATCAAATATTCAATGTATGGTCACGTTAATCATATGCAATATTTGTAGTCACTGACACATGTAGTATGTAGGTATAATTGAAAATTTCATATTTAAAAATATAAACATTTAAACTAATTACTGAAAAATTGCCAACATTTTAATTATTTTATCTATTTTACAGCCAACCAAACCTCTCCCCTCATAATAATAAGCACCAGAAAAGTAAATTATAAGCCAATTCTGTCTGCTATACACAAAAACCCAAACAACGAGAAATATGGTAAGAAAAAATATAACTGCATTTATATAAACAATCTACACCAACCATAATTAAACAACAAAAGCAGGCAAAACCAAATGTTAAAATTATAAATTTATTTTAAAAGCATAAATAAGTAAATAGTTATGTGCACAAATAAACAAACATATTTACCAGGGTTTGAAAAGCATATACAAATATAATTATTATGAGACAGTAGAGTTGACAGAGATTAACCCTACTTTTATTATATTAAACTATTTTTAATAATTAAATATTCAGTCATATCACAGAATTTAATTCCGTTCGGAAGTGTAATTAATTCCGGTTTTTTACTTGTTTTTTCCGAAATGAAACCATTTTTAATTTGCTATGTGATATTGTAATTTTAGGCATTAATAGGTTTCAATACGAAAAAAATCTTCATTTTACTTTTTCTATAGAAACAAAATAAGAAATTAATTCCACTTCCGAACGGAATTAAATTCTGTGACATGGCTGATTGTAAGTATGGAGCAAGTTTAACTTTTTAACAATAATATATCAAAAGCAATGACCGACATTAAGTTAATTGAAGTTTGATTTTGTATTTTTTTTTCAAACGAATCAAAATGTGTATTTACAAGCACCATAAATGATTAATTCTAGAGTATCCATTCGAATAATGATCATTTAAATAGTCAAACAATTTCTTACGAATAATTATTTCACAATTTAAAAACAACCCTTTTCGGATGACGAATAATTCGATTAGTTTTATGTAGAATAATCGAATAAAACGAATAAATATGTTTATGTTAATGTGTGATTTCTTTTAAGAATTTGTCATAATTTTAAAATTTAAAAAAAAATAGTCCAAAATTTTCCACAATAAACAGATATGTATATGTGTATATAATTTAAATTATTATTATTGAGTAATTAAATTTTATTTTTGATGATGACATTTTTGACTTTCAAAAGGCCAAAAATCCGTCTTGTGGAAAACTATAATGACAACTTATGTTAACAATTTTTAATATAAACGGAAGTTAAATAATGCTTTTCGGTCACTTTGATTGAATGTTGTGAAAGTTCCTTATACAAATACATATATAAATGTACTGCAATAAGTAAGTTATAATTCTAAAAAGAAATATTTGATATTTAGTAATAAATAGTGAAGTGGCTTCAATATATGGCGGCGAAATTTCAGCAAAATCTAAATTATGTATTAATTACGCTATCTATTTGCCCCTTATTGATGATTAAATGAAAATGTTGAAAGTATCTCATTACAAACAAAATACGTATGGGATGAAAATAATTTCATATGTAGTAAAAAACTGTTGGAAACACAATTATATTGCTAATACATATTAATTCAACGAATTGAAATGTCTAAAATATACAGGAATACACAATAAATAATAGAACATAAAACATAATGAACCTTTTTGGTTGGTATAGACGCTATTTCTGAATTGAACCAGTATCATTCTTATAACGTATCAAACAATAGTGGTGAATGAGATGTTGAATATGTTATTTATATTGCGGAAAACATTGATAATGAGAAAGTTGAAATAGACAAAGCACATAATTATTAAAATGAACATATAGTTAGAGTCAAAATTTAGTCTACAGCGAACATTAATTTGTGTGAAGAATAATAGTTTAAAAGAAGATTGTCTATATTTACAAAAATTCATTTATATAAAAATGTTTCGGATAGACTTACTTTTATTAAATAGTTTTCTTTTTCTCTCACAGAAAGATATGTTTTAAGTTTTATCTAACAAAAGAGAAAATGCTCTTAAAAATGTACTCAATACATATACATACATATACACAGAACGTTGAAATATAATAAAATGCGTACAGTTATGAGTAGATCGTACATTAGGCATATTTGTTTAAGGAACCGAATGGAACATAGCAAAGATTTACCAGTAGAGGTTAGAGATTTAATGGTTCTGAATCGAAGCAAACGAAAATTGCTAAAATTATGAACAAAAGCCCGTCCGTTATTGAAAGAAGTAAAGATCGAGGAAACATCAACACTGCAAAACATACTGGTCTAACGCGGTTTCTAATTGACAATGAGGTGCGCAGAATAGTCAGAAATATCAACAAGACTCAAGATTAAGTAGTGCAGTCAAAATAGCTGAAAATAGTAAGCACATCGACAATTAGAAGACAGCTGAATAACCATGGACTTCATAAAAGAGAGTATGGAAAAAACCCGTATATTTCTGCAATAAACCGTACTAAACGTAAAGAATTTGCAAAAACTTAGTTAGTTAGTCTCTTCGCAATCTTTCTGGAATAATGAACTAGTTAGCTATAAGAATAAGCTTGAGATTTTTGGGTCAAAATCAAGAGAAAATGTCTGAAAAACAAAAAATTGTGAGCTGCTTCCAAAGAGCATTAGTGATATAGTAAAACACGGCGGTGTATCTTTGATGGTTTGGCGTTGTATGTCAGCTACAAAACCAGGTAATCTTGTATTAATTGAAAGTACAATGAATAGCCGAAACTACTTGCAAATTTTAAAGAACAATTTGAAAATAAGTGCTGAAAATTTAGGTCTTGAAACGCATGGGTCTTTCACCTAGACAACGACTTAAAACATATTGCATACAGGATTTGTGGATAATTTTAGAAAGGAACATCAAAAAAAGAAGCAATTTATTCAAAATCGAACTCCGTGCAGATTTAAGAGACGAGTGGGGTAAATTTACTTAGAAAAAAATATTAACATTTAATTTTTTAATTTTTTTTAATATAAAATAGGATGTAATCATTCCACTGTACACTAAGTTTTGATTGTTTCTCTCAGATACTTATTTCTTCTTCTCACAAAACATCCCTGAAATCACTTTTAATTTAAAAAAAAAATATAGAAGAAAACATTAACCATCAATTAAATTTTAAGTTCATTAAAACTTATATATTTCTTATTATATATTTCTTATTATAAAAATATTTTGCATGCTGTATACTAAATTTTGACTCTGACTGTACGAGTATATAAATGATATTATTAAAGATGGCTTTACTCTATATACGACTTGATAAAGAAATAACATTTTTATTTTCCTTTATTTAACAAGTAAGAAAGTATAGTCGGTCAAGCCAGACCATATAATACCCTACACCCAGTATATGCATAAAACAGTTTTTCAGAAATGTGCGCTATATGTGAGATATGACCTATTATGGACAGATCATCAAAAAAATTAGTGTCATGATTTTTGTGAATATAAATACAGCTAATTCTGTTTTTACGCGATAGATACGTTCCTCGAAAATTCGCGTAAAAAAAGATAGAGTATCCATATTAAAGGAATTGGTTCCTGCATGAAATACCAGGTAAAACTTTAATCGCTAGAAATATTTTCGAAACCATGATCAGTTGCTGGTGATGGTTCAGTGATTTTGGTCACAAATTCCGTTATTAATCGTTGACTTCCAGTTTTTATAAGACTGTTATGTAATTCACGATAACTACCCATTAATAATTTCAGTTCACGTTGAAATTTCAAGGTTGCTTTTCGTACCAGACGATTTTTAGTGCTGCCAACTATGTGTTTAATTTAAAATTCTCGAAAACAACGTTTTTCTGGTAAAAATACATTTATTTTTAGATCGTGTTAAATCAAATGTAGTCGCATAAAAGCAGAGTGAAATATTTATTTGGAAATGCGTTAAATCAAATTCGCGTAAAAACAAACTCGCGTAAAAACAGAATTAGGTGTATTGTGTATGTTAAACTTTATCTGGATATAAATACTTTTAAAAGATTTATGGAGGTTAAAGTTGATTACGGGGAGGATCTTATATGGGAGTTCCGACTAATTACGGACCGACCATTATAAAATTATGTGTCATCATTTCTGTATATTATTTGTGTCGAATTTTATTTGATTACCAACATTCTTAAGAAATTTATGATCTTTAAAGTGATTTTCGGAAGTGGGCCTTATATGGGAGCTACGACTGATTATGGATCGATCTGCACAAAATTTGTAGATGTGATTTGTCTTCATATACCACTTATTTGTGATAAAATTTGTTTGTTTCCTTGCATAATTCAAACATTTATGAGCGGTAAACCCCAATTTCGGGAGGACTTTTGTATGGGAGCCAGGTGAAATAATGGACCGATTTTCACCAGTTTCAATTCCATCCATCGTAGGGCCGAAAAAATATCACTTACCAAATTTTATCAAAACATCTTCAAAATTGCGACCTGTACTCTACGCACAAGCTTTAGATGGACAGCCAGCCAGCCAGCCATCCGGCCAGACGGACGGACGGACGGACATCATTAAATCGACTCAGAAAGTGATTCTCAGTCGATCGGTATAATTTAAGGTGGGTGTTGGACCAATATTTCTAGGCGTTACAAACATCAGCACAAATCCAATATACCCTCCCCACTATGGTGGTGTAGGCAGTGCTGATATTCTGCCGTACCGGAACCGGTTGTTAAAATTTTAAAAATTTTCCGTACCGGTTGTTGCATATCATGTTTTTTTGCTTTTACGGTTTTTATACTATGTGTATTTATGAAGGTGATATAGTCTCGGCAACAAACACAATCGGCCATAACCATTTTGACTATAGTTACAAATTAATTAAAAGTAGGTTTTAAGTTTAAAGTTGTTTTTAAGAAAACCCGACTTTATTGTTTGTCTATGGTTCTGGCCCAATATTTTTCAGTTGTCAAATGATTTGAGTGGTCCAAAGGTACAAATAACTGCTTTTATTTTGGTCATACATTGGATTCTTTGATGATTTTATCTTACAGCTACTCACATGATATTTTTTAACATACTAGTTTATGTATTAAATTGGATTTATTTTCAAAAATCATTATTTATCATTTTCTAAATTTTCAGTTTTTATTATTAATTTAAAATAAACAAATTTACTTTACTTTGAGTACAAAAAACATGCGCAAATTTGACAGGTGAAAACTCAGCATAAACAAATTTTAAAATTTTCGCTATTTTTATCAAAATTTGACAAAAATACAATTTTTTTAAGCGAACCGGTTGTTGAATATTTCGAATATCACCACTGGGTGTAGGGTATAAAATTTTTATTTATTCGTATAGTTCGATACATTTTTAATATGTGCACGAATTATTCGAACAAGTTACAAACTTTTATTCGAATTATTTGATTCATTCAAACAAAAAAATACTGAATAATTTGAGCAATCAAGTTAATTCAGATTATCGAAATTATGCGTATACTTGTTGTAATTTTCACTTATTAATCATACTCATAAATTCAATTCAAAACATATAGAAATTTATTACAATTTCAATACAATTTGAAATTGTACTTTGTTTGTATTCTATGAACTTATTATTGCATAAAAATAAAAAAAGTATCAAGTTCTAAAAAAAAATACAAATAAACCCCATGTACTTAATTATGCATCATACTGAAACTTTAGGAATGATAGTATTTTTAATATTAAGTCCAAAGTCCGAAATGCCAGCATGTAACAGAACCACATATGTATATTTGTTTTTAGTCTTCTACTGTCCAATTTCTGTGGTCTCTGGCAAACTTCAAACATGCCTTAACATTTTATATCGACAATGCAGGTTTTCATATTTTTACTACTGAGATGTAATCGAATTCGCGAAGGTCTCGCTTTGATGTCCATCAATTAAAGAGTTTTCTATTGCTATATAAATTAATTTTAGTGTTAAACACTTGTCTGTTATCATTTGTAGTATCTTGAGACATGCGTCCGCATTTGGTACTAGCTTTTTGTGACCTCTGATTTTTGATTGATTTTTTTAGCTATTACTTGCATAGAATAGCTACTTTTTGTAATTACTAGAATATTTTCCGCAATGGCTCTTAATAGTTTCTTGTTTATTTAATATAGTTTGATTTGTGTTGGAAAATTTTCAAAAAATATTTACTACATGCATTTAAATTAATATCAAACTAATGTTTTTTTTTTAAGTCATATAGAAACATACACATACTAATGTAATGATTATCTTTGATATTTTTGTGTAAAAATTTTAAAAGACACAATTGTTGAAAATTGAGTACAAGCAAAATTTTTTGTAAAAAATAGTTAAACATATAAATGATTTTTTTCTATTTCATATCGTTTCACATTATATTATTTTGTTTAGAATTAAAAAATGAAAAAAACATTTTTTAATTTTCTTTATACGTTTTATTTTTACGCAAAATAAAAGGTAAAACACCCAAACATGTACTTATTTGTGCTAACTACATGTTTCATTATCCATAACAAGGCAGTTGTTTAATTTTCTTATAAATTTATAGTAAAGAATTTTCGGGAACACCATTCCGCTTTTCATTACGATTTGCATATTCTTTCACGATACTTGTAATTGTATTGGTGTTGTTCAAAGATTCCCTGATTTTACTTTATTGAACGTAGTATCTTCTTTATAAGTTACTAGTTACTTTTAATAACATTTTTGATTGATTTTTTTTTGCGATATGTGTATACGAGTATGTGTATCGTTTCATAACATCACTTGCAGCACTCGCATTGTATTGTCGAGTGTTAGCTATGAACTTTTCCATCTTTCTAGCAACATATTGATTCCACGTCAAAAGAACTTCTAATCTTTTGAGGCTAAGAAGGAATAAAACCAATTTTAGATACCCTGTTTCAAAGAGAAGCAAGCGTATGCCAGAGAAAACGTTCTGTATCGATCGAAACAAATATAAGTCGAACGGAGTAAGATCTGGACTATAATGCGTCCAAAGTAAAACTTTGATTACAGTGTTAATGTGGACAAAAGGCTGAGCATGACATATAATCAATCTTGCTAAGATTAAGGCTGGAATCAAAATTGCAGTGACATGCCCAGGACTTTGACAAATATAGCAAAAACAATTTTGGAAATGGTTAGTTGGCAACTGTGGATGATCATAGTGCTTAATACAAGTCATTATTCTACTGGTGAATATAATAAAATAGATTCTAGTTTAACTATTTTCTAGTTATACCATCACTTAAATTTCTAGATGTAAATTTAGTTATCCCGAATTCTTCCACATATTAAGATTTTCAATGATCGCTACTTGATTTTTATTTATTTCAAAAACAGTTTAAAAGAGTCTGTAACAAATGTTGCAACATGCAAAATATACCAATTGTTTGCAATAAAGGAGTGTTATTTGTAAATATAACATGCCGCTACAACATATGTATGTAATATAAGTATCACAAAACAACAACAACAACTAAATTTCAAATAGAACAACATGTCTTATAACTTAACAATAATAACAAACAAAAACAACAACATTGACATCAACTAGTAACTAACTATGTTGTATAAAACAACATGTTAATAAAGTAACACTTGTACTAAGAGCATAAACAATTTGGTTTTGGCGGAAATATCAACAAATAACTTACGTTATGCTATTTTATATTTTCTCCTGTTGTTGGTAGTGTTGGTGGTGTTCTTTTTTTTTTTTTTGCCCCACCACTTAGTTTGAGAAGACAGGTGGTTGGTTTTACTGGCACGATGGTTGTTGTCAATTTGTTGGCTATGCCGTTCTGTTGGAAGCAAATAAATATATGCAGAATTAAATAATGTAAGCAGGTAGTTTTATGGTTTAAACTCAGTATGCAGCATATTAAATATGAGTATACTGCATGAATAAACATTGAAAATAAGCAAGAGGCAGTTCACGAAAATGTTTTGTTGCTAGAATTTATAATGCACCGCCACACTGCACAATGATTTGCTAGCATATAGCAACTTGACGTAAAGGACACATTTATGCTTTAGAAAAGTGAAGGAAATGCTAAGAATAAAGAAAATCATTAACCTGTAATTCATAATTATGTCAATCAGGAGAAGATAGGTTTCTGGTATTTATAAAAAACGCTACAAAACTGTTATACCACCATAATTACAGTGCACTATTTCCAATGATATTTTGCGAATGACATAAATTGTGCAAACATTTTTTTAAATTTGTTTTCAGAATATACCATTTTCGTAATGTGAGAAAAATCGCCATGAGTATGTTATTACATATATGCTTTTTACATATTAATGTAATTTGATTAAGTTTAATTTATTTTCGAAATAACAAAGATTCCCCAAAATTTTTCCAAAAAGCTTATTCTTATTCTTCAGAAGCTCAACAAAACCTCGCACACTTTTAGAAAAGTACGTTTTTTTCATATATTGCACGCAAAATGTATATTATACACACAATGGGGCGAAATCGAAATTTTTTTGAAAACCAAACTTTCATTTCTACCCGAGGTAATGAGTTTTGAAGGACCATCGTTATCGGTTATTTCCAAAATAAAACGTTTCTAAGCCAAAGTATAAATATACAAAAAAATTATGAACTTGGTGAAAAGGCAATTATTTACAAAGTGCATCTTTGTTACCTCTTCAACTATCTTCATATGCAATATATTGACTTCTATATTACTATGCTAAGTAACTCGTCTATCTATCTAAACTAACTAACAATAAGTTAAAATAATATATCTAATAAATTTTAATTGTTAGTCCAGCCAGTGCCGGATGATAATTTTTTACCATTGTTGTTTATGTATGTTAAATAGGCATTATTCCTTCTTGTCTTCGGTTCCGATCCGCTGTATCCCTTCTTATTAGTCGAATATAGCCACTGTTATTTAACATTTTGCAGGGTATTGGTTTTGGGTGCACTTCAATGTTTTTAAAGTATTTTTCTGCATTTTTTAGGATCTCAGTTTTTTCCAATTATACCATATACCAGGGTGGTAATTGAAATTAATCCCAATTAATTGACTCGTTGGCAGAAACTCTAAGCTTAGTTTTGATTGTAAACTGCTACTTTATAACACAATCAGAAAAACTATATGGTTTTATGGAATTTAGCTATGGGGAACGTTTCAAATGTACACATAATTCGAAGACGCCAAAACAAATTGCTACGAATAATCACAATAAGATAGAATGTGAAGTCTATTGACTTCTATATGAGTATCCCAATTGTGTTACGTAGATAGTCTGCCATTCTAAGCCCAAATTGAGTTCATCTATTAAGGTCTAGACGCATCTACAATACTAGGCCAATTATTATTATTAGAAGCTTGAAATAGCTTCATATTTTTTCTCAGCATTCGTCCTTGTCATTATTAGTCTCACTCTGAAGATCATCTATTTGAAGAGGTAATAGTTTTTATTTGATATACAAATTATTGAATAAATCAGGTCAACGTAATAAAAAAATATATGAATACCCACAATTATCCCTAGCTTCGGCAATTTGAACAATCTTAGTCTATTGTAATGATTAGGCGGTTATTTGGAATAAGTATTTATGTAGGTGGATCAAAAAGTGATAAATGCATGCAAGTTTGTGGATTAATCGCTTTTCAGTTACAAAAATATTAAAACATTTATGCAACCGGATTTTATGCTAACAATGTCTAATGTCAAGTTATGCCGTTTAGTATTTGCTAATTGCTAAATATTTCATCTGACTTTGATATAGAGTATTATAATCCGTGCACACAGTCTTTAAATGTTTATATGTAGTACCGAGACTGCGGCTGGCAGGTTCCTGTATGTTTATTCCAATTTTGGTTTTACACTCACAATAACCACAGCCAAATTGTGAGTGTGAGTGGTTTTTTATTTATTTTTCAAGCCTTATAGTTTTTTTAGTTTGGTTCAAATGCACAGTAATATAAGCCATTTTAAAAACATTTATTTGTGTAGATAGAATATTATTATATGCAGTTATACATATGCATATATGTAGTGTGTTTATTTGTATATCAATGAATTTTATGTAAACTCATTCTTTTATATAGAATTATATTATATTTATTTATTATACCAGTATATAAACATAAAAGCAGACAATAGAATCATAAAAATGTTTATACTAAATTTAAAATACATGCATGTAAATTATACTTACAGATATACTTGGATTATATATAAATATAAATGTTTTTGTACAAATGTAATTATATTAATTCAATTTTAAACGTCAAAGTCATCCAAACGTAACTACGTACACATTTCTACATAAATTGTAGGTTATGCAATGTGTACATTTCTTGCAACGACGATCAGACATGAGGTCTATAACCAACAACCCATGAATTACATGTGAATTCAAAAACACATACATATGTATATAAATGAGTTGTGTAAACATATTAAATGAAATATTATAAAGTTGTTTGGAAAAAGCATTTCTAGAGTGGGTAATAAAATACTGATATTATTTTATATTACATGTATAACCACGTTTACTCTTAAATTTTTTTTTTTTTTAATATAGTTTTTTTATTATTGAATCTTTCTTATCGAAATTTACAATATGTATTCAAATCTTAATTCTACTTGTTGTTTCTTAGTTGTTACCAATGTAACCACTAACTGCTGTATTCAATTTTTAGAAATGTCTTCTAGTTAGGCTCAAAGTATCGGTTCTTCTTAGCCTCTGGTGACCTTCGAACTAAAGCAGACCCCGAGCTAGGTAGTTAGGGTAGGCCATTAGTTTATCGATGTAGCTAGTTGAATATTTTTTAATTTCCTCCTGGATAGAGGGAACGTTGAGATCTCTGTGGATAATATCATTACGTATATACCATGGGGCGCAGACAATTTGTCGTAATATTCTGGACTGTCTTCTTTGAAGCTTTTGGATGTTAGATGAGCATGCAGTTCCCCATAATTGGATGCCATATGTCCATATTGGTTTTATAATGGACTTGTATAAGCGAATTTTGTTGTCTAACGACAAGATTGAGTTTCGACCGAGAAGCCAATGTAGTTGAGCTGCGTTAAGTTTCATAGCCGTTATTTTCGCTTCAATATGACGAGACCAGGTCAAGCGTCTATCTATATGAATTCCCAAGTACTTAACATGGTTTTCTACCGGAACAGTGATGTTATTTATTTTTACAGCTGGGCAGGTTTGTCTTCTGAGCGTGAAATTTAAGTGAGCACATTTAGCCGGGTTAACCTTTATTCTCCATTTTTCTAGCCAGGCCTCTAGTTCATTGATGTGGGACTGCAGATTTTGCGATGCGACTTTTGGGTCATGGTTAACGCTAATAAATGCTGTGTCGTCTGCAAATGTGGAGGTATGCATACTCAGGTTTGCTGGCATATCCGCTGTGAATATTATATATAGAAGCGGTCCTAATATGCTGCCTTGGGGGACACCAGCAGTAATTTTCTTGAGGGGGGAGTATTTATCTTGTGCCCTTACCATGAATGTCCTGCCTGTTAGATAGCTCTCCAGAAGCTTGTGAGTGTTTTGAGGAAGCATTCGTGTTATTTTGATAAGTAGCCCATCATGCCAAACTTTGTCAAATGCTTGGGAAATGTCTATAAACAGGGCTGAGCAGTATTGCTTCTTCTCAAACACCGATCTAATTAGGGTGACAATTCTATGCACTTGTTCTATTGTACCATGTTTCGCTCTGAATCCGAATTGCTGATCCGGGATGATTTCGTGTTCATTTAGGTGAGGAGTTATACTTAAAACGAATATTTTTTCGAAAAGCTTCGATACTCTTAAATTTAAAATTATTTTCTGTAACGCGCAAAAAATGTGTATAGTATATCTCATGAAAAATTAATTTTTTTTTATTGTTTATTATATTTTCATTTGGAAAAGTTGAAGATCTACAAGCCACCTGAATGCAAATTCAGATATTCGCGAACTTTTAGAAAATCTTCTTATATTAAATTTGAAATTAAAACACGTTTTCAGTTGAAATATTTTTTTCAGTTATTTTTAAACTAATTATTTAAGGATTTGTTCTATTTTTGTTCCAATCTTTAATTAAAAACATTTCCTTTGAAACCTAATTCAAGTTTATGAACAAATTTCAATTTATCTATCAGTTTGTTTTATTTTGCTTAATTATATCGCTCTTAGTAAAGGCTTAATAGTGAGAAATTGAAGCAAACTTTATTTTTAATTTAACCTTTTCTTATAAAAAGAGAATCTATTTCTTGCAAGAATTTTATTATAAATACTTTATCTGTTTTTTTTCTGTTTGTTTTTTTTTGTTGAAATAAAATGTTCTTGACACTTTTAATTGAATTTATTACTATCGATCTAATCGGAAGCCTTTTGCCAAAAACTACAAATGTACCAGTAGAAAGCAGCAGAAAAGTAAAGTAGTAAATTTAATTTGTGAAAGTTATTGAATAAAGTTTGTTTTTCTTAGAGTCCTTTTCTACACCCACTTTTAAGCAAAACTATGGGATGAATGCCTAGTGAAAACTTTAGATTATATTTATAAAATTCAATAATTAAACATTACGCTATTTAAAAATATTTAAAACATGTAATTTTAAGAAATATTAACAACTAAGTAATATATTTAATATAATGAAGTCTCTAAGTATTTTCTAAAGAGCATACTTCTCTTTACAAATTTAATTTTATACAAGACAAAACACTTTGGAAAGTTTATTCAACAAATAATAAGAAAATAAAATACAAAAGTAAAACAAATATATTTATTATTAATTTATAAGTAAATTTAAACTGAGACGTATATTCTGCGTAAAAATATTTAAGCATTAGTTAAAATTAAGAAACTTACATTTATTTATAAGATTGTATTTATCAAACTTTTTGTTTATAATACAAATAACAAATAACCCTCTTCAATAGTATTCGCTTGTTAAAGCTAAGCTACAGATCTAATGGTCGGTGTACAAGTTCATATAGCTATTTAATAAATGCTTAATAAATTGCTTGTCAAATACAAATGGGAGCCAATTAACTGTAACTCGTACTAAAACAGTGAAAAAGTTATTTATTTACGTTTTTTTTTTACATGATTTTAAGAACGTAGTAGCGTATTATTAATACAGAACTTATAAATAATTATTTATTACTCATACGCATTTGTAGTACACTGTTTTTAAACAAGATAAACAAACAAAACAAAATAATATGATTCTTTTATCAAAATTATAAATCACATTTTATCAAAATGGCTTGTAATTTGTAAGACTGTAATCGTTTAGCTCTTTATAGACTTAATTCAGACCACATACTGCACTATACAGTGACACATTCAGCATGTAAATGCTTTGCAACAGTTTCTCATAGATTTTCAAAAGCCTAAATTTTGCATGTTTTTTACGTATCCAGAAAATGAAAATGGGCTTCTTATGAATAAATGATTTTCCAAGAAAAACCAGCGGATTGTACTTAAATAAACTTTTAATGTTTTAATGATATTATCGAGGGAAGTTTAATTAATTCTATGACAAGAAGTAAAATGTAAAAACGTTAATGGTATTTAAAAAACTCTTTTACAAGGAATCAGAAGCCTATAATTTTAATTATAGGTTTTTAATTTTTATTTTTTATAATTTTTTTCGAGATTAACTAACTTCTATTGCTCATAAATTTCTATCTGTAAACAACAAACGAAGTATTACCAAATGAACTTAAGGAAGGATTATAGTTAAAATGTCAAAAAAACCCATTTAATGATATTCTGACGCAGGAAATCTTGCTCAGGCCAGGTTAATATTATTGTGGCTGATGTAATACGACATGATGACATGATGTAATACGACAAGAAACCTTAATAAGAGTTAACCACATCATACATACCAATTAAATTCACAGATGCCTATAAATAAAGTAGTCAGATAAGATAGCTTCATATAAGTTAGAAAGAAACTATAAGCAAAGCCGGACTAAGATAAACATCAGGCAAAACTGTCAGGAATTGTAGAAGCCTCCATACTGTCTGATTATGAGACCTGGATAGCCGAAGTTAGAGATATGTTTGTCAAGAATTTTAAAAATCTTCTTAAGTAAACCAAATAACCATCATGCGTGAAATCAGAATACAAAAATGGAATTGGCTAAATAAACTTGGTGCAAAATCTACGATAATGTAATCTGTACTCGTATTGCAGTTGGGTAGACTCCGCAAGGTATACATGGACAAATAGAGGTCCACAGTAACAAAAAAGTCATCAAGAATATTATTTTTGTTATTTTACAACACAAAAACAAAAACGTACTAAACATTTTAAAGAGATTCACTAAAGCAGAACAAATTTATGTGGCTATTGAAAAAAAAATAAAAAAATATACAAGAAACTGCTGAAAGAAAAAGGAAAACATATTGTACAAGGAAAAAGTTAAAAAGAAAGAATAATTATTAATTTCATAATCGAACTGTTAATTTTACTTTCTTGATAATTTTAGTTAGGCTTGAGTTCATTAAATTTAATTTTCATTAAATTATTTTTACTGAAGTTAGGAATTACAACTTGTACAAAAGTGGACAAAAACATAATAAACAAAAACAAATGTATTCAAGTTTTCGAGACGAAGTCTTGACATGAATACGAAAAAACTGAAGAAGAAAAGGAAAAAACAACTATGAATAGAAATTAATAAAAAATGATAATTACAACAAAAACTTCGAACTACAAGAACTAACACAGGTTAAAGGATTGATGTTTGTCTGTTGACTGGCCGGCACCGCAGTGGTGTATGTGGTTGGAACGCAAAGAATTCTGATGATAGAAAGTGGGATTTCTCGAAACATATGTAAATTCAACAACCCAGGTTCGAATCCCAGTCAAGAAAAAGTTGTAATTCCTAACTTCAGTAAAAATAATTTAATGCAAATTAAATTTAATGAACTCAAGCCTGACTAAAATTATCAAGAAAGTTAAAAAGAAAGTTTAACATCAAAAAGAAAATATTTATTCGAAATATTTCTACTAACATAAAACCACATTATAGTATTTCAGTTTTAAAAATTCGTTATATAAAAAATGCTCAAATTCGCATAATTTGAATATGCATTCAATATAGTAGCAATAAACACAATATCAGGAACGCGACAACAAATATAATTCGTTTTTCAATTTCAAACAGATGCAGCCAAAAACTACTTATATTTGCGTTATATATATCACGTTTATTTTTAATATATATTGAAATTAAAGTTTTGTATTAAATCTTAAAAAAAAAACGTTTAAGATTTTTCACTGTAAAAACTAACGAATATCATATTATTGACCTTTAAAACAATCATATAATATTACCACTAATGGTGAAGGTATAATAAAAAAAGTTCATGCATTTTAAATCAGAATTTTTCAAAAATTTATGAAATATTTATAAAAATTAATTTTTTTAGCTATATAAAGTTTATTTACTATAAACAAATATACAAATAAAATACGTAACACATTCAAAAAGCTAAAAGCATAATAATGATTACTAGAATGACTAATAACCGAATTCTCGGTCATTAGTTAACCATTGGTAAACTAAAATACTAACTATTGTTTAACTATTACTTGTTATTATTATGGCAAACGAAGCATTGCGAATAAAGAATCATTAGTTAAGCCTTTGTCTTTAGCTAACTAAAGACTGTGAATTCGACCATAAGAAGTTTATTACAGTAGTATATGCTGTAAAAAATGTGATGAGAACTACATCATTACATCATTTGTCAGCAAATAACAAAAGGTTTTATATACATAAACTCATTCACTTCGTTAAACTTAAAATATTTATATTTTTTTCTGGCTTGATGATGTCATGTCGTATTTCCTTTTTAACACATTTTATGTTATGTGGATATAAAAAGCAACATTCACATTAGTTAAAGTAAAGTATATTTGTAAATATAAAATTCGAAAAATGTTTAGAGTATTTTGTGCCAAAAAGTAAAAAATGCTCTAGCAATTAATTATGATGTAAAGTATTTTTTATAGTCGAGGTTGCCTGATTAAGAAATATTAGCATCTATTTCGACTTGGTACTATAAGAAGTAAAGCTGAGACTGATATTGTTCTAGATAGTGTTCTCTCATGAACTTTGATAAAACGTAAACTTTTTTGCTAAGCTTTCTGCATTTTAGAATTAAACATAGTCAACTAAATTTGTACCAGCGGATACAACTTTGAACACTTCGTTACGATCGTGTCAAAAATGGAGAACAGTGTGAAATGATCAGATTTATTTAGAACATATATTTTTATTGTCTTTTTTGTATCTTTTAAGGTTTTCCAAAACAATTTATAATCATATATAATCAATCTATAATATATAAAAAATAAGTAAAATTTTGCCTTAACTTTGCTAATCAAAACACAAAATGTACAAATTTTGCAGCTTTTAATTTAAATATAAATCATTGAAGCTCTTATACAATTTGTGTAATCCTGTAACAACGCAGGGAGTAACAGATTTTATTTTATATAGTGACAACACCCATCATAACTCATAAATAAAAAAACAATAAAAAGTGGTTAAAAAATACAAGAGACATCAAATGTTTCTTAAATGCTGGTTTACAAAAAAAAAAAAAAAATAAAATTAACACAAAAAAATGCGAATGCACAAAACTACATAAACAATAAACACAGTGGCAATTTCCTTAGGGTTCTGAAGAGTACTTTTCATTTAGTCTTAATGTTGTAATGTCTCCCAAAATAAACTCAGACAACAACAGTTGCTGCTGCTGCTGCTGCTGCATGACTGCGAGTATTTAACAAATATGTCACCCAAAACAAACATAACTTTAGTTTCTTGTTTAACAATGTTAATGCTTGTTGTTGCTGCTTGTAATGCTGACGATGATGATTTTGCTGTTGTTTATGATGATGTAGCTGTAGCTATTTGTTGGTGATGATAAAAATGATGACAAACGTTCACTTTGTACGTAAAGTTTCGTATAAAGTTTCACAAATTAAATATTTGTTTGATTGAAGTTAATGTACTTGTACACATATTTTATGTACCCAACTAACTACTGAGTTTTATTTTATTTTCTCATCTTTTCTTTTACGTTTATTTTCCATTATTTGACTTTTTTCTTTTGCTTGTTTTGCCAATTTTTAACATTTGTCTTTTAGAACTTTTGCTTTTTTTATCGTGCACTCATTATGCCGGTGTTACTATCTATATATGAAAGGATATTTGTGGATTAACCCTTTGAAGAAAACTGTTGAGATATTTATACCGATAATATATTTATAGCAAACGTTGTAAAATATAAGGTTTGGACTACTAAAGGTCTATAAAGTTAAAATACTATTCTGTCTTGGAGCCAGTTTATATATAAAATTTAAATAGCCAAATTACGGATAGATGGGCGGACGTTTATTGATACATACTCCTTATTGTTGATATATATATATATATGTATATATTTAAGTAATATTTATTATTTGAAGTATTAATGAAATATATACGATGATGAATTTCAATATGCCAACAACAGTGGGGAATATAATTGAGTACATGTTTGTGCTTTGTGCACCTTTTATTACACAATAAAAATAATACTTAAGTAACAACAAATTTGTAATATTAATAATAAAGAAGAATACACACACATTGTAAACGTACGTAAATTTCGTTCTTACTCACAACATGTAATAAGAAAAATGTTTAATTCCCGCATTCTATTTCTCAATAATGGTGAGTTAAATATATGGTCTTTACAAGTAGATCTTGGACAATAAGCATTGCTGATGACGGCCTTGGCAGGGTAGAAAATGCATTCCAGTGTGCCAATTGTCTAGAAAAATATAACTTTACAATGGTATTCTTTGAGTTATTAATAAAATGAACTCAAGCCGAAATAATAAGAAATTTTCTTTAATAAAAATAACAGAGAGGATTTAAAATTTTTTTTTGTCATTTAGTTTAGGTTTAGTGCTAAATAAAATAATTTACAGTGCAAAATGCAAAATAATAATTTTTGGAAAATAAAAAATTATTACAAAAATTGTGTCTTTTAAAATATTTGCACAAAAATATCAAAGTTTATCATTAGATTTTTATGTGTTTGCTTTACTTAAAAATAAAATATTACTTTTTTTACTAAATGAATTGCATGTGGTAAAGACTTTTTGCTAATTCAAACACAAATCAAATTATAATAAAAATTACAATAAAGAATGATGAAGCTGTTAAGAGCCGTTGCGTACATTATAGTAGCAATGACAAAAAGTAGCTATTCTACACGAGTAATAGCAAAACAGCTTAAATTAAGTCAATCAGTAGTCATAAGAGTCCAAAATTTCGTTCCATTGTTCCCTGTTCACAAATCAGAGGTCACAAATAGCTACTAACGAATGCGGACGCACGTCTTATGATAACACAAATGAAAACAAGTAATAACCCAGTATATGTTTAAAAACTGTTTTTTTTTTTTAGTAATAAGCGCTCTATGGGAGCTATGCCTATTATGAACCGATTATCCGAATATTCAATATTATGACTTCTGTGCACATTGTTATGTTTTTGCCTTTTAAATCTTTTAACTTAACCGGATTCCTTTTAATTGCAAAACAAAATCGTCAAGCAGTTAAAAGAAAATATAACGAGTCTATATTTATTCTTAAACTACACGTTCATAGTTTAAGAACACACTTAAAATACAATTTAAGAACACCTTGATGTTCACACAACGATGCCTTACAATAATTTGAGTGGCGCCGTTAGTCTATTTCTACACCAATCATAATTTCTGGATGGTTCGGAGCTAAGATATTAGAATGTTTATGACTGGAAGTTTAGAATGTTCGTATTAAAATTTAATGTTTCCATATTGCTAAACAAGTTGTATGTAGATACACATGCAGTATGTTGATACCGGCCGTTAAATTTAAATTGAAATATAATTTCGTAACAATATAATTTTTTTTGTGTTTAATTTTATCCCGATATAAAAACTCTTTAAATATTTGTACATATTAAACTGACTTTCGAAGTGGATATTATATGGGAGCTTTGACTAATTATGGACCGACTGCTACAAAGTAAGATGTTCAATTTCAATACCAACCATATTTGGACGAAAAAGATATCATATATCAAATTTTATCAAAATATCTTCTACCTTACGCACAAAGTACCAACCAGATGGATGGACGGACATCATTAAATCAACTCAGGAAGTGATACTAAGCCGATCGGTATACTTAAAGTCTACTATTTATGGGCGTTACAATTTAAAAACTTACGTTTATGATGACGATATTGTTAGTTAAGACGCATTTAAAGTTTGTCAGAAAGCACAGAAATTTGACAGTAGATGACTGGAATCTTCAGAGGAATTCAAATTTAATCATTTTAAAGCCAACAGAAACAATATTTCTGGTAGCCGAACAGCACAGAGAATTCAATGATATCATGTAAAGGAAGTAATGAGGCACGGTGGAAAGTCATGGTATGGTGTTGCTATATCACTGTAAAGATTTAAAGAAATAATGAGGGAAGAAAACTACCTGTGTATTTTTCAAACTCATCTTTCTGATTCTGTAGATAAAACACTTTATCACATGGATGACGGTACTTTTCAGGTTGACTTCCATAAAGCATGAAAAAACGGCTTAGTAAACAGAATTTCCTTTTGATGCAGGGGCTAGCAAAAAGTTTTGACCTCAATCCAATTGCGAAATTGTTATCTATCGTGAAGGGACAATACCGATTACCTCTAACTCATTTAAATGAATCGAGTTCAGTCTTTAACCCTAGGAAACTAACATACGTAAATTTTACGTGCAGTTGTTTTTCCTATTGTTGATACACGAGCATCTAGTAACCTAAGTGTACCAACTGCAACAAGTGCTTTCTATAATAGTTTCTCTGCAAGCGCAAATATATAAACAAGACATTGAAGTGCTATTGGAGCAAGAACATATAAAGAAGCACGTAAAAATTAATTATTGTAAATATTGCCACTACATATATACATATGTAAAAAATGTTTTGTATACTGCGTTTTATATTAATTTAATATAAGTTTGGCTTAATATGACTCTTTTAATAAATAAAACGCAAAAAATACAAATTTTCCCACATTAACTGAAGCGCGTTAAGAAAGCCTTCATAAGTTAGTTAAAGTTTAAGCTCAAATTCCCTAAGTTGATTAACGAAATGGCATTTTGCCAAAATGAGATTGAAAATTTTTTGATATTTATTTAGTCGGGCTCGAGTTCAATAAATTTAATTTTCATTAAATTATTTTTACTGAAAGAATTGTTTTACAACATGAAATCTATATTAAAATTTATTGGTAATTTTTCTTGGCTGAGCTGGGGTTGAACCTGGGTTGAATTTACATGTTTCGAGAATCACCACATTCTCTCATCAGGATTATTTGTATTCTAGCCTTCTGCACCACTGCGGGGCCTGCTAGCCAACAGACAAACATCAATCTTTTAACCAGTGTTACCGGTGGTTCAAAATTTGCTTTAATTATCATTTTTCAATTTTATTTATTTACATGTTGAATAATATTATATAATCAAGTATATATTTTGTATTAATTATATGATTAGGTTATTATTGCCATATTTGTATAATAACTTTGGTTAAACATCAGAAATATCCCTTTGCTATAACTTAAAGTACAATGAAAAAAATAAATAAATAGTATTTTGTTTTAACCTTAACTGCACTTGTTTTTTAATCATCAACCCCAGCGGTGAGCATAAACCGAAATAAAATATATTGAACTGAACTCCAGCGCCTAATTCTGTGGAGTAATTGTTATATATACAACCCAAACCAGCCGATAGCTGCTTGACCCTGGAACATCAGAACATCATTGCCTTCAAATAATTGGAAGGGTAGACTTCCCTGACGACTACTGACAGAGGCCAATCAACGTCAGTTTTCTACCAAACCCCATAGTGTTTTGTTCATTGATTCTTTGAGTATTGATATGAACATTTCCTGTCATTAGCTTAAAAAGAGCTAGCTTGACTATCTGTCAGATAACGGAACTGAACCAAAGATGTCTTGTGTCCTTTTTTGACACTTGCTTTTCAAATATTGTATCTAAATTTACTGGTTAAAGTTTTTGTCAAACTACATATAAAAATTGCTAACTTTTAGCTGTGGTTGTGGCACTTATGCTTTAAAAACAATTGACACACCTTAAGTGTATTAAGTAGTAACACTTAATCCTTCACCACATTCTTTGTGGGTTAATGAAATTAAAAAAAGAAATCAAAAGTGATGTAAATTAAGAAGACAGAACAGCACAACTATGTATTTTACTAAACTGAAACAAACAGAAGGTATTGTTTACAATATAAATTTATTATTTTTGTTTTAAGTAACAGTTTTTTTATACCCTACACCACAATAGTGGGGAGGGTATATTGAATTTGTGCTGATGTTTGTAGTGCCCATATATATCACCTAAATGTATATCGGTCGACTCAAAATCACTCCCTGAGTCGATTTAACGATGTCCGTCCATCCGTCCGGACGATGTCGCAATTTTAAAAATATTTCAATAAAATATAATATTTCTTCGGCCTAAGGACGGATGTGATTAAAACTGATGGAAATCGGTCCATTACTTTACCTAGCCCAAAAAAAATGTCCTCCCGAAATAAGGGTTTAACGATCATAAATGTTTGAATTATGAAAGAATTCAACCAAATTTCACCACAAATGAGTAATAAATGAAGCTAAATCACATCTACAAATTGTGTGAAGATCGGTTCAAAATTGATCATAGCTCTCATATAAGCACCACTTCGGAAAATCACTATAAAGTGCAGAACTCTCTCATAATAATTCGTAGCTCCCATATAAGGCCCACTTCCGAAAATCACTTTAAGGACCATAAATCTCTTAAAAATATTGTTATACGAATAAAATTTAACAAAAATGAGTTTCGTATGTACAGAAATGATGACACCTAATTTTATAATGGTTGGCACATAATTAGTCAACACTGCCATATAAGACGCTCTTCATAATTCACTTTAACCTCCATAAATCTTTTAAAAGTATTTACGAGTATATACAGAAAACGTATTACGTACATAATATTTATATTCACGGAAATCATGGCACTAAAGTTTTGAATGATCAGTCCATAATAGGTAATATCTCCCATAGAGCGCCCATTTCTGAAAAAATATTTTATTTATATACTGGGTCGGACTTGACCGACTATACTTTATTACTTCTTTCTAAATAAAAAATAAATAAGCACAGTAATTCTATTTACATATATTCCTTTGTTTAATTTTATTTATACAGGGAAATATAAAAGCAACAAAATAAATTAAAAGTAAACAAATAAAAGTGTAGAGCAAAATGTGCATGTCATATATATGTAGGGTTAATGAG
The DNA here is from genome assembly GCA_950370525.1 of Bellardia bayeri. Lineage (NCBI taxonomy): Eukaryota > Metazoa > Arthropoda > Insecta > Diptera > Calliphoridae > Bellardia > Bellardia bayeri. The sequence goes on along the minus strand of OX493265.1, from coordinate 81,688,027 downwards.
ATCCTATAAAAAGAAATTCATTTGAAGAATGGATTTTATTAAAAAGTATTCATTAAAGTGAAAAGCACCATAGGTAAGCTAAGGAACTTATCGTAATTTTGGCAGAACAAATTTGAATTATTCCACTTAAATTGTGAGTGTTGATCCAGTGTAGTGATAGAAAATACTTATGTGTATGTAACCAAATTAAAGAAGCATTTAACATAAGAAAACTTTTTCGCAATTGCTTTAAAAATTTATATACACATTTTTTATTATTGTCAAACAAATTTACACAAAACTCCTTAAAACAATTTTTTATACAAATTCATTTAAATAGAAATACTTTATTTTGCTAACAATATCGTATTATCTCTTGTATGCACATTTTATATTTTTATTTTTATATTACATATTTTTATTTTTATAGCACAAAAATATGGCTGGCATAATAAGTTTGTCCTACCTATTGTAGCAGTTCGACAAAAAAATATATATTATGGGCCCTTATAAGATTCTAAGACGACCTAGACGTGTCCGTTCGTCTGTCCGTCTGTTGAATTAACGATAGAGCATCGAAAAAAGACAAGAGTAATGAAATTTTTATCACACTTTCTTTGATCTACCGAAATGTTTTTGTATTGAAAATGGGTGAAATCGACGCAGTAGGATCCGAGTTACAGACCAAAGTTTCAGACACCCTCGATAGTTTGTTGGAATTTTCTTCAAATAAAATTCAGATAATATCTTGAAACTTAGCACTATTTATTTTTATAGTGCAAGGACAAGTTATGTTGAAAATAGTAAAAATCGGTCCACGACATCTCATTGACCCCACACAAAAGTCTTCCCGTAATATGGCTTTATGGTATATAATTGTCTATAGAAAAGCAGTATCCAAACAAAATTCAATAAAATAATGTTCCATGCAACGAGAAATCTCAAACCGATATTTTGTTATCATCGGTCCATATTTTGATATAGCCCCATACAAGACAAATTTTGAAAATCACTTAAAAATGACTACCAAGTGGAAATTCAATACAAATAATCCATATGTACATATAAATCAAAATTTCAGCACCAAATTCTTGTAAATTTTGTTATTGAGATGATATTTAGAAAAGAAGTTTGGTGATGGGTATATAAGATTCGGCACAGCCGATTATAAACTCTTACTTGTTTTAGACAGAAATGTGACCTAACACTTGCTGTCAGAAGGTTACTAACCTCAATTGCATAATATTAATTTTTATCAAATCATTTTCTTTTTATGTTGTGGACAAATGTAGACACAAACATTTATTTTTCTTTTTCTACACAATTTATTTTTGGTTTTTTTTTTTGTATTTTTCCAAAATAAACTGTACATTTGACACAAAGTTCTGGAGATATTTCTTTATTATTATTCAGCTTAAATTTGTTTCTTGTTTTTTTAATTTTATGATGATTCTTTATATATTTTACATTCTTATCAAACTTGTAACTGCAAGTTTTAGTTTAGATGATAAATTTTATTTGTTTAAGTCTTTCATTGAAATTAAAGCACGAATGTTTTCAGTGTTGTTGCGTTTAAGGAGTTAGTTGCATGTGCATTCCAAAAGTACTTTGGTTTAGTACTTTAGCAAAATTGAATTGGTTATACTACTTAGTAATAGATCCTATATAAAGTCATGATCACATATTAAAAACTATCATACTTCGAATAATTTGTTTATGCATGATCGCAAACCATGTAAATATTTGTATGTTGGCACATACAATTTGCAAATAATAAATTCTAATTCAAATCGTAGACATTATTTTATTTATTTCTTGAATTATATTTATTAAATTCATGAATTAAAAAGAAAAATTCGTAGAAATACTTAATTTCGAGTATTTGCCGTACTCTGCACTAAATCCAAGAAATATCTTAAAATTTTAATAGACTGTTTCTTAATTATGAATACAGACTATATCGCAGCCCTAGAACACTTCAAATTCAATTTGTAAATGATATATAATTTGTATTTTATATATTTAATTTCTTTCACGAATTTTATTTTTTAAATTGCGAATTGAAAACATAAATTGTTAAATTAATTCGTTTACAATTTAATTCGATTATTCAATATGCTTTAAAGCATATAAATCTCTAAAAATTTTAGAGATCGGTACTTATATATAGGTATATAAATTCAGGTTATAATTTGTCATGGTTCCTAGAAGGTTCGAAACTCAATTCGTAAACGAAACTTTTGAATTACAATCGGGCCTCGTTTATCCGTGATCTGATTTACCTCTATTACCCGTGATGACAGAATTTTTTATTAACTTCAAATTAATACATACAATATAATAAACATGAAAACGGGAAATTCCCTTGTCTGTATGCGATGAGTCAGAAGCATTTATAAGTGATTAGTTTAATTTTGAAATTTGGGAAGTACAAGTGATTAGATCTAAATATATTTAGTATGGCACCGTTACCAGTGGTAAAAAGACAAACGAACGTTTTAAATGTTGAAGATAATGTTACAAAAATTAACGAACATTAAAAAAATATTGTGAGTATTAAAACGCTAGCTCAAAAATATGAATTTTTATGAAAAATTAATTTTTTATGTAAATATGAACATTGGTGTTTACTTGTGAAATAAGAAAAATGTTAAAAAAACTGTATAGTCAAAAATGTGATTCGATTAACCGTAAAAATCGAATATCCATAATTCATATTCTGGTCCCGACCATCACGAACTGTAAATACATTTACAAAAGAATTCAATTCAATCATGCGATGTACATACTTCGCTTTAAAGGAAGTATATCTCTTTAAATTTTAAGGGATCCCTTCTTTTTATGAAGTTGATCAGGGACAAGATATTTCACATTACAAGGAACTGTTATAATGAAATCAAATGTAAAAGCACCGATCGAAAAACAACAACAATGCAATGTTGTGTACGAACTTGAATGTATGGGAAATGACGAACAGAGATGCAATCGGATATATATAGGTACGACAAAACGATCATTACAAACAAGAATGATTGAACATAAAAACGACATAACAAAACTTAGAGAATCAACAGGGTTGGCAACACATATTCTGTCATCTGGACATCAAACGAACTTTGATGACGTAAACATTTTAGACATAGAGGGTGGAGTAAGGAAAATGTACACAATAGAAAGCTTACGTATACAACAAAAAATAGAAAGGACTATGAACAAGAAGGAGGATACTGACAATATAAATACAAGCTATAGCGTTGCAATATAATTTCAAACTGTGATATTAATTTTTAAGCTGTGGTTTTAATTCATTGCTTGTGTTTAATATGTTCTTTGGTTTTTGTAAAATTTATTTAATTTTAATTTAATGTGAAAATTACTGTTAAATTTGTAAGTCTAAAAGGAAAAAATATTTGGTGTATTTATTTTAATATTTAGTTCGTTTATTTGACCTTTTTTTAATATTTAATAGTTTCTTTTAACAAGCAATTAGGTCATTTTAATTTTATATAAAAATATTTGATATATTTGATAGCGAAATATTGGAAATAAATATATAAAAATAAATCAAATATTTTTATATAAAATTAAAATGACCTAATGGTGTATTTATTTTTTATTAATGTATTATAATTTTTAATTAAATAGACGTAACCCTGATGAAGTCAACAAAAAATTGACGAAACGTTGGAAAACATGTAAAGAAGTTTTTTATTTACATTAAATAATATAGGCCCAATTAGCTGACTTGATACAATTCAAACATAAGAAATCAAAAGTTATTTAAATCCGTTCTTGTCATTATTCAATGTTATGCTCGACATACTTGAAATTTTAAAATACACACGTTTTTGTAAATAATATCTTGGTAGGTTATTAAAAGGTCTGAGCTTTATCGACTACTTGTTCCGTTTCTCTTTTCCTGGTACTTAACAATACGCATCGTTAAAGCGATATTCCCATAAATAAGATATTTCGATATACATACACTATCAAATCACCAAAAAATATGTTCAAAATTATTTTAAAACATAACAACATTTTTAATTCTCGGAATTAATGAATTCATTAAACAGCCTTCTTACATTATTGATCAGAAAAAAGTACTCATTTCCAACGAAAAATATTTAGAACTATACAATTTTCTCTGCTGACATTTCACAGTTAGCAAATGATAAGACGAAGAAGAAACACGCCATTTGCTACTTAACATAGAAATTTATTGTAATGTTGTGTTCAAAATTCAAATGCTCTGCACTCTTACACTAACTAACACTATTCAAATGCTGCAACAAACACAAAAATATCTAAGTACATACAACAATCACCAGCTAACAACTAAAGCAATGGTGACACTCATTTTACACTGTAAATGAGGTCAAATTTGTCAAATTAAGTTTAACACAGTAAAGAAAAAAGAAACTAATAAAACGAGAAACATTCAAATACTGCTGATAATAAAATGATAAATGGTTAAAGAAATGTAAGTAGACAAAGTTTGGTTGAAAGAATAAAACACACACATAAACAACTAAACATAAAGCCAACGAAAAATATTTTCGAATTTTAGATACTGGATAATAAACGATATCCTGTTAGAAACAAGACAATTTATTGAATTAGAATTAGGAGAGGCAAAAAATTGTATATTATATTTTATTTTACAACTAAGTAAATCAATCCCTTTATGTCTTCCATATTGTTTATTATTAATTCTCATTTGATTTGTATGACTAATCAGGGAGTTTTTATTAAATTTATTTTGTTACAAATAACTTTCTTTGAAAAGGGAAAATTTATACATAAATAAATAGATATTCAAGGATTCATAGTACAAAGAAAAGGGTTGCAAACACGTGCCGTATATATTATATATATAGTATATATATATATATAGTATATATATATAGTATATATAGTATATATATATATATATATATATATATATATATATATAGTATAGTAGATGTTTTAGATATACAAATCACAAATATATTTAGGAAAGTTATAATAAATATTATGGACGAATCAGTGGACGAGAAGGCCTGTGGCACTAAATGTATCAGAGTAAATAACTTTTAAAAATGAAATATAAAATAACGAAATTACAAAATAAAGATGTATCTATAATATATAGACACGCCCATTTTATAAACTGTGGTGAATGATACTCTAAAAAGTTGGTTTATGCATACTTGATATAGTCTGATAATCTGAAAATTTCGTAAGTCGTTGCAACTTAATAGCACAGACCGAAAATAACTCGTCCATATAATCAAAAATCAAAGTTGTGATTTATATTTTGTTTTTTCAAGTAAATCACTTATAATAACTACAAGGTGGCGCAAAAGTAATTCTCCTATCAGAAAATGCTATATATTTTGCGATTGGCCCCTAATGTCAGTTCTGTTTTGACATTTGTGTAGTAAACACATGCGAAATACACGTTAATAAACAGGAAATCATCTCAGATTTCCTGGCCGTCCAACGCCTACTGGTGAAACACTGCGACGTTTGCCCGCTCGCCTCGAAGAGACTGGCACAACACGAGATGCTGCCAGGCGTGGCAGACCCCGCAGTAGCCGTTCTGCAGAGAATATTGCTTCTGTAGCCGAGGATGTCATGGAAGCGCCGTCGACATCGATCAGACGACGTGCCACGCAAATTGGTATCAGTCGACGGTCTTTACAGCGAATTTTGGTACAAGATTTGAAGATGTTTCCGTACAAAGTCCAGACGGTGCATCAGCTGTTAGCTGCTGACCGCCAATCGCGTCTAACATATGCTCAAGCCATCCTTAATCACCACCAAGAGAAAGATGATTTTTCATCAAAAATAATTATGAGTGATGAGACCCATTCCGTCTTAGCGGACACGTAAATAAGCAAAATTTATGCTTTTGGGGCACTGAAAATCCGCGTGTAACCCACGAAGAGCCATTACACCCGCTCAAAGTCACTGTATGGTGTGCTGTTTTCGCTGGAGGAGTCATTGAACCTTTTTTCTTCGAAGACGTCGCGGGCCAAACGGTTACTGTGAATGGTGAGTGCTACAGAGCAATGATCAACGAGTTCTTTTTGCCGCAACTTGAAGAATTGGTATTAAAAAACATGTGGTTCCAACAGGACGATGCAACGGCATACACTGCACGTACCACAACCGATATGCTGAAGAATGCATTTCCCGGGCGCCTAATCTCCCGTTTTGACGATTTGCACTGGCCAGCAAGATCGCCTGATTTTACCGCTCCAGACTTCTTTTTGTGGGGCTTTTTGAAGTCGCGGGTTTATGGCAACAAGCCTCAGACACTTGCAGCTCTTAAAGACAATATCCGTCAAGAATGTGAGGACCTATCGCCGGAAGTTTTGGCAAAAGTGATGGAAAATGCCATAAAAAGGGCTCAAATGACAATCAACTGTGGCGGCGGCCATTTACATTTCATCATATTCTCCACTTGATGTACAAAAAATTAAAAGACCAAATAAAAATAATCCACAAGAAGAATCAGCGTTTTTCATTTTTTTCAGCCAAAAAACATCGGAAGTTTACTTTTGCGCCACCTTGTATTATGAAATGATTTCTATTTACGTGGTTTAGTATGACCTTTATTAGTTGTTGCTGTTTTTTTAATACCTTGGTAAGGGACAAACTATTTCAATTGTGTTTGATCGTAATAAACTTTAACATTCTTTCTCTTTTTTACATAGTATAACCTATTTTTTGATTTTGTAAATTTTTAACAAATTGTAAACTGCATATGTTGAATATGAATTAAAAGAGTGCCGATATTAGGCAAGAAGTAAAACAAGCGAATTTTATATTCAAGCTTCATTGCTTTGCATTAAATGAACTTTTGCCATTTATTTTAAAAGTTCGAAAATAAAAGTTATAAATCACTCATCGCTCATCACTCTCAATCACAAATCTAAAATGTTCTCTTACAAATCACTCTAGCAGTGATATAAAACAAAGACCTAATTGTAAATGGTAAATGGTGCCAATTAACCACAAAAATTAAAGTGGACACGTTATTTTCGGTCTCTTCCAAGAAAATTATTCTCATTTAAGTGACTATCTGAAGGGACTTATAGGGCAACTAAATAATTAAACTAAATATATACCGATCCAAATTAAATATTATTTTGAGATTGCTCTCTGCATGAAATTAAGTTGTGCTGAATTTTGTATGAATATAGATTTTTTACACTTATGTATTTATCTACCATAAAACTATATTCCGCAAAGAAATCTTGGCAGTTTTCATAAGACTTGTACTTTAAAATAAACATAGTGTGTGCCAAATTTCATGACAGGACCGATTTTGCCTAACATTCCTTCAATTTTGTTCATTCTCTTAAAACATTTCTATCCACTAACATATTGTCTACTACGGCCAATAGAAGCATTTATGCTTTTTAAGCTCAATTTATGTTTTAGATTCATACCTGCCACGATGTATTAGATAATAGTCTGCTGGATTATGTCTGGATTGCGGGCTCAATTTTGTTAACAAATGTGTGGTCTAAATAATACCCATTTGTTGCCTTTTCAATTTTAACTGATGTTATCGACTACAGCTATGGGGATCAGCCTCAGCTTCAAATGCAGACAGAATTTAAAGATACCAAAAGAAATTACTACGAATTATCACAATTGCCTCCTGGTATATAAAAAATTCGAATATCCATTAAGACCTAAACGTGTCTATGGTGAAAACTGAGATCCAAAAAAATTCAGAAAAACACTTACATATTAAATAATAGTGGCTATATTCGACTAAGCAAAAGGGATACCACGGATCTGAGCCGAAGACAAAAGGGAAGAATGTCTACTTAACATACATAATCAACAATAATTAAAATTTATTATATATAAGATTTGAAATATTTAGTTTTACAAAAGTACAAAAAAATATATATGTCACCACCAAATTTAAAGCAGGTTTTGCGATCTATCCAAACTAAATCACTGATTTTTGTGAATATTATCGCTTCCTTAATTATTAATAAATGAGTATCAATTGGTGGTTCAAAAGTATGCAATCGTTTTGTTTTTTTTTTTTTTTGGTTACACATTGTATATAGTGGACATTTTTAACATCAAAATGGAATAAATCTAATAAATATAGTTTAAGACATAGTTTGGAGATCACCTACTACTTAATTATAAGGGACTAGCAGTTAACGGTTGATGAATAAAGGATACAAAATATAGTTTATAATATTTGAAGAGTATTATTGCGGTACTGCAGTGTTCTATTAAGAAACTTGTTACGAATATCTGAATATTTATTCATTAAACATTAAACATAATATTTCAGAATATTTCGCTGTTACAGTCGTTCATGTCAATTGAAACATTGAAGAATTGAATGTTGATATCGTAATTTAATATCACAAACCTACGTACTACATGCGATCTATTTAATAACATAAAAATGGTTTTATTAATAAATTGAACTTTTAATATTTTGCTTAAACAATTTAATTCACATTAATACAAGTAGAAAACTTCAAAATAAAACCGTTTTTCAAGGCCCTTTAGTTATGTCTTAAATTCTAAGTTTAGCTGTGCATGGCTGTATGATATTTATTAATCAATAAAAAGGAAAATAAAATTAATTTTTATAAACAAGATTAAAAAACAAAACAAAAACAGACACAAATTATTGATAAATGAAATATATTTATGTATGAATAAATGAACAAAAGATAAAACATTTGAAATAAAACTTTACAAAATTGAAAACGTGGTGGTCACTTAAATTCTTAACTGAATATAATCACAGAATACTATCATGTCACAATTTGTCTTTATTAATATATTGCTTTGGTTATGGTTGCCTTTTCCTCTGTCAAACCAGCTTTCATTTCATTACTTATCCATCCTCTTGATTCTATGATATTTAAATGAAAAGATAAAATTTTTATTGGAAATGGCATATTAAATGTGCCACAACAATTTTAAGCTTAAATTTTATCAGTTTCATAAGCATCATTATCATTCTTTTAGTGTAAAATAATTCTGGTATATGAAAGGATATTTAAAATTTTGTTTGGATATTTGGTTTAATACTAAGTATTTATTTGTTTGCTTGCTTGTTTTGAACTGGAATTTAAGGAAATGAGGCAATAAAGTGGTTTTTCAAGAACACAAGTAAAACTGAAATATTAAACCAGTAATGATATTATGAATAAATAAATACAGATAAAGTTGTTGTGAGGCATTTGTTTCTCTTCAGATTTCAAAGAATAAAATGTAGATTGAAAAGATTCTAAAGAAGAAGCTTAATTATACAATTACACTTTTATAATTGGACTTGCTTGGGTTTGATTAACTTCCAGTATTAAATATATATGTATTTTGCTACTACCTTTACTACTTCCATAAATACTCTTTAAAAAATGTTTTTGAAATGCTTTTAATAATATTTCTGTTTTGTCAGTTATTAAATACCTTTTACGTTCTTTTGCAATTCCAAGATAAATGTTCAAACTAAGTAGAGTCACCCCACATTCTTGTAAACTAATGAATAAATAATATTATTAAAAGAATCTTTTGTTACTTAACTTTCAAAACAGTAACTATATTTTAGTTTGTATTATTGTTACAAACTAAGATAGAAGTACATGTTAATAACTGCCGCAATTTATATAGATACTTTTTGTTGTGACCTCGGCTATTAAATATGGCCAACATCAACAATCGAATAAAAAACAAAAAGATAAACAAAGAAGCACAACACAGAAATTGGCCACACTGTATTTATAATGCACGAGCAACATTTTTAACAATAATATTTCCATAGAGCCCATACAATACTCTTGGGTATTGATTCTCATATATCTTTTAATGTATCAATATATATGGTGTTTTTTTTATTTATAGAATATTAAATTGGCAACACTTTTTTAACTGGCGGCTATTTTGTCAGCTGTGAAGTGATTTATTTTTGAAGTCGCTAGTCTACACCAATAAGCCCGAACAGGAAAATATTCGCCGCGTTATTGCCGATATACGGCCACTAATGTTTGAATAAGGTTTTAATAATTGTACCTACAGATTAGACTACGTCCGCACTAGAATGTCATACTTCAATTATAAACCCAATTATAAACTTTTTATTTTTCCCAGAAGATATTTAAAAAATCATCTTTGTTTTATTCCATTTCACAGAATGATGATTTTCAAAATAAATTTTCACAATTTGAAAGCGTTGTTCACTCGTCAGCCTAGTCATGTTGAAATGCCAAACCAACTTAAACATAAATCACTTGACAGCTGAGAAAATGGTTGCCAGGTTAAAAAGTGTTGCCAATTAAAAGTTCTACACATCTAAAAAAAAACACCCTATATATAGTTATATTAAAAGATATATACGAATTAAAACCCAAGAGTGTTGTTAGTTAAGACCACATCACATTCAAAAAACACATTAGTTTTTGAAAAAAAGGAAAAACTTATACATACATATGTATGTAAGTAAGTACATAGAAGATAGAAAAATAATTTGTATGTGGAAATCACTGCACATAAACATAAGCTATACAATGCTCCTATACAATAAATAAAGTTCGCGTAAAATAAGGTGGTATAAATGTTTTAGTATTTTAATATTTCTTTTTATATTTTATTTAACCTTTTTTATTATTATCAATATTTTAGTAATTGTTCAAGCTTAAGGTCTTTTTTCACAAAACTTTTAAATTTTTATTTTCAATATTTCTCTACGTCTTTTTCCTGAAGAAGCTACACACAGACGTAGGGAAATATTGAAAATAAAAATTTTAAAATTTTAAAAAAAGACCTTAAGCTTGAACAATTACTAAAATATTGTTTTAGTATTTTTGCAACAAAAGAGAAAATTGCTTAAATACTTTTGCACCACAAATATAATTATTTATTAATATTTAAGAAAAACTGATAGAAGGAACTACAATTAATTTCTTAAAATCTGTGTCAAATAGGACAAATTGCTCAAAATAGTTCAATTGGAAGAATCTGGAGATAATTAGGGGGAATTTACATGTTTTTCTATCACATTGGCCAGATTTCTTCAATACCAATTCATTATAGCTTGTGAATAATGCCAAAGCAACAAATCGTGCGAAAACTTTACTGAAGAGTAGTGGAGTGTAATAAGTAGCAGCAAATGTTCCTACATACATTCTTTTGTATTAATATGTGAATATATAGTTGAGGTGTGGTGCTCTTCAAAACACAGCTTCAGACAATTGTTTCCAAATCATTGGCAAAATGTATAAATATTTTTATATATGTACATATACATATGTATATATATATATATATATATATATATATACATATACAGAGGATGCTGACTACCTCGTTTTAAGACAGAGAACAATGAAATTTTTACCAAACATTCTCTGTTCCATCAAAATGTTTGCTATTGAAAATTGTAAAATCGATATAATATGATCCGAGTTATAGATCAAAGTTTCAGACCACCACGATATTTTTCAGATATTTTTTTTATTTTCTTCAGACCCACTTTGTTTTTCATGTATGTACTTAATTCAAAAAAATTAATTTTAATTTAAATGTGAATAATACATATGAATATGTATTATAATTTTTATATAAATCACAACTTTTATTATCATCAACAAAAACATAAAGCAGAGGTGGTGAAAAGTAAACCTAAAAAAATAAAACTAGTACCTTATAAATACAAGTAACTCCAGATATAGTTAAGTGTTAGTATGTTTATGGGCTTTTTCCCGAATTATAATAAATAACTGGATAAAAAATAATTAAAACCAGGAAGAAAAATATAAAAAACCTAATTTACAAAACAAAATATATATGGGTCTGACCAGACCCATGTGTTGTAAATGTATCCTTTCCAGGATTCCTTTTTTGAATATTTATAGCGAACTAAATTGTAAAAGGTTAGGTGAAATTTTAAGTCTCTAACTAAGTGTTAAAGATATTATAATATAATTTTAAATTGAAAAAGTCTGGCCAGACTCATGTGTAAGACGAAGGGTTATAGTACATAAATGTGTATAAATTGAAAATTGTGCAAAACTAAGTTTCATGGAAAGTGAAATCTCAAAATTATATTTTGTTTGGATCGGTCCATATTTTGACATAGCCCCATATAAAGTCCATTGCGCATAGACTACTCCCAAAAACACTTAACCTATATAAACATCCATATTGAAGCGAAATATTACACAGATCAGTTATAAGTATGTAAAAATTATACTAAAATTAGTATATATTAGCCTCGTAATAGGTAATTTGGTGGTGATTATATAAGATTATATATATATATTAACTTTTACTTGTTAAATCCTAAATTCATTTACATAAGTTTTTCAAAACTTTTTCTTATTTTAAAGACGATACTTTTTACTACCTGCACTACACCATACAATTTTTGTTCTAAAACAAAGTTACAAAGACTATTCTCTACCACATGCAGCTCTAATAAATATTACTCTCAATATTCGTTTGTATTGAAATAGTTGAATCGTCATAATTTACTTTTTTTTTTGGTATAATGGTTTCCTTAGCATTTTTCTTCCTTCTTTCTTTGTATATTTATGTTTTTGTATGCTTAACATTGGTAGTTTTGGCCAAAAGGCGGGAACAAAAACCGTGTATATTGCTATAGCCATAAAAGAAGTGACAGGAGAAAAAAAAAAGAAAATAAAACTTAAATCACGATATTTCAATTTTCTGCTACTATGATCTTCAGTTATTTTGTGATTTATGCGAAAACTGCGAGTACAGCATTCACAATTTAACTGCAAAGCAAAATTCGTAAAATTACTGCTTTAGAATTTATTTTTTTACTTTTTTTCATTTTAATACTAAAATTTGTTCAATGCTTTTGTTTGATTTCAATAAATTTTTGCAATTTAATGTTGTCGAAAAGAAAATATTTGCAAAAGGTAGATATTTTTATTATGGCATGGGAAAATTATAATTGCATTTTAAATTTGTATAAACGTTTATGATTTGTGACAAAATGTTACAAATGTTAACATTAAGTAGGAAAGAGACGAAAAATATTTCATTGAAACGTCACAAATAGAAATGGAAATTGATATTATTTAGTGTATACACTTACATACATATTTTTTGAATTTATGGAAAATTAGTAAAATATGTTTTAAGTAGTATTTATTTTATTTAAATCTTTAAATTATATACTTCCATAATGAGATTATAAATGAATTTTAATATTATATATTCTTCTCCCACTTGTGTATTATACAGCGTGATGAAATCTTTATTTTTTTTTATAAATTTTTAATTGCAGTTTTTTAATAATTCATTATCATGAAATCTAAAGGACGAAAATGTACTTTAAATATGTATGTGTGATAAATGAATACATACTATCAAATTCTTCACATGTTAAATAGGGTTTGAAAATAAAATAACATTTTAAACATAGAAATAAAAATTCTTTTGTAGCATGATGGTTTTGTCTACTCAACTGTAGACGAACAACCAGGGCTAGAGTTCCAGTGGAGCCCTAACAAATTTTATTGAAAAAATTCAAATAGAAGTACTTAAAATGGAAAACAAAAATATTTAAAAAAGTACCAAAAATATATTGAAATCAGCCATTTATTACCAATTAGTACTTGAGTTCCGAATAGCATATTGTTTCATTTATTTAAAAAAGGCTTTTACTTTTACTATTATTCGTTGATCTGTTTTTGAAAAGTTTTATATAGAATTTATGAAATTAAAAAAAAAAATAATTACATACTCGTATGTTTATATCTACAAAGAAATACAAACAAATTTGTTTAGTTTATAATACACCTTCCGAGTAGGGTATATATAAGTTTGTCATTCCGTTTGTAATCTCCGCAATATAATTTTCCGACCCTATAAAGTATATATATTCTGGATCCTTATAGATAGCGAAGTCTATTAAGCCATGTCCGTCTGTCTGTCTGTATGTTGACATCAATATTCTGAAGTCCCCAGATATCTTCGGGATCCAAATCTTCAATAATTCTTTCAGACATGCTTTCGAGAAGTTTGCTATTTAAAATCAGCAAAATCGGTTTAGGCCAACCAGAGTTATGGACCAATATGTGAAGCTCGGCCAACCAGCCCAATCGACACTATAGTGAAATAGCGCTGTAGCGCTACGGTAATGCTCTGTATTTAGTGGGACCAAAGGGGTCAAATCTATTATGAGCTACTGAAATATTAGAGGCAACCTGTATCGAAAGCAACTGGTTCATTTAAATCGAGCATTGACAGAAAAGCGTCCAGAATATGCGCACAGCCATGAAGAAGTAATATTCATCCATGACAACACTCAAGCACATTTTTTATTACCTGTTAAAAACTATTTAGAAAGAAGCGGTTGGTAAGTTTGGCCTCACCTGCCTTTTAGTCTTATTTGCTTCTATCGATGCAGAATGCTCTTTCTGGGATGCGCTTCACTTCAGAACAGAGTATACGAAATTCGCTTGGTTCGTTATTGGCCTCAAAATATGTTCCATGCAGTATGTATGCAGTTCCTTTGCCCAGAGAGATAGGCATGTCCTTAACTAACAATGGCCAATATTTAGCGTAATTTTATATTGTACAAATGCTTAAAAATAGAACCTTAAAAAATGAAAAAACCCCACATTTTTAAGTTATACACCCAATATAAGTAAAAACACGTGTCCTTAAATTTTTAATATACATAGGCTTTGCACATTTCCATACCCATCCTGTTGTGGTTAGATAGTTAATCTTTCAACCATTATAAAACTTACAATATTCTATGAACTAACTAAAGAAATTTAAATATTTTTTATTATATTAGCTGACATTGAAGAGAAAAATACCAAAAAGGCAAATATTTTCTTTTCTTTTGCAATACAAGGAAATATTAAATTATATGGCTCTTAATTTTGAAGTCATAAATTTTATGTGAAACGCCTTTTTTCACAGTACAAGTACATTTTCTTAAATAACACGACTACTTTTTATTAAAACCAGTATGTATGTACCAGCAGTACTATATGTACGTACGGCAACCAAGTACATTAAATATATGTAAGTTTGTATGCGAATATAATTTTCTTTTGTATTGCTTTTGACAACCATAAAGTACATAATAAAACATTTTTAAATATGTACCCACTATCCAATAAAAAAAAGGAAATGAAAATGAAAGGAAGTATTTATCTACACTTCATATAGAAAATATTTTCGAAACCAGCATTATTTTTGTTAGTACGAGTACGAGTATCTTTTAGTGAAGTGCACTTGTAAGGCAATCCTAAGAATGTCCTTGAGACATTTTTCAAATATGGTCATTTTGAGTGTTTATGTTTTTTCTCTTTACTTTTTGGAAGAGTGTTGCAGTGGGTTTGAGTCCTTTTATGTTTTTTTACATGTTTTATTTTTTGTATGTTTCTTTTTCTTTTATACAAAGTTTCTTAAGAAAATGTATAGGTATGATTTGGACACGTTAAAGAGAAGTTGAAAAGAAAAAATATATGATATTATGCTTGAAAAAAATCTGATTTTGTTTGGTTATTTCACTTAAACAATATGTGCCATTTTGTTGTTTGTCATGATTTACAATTGTTATTTATATGGTAGAGTGGGATTGTTTTTCTGTTTTAAAAAGAGAAATATGATTTATAAAGTGACAAAGGTTTTATAAAACTCTTGAGAGAAAATTTATTTGTAATGTTAACTAATTGAGTTTTTATGAATTATATATCAAATTTTGTCCATCTTTATTTATATCTTAATCTCGTAAATAATATGACAGATATTTTTAAATACATTTTGATAAGAGGCAATTATATTGTCTGGTAATAAATGGAAAATTAATTAAAATAATATTATATAGTTTTATACTCATACAATTGTTTATGCTAAATCAAGCTCACTATTGTAAACTAAAAATCTGTAAGTAAGTTGTTAATAAAAATATCATATGTATAAAAATACACAGTAGCTATTACAGTTTAAAAATCATTAAAATTATCTTTTGCAGCTTTACTATTGGGTGTATAACTTTTGTCTTTAATAAGTTACACCTAATATTGTTTAAATATTTAAGGGCTGTTTTCTCATTAGGCGATTATCTTTTTTCCCAACGAAAAACAGCCGATTAAAGAAATTTTGTTTTCTCAATGTCTCATTTGCTTCTTTTATGTCGCAAAACTAACCAGCCCTCAGCTGCCGATTATTTATTTATTGTACAGATAAATTTAATCAGCTGACTGCTGTTCATATTTTTTATGTGACAATACCTTGAGTTTTTGTAAAAAAGTTAAATAGAATTTAGAAAAAATGTTTAATAAAGGAATAAACATTAATTTGATGGAGGATGAACTCGAAGAACACGAATTCCAAATGAATGTTGAAAGAGTTTATCATGCCAGACTAACTACCTGGTAGACATGTATATTATTTATTTTTTTAAATATTTGTTTGTTTGATTTTATTTTTTGTTATTTTTTCACATTTGGAAAATAGCGTTCTCAATTTTTACATCAATTTTGAGAGGTATTGTCAAATGAAAATAATGTCTCTGGCGTTTTATTGAGAAAACCAAAATTGTTAACGGACATATACATATATTATCAGCCTAATAAATTTATGTCGACATTCAGTAACAGGCAGTTTGTTGACACATTGAGAAAACGGGCCTAAATGTTTTAATTTATATATACACCTAGCTCTATTTTTACACGGCCTTAACACGGTTTTGACTTAACACGGATTGGAGATAAAAATATTTTAATTTTTTTACACGCTTTAATTCCATTTAGCACGATTCAAAATCTTTTGGGCTTAAATTTTTTGTTTAAATTTAATTTTTGCGACATATGTTCATATCACAAATTTAGGACAATTCCCTTTTTGTGGATACAAGCAAATTTACTGATCGTATTTATCAGCCATGTCACAGAGCTTAATTCCGTTCGGAAGTGAAATTAATTCTGTAATTTCTTTCTATAGAAAAAGTAAAACGAAAATTTTTTTTAATAAATATGCTTGTGTAAAACACATTGTAATATTATAAACCTGAATAGTTGTTCTTAAGAAATCCAGTTTTTCACTAATTTTAATAGGTTCTAGTGATAAGGAACCAATCACCTATTTTGCATACGATCAATGTCTTTTTTACACGGGTTTTTTACACTAGATTTTTCTGGAACCAATTACCATGTAAAACGAGAAGTAGGCGTAATTTATAATCAACTTAAGTAAAATATAACTCATTAATAAAAACGATTGTTTAAAATTGTATGTTTTAAACACAAAACTAAGTGTTGGGCATTATTATTAAATATGCTACTTAAAATCTTAAAAGTAACGAATTAATTCGAAAACACAAGCTACAATGACAGGAAATATAGAAATAAGTTGTCTGTCTAGCTTTAAGATTAACATAAAACAATTCTACTGCTCCTAGCAAAATAAAAGGGCAAGCAATCAATCTACAGTAAGTAAAATAAAACTCTAGCATTGAATTCTAATAATCTATCTTTTATTTATTACACATCTAGTTTTTAATATCCATACCATTGTAGATATTATTATTTAGACCACAACTCTATTTATTTAATCCCCAGAAACTGAAGTAAATACATTTGTTCAACTATAAAAATAAGGAACATAACATAATTAAATATTAACGGAAAAGTCATATTAAAATTATGTAAAACATTGTATTTAATATTTTGTTTGTAGTCCTTTTCTGTTTATTACAGCTGATAATCTTTTAGACATAGAATCAACGTTTTTTTTTTAGTGCAATAAGGTAAAATTTTTTTTGTGCCTTTAGGTTATCCTTGCAAGAAATATTATTTTGGAAAATTGTTTTGTCCGGATATTTCCACTGCATAGGATGGTCTAAAGTTTTTGGACAATTATTGTGCAACTACTCTTTCAAAATTTTGTAGGTATGATTAGGATCATTGTTATGTTGGAAAATCTAGTTCCGCTCTAGTTTTATTTTTCTTTACACTAGGGGCTACACTGTTATTTTATTGTCGAAATAATCTTAATTTTCCATTGTAGATAATATAAACGTAATATTACCGACTCCTGATGTTATGCCCTTATTCATAAAAAATTAAAGTAGACTTCAAATGTACTTTAAGAACATTTTTTATGAAAATTTTGTCTAAAAGCAAATTTCAAACCTACTTTATTTTTTTATGAATACGGCAGTTTGTGTTTAATTTGCTATATTTTTGAGGGGGTTTTGACTCAAAATATGTCAAAATTACTCTCATCGGTGAAAATATAAATTTGAGGCTTATTTAACTATGTAGATTTTTGACTGCCTCACTTTTCACACAGCAATCAATGTTATAATATGTATTTACATTTATTTACACAATTAACTTAAAAACAAAATTCATTAATTCAACTAAAACAATAGAACTTTACTGCGCTATCAACACCGTTCAACTCTTTACTATTAACTCATCATATCAGTACCAAAAAGTCTATCTATCCATCCTGTCCCTGTCCTTTCCCCTTTTACCCCTGTCTATGTCGTATACTGTCCTGTTCCTACAACTATATATTTTTTTGCGAACTTCAAACCTTTGTTTTGGTTGTTGTTTGATATAAAGGTCTTTTTACGGGGAACTCTACCATGTAGACAATTTTGATTCAAATATCGTCTAATCATACTCCGGCTTATGCTTGGTGTCACTATGTCATTTTTATTGTCAAATTGTCCAAATTGTTGGCAATTGTATGAAAACGGGCTGTCTATGGCGTCTAATGAGATTACAATCATGATTGCAAGCATAGATGACGCCATATGGCAACACGTTTTCATACAATTGCCAACAATTTGGACAATTTGACAACAAAAATAGCAACAAATTTCGTAACATTTTCAGCTATTTTTACAGCACTACTTCGCTCTTACTTCTCTTACTAAAGCTCTTTGTAAGACGCTTTGGTCATTTTGCACCAGGCAAATTTTATACGGTGTTGTGTTTGGTATACTTGTCTATATTTTTTTTTTATTTTACTTTCATACCTTCCAACGATTTTGCATATTTTAGGCAGGAATTTACTTTTTCTATGTACATAAGTCTATTATTACTTGCCGAGTCTCAATTGATATATTCCCATTGATTGTGTTCCCGTCAAAATAATGAATAATGATGAATTGTACCATTAATCTTTGCAACAAACAAAAATTAAAAGAATTGCCACTACTTTTGGAATGACAGGGTTTTTTTTGCATGAAGATGATGTCTCTGTTTACTTTATTTTGACGCCTAAAAATTTATATAATTTGACAATGAATTAATTGTTTTTACTTATATGGCCAAGGCCGTGGAAAAGGGGAATTCAATGAAATTTTTTTTTATTATCTGGTGCTTTTGTGATTGTCATTTGTTTTTTTTTACAGTCCAACGCCTCACAAAACACAAAGAGAACATTTGTGAAGTATTAAAATATCAAAATTTTTGAGCATTAAGTTGCAGTTTACCGTTCGCATTAGAAATGACTGATAATATCGCACCAGTTAAAAAGGTAATAATAATTGATTAAATCAAAATTCTTTATAAAATTTTCAATTGTTTTATGAAATAATTATGTACTTAACTGATTTAATTTAATATTTACGTGAAAATATTATTTGGAACCATTTTCATTGGCTTTAATTTGAATCCCAAATTTTCTTGTGACGTTCCAGTTTTTTTTTTATGAAAAAGTTTTTTTTAAGCAAAATCTAACTCATATAAACGTTGTAAAAATTTAATTTCTTTGATGTGTTGTCTGATAAGAATAAAAATAAATAAAAAAATCGGGAAAATTCTTCTTTAGAAAACAGGTCCCACAGCTCTTTAGAAGGCATTTGTTAAAGAAAACCGGCCACCAAATATTAAAATTATTGGCGATCTACCAAAGTATTAATGTTTGTGTATCTACCATGCCAAGTTTTAAAAAGAAGCAGTGTCAGCTTTGCATAAATATGTTCCAACCGTGCCTGATTACGATAAAGGTTTCGTAAACAAATTTTTGTGCATAGAACCCGAGGTTAATTGTTGGTTTGGCAAATGCTCTAGTTGTTCTGGAATTACTAAACAATGTGCTTGAAATTGATTCTTCTCATTTAAATCGTTATCCAAAATGGATGGTATGGAAAAAAAATTCCAACACTAACCGAATTGAAAAGCACGAAGAAAATGGTAATTTGGTAAATCTGATTGCATACTTAACATCAATTGCACCACACTTCTTGCGTCACAGCTATATCAAACGTTCACAGTCAAACACCTTCATAACTTTTGATCCGCCAAGACCAGCAAGTACCGCCTTCCAATCTGAAGCAGTGCTTCAAATCGACTTGGCCGAAAACTTTGTATGCGAAATCCAGGATGAAGTGCAAAGTGGGAATTGGAATCAGTGGCAGCTTACCCCATTTACGAGCGCTCTTTACCATAATGAACATTTCCGATCAAAAGAAATGATATCGGATAACTTAAGGCATACAAAACTAACAATTGTGACCTATTTATTTAAGCCATTAACAGACTTGTCAAAATCTCTGACTATTTTAAAGATTTGGAGTGATGGTCCGTCTTCCCAATTTAAGAACAAGTTTATCGCCGCTGTTATTCCAGTTTTTCAAGAAAGATTTAAAATTAAAATAATCTGGAATTACTTCGCTACTTCGCATGGTCAAGGATGCATTGATGGGATTGGTGCGACAGTTAAAACTATCGTTCGGAAGCACATTAGTGCTCGCGACTATATCGTTAATAATTCGTCTCAGTTTGTTCAAGCGTTTAATCCCAAATTATCGCAAATTATAGTCGAGGAAGTGACTGATAATGACTTCGAGACAATAAACAATGATTTAAAAACCACTGATATTTATACTCGTATGACACTTCTCTTGAAGAATACAATTAATTAATTATTTACCTGCTCTTTCTATTTTTATTTTCATTTTATATTTTATATTTTATAAACAATTTATTTTATTTTTTAAGTAAATTTTAGTGTTTATTTGTTCACATTGGTCGTTTTTCCATGGCTGCTAAGTAAAAGAACTTTATATGTTCTCGCATTGTTGCATCCAAAATAACTATAAATGTAATTTTTCATATATTTTTTATTCTTTTATCTTTCACCTACGATATATTAGAGGGAAACTTGTCCAGGTTTTTCAAAACATTACGAATTTTTGCAGTATGTTGTACAAGCTCTTAGACCACTTCCCTTTTAGTGTCACGTTCCAGTTAACTTCAAATACCTGTAGCTTTTAAGCTGCAAGAAATAGAAGTACATTTTTTTGCGCCAAAGTTACAGCCTGAGAACATATTTTGAGTGAACATAAGATATCGCTAGTTTTTTACTTTGTTCATCAAATACACGTCGAAAATTGCGCAAACTGGTGACGTTCCAGCCTACGGCCTTGACCATATGCGCTTTTGTTTTTGTTTCTTTTTTACGTCTTTTCTTTATGTCTTTTCCTTTTTCAATTTTATTAAAGTACAATAAATATTTTATAAAAATACAATATCATTAATAGTAATATATTTAATCTTTTCTTTTAATAATATGTGGCGTCGGCTTTATTCTGACGCTCACAGTATATGTAATTCTGAAGGCTTTTTTATTCTTTCTTAGTTATTGAGCATTATAAAGTAAACAAAAACAATTTTTTTTTCTTCGAAAAATGTGAATTTCATGCCGACAAATTGTCAAATGCGTCAAATGTTTGATAAGAAAATCGGAAATTTTTTTCAAACAAATTTCTGATAGCAACGCACTTAATACATAATCAATGTAACAGGTTCATAATGACTGCTTCTGTAAAAATTTCCAAATGCTTCCAGCTATATATAAATACATATAAATGTAAGGAAATGATATTTCGTAATAAAACACATAATATAATCTCGTTAAACAAGTTTATTTTCGTTTAGATAATAAATGTTTACATAGAATACATATTTAAGCTTCTTCGCTACCATTTAAAATGGCTTTGAAACAAAATGGCTGGAAGGCATAACCCAAACCTTCATAGAATTTACTCATGAATTCAACCCTAAAAGAAAAAATATAAGAAAACACAAATATTAATACAGACTTTAAAAAATTAACTGTGGCAAACAAAACAAAAGCTTACCAGTGCAAACGTAAGGTGTGCAGGAAAGCAGAAAGACCTTCAATCAATACCAGGATACCAATTGTCAGTACAGCCCAGAAAGCAAAGATAAAGAAAAGCATTACAGAGCCAATATATTTAGGCCCAATGAAACCCATGTGCATCACCATGTTCCATAAAACTTCAGATAATTCTAAATAATATATATGTACATATAAAATTATATAAAGAGTTAATTTTAAAAAGAGAAATATAGGACTTTAAAAGATACATACGGGCATGAGCCAGAGACAGAGCCCACAAACGCAAATATGAGGCTGTATGGGAAATAGTACTCAATACATATTCAATAGTATGAATGGCCTGTTGTATAAATATTTCACTCATAGGTTCATTTTTATGATCATGTCCTCCATGGACGCCAGCAGATTCATGTGATGTTGTGGGTTTTACTTGTACATCACCGTTCATTTCTATGTCACCATTCACATGGACAGGAGTTGCTGCAGTAGCTTTGCGCTTCATCATAAAGTATAAGGGTTTACCCAACAGCATCCAAGGTATGCAAATGACAGCAATTACTACAAACACCATTTGCAATGTATCTTGACCTTCGAACATATACTCCTCGCAACCCTCTAAAGGTTTTTGATGTTTAAACAACATCATATTGATGAAAAGTATCAATATGGATGGAGCACATCCAGGTGTTAATGGTTGTTGGTCAGTGGTTGCTGAATATTTAACAAACTTAAAGAACATCATAAAAACCATGTAGCCAAACAATAAGGTGAGGAAAACAATTTGTGGTATAAAGTCCATGAAAATGTTAACAGCCTTTTTAAAGTATGAGTAATTGATCAACGACATTATAACTCCAAAGATCATGTGAATAACGCCAAAAATGATGGAAAGTTTCATTTTGTAGGTGTTTAAGAATATAATCTTATTATCTGCCAATTGCCAAACGGGATCCAGTCCAAGAGTATAAACACCATCAACGTGATATTCTGGATTCATTTGTAAATAGGTATTGGTCAACACGGTAGTAGTATTATAACGTACCTTCCAGTGGGAACCAAAAATATTCATTGATTTTGAAAATACATCATTGTAAATTAAACCCGTGTACATGGAAAATAGACCCATTAACAATATAATATAGCGGCCACCAAAGAATATATTGAAGATTTCTCCCTTGATTTTACGCAATTTTTGCTCTTTCAGTACCATGTATAATGCAAACAAAAACAAAATAAAGCCATGACCCAAATCACCAAACATCACAGCAAACAAGAAGGGGAAAGTAATGCAAGTATACAAAGCTGGATTTGCTTCTCTGTACGAAGCCACACCATAGGAATCAATCAGATTCTGGAAGCCATTGGTAAATTTGTTAGTTCTTGTAAAAGTTGGAGCCTGTTCGTTGGACTCAATTACATTCAAAAACGAAGGTATGGTACTTTCAACAGACTTAGAGCCTAACGCTAAAGCGCTCTGCACCACAGGCAAATCTTTGCTGGGCACCCATCCTTCACCAATTAAACACTTGTTACTAACATCCATATTGAACATATTCAGAGTATGATAAATGGCCTTCATTTTCTTAATCATAATACTCCAAGTGGGTACATTGCGTGCAGCAGCCACCAATACGCGGTTACGATGATCGGCAGTACTATTTAAGACCATCTTCAAGTCTTCCAATCTTGTGCATACATCTTTAATCATTTCCTCGCGTTCATTGTGGGCACTGGGACAAGGATACACAGAAGCATGAAAAGCTTGGCAGATTTTCCTTATCCGTTGCTTCAATTGTTCACCTTGAAAGAAAGCTACAAACACTGTCTTTAAAACAGGATGGCCCGTTTCGGGGTCCTTTACCATGCCACTCAAATCACTGCGTTTAATGAAAATATTGCCACGGCCAATACGCCATAACATACGTTCAAAAGCAAAGAACTTCTCCAGTTTTATAACACCAGCCACAAAACCCAATTGACCACGAGGCTGATGAGGTCCCAAAGGATCAATATGGCGATTGCTATCTAAATTTAATATTTCCTGGTCAGAAAAGAAAGTGGTCGTATTTTCCAAAACTTGTTTTAGCTCTGTCATATCTAGGAAATTGGTATCCAAATTAACACTATTATGACTTAGTTCTCTTAGCTCAGTTTCGATTGACTCCAATTTAGCTTCCAAATCAATAATTTCACGTGGATTTGGTGCTGCTGGTTCATTGTCTTCATCCAGAGCAGGCAAAGAAATCTCATCTCTACACAGTTCATTTTCAATGTAACGTATTCTACGCTCCAATTCATCGCAACGTCTTACTTCAGAAACGAATTTTCGATGAAAAGCATTCACAGTGGTATTAAGCTGAAAGTGTATTCAAATATTTGTTGATAACTTTGCATATTATTTACAATTGTACAACTTACATCACGGAACTGTACACATCCTCTTTCACCTAATTCAGCTACCGATGTATAGGCAGCTTCTGGTTGTATAAACATTTGGCACAGGGCCATTTCTTCGCTACGGAACATGTCACCCATATTGCAGGTGTTTGTTAATTAAACTAAAAGAAATTTAAAGTTTTTTAAAGTTTATTAACTATTAAGTTTACAATTATAAATTATAAATGTTTCAAAGCTGTTATAATATTAAACAAATAGTTTTAGCACCAAAGGGTATTCCAAAAATTGACCATTGTTTTTGTATATATTTTTAATTTAATCATAAAATGAATATGATAACAGTTTTAATTTGAATGTTTTTAAATTTTTAGATTAAAAGAATGATTTCTTTACGCTTATAACTAAGTGGTTCTCATAATAATACAAATTATAGAATTCAAATTGTTTATGAGATAGCAACATGTTAGTAACTGGGTTCATATGAGTACGTGATAATTAATATTAATCGATGGCAAAAAACTGGCATAGTATATGTTCAAAAATTGAAGCTGGTTACAAACATGCCAATTACATAGTTTTATTTTTAATTTTTATTTATATTATATATTTATGCCTAATCTGATGGCACATGAGAGTAACATTTCGCAATAACTTTTTAGTAAATTTTACAGGTTAAATAGGCAAAGGTCTGGCCAAAGTGTTTTACAGTCATTATGTTTCATTTTATAGAATAGTAATTTATGATTAAGGTTGTTTTTATAACTATTTTTACTGATTGTGATGACATTTGGCCACATGCTGATAAAAGTTTTACACGTCATATTTCAAACATATAAAACTGTATTATGTTGGGGATTCTCTGCTTTAGAACTTCAAAAGAAATAGGCTAAATCGGGAATTTTAATATTAAGAACCTATGAAATGCCCCTATTAATAATTAAACACATGTTGTATATTGAAATAATTGTTCAATTCACAAGTGATGTTATAGTGTCGTAGGAGTTTGTACAAAAGTTGTTGGTAATTTCTTTATAAATGTTTTGCACAACACCTAGACATTTTTATATATGTTTTTCAAATGTTGTATGAAAGTTAAATGTTGTGCCAAATCTCAACATAAAATTATATTTCATTAAACAAAAACCAAACAGTAACACTCAAATTATAAACTGATTGAACTGATTTAAAAGAAGAAAATAAAACTAATAAACAGAAAATTTTAATAATGTATATTGTTGAAAATTCTATGGTATGTTTTAATTTTATAAAATATTCATATTTGACATTTTGTATATTTGTTTTTAAAATATGTTTCTTTTGTCATTTTAAAGGTTTGACAACATAAACATGAGCCTTTCGCTCAAAATTGTGTTCACAATCAAAAAGTTGTATTATACAATGTAAAACATCACTAGAGAACAGAACAAATGTTTTTAATACTAATTAAATCATAAAAATATTGTGTCTTTGCTTTATATTTATAATAGTGCCTAAAGGTACGGTCACATTTGGCAAATATTTACTCAAAAAAGCGTAACCTTTTGTTTTAGTACAAATTTGTTTGACGTTGTTTATTTTTACAAGAGTTTTGCAAGATGAAACAGCATCAAATAAATTAAAACAAAATATTTGTTTTGATTTTGCCTCAATAAGAAAAGTTTTTTTAAATAAATAAACTAGCTCATATATATGTTATTTAGTGGTTACGTTTTTCTTCGGCAAATATTTGTCAAATGTGACCGTGCCTTTAGATTTGTATATTGTTTTTTGAATAAAAATTTCTAAAATTTAAATTTCTGAAATTCATACATATACATTAGAGTGGTTCGCCTTCCATACAAAAAAAGTTTTGTCAGTCACCCGCTAGGATTAAAGATAATGTAAAAACAATTCCAGAAATAATTTGTTTATTTTTTTGCCACGAATACAAATACCGCTCTTTTGTATTTTGTTCATTGTGTCGTTCTTTTTAGTCCGATCATAACATTTTGACTCTGCAAGGGCTACATTTCTGTCTTTAATCATTTTTTACTACCACGTCAAATTCTAGTCATTACTTTTAAAAACTAAGAGTCATGACTAGAATTTGACGTCGTAGTTAAAATGATATTATGATATGGTTGTGGCAACTATACAAACTATACAAATATCAATAATAATCTGTTTTCTACAGCAATGTTTTAGTTCATATTTTATAATCATATGATTAATTTTGAACTACAAATAAATTACAATAACAACGAAAAATATTGCTTTATTTATAATCTTAAACATATCTAAAATGTTTTACAGCAATAATATTATAGCTAAGCGGCGGGAAACATAATATAGTTGGAAACAGTCGTATAACGGTTATGATTCTACTATAATATGTTCGTTTGTTCATACAGGATCATGAATTCAATTATAAATTGTTTTCAATATTTTAGAAATACTAAACCAAAGCTAAATCGAAGGCTTCAATTTTGGATGAGTCCTACACAAACCAGGGACTTAAAAACGAAACATAATATTCAATAAAGCAAAATCCTGAATTCTCTGACAAAGCCGACACAAAATATAAATATACAATGGATAAATTTGGTAAAAAGGCAATAGCTTGGGTAGAAATTTGCAGAAGAATACTTCCTTTATCCCCTTGTCAACTATGTATATATAGGTTATAGTCATTTTTATAAAAGAATACCTGAAGAAACGCTGCTTTATCTTATTGGACATCAACCCTAACGTTGATGGAAGTATACTTAAGAGTGGTTCTGTTGTTGGTGGTAATAAATTTTTTTTAGAAATTTTTAATTTGTATGCAGCGTAGTTGGATCGAAATGTTGTGTGGAGATCCCTCAAAACAAAAAATCGGATTTTATAAGATGAAATGAATTTTAGTATAAATTAATATCAATTTGTGGTTAAAAAGTACCAACGATTTATGTGAAGAATGTTTCAATTAAAAAGCAATAAGTATGGTCGGTCTTGATAATACCCTACACCCGTTATATATATAAAATTAGGTTTTCAGAATTGGGCGCTATATGAGAGCTATGACCTATTATGGACCGATCAACCAAAAATTTAGTAGCATGACTTCTGTGTTTATAAATATTTTATGTATATTTTATCTCGATAAACACTTTTAACAGATTAAACTCTGTGGTCTGTGATTTTCAAACGGGAGTCGTATATGGAAGCTTTGACTTATTATGGTCCGACAGTTATAAAATTATTTGACATGATTTCTGTCAATATTAGCCTTAATTATATTGAATTTTATTTGGGTATTAACATTTTCAAAGGAATTATGGTCGATTTTTACTTATCCAAGTGTTTTATTGTTAAATCTCTTCTATTTATTTTTTAAGTATATTACATATTTTTACAAATATCTATATGTACTTATGCGATTACTATTTTAAAACTCAATACTCAATTAAATAAACTGCAAACATAATTTAGCGTAAACAATACAAAATTATATATATGCAGCTACATTAAATTTTAATGATATTATCATCAACTATTTTCTTTTATTTATTATAAATATACGCCACTTGAGCTATAGAAAAAATTAATGTGCACATTGATTATTTTGTAATGACCACCAATGATATTGTGAAGTACAAACATTAACACACGCACACACATTCAGTATTTTTACTGTATTGAAACAGTATCAGCCATTGTATTTGTATAAAAAACATACATACAATGTGATGAATGGCAAAAGATAAGATATGAATACTTGAAAAGAGTGTTTAAAGTGTTTACGCTTTAAGAGTGTTGAGAATTTCTATAGACGAGATATTTTGTACAAATAGCGCTACACTTTAATTTAGGGTATTTTTGGTTAAGCAAAGAGAATTAAATTTTTACCCTTAGTCTTGATGTGTCTATGTTTTGTGCGCACAATAATATAACGTCGCTAGAATTACGAATACAAATTTGTTCATGTTCTTCTGGGTGGGTGTGAAAACATTGTAAATAGTTAATAGTTTTCTATTTGTGTGTAAATTTCATTTGATGGCAGACAATGTGCTGACAATTTTGTTCGAATAAGAACATAACATTTATTAACAAATATTTAGTCTAATGTAGGGTATAACATGATAGATCTATATGACCAGCTATATTTTCCACTTTAGTATCATTTACTTTTCATTCCATATTGTATTTTTTTTTTCATTTTGTTATAATCTTGCTTGATAACTGAAGTATTTGTGAGCTTAAATAAAAGAATCTCCATTAAATACATATATTTATTTGTGATTGGAAAACATTTTAAAAATAATTTATAATATCTCTTTATTTTACAAAACCACAAAAGTCTTTGAATATTTATTTTAATTGTATTGAAATTCTTTTAATTTGACAAGTTCAACAAAAATATATTAAAAGCCTTAAATGGTATTAAAATAATGACAAATGGTGGGAATATTTTTATAGCATAAAACAAATATATTTTAAACTACCAATTGTAAAATATCTTCAATCAATCATATGAATAATTTTATTAGCAAGCATACAAATTATTAAATGTTTTTTCATCTAGAATATTTGTTTAACTTTTCTCGCTCTCACTCATTCTCTCTCAATCTCACATGATCAATCACGTGCTTTACGTCACACAACATTTTGACTTTGATATACAACCCAAATAATCAATTATGATAATGCTATCGTTATCGTGCTGTTATTTTTCAAGCTTACACAACCTAATAATTTTCTAATCACTGAGATAAGAATCAATATAATCTTCACTATGCTGTTTTTGTTTTTGCACATTGAGTAAACATTTCGGAAATTGCATTTTTATTAGCATTTAATAGTGGTAAACATTTTAATAAATTCTATATTATGTATGAGATTTATATATGTATTTGAGTAAAAAGTATTGAATAATAAATTATTTTAATAAATAATAAATTATGAGTTATTTTAGTTTACCAAACTCTTGAAAATAATAAATTTTTAATGAAACGACTAAATCTTGAGTGTAAATAATAAGTAATACTTTTAATTTAGTTCGACTGATATATATTTTTGATATACAGTGACACAGTAAAGTCTGTATACCCCCTTGAAAAATGTGGTTTTGGGTTATCTATGAACAATTTAGCAATAAAGTTCATTTCAAACAAACAATAAATTTTGACGAACAATTTTTTTACACACAATATTTATTAACAAAAATATATAAAATTAATTTTTCAAACACAGAGAAGTCTACATACTTTAAATTAAAAGTTTATTTGGTTTAGAAGTAAATAAAAAAACAACAAAATTAATTCTTAGTGGGTCCGCATTGGCTTTGTAGAACAGCATTTAATCTATTTTTCTTAGAATTTGCTAATACTTGTGTGTAATTATTTGAAATTAAATGCCAATCTTCAAGTAGAGCGTTTTTAAGTTCCTGTTTATTTTTATTCGTCCGTTATCTAACTTGGTGGTTTAATTTATCTCATAAATTCTCTATAGGGTTTAAATCCGGTGACTAAGGTGGCGAATGCAGTTGATGAAGTACGTTATACAGTAGCCATTATTTAACAACACCAGCGGTATGTTTTGGGTCGTTGTCTTGCTGCAAGACCAAATTTATTCGCAGATTGCCTCAGATTATCTTTGAGAATATTTAAGTATATCATACGATCCATAGTAATATCGATAAATACTAAATTACCTACCCCAGCCGCCGACATGCAACCCCATACATTGATGGAGCCACCACCGTGTTTCACTGTAGGAAGCAAGTTTTTGGGCAATAATGCTTCGTTATTTCGACGCCATACTTTTTGCTTTCCGTCATTCGTCGCTAAATAAAACATTAGCCCAAAAATCCTCATCTGCATCAATGTATTTCTTTTTAGCAAATTCGACACGTTTTTGCATATTAATTTTACTAATAAACGGCTTCTTTCGGGGCACACGGCTGTAAAATCCATTGATTCTTAATGCGTTGGTCATCGTTTCTGGATGCACTGAAGCAATACGCTGGTTTTCTAAGACCTTTGCAATTTCTAATGCCGTAATTTTAGGATTTTCTTGAACATTCAACAAAATTTGCCGCTTTACACTTGGAGTCAGTTTAGGTGGGCGACCACTATTTGGTTTGTTTTGTACACTTTTTGTTTCATTATATTTCCGAATTATTGTCCGAATGCTTGATTTTAGATGCCCAACTAGTTTTCCCAACTATTTTAAAGATTTTTTTCTTTATGGAACTTTACAATAAGCTCACGCACTTTTACACAAATTTCTTTACCCATTTTCGTTAAATAACAAAAACTGCAAAATTAACAACAATTAAACTTATTTCTAACTAACGGTATCTTTTGAAGATGCCTGAAGTGTGCGGTAGCACTGTTTAAGTACGGAGTTCCATTTTATTTACTTTTCCACATAGCCGTATGCAGAATTTTCTGTGTTTGAAAAATTAATTTTATATATTTTTGTTAATAAATATTATGTGGAAAAAATTTTTTGGTCAAAATTTATTGTTTGTTGTTCGATTGAATTTGTTTGAAATAAACTTTATTGCTAAATTCTTCATAGATAACCCAAAACCGCATTTCTCAAGGCGGTAAGCAGACTTTACTGTGCCACTGTATACAAACAATGTATTTAACAAACTGAAAAAAAGAGAGTAATGTGTAATTCGGTATGTTTAAATTCAGGATGGTAAACTATTGAAACATTCCATTATTACCAGCAGCGACCGAAAATAACTCGTCTTATATGATCAAAATAGAAAATAGTAATTTATATTTTGTATTTTGATAAAAAAATAAATTACTGAAAATAACTGTTATAAAATGATTTTTGTTTACATAGTTTGGTATGACATTTACAGTTTGTTGTAATAACTGTTAACATTCTTTCGATTTTATTTACATAATATACAAAGTTTTTTTTAAATTTCAATTGTGGACTTACGAATTTTTATTTTTTTTAATTTATGATTTGTAAAATTTAAAATTTTTTTTGCAAAATTGTGGATTTTATTTTAATTTTTCGAGTTTTTGCAATATGTATTTTTTGTATGTATTTCTTTATTTTGTTCTCAAATTTAGCATGTTTTGTAAATTTTCTGTAAAATTTTACATACAATTATTTATAATTTTTATCACAGTTCATGTAATCATGTATGTGTACGTACGTTTCAGACATTGCTGCTTCTGTTCATACATGATTGAGAAACTAAAAAACATTTTGATTTTGTTCACTTATATGTTTGATGATTAGAATTCTTTGTTGCTATACAAAAGTGAAAAAATGAATAACCAACTTTTTTTTCTCTTATTTGAACATATATGAGAAATTTAAATTTTGATAGTTTTTCATGAGTGAAAGATCAAAAATCAATCTTTACTATTTGGTGTTCACATATACATATGGAAATACACTTTACCCTGCTCAAATCTGTGGAGTACGTGATCCATTGTAGCTAAAATGTAGTGACTACATCGTGGTCCTATGTACTGCACTCATGGCCTATTTCATTTTCAAAGCAGAACTTTTTGTTACACGACAATTAATCTTGCTTTAAGGACCATAATCGTTGTTGTAAAATATTTGAAGTAGTTGCAAGGAATAGTTTTGGGACTAGTCGCGTGTTATGCATCGTACTTTTTTCATACAAATGGAGTACTCCTCGTCCATTGTGGAGTAGTAAATATAAATTATTAATTCATCTTTTTTACAAACGTAACAACGTCCTGTACAATAAATATTATTTGGACAACTACATGCATTTATAGTTATGTATTAATTATTATGTTATGTTTGTTTTCTTTAAAGTTGATTTAATGAAATTTCCCTTCTATTTTGAAAGTAATTTTTTAGTGTTTTTGAATGCCACATTTACGATAAGATTGAATTTTAAAGCTATCTTCTCATATCATCAAGTGTGCAAATCAATAAGTATTGACAAAATACTTCAGTGCAACTAACTAATTTAAACATGTTTAGATATGAAAGAAACTGCTTTTGTTCTAAATTGTATATTAATTAATTGATTTTATCAAGAATTGTGAATTACACTTCAATAGTAACACTGTACTACAGCACAAAATGACTATAAGAAAAGTAATTTTTTGCCGTTAAATTTGAGTAGTTTTTTTTTAGAAATCGGAACGAACCTAATATTCAATCATAAAAGGCTTTTAAACTGTACTATTAATTTCCGAAAAAAAAATATTATTTTATGTTAATTTAATTTAGCCCTGAAGCACTAAATTATGTTATTAACTATGTAAATATTGATTTTTTAAAAAAAAAATAGGTGATCAGTCTAATTTAATTTTTTATATGAACAAACGAAATTAACTTTAATTTATTATGTAAGATTTTTGTAATTTGGGGTTCGAAAATATTCTAACACTTTTTTTTTGGTTGCATAAATATTAAAACATTTATGCGACAATGCTTTCTGTAAAGTAATATTTAAACTTGTAAAAAATCAGAATTATAATATAATTCTTAATAATAAAGGCATTTTCAATATGAACTCTGTTCTAACAGGGGCATATTAGAAAGTTTTGATATTTCTTTTTTGTTGACATATCTTAAGCTATCATAATTGTTACAAAAATTTTAATTTTGCTCGAAAATCGCAATAACTAAAACCCGCATTTGCCTTAAATATTTTCAAAATTTGTTAGATGGTCACACTAAGATCAAATATTTTACAAAATTTGTTTTCAAAAGCAGCAGTGAAACAACTTCAAATAAAATTGTGGCGAACATGTTTTTCTTGTGGTCAAATTTGAACAAATATTTGCTTTAGTAATTTATTTCATCAAACTGTCAAACAATATAAATTTATTTTCTCATAAATAAATTCGATATGGAAGATTGTGAAATATTATTTTTATTAAGTTGTGAGGCAGCTTCTCTACTAATTTGAGAACAAAAGGAAGCTAGAAGGAAGAGGAAAAGGCAATGGGTACGTAAATGGTTTCAACGTTGGAAAGAGGAAGGCTGCCGTGCAAACTACGATCTGAAACTCCAGATCTTTACAAAAACTTTTTACCAATGAACGCAGCTGATTTTAATTATTTACTTAGTACACATTACACAAAATTTCAGTAAAAATATAGAAAAATATTATTTAATAATAAACCTTAAGCTAAGTTTGGCGGCACCTCTTATAATAAAAAAAGAAACAAAGTTTCGTAAGCTAATAGAGGCCTCGGAACGTTTGATAGTTACACTTCGGTACCAAGCAAAGATTTTTATAAATAAATAAAGATTTTTATAAATAAATAAATATCAAACGCACAGCTGTTGTTTGAGTACCTTTGTTTGTTTCTCAGTGTTAACAATTATGGCGTTTTTTTTTAACGGCCATACACAAGTATAATACAATCAAATACACTTTGGGTTTGTCACATACGTGTTTTTGTTATTATTATAATTTCAACTATCAGTTCATATAAGTATGTATAGCCAAAATTCAAGAAATTCGGCCCAAAATCGAACTTATACAATTTTTGGGGTCAAAAAATAGTTTTAGGAATTAAAATAGGTTATAAAAAAAATAAAAAAAAGTTATCATATGGACCGATAGGCCATAAACATTACGTTGGGTCTTAAATTTATTTTTTTAGACTTTGAAATAATTCAATAGTCCAAACATTTAAAAATTGGTGCTAGTGCCCTTGCAAAGATTAACAAAACATCACTCTGCAAGAAATTAAACATATGTGTCAGAAAATATAATTTAGCTTATTTAATTCTTGACTATATGAATCCTATGCACAAATATTGCATTTCTACATTTTGGTGATTTTATTGAAATTCAAAGTTACTACACTGTTGAAGCAGCATTTATTTTCCCATGTTTTTTCTCTCAAAAACTTTGTAAGATTAAATAATTATTTGCTCGAATAAGTGGAAAATATTTGACTGAGTGTGGTCACATTTTGTTCACATTAGAGACATTTTTATTTGCTACCAAACCAATGTATTTACTCAAAAACATGTTTGCACCAAACAAATGTTTCTTGGTCACATTACAGCAAAGAAATGGGCAAATGTTTCAGAAATGTGACCGCAGCTTAATTAGCTATTCATTTAAGAACAACCAGCATGTTTTTTTTTTGGAAAAATTATGTGTACAAAGTCCAGTTTTATTTGTCTGGATTCATGAACAAGCCACATTTGAAATCCAATTTCTGAAAATCCATGATCAATTGTTGAGAGGGATTGGGACATTTTTTTAATTCGCCTGAAAAAGCTGTTAATATGAATTTATGACTCTATAGAGAGATATTACCAATTTAATTTTGGTCTATTATTTATGACATGAGTATCACTGACTTATGGTTTACCTAGATGGTGTCACATGTTACTTGAATACCGAAATAATGAATTTATTGCAAACCAAATTTTACGATCACATAATATCACGAAATTGACCACCCCGATAATGCGTTTTAACACCGATAGGGGCTATACAGTGCCAATACAATCGATTGCATACATAAAACTCAAAATCCGTCACATGATTAACAAAATGAACCCAACAAAAAGTAATTGGCATCTGTAAGCGAGGTAGTGGATATAATTTTTGAATTTAATTGTTAAACCTTAGTCGTTCCAAAACAATACAAATTTTAATGATTTTCATAAAGTAGTTAATATAGATTTTAGTTTGAATTAAAACTGTAACTAGTCAACTTAATACACGATCCTTAATCATGAAAGGAACCTAAGTGCTAAACACAATGTAAACAAAAGGTTAAAATAAATAGCTTTAAAATCACAACGTTATAAATAGCATAACGTTTACTAAACTATTTTCGCGATCATGGCTAGATATATAAGAATTGTAAGAAGATTTTAGTTAAATATTAAATAAATATAATTATTTGAATTTATAATAAAGATACTAGTTTTTTCGTTTTTAAATTCGTCTTCGATTTTTATTAAAGATCCCAGACATAATTCAGTATATAGCAATTTACACGAAGCAATTCTTTAAAGTAAGCTGATCACATTTTAGGTATCGTGGTGAGGGGAATATAAGACCTGTTCCTGTAAAATGGGACTGTCATTGCATCAACTTGCCACAAAACCTTTTAATTTAGAACTTTTGTTATCTTGTTTGTTTTGTTTACATTATTTTTTTTTTTCAAAAATCATCAAATTTCTTATATGCTACTGACACACACAGCCCGCCAACTAAATGTTGTGATAAAAATTAATTAACACCTTTTTCGCAACAAATGTATCGAAAGTGTTAAATTGAGATGTGAACATAATTTATTTTTTATTTACGTTTTTTAGCCATACACATTCTGCCATTATCAATTATTTCATTTATAATGTTTAAACAATTTATTTAAATAACAATTTCATTTACCGTCTGTAATTAAAACAAATAAACACCACTTTTCTACCGACCGTACCGTATTTGTTGTTTTCAACAGTATCTTTTGCGTTTTTAACGTTATTTTGGTGATTTTGTGAACGGTACGACCTGCTACTTGGCCTGCAAAGATCTAAACTGTTTTCTCTATTAAAAATTAATAGAAATAAATACCACCAATTTTGTTTTGTTTCTTTTTTTAATAATAATTATTGTGTTAATCTATAAGGTAAAAAAAAACACACCCTAATGTAACATTAACAATTGCAAAACCAATATACTTTTTCAATTTTTCGTTTCAGTTTTTTTTTATCACAAATAGAAACGCAAGCAACAACAGTAATACAAACAAATTTAATTGTTAATTGTTATCAATGGAAATTTCAATGACCCAGCTTTATTGGGTGTTTGGTGGTTTGTTACAATTTATTTTTACTTTGGTGTTAATTGTTGGTATATCTGGCTGCTATTGTTGTTTGTATTGTTACTTTTCTTATCACAATAAGAATTTTTGTTTTTCTGACGAAGAAAAGTCTACAAGCACTTAAAGATTAACAATGATTTGTCATGTGCTAAATTATGATTGAACTTTTGAAATACATACATATCTATATCTATAGACGTAAAATCGAATAACAATTATTCTTAAAGAAAATTGACATTATAATTATTATATGTGTCGAAGTAAATTCGGGTTTTTAGGTAATTTGTTATTATTATACCCTACACCACCATAGTGGGGAGGGTATATTGGATTTGTGCTGATGTTTGTAACGCTCAGATATAGATATTTGTCCAACGCCCACCTTAAAGTATACCGATCAACTCAGAATCACTTTCTTCCGCAAATCACTTCAACGACCACAAATTTCTTAAAAATGTTGGTATCCAAATAAAATTCAACACAAATAAGTTTCATATATAATTGATGGCAACAAATTTTATAATAGTCAGTTCATAAATAGTCAAAATTCCCATATAAGACTCTCTTCGTAATTCATTTTAACCTCCATAAATCGAGATAAAGTTTAACACATATAATATTTATATTCATAGAAATCATAACACTAAATTTTGGTCCAAAATAGGTGATATCTCCCATTTCGCAACAAATGTATCGACCGTCTTAAATTGAGATGTGAACACAATTTATTTTTTATTTATGTTATTTATACACATTCTGCCATTATCAATTATATCATTTATAATGTTTAAACGATTTATTTAAATAACAATTTCATTTACCGTTTGTAATTAAAACAAATAAACAGCACTTTACTAGCGAATGTACTGTATTGTTGTTTTCAACAACGGTTTTTAAAAAACTGTTTTATACATATACTAGGGGTAGGGTATTATATGGTCGACTATACTTTTTAACTTGTTTTAATATTAATAAATGTGATTAATCGTTTTTTTATTACATAAGTAAAAAAATTGTGCATCCGTATTTTATGCGAACAATTCTTTTTTTTTTACCAAAATATTCGTTTTTATAAAGTTTTTATAAACTGTTTTTATAATAGTAAAATTAATTATGGCATTTTTGAGCCACAGTAACATAGTAAGTTTGGCTCAAAAACTAGTATTCTTAAAAAAAATTAAAAACATTGGCGCATATTCAGAAATCGTAACTAAAGTCGAAACTTATTAAACAGAAACTAAAAAATAGTTCACAAAAAGTTAAATTTCTTTTTTACAAATCATAACTAACTGAACAACTGCGTTCATCTGTTAAAAGAAATGCAACACTGCATGTAGTAGATTTTTGTTGACGAAAAACACATCTCTAGTTTGTTTTCTTTTTTTTTTGTGATTTTTGTTTTGGTCAAAATGGATACAATTAGCAAAGAAAATAAGGTAAGTTTATTATTATTGTTTAAAAAAAATATGTATTTATTGCTTTGTGTATTTTAGAGAGACTCAAATTGGTCGCCAGATGAAAAAAATTTTTTAATGCACAAAAAAAGTAAGTGGAATTTAGTTAGCTTATTTGAAAAAAAAAACCTACATTCGTACGTATTTACTTTCTTTACTTCCAACAACAAGAAAATAATTGGCTTTGTTTACAATAATATTAAATTTTTACAGCTAGTGCAGATAAACTTGCGATAAAAATTAGAGAAGAGTGCAATTTTTCGTGCTTCGCAAGTATATTCAATATGAATCTACTTGATTCGCTCTTAAAATTTTGTATGGAGAAGCAAGTTGTTTCGCTCATGATTGGGGTGTGAAGCATGAATAGAGAGCGAAGCATGTACCGTGGAAACGTAGTAGCTTCACCCATAATTAAGTTGTAACTTTTCGTGTTGAAAGTAATCAACTAAGAATAACTTAAGTTGGTAATTAAAAAAGTTTAAACTTAGATATCATTTCTGAATATGCGCCATTTGTATTAACTTAAAATTAGAAACGCACTTTGGCCAATATTATTTCTAAGTCATACACGGTTTCTCAAACAACAAATTTATTTTTGATAACACTTTTTGAGTAAATATTAATACTGTTTTTTTTTTAAATAAATTTAGTTTACCGGCATACGCGTTCTTTTCGATTACAAAATTTAAACTGAAATTCAAAGATTTTGTTGTCAACACAATAATCAAATAAAATTTAAAATATAGACATAAGAACTACTGAAGTAGATGTAAACAATTATGCTATTTGTGTTTATTTCAAATGATTAAATAATTCAACAAACGTGATGCTCAAATCAAATTTCTAAGAATGTGTTAACATGTTGCATCAATATTGAGTTATTTTGGATATATTTACATTTTGTTCAATTATATGCCCTAATAATGTACTTCATACATTTGTAGATACATATGTGCTTTAAGTTACCAGTACTTTGAATATAGTTTTGCTGTACAAGTTTTTTTTTGTTATATTATTATTTT
This sequence comes from Bellardia bayeri, assembly GCA_950370525.1. NCBI lineage: Eukaryota > Metazoa > Arthropoda > Insecta > Diptera > Calliphoridae > Bellardia > Bellardia bayeri. The sequence goes on along the minus strand of OX493265.1, from coordinate 81,649,255 downwards.
GTGAAAAACAAATATATATTTTCCTTTAAGTTTTTCTCAATGTTACAATATCTATTATTTATAAGAAAAGTGAAAAAGTCAATAAACTTAAATAGTCTAGACACTACGTTTGCAGGAAATTCAAAACGGAAGAGCGTTGAAATAAAATTTATGTTTGTGATTACTGATATAACTGTGGCAAAAATGGTGTTCAGATATATACAAGAAGTATTTAATAATTTATCATAATTCTTAATGATTGTCCAATAAATTTAAAAGATTAAAAGTTAAAAACGCGCATCTTTTATAAAACTCAACAACACTAACTTTCTTTAAAATTTATAAAAAAAACCTATTATGATAGATATATTTATGTAAAAAAGTTTCTAAGATTTGTTTTAAACTTATGTTAAATTTGTATGTGAAGCGTTCATTCGCAATCAAAATCTGCCTGTTACATGTGACATGATTTTTTTTTCATCTAAACTAAAAAACAAAATCAAAAAAAAACCAACTAAAACTTTTAAAAGAGCAAGCACGTAACATTGCTTGACAAATATCAACAACTTTAATATTTTTTGTTTAATTAAGTTTTAGCACTTGAATGACATAAAGGAAGAAACTTTGCCAGTTTTTACAATAAATTAAAAATTTATGACGTTCTTTTTTTTCGTTTTATTATTCATAATTTTTGTTAGACATTTTAACACCCAGTGGAAAATGTGTCTAAGTTAAAATAATGTTTTTATTAAATTAAATTAAAGTATTTTGTTATTAGTTCGAGAATATGCCATTTGATTACGATCACAAAAGGTGGATTTGGTACTTGGCTTACAATATAAAATATACAAATGTACTTCATTCTTTTGTAAATAAAGATTTTAAAAGATATACCAATTATTATTTTGCTTAGGAAACAAAAATACAAACAATTTAATATATAATTGATTAAAAAATATAATTTTCAGAAATGAGATCTTAAAATTGTCAAAGAGAAATGAATACGCTAAAAATTAAGATGTAACGAGAAACTGTAGTTGGAAATTTTTTCTGATGCACAGATGTGGTCAAGATTAACGTAACATTTTGCCTTTCGGGATAACGTTACAACGCACTCAACTTCGAGTCAACTCGGGTCACTGTATGTCTTGCAAAAAAAAAAAAAAAATACTAATGCATGTCTTGCAAAGAGTATACCATTGCATGACTTGCAAGGAACATACACTTTGCAACTTATCGTACAAGACAGATACGATCAATATACGAGCACCTTACTAGAGAGCTTGAGCTATCTAATTAGCATGACCCAGGACTATTACTAGTCGCTACATTGCACTGACCGACCACTGTTGCCATAAGCCGCTATATGAACCTGTCCAGGGCGGATACCCAGCACACATGCCACGAAAGACAAAATTCTAATAGGTGGCTTGAGCAACGAGTGAAGTGTCACCACTATTTCAGTTGCATTGTTATTGCAGCCACAGAACTGAGAGACAATTTGGTTGCCTGAAATTTGTTACTCAAAAAAACATCAGTCATTAGCTGCCATTCTTCCTGCTTTGAGTTCCAACAGCAGCCACCACGTGGACCTCTAAATGACCTCAACCAGTTTTCAGTTGGGGGACAAGTCCGGGCTTTTACTTGGTATCTAATTAGCTTCAAGTCTCATTGAGTAAACAATTAATATATATTCAGTGTGAAGGTCATGCAATCCAATGGCACCGGCTTTGCAATGTCTAGCCCTGTCTAACAATACCGACAAGGTTTGGGAAATCACATTGTCAACATGCCACGGTCACGTTCTTCTGATGCATTGTGGGGCAGAAGGAACATTTTTAAAAACAAATCTGGCACTTCTAAACGGCTGCTCTGATCGATATATGTTACATGGGATAAGCTAAGGATTATTTAAATTTAAATTTTGAAGATGCACACCGCAAACCTTCTGTGGGCTCAAAATAGGGCAATTTTTATAAGTAATTTATTCCAACGCATGTAATTCATATTCATCCGCTTTCGAAGAGTTTTATATTTTCAGAATGTCCTTGGTTATGGCTTTAAAAATTATATTCGTGTGTTCACTTTATCTCTTATGGTTGTCGAGTTATACGGACCCTGGCCTTTGGGTTTCCTTAAATTTTATTTGCTTGCTAAACAATAATAGTTTCCATCAGATGCTACTAAATAATTCAATGCAATCTTTTTCTAAGTCCAAAAACTATAGATTTTCAATTTTAAGGTTAAAAATATAATCGATTCTTACATTTATTCAACAAGTGACTTAACTCTTTTTATTAAGACTAACAGTCTTATAAAGAAAAACACTTCAAATGTAGTTTAAGAAAATTTTATATGAAAATTTTGTCTAAAAGCACATTTCAAATCTATTTTATTTTTTATGAATACGGCAGTAAAATTTTAGAATTTATAACAAATTTATATTTTTCTAAAATGTAACATTACTGGGAATTTAAACAAATTTATATTTTTCTAAAATGTAACATTACTGGGACCATTTTAATATAAACAAATCTTTATACCCACCACCAATATAAATGTAGTGTGATCTATGCATAGTTGAAAAAAATTTGTGTAACATTTTGTATCGATAACGATGTTTATACGAGTTATTTTATTTTTTGATGCCTTAAATGCAGGGACCGTAACTGTTATGACTTTTATCAAAAAAGTCAAGAAACAAAAAGTTATTTTTTAACTTTTATTTTTTAAGGCAGAAATAAAAATTATTTCTTAAATTTTATTTTTTAAGGCAAAAATTAAAAGTTATTTTTGACTTTTATTATTTTACTTGAAAATTTTTAATTCATGAATTTTATTTTTGCCTTAAAATATTAAAAGTAAAAAAATAACTTTTATTTTTTGAGTAAAATAATAAAAGTCAAAAATAACTTTTAATTTTTACTTTAAAAAATAAAAGTTATTTTTTGACATTTATCAAAAATTTAAAAGTCATAAAAAAATTTGAATGTACATCACCTATGTATCAAATTGATACATGGGAACCAAACTTTTCTACGATCATTTTTTATGTGTGCTTTTTTGATGTAAATTTTTAAAAATAACAGTTATTTTCTGTCCCTGTTTAAATGTGATCTGTTGCATGTTACTCGTACGGATTTTACTGTATTTGAGTCTTATGGTGAATATCATATCTCAATAACGATATTTTTGATCAATGACATTTTTCAGTTCGATATCGATATTTATAAATTATTTACGAAAGTTAATGTGTCTTTCAGAAGTGGTCCCTATATGGGAGCTTTGACTAATTATGGGCCACTACCATATACGAGTACATATATGCGGATTATTTGTGTCGAATTTCTACTTGATGGTGACCTTTTAGTTCTACGACCAATATTTCGATGTGTTACAAATGGAATGACAAATTCAATATATCTGTTTGGTGGTGGCTATAAAAATTTAAACAGTTCTGAAAGAAAGAGATAAATACAAAATGTGATTTTCTTCCGTCTCGTGTCACCTCCGTATTTTGTGGAATATGACTAAATATGTAAATATGACTAAAATTCTTGTAAATGTTTTTATTAAGATGAAATCGAAACAAAATATACTTAACAAAAAAAAAAAAACCAGACAATATTTAATGACGATGAAATTAGGCAAATCTGAATATAAACTTCTACTTGTTTTAATTTACATTAAAGATGTTATACCATCGAAAACGTACTTGAGTTTTTGCTGACCAGATTTATAAGAATGGTTAACAGTTTTTGATGTTTAATCAACACAGACATTTTGTTTTGAAAATATGCTAAAAATTTCATTTTCAAACTCTCCAAAAAGAAAATTCAATAGTTATCAGAAATTATTCAGTCAGTAGATTTTACGGAGCTAAGACTAAACATTAAGAAAAGGAATAATCAAATTTAGTAATTAAATTGTACTATTTTTTAATAAATTATTGTAAATAGTATTAATTTGTTCTTGTATTTAAAATACAGGGAAATTTGTAAAAATTTCACAGTATACAGTAATATTTTCTTTACTTAAACAGAAGCATTTTGTCTCATTATTTTAAGATGCAAGCACCTTTTAAATAAGTTTTTGTTTAAATTTTTTTTAGAAATACAACTGATATTATATCAAACAATGCTGAAAACTAATTGAACTGTAATTCGCTGTTGTCTTTGCGGATAATACTTTTAACTGGCAGTGTATTATCTTACCTTAACAAAGAGTACCAAAATTACGATAGACTGGAAACCACAATATTAGACCATAATGATATTATACCTTAATGTTAGAATTTGTGTCCGCCAAGGTCAGTGTATATTTTTCACACAATTTAAAAAATGAATTATGTTGCACATTTCTAAATATATGGCAAAAAAAAATAATTTTCAACCGACCTTACATAATGCACAACAATAATAATTATTATTAATCATACGCCTTAGTGACAGTTGAAGTTTTTATTTCCTTAGATAAAGATGAAAAACACCCAGCAAACACACTCACTCACACTTATAAATAATGATTTAACTCTGGTTTGTTGATTTATTATTGATTATGCAAAATATTAAAGTTTATTTAAAATTGTTTTGTTGTAACCAACAGCAAAAAATCTATATATCTCACAAAAATATATACATTTAACTTTATTTTTACTTCCTTAACGCTGATTTTACTAGGATTATTTCAAAAAGCATTTGTCATTTACTGTATTTGAATGTGGATGATGATGAGATGGCAGGCAGCCCCATTGTAAACTGCAGTAAACATAAACAATTGTTAGTTGTAACGGTTAAGGAAAAAAACAAAAAAAAGAGAAAAATATAAAAAACGAACTAAAAAGACTCTTCAATACTTTTGTTAGGGTTTCAAACATCATTTATCACCAAAAAAATATGTATATAAAGTATGTTTACTACAGCTATAGCTACAGACAAAATGCAGCATTATTTTTACAACTCGTACTACTACACAGAATACAATCATAAACCTAAAGAATTTTGTATATTTTTTTCTGTTGATGTACATATGTATATGTAAAAAAGTAATTTTGTTTGTATAAAAAGATTTCTGGAATTTGTATGTAGTTATTTACAGGGTGGCATAGACTACTATAAATGTATTCAAAATCAGTAACTATGTTCATTAATTTCATAATTTTTTATTTCAAATAATTATGTTAAAGCCCAATAACAATTGTCTTAATCTACTTAAAAAAATAAGCCTATACATTTAAATACATGAGAGAGAATATATATTTTAAAGTAAAGAACCTTTGACAAAATCTCAAAATAGGCTCTAGATCCTTTAATAGTGGTATCAATTGATAAAGAAGGATAATCTGTGATCACTTATATGTCCCACCAAAAATCGTATTTTAGTATGGAATTCTGAAAAAGTCATCGACTGCCATTTTAAAATGTTTTAAATGTAAAAAATGGAAAATTTTTGACAACACTATTTTTCTTTTATTTATCAGCAAAAAATCGATTTTTTATATGGAATTATAAAATAGGACTAGATCCTTTAATATACCTAAAAACAGGATAACTTATTTCCCACTAATCCATGTACTTCCATCACGAAGAGGAAATAATTTTTTGGTTAAATATCAATTTGTGATTCAAAAGTATGAAATTGCTTTGTTTTTGTTCAATAAATTTTAAAACATTTATGCCACCGGATTTTATGTTAAAAATACTTTATACTTAACCGATATAAACAGACATGAACATGCTTGTATCAAAAAGCAAATTACCTTGGGACTATAGGAATATATAAACTTGTCTTTTTTTAGTAAACATTTTTTGAAAATATCAAATGAGTCGCTACGATAGTACTACGGTTCTAAATATCAAACATCAATTTTGTAAATTTTTCTCTTTTGATCAAATAAATACTAACATTTGTATGGTTTAGTATCAAAGTACTCCCTGGAGTGCTACGGTACTTTTGCATATCAAATAGTATCAAAAAAAAAACACAATATTTTGATCCCTTTATTTAACAAAAAAACAAACTTTTTTTTATCTTACCGCATAAAAATGTATAAAGACAGGAATATGGTGTAACTATACAAGGTGAGTTTTTAAACAAGTTACAGTGCAATATTCGGCTGTGCCGAATCTTAAATACCCTAAATCTAAATATAATGAGAAATAAAAACTACTCATTGTTATAGGACTAGAATATCCTTATTCAGTGTTTTTTTTCAACCAAAAGCTTGGCATTTTATATATTGTTTGAAAGGCAATTTTTCGAACAACACAAATTTCAAATATTTATAAATGTTGTCTAATTTTGACCATTTATAATTGATGTAATTACCGATTCTTATCATAATTTACAGAGGTTGTCTGATATTCAAAACAATCTTGAGTGTAATTTAACAATTTATAAAATTAAAAAAAAAAACATTTTTCCATATTCACCACAAGTTAAGAAACAGGGTATAAAAAAGGTAAGGCTTCTTTTGGTTGAATTTGATCTCAATAACTTTATTTGCAAGAGATATACGGGTGATATACCAGAAACGGACCAGATATGGACTGATAGCTACAAAATTTAGTAACATAAGTGCCGTATAACTATGATTTCTGAATTACAATTTCGAATCTGTATAAAATGTGATATTCTAATTTTATAGGCATTTATTTATCATTAAGCCATATTTCGGGAAGATATGTGTATGGGGACTATGAGAAATCCTGGACCAATTTTTACTATTTTCCTCACACTTTCTTTTTTTATCATAAAAAATAACGTGTACAAAACTTCATGGCAATATTTGCAATATATTTAAAAAAATTTTAAGAAAAATGTTTAAAAATATCAAATTTTTATGGAGGCTGTCTCACATTTTGGTCCATAACTCTGGTTCTACTATACTGATTTTCAATACCAAACTGCTAAGGAGAATTATGTAAACTGTATTGATTTCGGCTGTGTCGTTTGAACGTAAGTGTTTTACACAGACAGACAGACGGACAGTCGGACATAGCTCAATCGATTTAGAATTCAATAAGGATCAAGAATATATATACAATGTTGGGTCTCAGATTAATATTTCTTAGTGTTGCACACGGAATTACAGACTAATATATACCATTATTCACCACTTATGGTGGTGGAGGGTATAAAAAAGCAGACCAATAAAGAACCGCCTCTGGATTTTTTTGAGAAATTAGTCTCCCCAATATCTGTTGAAACCATCTGCACCATCCATATTGATCGCCTTAACCAAATATATGTTTAAATAGTGCTATTTAGCTATTAACAAAGATTATCGGCTTACCTCTTTCCAGTTAGTTTGTATGTTTCTTTTAGCGAATTCAAGTCAAGTCAGTGTTTTGGCGGAGTAATAGCCTTAGCACAGACAAAAACTTTTATATAGTAATAGTCTATAAAAGTAATTTAAAAGCTTACCTGATGGTAAGTTATTTCATATTTAATAATATATTTATCTCTTTTGTTTCCATTGTAGAAATTTGTAAATTTTGTGAAAAAATATCTGTCCAAGACAAAGTTTGAGAGCTTGCAATTTGATTATAAAATTATTTTTTCCAATGGCGGATTAGCAGGAAATACAAAAGTTATGCGATAATTACAAGAGTTTAATGAGTAATATTTATATCTTAAAATTTTTTTTGAAGTGGCTGTTATATGAAAGCTGCAGCCAATTAAGTAATGATCTTGACATAATCCGATACTATAATTTTTATGTACATATAGCTGATCTGTGTCAAATTTTCATGGAGTCTGGGTGAAATTATTAATTGATTTTTACCATTTTCAACGGGACTTTAATTTATTATGATATTATGATTATGATATTATTTATTTATAATATTTCTTCTATTTATAGAAAATAGCAAAATATTTCTAAAAAACATCGAGAATGCCGAAATTGCTGAATTCTTTTTTTATATAATTCTCGAGACAGACGGCTTTCAAGAAAATAAATTTCTTCAAGAGTTTCAAATGTTTAATTGTTTTCAACATTAAATGTATTTGATAAAATTCATTTATTTATATTGGATGTATAACCTAAAAATGTGGGACTCACAACAGATTGCGTATTTTTTTAACGCATTTTTGCTTGAGATACTTTTTTAATTTAAAAATTTTGCCACTGACAACACAACAAGAGCTTGCAAAATCACTTAAATACTTTTGAAGGCAGCAGGTTTCAATCAAAATATCCATACTATGCGGCCGAACATGAAAGTGTAAGATTTCATCATGACAACGCTCGACCAGATGTTGGAAGATCTGTTGAAAACTATTTACAAAGAAGTGGTTGGGAAGTTTTACCTCATCCGACTTATAGTGTAGACTTTGCACCCATAAACGGTGACGAGGATATTACATATGTTGGTCATAGATAACAATACTTTGAATAAATTTATATTGCACAAATGTTGCAAAATAAAAGTTAAAAATTTAAAAAAATACCGCATTTTTAAGTTATACACAATATAAATGCGGTAAAACAAAAGCATTCTTTCCTATAAGTCCTTCGGGGTCCTAACGGACAGACTGACAGACATAGCTAGATACTTGTTGGCTCTACGATACCCCATTCGATAGTAGAATTACTGAATGTTATCGAAAGATAATGCTTGATGGAGCCTATATTTTTATGTTATTTTAACTTCATTCTGTACATAATAAAAAATTAATGAAAATTAAGAACATAATTTTATATTTTCAATTGTACTTGTATACACTATTGTTTAACACACTGTAAATAGTACATAGCAAATGGTATGAAACAAACTCGTGAGTGTTAAGCTTTTATGGCAAAATGTTGATATGTGTTAAGCTCTAAACAAGAAAAAAAAAATACATAATAATGTAAAGAAAAATCTTCATTTTTGTTTAGTAATTCCATAGTTTAGATTGATGGTTTACGAGGTCAAAGAGGTTATATACCACAAAAACCAAGGATATATTATACTCCTATCTCTCATATGCCAACAGTACTATTATATCCAATAACCAACATAACCCAACACTTAAAATATAGCAAAAAATAAAAAATACTCCCTATTCAATTCAATGTACTTATGTGTATAATTTTAGGTTTGTATACAGTGTTATTTAACATTCAACATCCAAAATATTAAAGGGAGAGACTATGGCTTTGTGTTTAAAAAAAAAAAAACTACTATTATACAATTTATAGAAATGCTTGTACACACATTCATGTGTATATTGTATATAATGTATGTATATAAGCACAAATTTCCACATTCATATATACATATGTATACACTTATGTATTATTATAAAAATAAGTAGGAACCACTTAAGTGACCATGGTTTTATGTTCATTAATCTAATCAACACCAATATTACCACAAATGTTTACAAGGCCATGAAATCGTATCTAAATGTGGTCATTTTATCTAGCATTTAGATATATAAACATACAAATCAAATACATCCTCGCACCCATTGTGCGACTATTAAATAATTATGTTCCTAATGATGATGATGATTGCTTTTCTATATTATGTTTAATTAAATTTGATTGAAATTTTTAAAAACAACCTTAACTATAAATTTCCTATAAATATTTTAGGGAAAATTTTAAATTTTGAGCAAAAACCTTTTTAAAGTAAGTTTTACATACAAGCAAAACTGCCTAGGAGCAATTATTTACTAATTTACGATATACATAATTGCTTAAATAACTAACAACTACATAACATTTAATTTTGTACGGCATTTACATTTTTACATTTATAGACTGGCTCTGTTTTATTGTATATTCACTAATCACTAATATTATATTACCTAAATGTTGGAACTTTTTGTTTATAATTTTAACTTTATAAAGCTTGAGGGTAGTGGGTATATTGATTTGTGCTGATGTTTGTAACGCCCATAAATATTACTCAACATCCACCTCAAAGTATACCGATTGACTCAGAATCGCTTCCTGAGTCGATTTACCGATGTCCGTCCGCCCGGCTGGCTGGCTGACTGTCCATAATATTATATGTGATATTTTTTCGGTCCAAGGACGGATGGGTTTGAAACTGGTGAAAATCGCTCCATTATTTCACCTAGCCCCCATATAAATGTCCTCCAGAAATAGGAGTTTAACTATCATAAATGTTTGAAATATGCAAGTATCCAAACAAATTTTACAACAATTGAGTAGTAAATTAAGCCAAATCACATCTCTATATTTTGTGAAGATCGGTCCTTAATTGATCATAGCTCCCACTTCCCACTCTCTTAAAAATGTCGGTATCCAAATAATATTGAAAACAAATATGTCTCATATATACAAATAATATGCTACGATTTTATAAGATCGGTCCATAATTAGTGAAAACTCCCATATAAGGCCCTCTCCGAATTTCACTTTAACCTCCATAAATCTTTTAAAAGTATTTATATCGAGATAAATTATGTGTATATATCTATTTATATCCATGACTGGCATGGCATAAAATTTTTTGATGAAAAAAAAATTTCTGAAAAATTGTTTTAACATTTATTGGGTGTGGGGTATTATATGGTCGGGCTTGATCGACTATACTTTCTTACTTGTTTATGTTTTCCAACATTTCGCTACTGTAATAAATTGCATCTTTAAATTTTATTACTTCGAGCTAATTTAAGCAGCAATTACAGCGAGTATTCTTTGGAATAAAACAATAAGATTGCTTATATTTACTACAGTTTTACAATTAGGCTTAATTATATAATGTTAAAAACATGATTATTACCAAACTACTTTTTTTAGAAATTGGGTCTATAAGGGATCACTGGTCTATTATGGACCTATAATTAAAAAATGTGTGGCATTGTTTCTATATACACATGTATATGAATGGGTTTTGTGTTGAACTGTATTTTGATACCAAAATATGTAGGATATTTATGGACCTAATATGAGAGCTGGGAGTAATTATGGATCGCTAATCATAAAATTGGACTGAATATGTACATATGAAATATTGTGTATATTTATGTATATATGAAATATACATATATTGTTAAATATTATTTGGATACCAAAAATTTTAAAAGAGTTACACCGGCTAAAGTAATTTCGAAAGTGGACTTTATATGGGAGCTATGACTAATTGTGGACCGATCTGCACATAATTTTGTAGGTTCATTTGTGGCAAAGTTTGTTTGGAGAATCCTATTCCGGAGGACATAGGTGAAATAATGGACTGATTACCCTTGATTATGTCCTTCATATTAAATGTGGATTTGAAATATTAAATAAATGTTTTAAAATTACAGATTAAGTCCTGATTCAGTAAAACTAAAGCATTTGTCTAAAACACATGAAAATCCGTCAAAAAATATTTATAAATCTGAGTGATCTTTTCGGTTGGACTCCTGAAAAGAACCTTAACTAGTTTTGTTCTTGAGTTCAAAGTTATATTACTAATACAAAAAGTTATTTTTTTATTATGTTTACCTCAAATTATTAAAAATTATTTCAAGAAAATATTATAAAAAATTTAGCATATTTTTTTGTCATTTAAAACAAATTTTAGCTTTTTTTTAAAATGATGTAACCGCTGAACTTTTTGCGATCTGGTGACACTGCATGCATGTGGTACCCAGCATACCATTCTAGGAGCGATCCTAAAAAGGAGTCAGAAAAGAGTGCATCTAAAAAGCATTTTCGGAGCGAAAGAAATATTTGCTTAAAAAATTAATTTTTTTTCCATTTTTATATATTTTATTTAAATGAATTCCATTTTATTTTTTTTTACTGTAAATACAATTTATTTAATATTTTTCCATTTCTAATTTAGTTTATTTGTAAATGAATTCCCTTTTTGTTTAAGTAAAAGCAATTTAAAAAAAATGTGAACTTTTAATTTTTTGTATTTAAAATTGCCATGACTTTTTTCTAGCATGATATAAGAGCTCTTTTTGAGCCCAAAACCCCCTCATAAAAGACTCTTTTCTGACATTATCTAAGAGCTCTTTTAGAGCTCAAAAAACCTCATAAAAGACTCTTGTCTAACATTATCTAAGAGCTCTTTCTGACGCAGCATTTTCGAATGTAATGACACTCTTTTCTAAAGGTTTTCGGAGCAATAATAATTATTTTTTTGGGCTCATAAAGAGCATGAACGCTCCGGAAAAGGTGTCAGAAAACACTTTTTTCGGATTCATATGCCTTCCTGGGTCATTGTTATTAAGTTTTGTTTGACGAATTCACACCCATTTTATCTGGCAACTATGTATAGGAATCCTATATTAGGATGCCTACCTATGCTATAGATTGATGTTGTGGCTACAATAAGATGCTATAATGCATCTTCAGGGAAACCAATTTACAAAGTTAACAAATATTGAAATATTTAATAATATTTTTATTGTTGTTGTATTGAAAAATGTTTTTATTCTTGTTAAAAATATTTATTAATATTGTGTTTGTATTTTTCTGCACATAACCTAGAAGAAAACAAGTAAGAAAGTATAGGCGATCAAGCCCGACCGTATAATACCACACATCCGGTGTTCGAGTAAAAATAGTTTTTCAGAAATGAGCGCTATTGCTACATTCGCATGTATGATAATTATTTGTGTTGAATTTAATTTAGATACGAAAATTTTAAAGAGATTTATGGTCGTTAAAGTGATTATTGGATGTGGACCTTGTATGAGAACTACCGTCAATTATTGACCGATCTGCACAAAATTTGTAGATGTGATTAGGCTACAACTTATTTGTTTGGGTTCTTGCATAAATCAAATATTTGTGACCAATAAACCCCAATTTCGGGAGGACATATGTGTAGGGGCTAGGTGAAATAATGGATTATAAATTGTAATATCTTGAAAATTGCGACTTGTACTTGACACTGCCATTTCTATCATTTGCACAGTATGGTAGAGTGAAAAAAATTTAAAATAGGTGGTACTGCAGTTCATCACAATAACATATTTTTTAGGTATTTCTAATATATATGCAGACCTTGTTGTGCAACGGTGAATGTGATGAAATAAAACAAAAGGGAAATGATATGTATTTATTTATATTAGCTTTTCTTATAAATTAATAAATCAGTATCAATTTTTTTCAAACGCTTGTTTGATTATTGTAATTCTTGTAATTTCTAATATACATTCACCAATATTTTTACGTTATTTGTCCATTTTTAGCATTATTGTTTTAAGACTTTAATTCATAAATAATATTTTAAAGCTCTTAAATTTTGTTTTGTTTTAAATCTTAATAGTATGTATTAATTTATATTAAATTATAAAAATTTTTAATAAAAAAGTTTTGCAAAAATATTAGCAGTAATTAGTTACACATTTAAAAGGTAATTTCTAAAAAGATATTCTACTTGTACTGGATAATTAATCATGAAAAGAGGAAAATGAAACAGAAGTTATCATTTTGGTCAGTTTTTCTTTCCTTATGTTGAAATTGTTCGCCCTTTTTGGTGACCAGAATTTTAAAACATAATATTTTATTTTTAACATAATGTAAAGTATTATTTTACCCAATAAATAAGCTAAAGGGTAAAACTAAAAGGATTACAGTAAAAAAAAGGGCATTTTTCAGTAATGCAATAAACAAACTTGATATTTTTTAAGATTGCGTGCTTAAGATAGCTAAGTAGAATGGCACAATATGTTTGTATTATTAGCAATTGCGGATTGAGTGTTCGCACGTGTAAAATAATAAACCATTTTTATATATGTAGATAACATTGTGGATGTTCTCAATTAAAATTATGTAAATATTGTAAAATTATGGAAGCAATATTTCCACATGTGAAATAACTAATTATCATACAAAACTCTAATATTCTTTAATAAACAGTCTGAGCCCTTAAACATTTTCTTACAGAAGACTTGATTTTTGTCGTGGTATATATGGATTTCTTACTGCAATTTTGCATGTGGATAGCAATAATGTACGTATTGGCACATGTTCTTAAAAATTGGCCTTAAATATTTATAAATTTACAAATTTTTACATGCTTTTAAAGCATTGTTAACATAAAATCCGGCCCAACTACCAAAACTTTTTGTAAAACCTGGTGGCAAAACTTTCCTTTTTGTTTTGATAACTAAATTTATTCATTCAAAAAATTTAATAAGTAGAGAGAACATCATGCAATTTTATTTTTGAAATTCTGTCATTGTCGGATTTATTGATTGACAAAATCTAAAGCCAATCGTAAACAAAATGGGAGCAAAAATATTAATAAAAGCAACCTGAAACAAAAATACTATGTTTAATAAATCAAAAAAAAAAAATACCGTGAAATATATCGTGCAGTTAAAGATCCAAAACGTAGAAAAAATATAAATGATAAAACAACTGCAAAAATTTACGGCACTTAGAATTTTTTTTTTAATTTTTTTCTTGTCTGACATCAATGTCGATTTGCGTGTGTATAAACCGATATTTGAGCATGTGAAATCCGTTCGCGTTAATCATTTTTCCTGCGGTTTTAAGTTAAAAATTAAAAAAAAAAAATATAAAAACTATAGTTTTTGAGGTTAGACACATTTTTTTCCTCCATAAAATTTTAAATCTTTAAAATTTTTTCGTGCGTTTTCAATTTTAGTATCAAGCTCAGGAAAGTCTTCTATTCGATGTACGTTTCAGTGCAATTGATATAGCGCTTTAGGTGTCACAAAGCGTAATGTGTTTGGGAAAAACTGCCGCTGTACGCGCCCGGGCTGAAAAAAAATCCTTTGTTTTTTTGCATTTTATCAGTTTAGTCCGTCGCGAAAAATCTATTTAGGTTCCTAAACATGTTCCCATGCCATGTTTTCATATAAAAAAAGCTTAAAAAAGTTTTATTTGCAAAAATTTTCAAAAGTTCACAAAAAATTTGCGTTTAAAAATTTTAAAGTGCATTTTCGCCTCGGAGGTACCCTTTATGAAGTTACTCACATCACGCAATACACTACCCAACTTAAAAGACAATTCAGATTGTCAAACGCAAAAAAGATGAATTTTTACAAAATTTACGCTAATTTCTTTTAAGTTTGTGATCTCCGTGATACGTTACTGGTGCCTCAAAATTTATAAAATTACGCAGATTTATTCCTATGTATAGTTGACCTGTTGTTAATGTTGTTTTCTTATTTCGGCTTGAGGTCAGATTTAAACAATAAATAAAAACTTTTTTCTTTATATTTATCTATTATTTAATTTTATTTTTCCAATATTTCGGTCAAAATCTTTGACCATCATCAGGGAAATTTAAATAAATAAACAAAAATTGTTCTTATTCAAAGCTCCGACACATTCAACACTTCACTTTTAAATCTAAAAGTGAAGTGTTGAATGTGTCGGAGCTTTGAATAATTTTTGTTTATTTATTTAAATTTCCCTGATGATGGTCAAAGATTTTGACCGAAATATTGGAAAAATAAAATTAAATAATAGATAAATATAAAGAAAAAAGTTTTTATTTATTGTTTAAATCTGACCTCAAGCCGAAATAAGAAAACAACATTACGCAGATTTTTTTAATTCTGCGCTTAGAACTCATTTTTATTAAACGGCGCAAAACCCCTATGTAAAATCTTCAAAAAGTTCAAAATTCGGAAAATTTTCGTTTCACTTGTAAACTACATGCAACTTTTCACCCAGCAGTGATATACATTGTTTTTTGTGGATATATCCTACAAGTCTAGTGACTGTATTTTGTATTGGTTTGGATCTGAAAGCTAAAAACTATTACAAAGAAAATGGAATGAATGAAAAAACTCTTGCAAGTTTCAAGTCGTTTTTTTAATTTTTCGAATTTTAGATGACCACCAATTCTTAAGGTGAAGACTTTTCAACGTAAAACTTTGCACGTCATATCCTTCAAGTATAGTCATCCAAACTCTGTACAACGTTTTTTTTTCAATTCATAAAACTTAACGGAATAAGAGCCATAGTATGTCGGTTTGAGCAGGTGTTCAAAAAATTTGAAATACCCCATATGTTTTTTATTATGAATGATGAAAAAGTAAATTTTTGGTTCTTCTTATTAAAAGTCAGCATCGGACAGTAAAGAGTTAGCCCGATTTATCTTCCTGTTACTATCCAAAAGCTGCAATAAATTGGTATCTAAGAAATCAGTTCATCTAATTGCCACCATCTGTGTTTAAGGAACAATATGAAGCTGTTGTCAAAGGAAAGCATTAATCTTGATAATAATTATAAGTAAACCCAACACCACCATATTAAATTCGTGCTGATGTCTGTAACGGCCAAAGATATTATTATCGGTTAAACGATGTCCTTCCTTCCGTCCGTCTGGCTGGCTATCCATATAAACTTTGTGCAAAAAGTTCAAGGCGCAATTTTTAAGATATTTCGATAAAATTTAGTACATGGCTTTTGTTCGGCATAAGGACAAGTAAGATCAAATTTGGTTGAAATCGGTTCATTATTTTACTTAATGTCTTTCAGAAATATACACATATTCAAACAAAATTCGCCACAAATAAATTACATTATCTAGCATAACTCTCTTGAAAATATTGGCATCCAACTAAAATTCAACAGAAATAATTTTCATATATGGATCATAGTGATCGGTCCATAATTAATTATAGCTCACATATAAGACAAAATAAAAAAATTACTTTAACATTAATAAATATATATTTTAAAAGTATTTATATCATAATCAAATTTAACAAAAAAAAAATTATTTTTGCACATATACCGCATGTAGTTTATTATATGGTCGGACTTGAACGATTATACTTTCTTACTTGTTTTTTTTTATCGTTTTGGAATACATCTGCATCAATACTCGGATGTTGGGCCACATTTAATAGGATACATGAAAACTGAAACACTAATTTTTATAAGCTAAAAATATAATTAATTTATTCTTTAAATTATTGCTTATACTCGTATATCAATAAATGTTAATAAATTTGTGGTTCAAAAATATTAATCACTTTTATTACATAAATATTAAAACATTTATGCTACCAAATTTTATGTGCATAATTTCTTTATTTGCGTCCATACCTAAATTATAATTTGTGAAAATTTGCAACTTTTTAAAAAAAATTTATTAAAACCATTTCAAGATACCTTTAATTTTGGATAAATACTCCATATTTTAAAACGATATTTAGAATCGTTCACTCCGCATACTGACATTAAAGAATAAAATGGGTCTGAAAATAATAATAATACAAAATTTCGGGTGTATTTTTGCGAATATAAAATTATAAATTAATGACTAGCAGAAACTTGGTAATAACTTGTAATTGAATTTGGTTGAATAACTTATAGGTATTTCAAATGAGTATTAGACACCTTCTGTATTACTTAGAAGTAGTAGTAGTAGTAGTGTTTTCAAAGCACTGTCACACCTAATTATTTGGTCATGAACGTTTTTCAGATCAGTTGAATATGACTTTTTAAACGGAATATGTCAAAATTCCATTTGCAGGATAACTAAGCAAGTAGTTATCAGATGGAGTGTAAGCTACATAGCAAAAACTTCACTTACATTCTTTATTTTAATGACTTCCAGAATTCATTATTTTGAAGCTTTATTCGCCACTTTTTGTATTACTAATTACATATATATTAAAAATTTACTTTATATATATCTGAAAAAAGAACAAAGTTATAAAATCAAGAAGTTATTATGTGATTATAAAAAATTATTACAATAAGTTTTCTAAGTAAAATTTGTGAAGTTTTTTTTTTTAATTAATTTATGAATTTTGTTGTAATCAGTCTATATATAAAAATAAGATATTAATTTTTAAGTTACAAGTGACAAAGTAATCCGTTTTATTACTTTTGGGACATCTCGAACAAAAATAAGTACTTTTTCTAGTAGATTTGTAAGTCTGGTGGACAATTTCTTATTACTTTTCAAGGAATATTTATCAAGTTAGATTATAAGCTGCTCCCAATTTTGGTTAGGCCTTCCTTTTTCTTGTGCAGTAAGCGGTAATATACTCTTTGCCAAACCCTAAAGTTAAAGTTGAAGCCATAAAGTTTCCCATAATCTCTTTTTGGGTATAATTTATTTTTTAATAATTTTGACCTAAAATACGAAAATTATAATTTTTCGTTAGTTTTTAAAAAAAAATTAACTTACATTTTCTGTTTTTAATCTTGCGTGTACAAAAAACTAATCGATAGGTTTATTGTTAACTCGAAAGGTTGCATTCAAACGGTAGCTTGCTATCGCCTGCTGTCATTAGAAATTTTGATACGTATTATTCGATAAAGACTAATAGAATCCCAAAAGTTAAAAAATAAGTAAGTAAGTGTTCGATCGTATATGACTGACAGAATAATAACCCAGGACATAATGCCATTCTAATGTTGTGTGGAGGACTTAAAATAAAATATCCACTGAAGAAGAGGATATAATCTTATTAAATGGTCAACTGTTGTATTATTTGTTTTTGTTAAATTAACTTTAGTGACCAGTTTATCTATAATGGAAGGAATGTTTTCTATTTTTACCCTGCTTCTAAAGATGTTTAGAAAATCCCTTCTGCAATGAAATGGAAAATTATAAAATTATGAAAGCAAGTAACTGGATAAGTTCCCCTTTACTCCCACTTTCTTTATATATTTGAACCGACTTTAAAAGAAAAGATTTACATCAGGAAAACGTGTAAATTATTTGAAGAAGTTTTCCATCCCTTAAAGGTATATAAAGACAATTTTCTTTAAGAAATTAATCTACTTTTTATTTAAACACGTTTTAGGGATAAATGATAAAAGGGAAATAAATAATTAATTGGATATGGTCGTAATTATAAAAAAGGTTACTATAAATTTTATTAAGAACATTTTACAGGGATAACTGTAAAATTGTCCTTATTTTAAAGTTTAAGAAAATCAAAGGAAATATAATATAAAAGTTATTGAAGCATTGCATGAAACATACAATACTATTATCTTCTTATTAATATAAACACGTAACATTCTGTTGAATATAAGTATTTGTGTGTGTAAGTGTAAGTATGTATGTATGTATTTAACTAAGACATAATGCAACATACTTAAATATAAACTAATTTGCATAATGACCAACATTATTCCATCTATAATTGTGTACGAATGTATAACCCAGTAAACAGCTTTATGTAAATTGAGGGAAGTATTAAGATACGCTCACATTTGGCAAATATTTACTAAAAAAAGCGTAACCACTTGTTTTTGCACAAATTTGTTTTATGTTGTTTACTCTTACAATAATTTTTTAAGATCAAACAACATCTAATAAATTAAAACTAAATATTTGTTGTGCTTTGGCCTAAATAAGAAAAGTTTTTTTAAATAAATAAACGAGTTCAAATATATGTTATTTAGTGGTTACGTCTTTTTCGACAAATATTTGCCAAGTGTGACCTTACATTTAGATTTGCAAATTAATATATAATAAAAAAATTTCCTATAAAGTTGTTATACAATTTATTAGCAATTCAATACTATCATAAGCCAGACAACTTTTGCTAAAAGTTATATTTCAAAAAAATATCAGTATAAAGTTGACATGATTTCTAGCAAATTCACTAAGAATTATTCATTTTTGGCTGTCTTCAGAAGTGAAGTTCTAACCTTGCACTAAAAGTTCCCAAAGCTACAAGCTTGTGCCTTGGTATGTGATTGCAAACCAGACATTAATTAAACTTTTATCGAAATATCAAGATTTTATTATTCAAACCAAATATGGGGCTTTGAATGGGCTATGATTCTGAAAGCTTAAATAATTTAGCACCCTACATTAATTACATTTATATATATATGGATACAGGTCAAACATTTAAAACTCTTTAAAATGTTTATGTGTCTAATCACAAACACATGTAAATAAGAAAATCCAAGTACATACTGACACACACAAAACACCCCCTTTGCATACTTATACGAATGTGGTGAATTGTAATTGACCGGAAGTTGTAAATTTGTGTATGGTTACAGTTCAATGTTTAATTATTAATCACCTTAAAAGTGGTTGGCTGCTATTGTTGTTGGTTATTATCAAAGTGAAATTTTCAATTGTATCGATTAAATTTAATCTGACCATTAGATAATTTTCTCTAATGTTCTTAAAAAGATAATATTAATGTCATCAAAAGGTATTTAAAGCTACTTTGAAACCCCTTATTTGTGGTTATATTTTAATCAGTTTTAAGTCTAATCTTAATAAAGGTAGATTTTCTACTATTTAATAATTCATCAGATAAACACCAAAGTTTACCTTGAGATGAAGTTTGTTGAAACTGATTTTAGTTGAATGTATAAAAATACAAACAAATATCAAAAATAAATACTAAGTAAAATATTTATTTTTACCGCAGCATAGTTCATAGCCAAATACATGCAAACAATATTGCAAATAGTTTTCTGTATCAAAATTTAACCTTCAATTTCGTAAATAGGTTGGAAATAATTTTAATGCATGTAGGTATATACATATGTACATACTATACATATTCATTCGTATACAGAAGTGTTGTAGAAATACAGTTGTTATTTACGATATTTATACAAAAAGAAATATAGAAAAATAAAATACATCAAGTAATCTTACACTTCACTTCAGCAGGCTCAGGTTCACATAGGTTGCAAATGTTTTTACCCTTTTTTCATTTATTTTTTTAGAATGCACAAAAATGTATATATCTAAATATTTTGAATTCAAGGTAAAAAAGCTGCATGAACTATTTAACGCTTAAAAAACTGTAATATTGTGCACAATAAATACTACTACTTATAAAGTGAGGTAAAAAAGTATTCATATATCTATTCATATTCATATCAGGTGTTCTGTGTTCTGTTTAAACTCAAAAAAAAGACACTCTGAAAATTTGAATAAAGAGAACACATTTAGAATTAGGGGATATCATAAATATTTTTGTTATGTCAGATTTTATGCAGTTACTGAACACGACGATATTGGATTTTTAAGAAATTTGTGCACAATTTTCATTTTTTCATTCAGAGCGTCCTTGAAACGGTTCTGAATCAATTTTATAATCAATATTGTTACTAGAAATTGTTACCCTCGGATATAATTTAACAGAAGCATTAATTATCTAACATCCTTGTCTTCGACTCAGGTTCAAAGAAGATGAGCATTTCTTATGGCTTTAGTAACATACATATGTTTTAGATTATCTCGATATAAACACTTTTAAAAGATATTTGCATGTTAAAGTGTTGTTCGTCTTATATATGTAGGAGCTTTTACAAACTATGTTATAAAATTAGGTGTCATGGTTTCTATATATAGTATATAAAACTTGTCTATATTAAATGTTAAAGAGTTATCATAATTTTAAACAGGGACTTATATGGAAGCTATGGTTAATTATGGACTTATATGCACAACATTTGTAGATGTAATTAGACTTCATGTACAACTAATTTATGGAAAAATTTGTTTGAATACGTGCATAAATAGAACATTTATGACCAATAAGCCCCTATTTCGGAAAGACATTTGTATCAATTTGAATCCCAACCGTCCTTGAGACAAAAAAATGTCATTTACGAAATTTTATCGAAATATTTACAACAAACAGAGCTGTCGTCTGCGCACAAGATTTTCCCAGCCAACCATGTTAAATGTTAAGTGGATATCATAATTGTAACCCGTTTACTTATATGAATTATATCGTGAAATATTTATCAGTTTGTACATAGTTTTATAAATTAATTTCTTTAGTCTGTCTTCTTTTTTATAGAAGTGATATTTATTATAAATGATTATAGAATTTTTATTGAATGATAAGTTGTTTCAATAAATTCCATTAATATTGTTATAACTTTATTAATCGACCAGGAGTTCCATCTACATTTACTCTTAAGGCTAGAATAAATCAAGAATGAATAACATCTGAATTTGTGAATTTATTCGTAAAACTATTCGATTATCAACATCTAACAATCGAAACCTATCAACTGATAATTCATTAGTAGGAATTAGATATGAATCAAATTCAACATTTGCAAAATCTGAATATTCGTAACTTTAATATTATTGATGACCAACTGCTTTCAAAATAATTGAGGGTTCATTAATTTCATCTTATCTAATCTAGTCGTAGAGAAGGTAATCCAATACATAATAAAGTAATTACTGGTAAAATTGCTCAAATAATTTCAACAGTTTATCCATGAGGTAAATGTCGATTTACATGTTTATTAAAGAACAATATGAATATTAAACATCCCACTGAAATTAGTACTAAAATTAAAAGTGCACGGTCAAAACTAATTGTTCTATTAAAGGAGAAAAATTATCTTGTAAACTTAAATTTGATCATGCTGACATTTATTTTCTACTAAAAGTAAAATAATTTACATATAATCCTTTGCACTAATCTGCTATATTAGAAGTTAGTTAATAAAGATAGTTCAGAATAACTATACATGGTGGTGTTGGGTATAAAAAGTGCAGCTGAAGCACACCGATAGCTCACCGAACATGGAAGATAAAGATCGCCTAGGCCAATAAAAAAAGTATGAAGATCAAGCATTGAAGGCATTATTCCATGAAGATTGTTGTTAAACTCAATAAGAGCTTGCGTGCTCATTAGAAGGATTTATTAAAAGCAGATAAATTGTGTACCATATGAATTGAAGCATACATACCTTGAAAGACGATTGCATGTCCGAAATGCAACTTAAACGCTTAAAAAGAAAGCCTATTTATTTGAAACGAATCAGTAATACCTATTAAAAACTATTTTGAAAGAAGTGGTTGGTAACTTTTGCCTCGTCCGCCTTATACTCCAGAACTTGTCCGACTGTCCGACTACTATTTTTTTCGATCGCTTCTTTTCAGAAAACATTATACGAAATTGGCTTGATTCGTTCTTGGCCTCAGAAGATGAGCAGTTCTTATGTTGCCAGAAAGATGGAATAAGTTTATATTGTACAAATGTTTCAAAATAAAAACTTAAAATTGTTTAAAATCCCATTTGAAAAATTTAGTTTTTTCCAAAATAAAATAAAAAGTTTTTTTAATATTTTTAATAGTTCTTTTAAAACTAATTTGCGTTCTTTAGAATTGGTCTAGATTCAATGTGTATCTAGTTCTAAATAATAAATCTATATAGAAGTGCTTACGAATCATAATGCGATTAAAACGTTATTAAATGTAAAACAAGAGTTTTATTTTAACCGATTGAATATTTATATAACTATAAGATATTGATTTTATTTGACGTGAAGCTGTGCTCTCTTTCTTATCTCTAATGTTTGTAAAATACTTTGAATGCGATAACACAAATTTTACTACACTGGTCTAGTTTCTTATCTACACAATTCACTGAAGTGTGGAAAAATATGGACATCCATAAAGAAACAGAAAAACTTATAATAATTTATATAAACTATGTTCAAACTTGAACAGAACGTGTTTCAGAAATTGTTAAAACATCGCTCGCTTCATGGATGACATCAATTTGTTAGGAATTTGAAGTGGTTCTATTTATAGTCGTGCCATAACTAGTGATTTTTGAAAAAGTTCTAAACATTTTACCGGGCTATAGCTAAATTCAAAACAAATACTATTTATTCGAAATTGCTACTTTGACCAAAAACTGAATATTTTATCGATAATTAAAAAAATTTAAGTAAGGGCTACCTAATATCTATGCATCGATTCATGAATGGAGTGTTACCAATTTGGCCTTTGTAAACCTTAGCATTAAAGCTGAAAGCTACCTATTTATTGTTGTTTGATTTTGTTTATAAGACCAACAACTACATTGAAATATACAAAACATAAAACTTTTAAACATTGTAACATAACTTTTTACACTAACTATAAATAAATACACGAACGATTGCACCCAAACAGCCAAACAACTTCAACAGGTTAACAGTATTTTCAAACAGTTTAATAATTTGTTCTCCCCTTTTTATATTAAAATTCTGTGTGAAAGAGTGCAAAGTTTTTGTAAATTAAATTGTGCTGAAATCGATTGAAAGCAGAAAGTTTGCTATAAATAATAAAAGCGTGAACTATTGACCAATGTGTAGTTTTTTAATAAAGTTCAATTACCATTTCGGACATAGTTTTTGATATAAATTTATTTGAATATTGTTTACTTGTGCGTTTTGCTGCTATAAAGAAGGAATATATATTTTAAGTTTTTTTTTTAATTGTCTTTAACGAAGTTTGTTTTATTATTAAGCAATTAAACCTCTTTTTTTTAAAGAAAATTAACAACCTTTTGTATAAAAGGAAAAAAATAATAAATGAAAATAATGGCAACAATTGTTTAAGCTTCTGTTAATTATACTTTCATCAGCAAGTAGAATGCCAAACTTTAATTTTATTTCAAAATCTCCGTGTTGGAAAATAAAGTTCTTGTTGAGAACGCTTTTACTTAAATATCAATATATACGAGTAGTAATTGCTATAGCAAAGAATGTCCATTAAAAAACAGACTACCACTTTGCAGAACATCATCTAAAGCATTTGTTTAATTTCTTTTTATTTCTATTATATTTATTATAGGAATTTATCTTTTTTTTCGGTTTTCGCGTTTAATATAATTGATTTACAAAGAGTACTTAATTGCAGCAATAAAACCTCAAATATCTTGTACATTCCATGTAAAGATTTCATGTTATTTCTCTCTTACTCAACAGCTTTTTTTCCACCTTTCCTATTATCACTCGAACAACTTTTAATGAAAGTAGCAAGAAAAAATACCGTAGAATACAATATTTACCTCTTCAGTGCTACAATTTGCCAGGATTCAAGAACCGAGACAATAAATGCTAAAAAGACTTACTATTTTTTTATATTCGCGTCATTAATATCAATTTGTTAGTAACATTAAGTTACGTTACGTATTCTCGATGAGTCTATGTACAAGTATGTGTGTGGAAGTAAGTATGTGTTAGTGTGTTTTTATAGAGTTAAATATATAGTGTTGTAAATGTACTGACACCCATCTAAATGCCCCATCATTTACTTACCTCAAGAGCAACATTTTTGCAAAACCGCAGCGCACATTAATCACTATAAAATATTTTCTTCTTTCTTTCGAGTAGCATGAAAGAAAATTGTACGTTAGCAGAAAACCGGAAATCATGGTAAACTTTAGTTAATGACTTTGAATAATTCTTTAATGTTTATTAAATTATATGGAACTTATAATTAACTTGTTGCAATACTTGGTTATTAGTCATTTTAATATTATATATACAATATTGTGCTTTTGATATACAATTATTTATGTGATTTTGAATGAAAACGAGGAAGTGGCATTAAAAACGTTTAATTTAATAAATGCTAGAAAAATCAAGTTTATTTTAAATGAGGGGATTTAAAATGAAAATGTGTTGATGGGATAAAAATAATAATTATTTACAGAATCTTAATAAACGAAACAAAAAACATGATTTTAATAAGTAGTGCCAAGTCACATCTATAATATCCTATTGACAAGCCAATAAAATTTATGTGCAGTTATTTTTTTTATATTGATTATGCGTTGCTCAGTATTCGTACAAAGATAGTCCAACTGATTTAATTGGTTTAAAGAATAACTAAAGTTATCCAAAATGAAATCACTTAAAACGTATTCTCCATTTGCCAGATATTTAATTTCTCGACGCTGGGCACTTGGTATCTTAGCTTTTCTTTCCTTGACGAAATTTTCCACAATTAGGCATTTTTAAATTAAGGCGCGTTCACACACTTGGTAAATATTTACTCAAAAAAGCGTAAACAGCATCAAATAAAATAAAACTAAGTATTTTTTGTGTCTTGCCCTAAATAAACGAAGTTTTTTTTAATTTAAAAAAAGGAGTTAAAATATATTTTATTTAGTGGTTACGTCTTTTTCAGCAAATATTTGCCAAGTGTGACTGTACCTATCATTGCCTTACGAACAAGCGTTAAAAATGAAGTGTGAAATCACTACAACGATTCTTTAGAACCGCTTTTATAGCTGACAGCTTGAAATAAAAGTTGTTCGTAACTACAAATTAGAACACATACTGGTTATTGTTATGCATTCCTTGAAATAATTATTTTTATACCCAACACCAAAAAGATATATTAGGTATGTCATTCCGTTTGTAACACAACGAAGTATTGGTATTGAAAATGGGAAAAATCTGTCTAGTGGGAGTTATAGACAAAAGTTTCAGACAACCACTATTATTCAGATATTTTTTGCAATTTTTTTTTTAAATGTAATTCAGACAATATCAGAAAATTTTACACACTTCATTTTAATTATAGACTTCTCATAGCCTCTATGTAAATGTCTTCCCGGGATATGTATTTATGGTACATTAACGACTATAGAAAAGCATTATCCATACAAAATTCAACAAAAATGAATCTCATGCAACGAGAAATCTAAAATCGATATTTTGTTTGCATCGGTCTATATTTTGACGTAGCCTCATACAAAGACCACTTCTGAAAATCACTTAAATGTACATAAATCTCATATAAAGATGATTAACAAGTTGAAATTAAACCCAAGTCATTCACATACTTATAGTTATATACATATATAAACCATCGTACATAATTTCCAATTTTTAAATTTTATGAGTTTCCCTTTGAAACATTTGCTGGTATATAGACAAAGGCAAATTTTTCAGATATCGACCTCTTGGTTTGCCCTTTAGGTCGTTGAAAGAAATAATCTTCTTTCAAAACATATTTGGAGCTTTCAAATCCCACTGCTGCCCAAGAAAGTAAATACAAAAATATCAATACATATTTGCATTTAGTGTACGTCCCCGCTCGGTAAACTTTCAAATAAAAGTTGTGAATTATAACCAAAACAATATAACAGTTTCTAAACATTGTTTAGTTATACTAATGGCCGGATTCTCGGTCATTAGTTAACCATTGGTAAACTAAAATACAAACTATTATTTAACTATTTTTATTAAGACTGTGAATTTAGCCATTATTCAAGTTCGTAAGACATATTTACAATTTGCCGCCGAAAACAATTGTAAACTTTATTTTCATAGCAACAGCTTGTATTTGACTAATAGTTAACCAACGACGTTTGGTGGTTTAACTAGTGGCAAACTAAGCATTGCGAATAAAGAATTATTAGTTAAGCCTCTGCCATTAGCTAACTAAAGACTGTGAGATTGAAATGTTTGCACATCTACAAATATATGTGCTAATAATATCTCATCCATAGCTGCCAGATTTGACGATTTATCGTCATTTTGACGATTTTTGGTTTCAAAATAGCAAAGTGACGATTTGATGATTTTTTCATTGAAAGCGACGATTTTCTGAATTATTAAAAATTTCTATCATTTGTTAGTTTTATTAAAGTTTTTGTTACCAAATTCTCTCTTTTTTGAGACAACACCTATTTTTCTCATTTACTATCATAAATATTAAGTGATAGTAGTGTTTTTTTAATTATTGACAGTTGTTTAGTTTAAGTATAATAATTCCAAATCTATCTATAAACATAAAAATCAATTTTAAATACTGAATTCCAAGAACTAAAATTAAGACGAAACAATTTCTGAATTTCAACAGGGAAATTCTACAAAAACTTTTCCTCATTTAACAAAACGTCGAAAGAATATTCAACAAAATAAACTTAAATAACAAAAATTCGGAATTCTTTGAAAATAAGTACCTGTACTCGTATATGATGGATGAATTGGATTCTATATTCAAAATGTTATTGAAAACTTAATAAAATAAATTGTTTTGACATTGTAATTTAACCCGAGTTAATAAAATATGCTGAATTCAGATATTTATTTATAAAATACTGTAAGTCTTTTTTATAATCTTCAGTTTTAGCTCTTTTGAACTTGCCATTTCATTCACACACGCCAATTCAATTTTCGTACTTTTTAATGTAAATCAATATGTATGAAAAATTCAGATATTTATTTATAAAATACTGTAAGTCTTTTTTTATACTCTTCAGTTTCAGCTCTTTTGAACTTGCCATTTCATTCACACACGTCAATTCAATTTTCGTACTTTTTAATTTAAATCAATATGTATGAAAAAAAAAACAAAAGTAAATAAGACAATTTACTAGTACCGTCAAGTTTGTACCCCCTTTGTTCTTTTTTCCCTTCTCAACCAAAAATATTACACAAATTGTGTTTAACATTATTTTGTTTGTGATTTATTATTTAAAAAGTTATAATTTATGTATTTTGATATGTATTGTACAATAGACTATATAAAATTGAATTTTTATGTTTTCGTTTAAATACAAATACCAAAATACTATTAGAAATAGTAACTTTTTCTTTTTCCAATTTTTTTTTGACGATTTTTAAAATTCGAAAAGACGATATTTTTCTTTTTTATCGGGATTTTGACGATTGTTTTCAAAATTCATCTGACAGCCCTGATCTCATCCCTAAAACAACTAACATAATTAAAACAACATTGTCTGAAACAAATTTTCGTTCTTATGAGAAGTCACGTTAAATGTAAAAATAAAAAAAAAATAGTATAATTAAATATGTACCTGTATGTCTATTAAACACGCACATACTAAAAATTCTTCAAACAGTTAACACACACACATACCATTATACAAAATATACCATGTCCATCATGATGTTTAATATAAAAACTTAACACGCAACCAGCCGTGTGTAAATAAAATACTTACAACATACTTAAATTCCAACTTTAACAAGTACAACTAAATTAATGTTACGTAATATACTAGATATTTAGTTGGTCATTAAGTTACAATTAAATGACATATTATACATGAAAAAGGTAATAAAACTCATCAAACGGTAAGAATGTGAAATAATTCTGAAAATAATCAAAAGAAGTTTAAAACGTTTGTACTAGTTATGACTTTAGTTGTTCGTTTGATTTTATTATATCGTTTTACACAGTAATTTAGAACCCTAATTAAAAAGACAATTGGGAAAGAAAACTATATCTGTATTAACGAGCCATTTAAATATAGAAATAAACTTCTCCAAGACTAAGTATATTTCGAAACAAAATAACTCACAATATCCCCATATCATATGGTGGTAGATAAAGAATAACTAGTATTAGTACATATATGATTTTTAAAACGTCTATCTATAAACTTGTTATTAGTTTTTGAATTATATTTAAAAATTACAGCACACAAAAATTTACTTGATTGACATACATATTTAAAAAAAAAAACTTAATACTGCGTTTTCGAAAAAATAAGAAAAATCAAATCTAATCACTTATACTTTTGGTCAAAAATCAATTTAGCATGGAAATTTAAAAAAAAAAGTTTAAACCTTAATATCTCGGTAAATACTGCATTTTTGGAGAAATGAAGCAAAATTCCTGATCAGAGATATTTTTAGCCAAAAAATTTGTTTTTCATGTAAATTTTTTTAAAAAACTGCTTTTTTTCGAGAAAATAATTAAAATCTGTGAACTTTATGTTCTAAATAAGAAGTCAATAAAATATCACCGTCAATCACATATCCGCAACTCAAAATATTTGGATGTCAAAATTCATGTATCCCGTAGGCAGTACAAATGAGTACATGGACATGAGTACAAATAAAACTAATAAAGAAAATTTAAAAATGTTTTAAAAATGTGTTTATTATTAATATAAAGCACACTTCCAAAATGGTGTAGAATGGTTTTGCGAGCAGGGGCCAGCTAAAAGTAAAGACCTCAATCTGATTGAGCATTTGTGATCTGGAACTCCAACCCGTTTGGTTGAGCTTAAACAGCGAGTTCTGCGTGAATTTGGAGAGTCTGTCGAGACATGTAAAAAGTGCTTTCTACTGAATATTTAAAATACTATCATTCCCTAAAAATTGAATACATACGAATTGTTTTGTTCCGTTTGTATCTTTTCTTAGAACTTGATGCTCTTAGTTAGGATTTAGAAATTATTTTGTTAAATATTAAATATAAAATAATTGATAAAAATCATATTTTGATTTTCTTTCTTAGTTTAATTTTCATGCAATAACAAGTGCACAAATTACTAACATATATTTATTTATGCTACATACTGTAACGTGGTGCACTTTTTCAAGAATTTAAGAATTATTACAGAAGTTTTTTAGACTATCTATAGTAGAGATGTTAAATTTTTGGTGGTAGCTCCAGATATGTTCAAGACATTCAATGGAAACTTGCGGCTATTATTTTGGTTAATAACTTCGTTCAGTTTATATTAAACTTTTTTAAAGAACGAGTATTTATGTAGCGATCGAGACTTTTATTAATAACTGCAATATTTATTATTCGTCTTCATTCATTTATTATTATAGACTATTATAGAATAATTTACTGGAGTAAAATATGAATGATTCGCTTAATCAGGGTTTTGTTATAACCGCTACTCTTGTTAGATTCTTTAGCATCATTTGTTTATATGGCTGGGGCAATTGTTTAAAAATTAGGATCTGTTATTATGCTGAATATGAGATAGATATTTTCCAAATTTCATAAACAAATATTTCATGAACTTTTCTCTATTTACACTATCTATATGCGATTATAATAGAATAAAACGCTCACATATGGAAAATTTAAAGCTTCTGATCAAGAACTATACTCGCATATATGTAGGTAAAAGGGAAAATATTTGCGATACCCATAGCTTTTTTCGTAATGCACCTTCTTTATTTAGAATTTATAAATTTTTTTTTGCATTGAGTTAGAATTTAAAATTCAGAAAAAATCTGTTGCAATAGTAGGTTTAATTTACGCTATGAGTACATTTTACTAAATATTTAATTATTTCTAAACGTATAAAATGTTTTTAAACAAAAACTTTTTTTGAACAGGGTCATACTAAAATAACACGAAAACTTAAATATATTAATTGTTAACATATCAGTAGTAAGAGCTTTCACAATTATTACATTAGATAATATTTAGCTCGAAAATTCACTATGAAAATTATATATAATTGTCGCATTTAAACTTCTAAAAATCTATGAGGAATTTTTGAATGATTTTCTTTTAAATTATTTGTTTTATTTTATTTTGAAAAAAAAAACAAAGTTCTTGTTGAAACCCCTTTTATTGCTAAGCAATTTATTGAGAAGTTTGTTGAAAAAAATAATTCAGAGAAAATCTGCAAGCATTTTATGTTGAACTTTAGAAGACTAAATTTTCTTAAATTTACTTAAAACCATCCAAATTTGCAAAGTTACAAGTTCAACACTCTAATTTGATTAAATAATTAAAGCTCTTTGTTTTTCTTCACAAAAAAAGAAACGACCACAACACATAGTTGCTATATACATATGTATGTACATATATATGTATACCAAAATGGACAGATAGAACGGGAAAAAAACAATAAATAAAGTTGTCATTGACAGAAACATTTTCACATTTACACAAGCAAACGTACAGGTGTTGTATGTATATGTTTACACACATACGAGTACAAACATACGTATGTAGATTTACATTTAGTAATATACATACATATGTGTGTCTAAAACTTTCTGAACACGGTTAAATTTAAATTGTTTTGTTTTTCATTTTGTGTATTTTTTTCCGCCTTCTTTTTACTGTGTGTGGAAAATTTAGCTGTACAACCATAAACTTCAAATGTGTTTCACGTGATGTCAGTTAAATTCATCAGGCTTTTAATGACTGTATTGTTTATGCATGTTGTTTTCTCTGTTTGTTTTCTACATATATATGTATACAAACATAAAGGGGTTTTTAGCGAGAACTTGGTTTTTCAAAACAACAAAATAAAACAAAAAATTTATTTGAAAATCATTAAAACATGATCAGGGCGGATTGAGGGTGCTGTAGCTTAATTGGTTAGCGCATTTGATCTAACTACTACTCAAACAATATCAGTGTCTGATAATTATTAGTTTTCTATCTATCATAACTAATATTTATCACAACGCCGTCCTTCGGTAAAATAATAAATAAAGACTTTGGTAATTATTAAAGCTTTAGGTCTTTTTTATAAAATATTTAAATTTTTATAATAAAAGTTTGAAATATTCGACCTTTTCTTTGTAGAATCCCAAATTGATAAATACTCAATGACCTCGAGCTTGAGTATTTATCAATTTGGGATTTAAATTTTTATTTCAATATTTCACTATTCTTTGAGTAGCTTCTTCTGGATTAAATTTTTTATAATTTTATAAAAAGACCTAAAGCTTTAATAATTAGCAAAATCGTAATAACAAAAGGTCAAATAAACAATAATAAGAAATTAAATAAAGACTATGAAATCAAGCATTAACATTATTCACCACCAGACGCGCTGCAATTCTGCACTAAAAACAAACATAATGTGCAATTGCAGAGTTGTGATATAAAAGCTTTTAATACAAATATTAAATTATTTTAAAGTACTGTGTATTCAAACTCACGGATATAAATTTAAAATTAATGAAAAAAAAAAAATTGCTTTTGCTGATGGCCATGGAAATACATAAGGCATTGTTATTTGTATGAAAAAAATGCAACCTATTGGCAACCCAATTAATTTTTGTTCAGAAAAAATATAAAATTAAACCAATTCATGTTCGTAAAAAATATTTTCTCTCTCTCGAAACGAGAGATATCAAACTTCATATAAAAAAAATTGTTCGAACAAATTGTTTCTTAAGAACGAATGGGTGAATAGCGCTGAACGGAACGGAATGGCGGGTTTTTGACACTAACCTGTTGAAAGCACATGCTATCCAAACAAGCAATATTGTTTGTTGACGTATCCACTTTAATGAAAAGAACTTCGCCTGAATAACTGATTTTTCAAGAAAAACTCAGCGAATCAATGCCAATTTTCGAGCAAAATTTAATTTATTACAACAACTGTTTAAGATTATACTACTGATAGTATCTCAACAAGTAAAATGTCAAAAATTTATTTTGGAAAACAAAGTTCTTGAAAAACCATACAAAATACATACACATATACATGCGTGTACAGTTTTTTTTTTTGAACAAAATGGAATACAAAACCACTTAAATGTCTGTAGCACTCAAACCACTGGCCCTTGACACCACATGATAAACTGGTAGATATAACTATAATCATGTTATGCCTTCATATTTTTTGTATTGTTATAATTATTTTAGTGAAATGATTTAAATAGCTTTAAGATTTATTAATGTAACTATGCAAAAATGTTTAATTTAAGGAAAATCATTTCAAGGAAATTAAATTATGTTTGGTTAAATATTATTTAAATTTATCCAATATAAAAAACATCAACATACGAAAAATTTTACCAAATTCTATAATTATTAAAATTAGTTTCATTTTCATATTAATGAAAAAAACTGTATTTTTTGATTTATGGCCCTATACAATTTTACTTCTGCACAGACCAGTAGTATTTTTGCACACATGCTTTAAAGTTGGCAGTTTCTTTTTTTAGCTTTCAGGAAGCTAACAAGTTTTTGTGGTTAACAAATCTTACAAATTTGAGAAATTGTTTACAATTGGATTTATGATAGCTGTATTTGTTTACTAAAGAATTTATGTTGACAAACGTTTACCACAAATACCAGCATGTTGTCTTTCTGAATTTTTTAAAGCTTATGTTGCAAGAATTTCGAAATATTAACAATTTAATTAATAATTTTCTTTGCATTGCTTGAAAATAATATTTTAGAAGAGATTTAAAAACTAACATGCACTTCAATTTACAAGGGATTAAAGTTACATATATATATATAAAAGAATAATTATATATTTAACAATATTAGTTATTAATTGATCGTGAGTACAGCTGCATTCATACATTTAAAATTAAGCGAACTTGGCTACTTAAATATTTAACCAATACTTGGTAGACAATCTACAAAATACTCTGCTAGGTCTTGCAGCATTAACTTACGGCAAAATTTGCAAGTTAAAGAAAGTAAGAAATTAAGAAAAAAAAAACTGCAAATAAATTCCCACAAGATACAACACTGCTCGTAAGCATATAAGCTCCATCAGCAATTCCTTAAACTAAAGACTACAACACTTTGGCTCATTGCAAGGATACTCAAAGTGGCAATAGACATGCTAATACCATTTTTTCACTACAAATTTTATTTAATAATATCAAATATTCAAGATGTATGTATGCAAGTATACGAAGGTAAAAAACCTTATAAGGATATTAGGTGTAATTGTTAATTTCGTAGACTTATTCTTCTTTGGAGTTATGAGCACTATTTAAATACCTACAACATAAAATTTATTTTAATTATACAACTTCATATTATATTTTCATATTTTCCATTAGACAATCGAATAAAAATTTATAATCAAGTTGGCAGTGGAATTTTTAATGCAATATTTGAACGAGAACATCTAATAAAAAAGATTATTTTGATAATATTTGTTCAATATTAGCGAGAGTACACTTAAACGCGGGGGAACTCGGCTCGCCACCGCATTGTATGTCCTGCAAGAATATGCTAATGTATGTCTTGCAAATATCATACTTGTATTAATTTGACAGTAACATACAATTTTCACATTCTCGTACATGACTACATCTGCGGTTCCCAGAAGCCGCTATATCGGATCCCTTACATTTCCTGAGCACAGAGTTAAGTGTCACCACTACTTTCAATGGCTCTGTTGCAATGAGACTCTATATATTATACTATATATAAATAAATAAACATTATGAACAAAAATAAGTACTTTTCCTTTTTTTAATAAACTTTAAATTAATCTGATTGACAATTTCCTATAACTTTTTAACTTAATTTGTAATTGTAAGATCTGTGAAAAATAACGGTTACGCATGACCATAACTCATTGCGTAAGTTCATTATTTACGACATAGTGAAAGCATTATAAATTAGACATGTCATCGATGTTCTTGAAGCAAATCCAAACAAGCAGACGTACTATCTGAGATAAATACGAAATAAGCGCATTGAATTCATTCCGTATCCTTGTGAGCATATTTGGAAACATTAATTGTAATAAAGTACATGATAGGATTGAATCTTAAACATATATGTACATCTTTTGATACATTCATTTAGATCAAAAATCAGGAGACAAAACAGCATTCACAATGCCTGGACGGCTATTCCATTAACCCTTTAACGAACATTAGCAAGTATGCTTGCCCGGGGGCAATATTATGAGTATCCTTATTGTAACAAATCGATGCCAAATTTTTTAAAATTGTTTGAAATAAATAAATAATAATCCATATGTTTATACGACATACAGCAAAAAAATATACGACATACAGTTGCCTTATAATTAATATTAGACTGTATTTCAAACATTGCTTTCCAACATATCCTTCTGAGACCGCGTTAAACTTGAAAAGAAGATATTGTTGAAGAAAATATGAATGCGATAATTTCTCCACATTGTTAGCTACGACTACATAGCAAAGAATTAGAATAAGAGCAAACCATTCAGTTCGTCATAGATTCACTGAGTTCATTCAAAAACAAACCGATTTATTGATTTTCATATAATTCGTACTTGCGAAAGAGTACTACAAAACCCCCAAAAACAATCCAGTCCTCTAAACTTACACTTTATATTCCAGCACCACCATTTGTAATTCCAAAAACCTAATACACATTTCCCTGGCCACTTTTTAAACGTTAGTATTATTACTAATTTTTTCATCTTCATCTTCGCTTCTCTAGTATTTTCTAGTACATTTCATGTAACTAGTTGCGATGCAACAGCAAATGAACAACTAAGCACATCTTAACGTTTTACTTTACGTTGCTCTTGGTTTCATGGATGAATCTTTTTTTTTTACTACTGCAAAAGTGCACATTAGCCAAGGGCATTTGGTCTTGTGTTTTTTTTTCTTTTGCTCCTCAGTCCTTGCTGTATTTCTTGGTTGTTTTGGGATTCTTATTTTTTATGATTATTTTCACTGGTTTTCTGGTTGCGTATTGCTTTCGTTTTTATGTTTTGCTTTCAATGCACTTAACAGAAAATACATTAATTTTAAACTTTCCTCATATATTTTCTAAAGCAAAAAAAAAAATACATTTTATGTGTGAAAAATAAGATGAGAAAAATATAACTACTGGTAGTAGCATTTTTTCTTACGGATATATTGTAACCGTACCATACTTAAATTTTAGTGTTATCTTATATGTTTTTATTACCATTCGTTGAGCATGTAACAACTTAACGTAGTTTCTTTTTTTTCAGTTTTTTTTTGCTGCGTTTTGCATTACGATTAGTTGTGCAATGGTTTTTTGTTTTTTGTTTTGGTATTTTGCTCTCCTAAATGAAATAACTAAATATGCAGCATCATGTTTATCACTTTTTCTTCGTTTTCACTTGAGATTGTAAAATACATAAATTTACTGCAGGATATTTAGTGTTTAGAGTTTATTTTAAATAGTTGGTTAAAATGATTTAATCTTAAAGTGGCCAAGTGTTATAAAACAAATTTGTTTGTTTAAAGAACTTTTAGAACTTATTTAAATAAGAACAAAATCAAAGGCAATTTAATATCAACAACAATAACAAAGCAATACATCATTGGACTTCATATTGCTCCGCTTCACCCTTAAAAGTTGCATAATTTAGGATTTTGATGTAAAAAAAAGTTATTTGTATTTCCTTTAGTAGTATCAGTAATTTAAAATATGTATGTGAAACAAATTATAATGACACATACAGCTCATAGCGTCAGTAAAAGTTGAAGTATATTTTTTTTTTATTATTACCCACCAAATAAACATAAATGTGATCATAAAGTGTATGTATGACTTTTAATCTAAAATAACATATTAAAATTGGTATCGTAAAAATTTTGCACAATAATTGGCCAAGTTATTTAATCAAACATTTAATGGCCGCTTTTTAATACACAAACATATAATAATATAAAATAAATAAAACATGTCATTTGGGATAATAAAATTTAACATTTATGTTACTCAAATTGACATAAAACATACAAATATATATGTACATTAATACTTATGTATTTATACATTCAGAAATGTATGCATATGTATGGTTCTGTAAAATAGAATGCCATACAACAACAGTAATTTTATTTGATAATATAACGAGTATGGTAGATAGAGTATGGCAAGTATCTGGTTGCTGAAAGATAAAAAAAATAATGTTTTTCTCTTTTCATGAAGCAAACACATATTATTTTAGCTACAAGAAAAACTTTTAAAAATGCCTCATATAAATCCTTATAATGCTAACCTATTGCTGTTATTGGTTAATTTAAAGTATGTGTGTATTTTTAGCGTCCAATACATATGTATATATCTACAAAGGCTAAAGGGTTGATGGACATGAATGATGTGTTTCATGGACATGTTTTTACCAGCATAAACTTCACTTGCAAACTAACTTTTAAAGTAATAGTAATATGTAGTAAAAAGTGTTTGCACAGAGTACTATAAATCTACTAGAAGATAATTCGTTAGAATTATGCAACTCTCAGCCAAAAAATTAATAACTAATTTTTATAATTAAAAGTTGTTGTTTCATAGTTGTAAAAAACAGAATCAAACATTAAGGAGAAATGACAACAATAACATACATTGCCAACATACAAACAACAACAATTTTATAATAATAAACAATTGTAATAATAAAAAGAAGAATACAAACACATTATAAACGTATGTAAGTTTCGTTCTAACTCATAACATGTAAAATAGAAATATGACTAATTACCGAAATCTCGTAGGATTATGATCTATTTCTCAACAGTGAGTTAAATAGATGATGTTTACAAGTAGCTCTTGAACAATAAGCATTGCTGATAATGCCCCTGTCGAGGCAGAAAATGCATTCCAATATGCCTATTGTCTAAAAATATTACTTTACAATTGTATTCTTTGCATTATATTAATAAAAATTAACTCAGGCCAAATAAAATTTTTCTAATAATTAAAAGTTGTAGGCTGACTACAACAATATGTTATAGAATAAATAAACAAACATAACATATACTAAGGATACTTATTGTAAAATTATACTAAAAATAATTAACAATAGTATAATAACTTGTAGTTTATTGAAGTATATTTTTTGATTTTATAATTATTACTTCTTCAAGATATACTGTGAGCGTGAATAGAAAGCAAACACCTAATATTGTCTATAAACATATTTTATTATATATAATTCATAAGTAACTTAAGTTAAATATAACCCATTAATAAAAACTAGAAAATTTTAAAAAGTAATTAAGTTTAACGGAAAAATTAAGTAAACAGTTACATCTTGCAAATTTGGATACGTGTAACTTTTTACAGGGATGAGATAATTGTTAGAAAGTTGTTTTTATTTTATTCAAAATTTTACCTCAAATATAACTGATATTTTAGAACCTCTGCGGAGGTACGTAGATATCTAAAAAACTAAAAAGGACTGTGCAAAATTAAAAAAAAACTATTTATATGTATTTTAAATGTAGTTACTTAAAAAATATGTAAGACTGGAACCCCTCCCCCGCCCTCCATTCCGCTTATGAAGCCGAACAACTGTAAAACAAATCAAAACTCCTAACCTCGAACCATGTGCAATATCACTCCAATAGATCCCGAGATATGGAATAATTAAAAAAAAAATTTTCAACAACGTTTCTTCCATATCAAAAATGGCGTATATTAAAGGTCTTTTATTTACTCTAAACAATTATTTCTTTTAGGAAAATTGATATAAGACTGTAGGGTATTTAACCTTTAACTACTAAGCTGTTGGTGGCAAATTGTTACCCTCGCGTTTTATTTTTTTATTTTGTTGTTATTATAAATCCATTCTTTGTGCAAACAATTTTAATTTAAAAAAACCTTTAAGACGAATTTGGGCAATTTGAAAAAAACAACTATTTTTTATTCCAATATATGGAGTGTTTTTATACATCATCAAAAAATTATCATTTCTTTAACAGTTTTATAAACAGATTCTATAAAGTGTTATTAAATCCGGTTTTAAATCCAAATAAAGAAAAAATACATATTTCTGACAAAATTTGCATAAAAATACACACAACGTTTATGGTTAAAAAGAGAATACATACAATGAAAAGCAAAACTGGAGGGTTTTAAAGAAAATTTTTACATTAAACTTATGTTAGGTGGTTATTGAAATAATGCAATAAACAATTGGTTACAGGTAATAAACTACTTCAAAGTCAAGATGTTTTTGTTATAACAATTTTCTTATTCCTAAATATAACAAGAAACAACCATATAATAAAACATTTTGTTTTTTTTTTATTTTAATTGTATTTAACAGTTTAATTTCTCTAAGAGGCCCTTTAGACGATGCAATTTTGCATGCAATTTTTTCCATTCTCTTTTAAAATTGCTACGTAAAATGTTGTGCACTTTACGATGCAATTTTACGTGCAACAAATCATGAAATTTTTTGACGTTTAATTACACATTCCTCTTTAAATTTTCATTCGCAAGAAAGAAAACAAAAACACGATATCAAGCTTTACCAAACCAAAATTTCTAAAATCTGAATGAAATTCTTAAATCGCCAGTATGACAAATAAGATTCACTATACAATTTGTTTGTGTAAAAAAGCATTAAATCTTCCTATTTATCTTATTCATTGTATTCTGCTGCACGGTGGGGCAGAATCGTAATTTTTTCCTTAAATTTACTTTGTTAGCTAAACAATAAAATATTTGAAAGCAATACATTTT
The DNA here is from genome assembly GCA_950370525.1 of Bellardia bayeri. NCBI lineage: Eukaryota > Metazoa > Arthropoda > Insecta > Diptera > Calliphoridae > Bellardia > Bellardia bayeri. Next base: position 81,609,674 of record OX493265.1, on the reverse strand, counting down.
CTAGGTTCAAAAATAAGTACCCTCCATCTAAATACAAGGTGGCGTAAAAGTAATCGTCCTCTCAGAAAATGCTATAATTTTTGAGCAACTTGATGAATTGGGATTGGAAAACATGTGGTTCCAAGAGGACGGTGCAACGACACACACTGAACGTGCCACAACCGATATGCTGAAGGATGCATTTCCCGGGCGCCTAATCTCCCGTTTTGGCGATTTGCACTGGCCAATAAGCTCGCCTGATTGGAAGTTTACTTTTGCGCCAGCTTGTATAATGAGAATTTCACAAACTACAAAGCTATAGGTAGAAAGAAATTTATATTAGGGCTAGGAGAAATCATGAACCGATTCTTAACATTTTTACCGATTGTATGCTTTTAATAATTTTTTTACGTGTAAGAAATTTCATGGGATTATCTGAAATAAATTTAAAAAAATGCCGAAACAATGTTTGAACAATATCAACGTTTTTGGAGACTGTCTCACGTTCGCTTCACAACTCTTCCTCTACTGAGTCAAGTATACTAATGATCAAATCTAAGCCGCTTAGGAGAACGATAAGCAATTCTATGTAAATTTAGTTGATTTTGGTTTTGTATTTTTGTCGTGAGAGTATTTTACACAGACCGACAGACGGACTTAGAGACAGACAAATATAGCTCAATTGACTTGGTATTTCTTAGGGATCAATAGTTTTTTTATCTTGGTATTTTATTTGCAAATATATAAATCTTAGAAATCGGATGAATAAAAAATTGCAGGCGCTGAAACAAATTACATGTCAAATTTAACCTGTTTTGGGCCCCCATTTCGAATACTTTTTGGTTATGTACATATGAAACTTTATCTAAATCGAACCAGCCGTTCGATTTATTTCAAAAACATTTCGTTTCTGCCCAACTGTACTACATTTTGAATCACACTATGTATCCACCTTAAAAATATGCTTTAAATTCTATAAACATTATTGCTGACATGTTAAAAATACGCTAAAAGGGTGAAAATAAATATATGCAAACAAAATGTGTAAATATTCAAATTAAAAAAAATATCTAAAACTGCTTTTTTATTTCTAAAACGGTAAACATTGTTTTGGAATTTTTTTTTTTTTTTGCACAGAAAATAAAAACACATTTGTGTAACATAGTACGTATGTATGTATATTAAAGTAAAGAAAAAAACATAACTACAAACTAACACTTGGTACTATTTCATTGGTTTAAGGAAAAAACCTAAGCAATTTTTGGTGAAAAGTTTTTACGAAAAAGAAAAACTGAAATTTGTGTTCATTAAATATTTATATAGTTTTTACTTTGGGTTCCCTTAATCCTATAACAATGACGTCTAGACAAGCAATTCTATCACCATTAATAGTTTGAAGTTAAATAAAAAGATGTTTTTGTGTATGAGGAAAGGAGAATATTTTTGGAATGTTAAGTGTTTAGAGAAGTTCAAACAATTTTGATGAAATATTGATAGATTACAGAAATGAAGCAAGATCGTAACGGTTGCAGATTTATTATTTGAATGGGGTTAGATTTGATGATACGAACTAGCTATGTGCTGTGATCATGCCGGTTAATCATTCAGGTTGGTAAACTTGATTTGTGAACCTTAAAACTGAATATGTTTTATTTTATTATTATTTAAAATCTCAAGTAAAATTAAATTTTTGCTTTTCTGCTTTAAACTTTGGTATGCAAATTAAATTACCTTTTAGTTTATCTTTTATTTTCTTTTTTACAAAGAACTAATTTAAAACTTGTGCAATAAATCAAAGTACCTAAACAAAAACCATAAAAAAATAAAATAGAAACAAATACTATTTAAATTTGTTGTTACTCATACAACTACTTTGACTAGGTACCAACCAAACACTACCAGCATTACAAAAAAATATGTATAAAAAAAAATAAAATTTTAAATAAAACTTTTCCTTTAAGCGACTATAAATAAAATTATGAAATACAAAGAAAGGAAAATCTTTTTCCAATTTTATAATTTGCTTTTTTTACCTTAATTTGTTGTTGTTTCTTTTTTCCCATTTCTGATTTCTTACGCTAGAAGTATTTTCTTTATTTTTTGTATTTCGTATTTACATTTTTTTCCTTTGCTGATACCAATGATACTTTTGGCCTAAGGTTGGTGTTAAGCATGAGACTTAAAGCAGCAGTATTATTAGGATGATGATGATGGTGGCGGCAACGACGATGATGGTTATTAATATGGAGGCCAAACCCTTTTTTATTAATATTATTAAAATTACTTTTGTGATAAGCTTTGTTTTGTTTGTTAGTATTTTTTTTTTCTACCGGAATTTGGTTTCTCTAAGTAGTAAATTTTTTTAAGCAATTTTTTTGGCTTAATAAAGGTTTCGATTTTATGGTCCATAAGCAGTGTAAAATATAATAAGAACAACCGAATGCCATTGACACCAACAAACAGCAGTAAAAAAATCATAAAAGAGAAAGGGAAAAAACAATGTACATAATGGGTGTGTATATATGTATATCCAGTTAAATGAAAGAATTAAAATAATTTTCACAACACAGATTAGTAATAGTAAAGTTTTTTTTCTAAATTTTGCAGTTAATATGCTGATTAAGGTGACTAAGTCTTGGATGATCCTTGGTACGTAGTAATGTTGTATATGACATTACTTTGTTTCTACAATATATTGAGTTTGAAAGTCTAATTTTTGGCTAATATACTACAATAAATTATTAAATTTTAACTACGAAAATACAATTTAAGGGTCATTGCAGTGGTAATAAAATTTAGCCTCTTTATATAATCATTGCTTCAAAATAATATTTAGTTATTATTTTTTTAATTACAGAAGTCGATTTTTGTTATAACATTAATTTTGTAAATTTCAGATTCATGCATTTAAATGATATAGAGAGCAATATATTTATAGTGATAAGTCTGTACAACGTTTTCATATAAATGTATATAGGTACAAAACTTTTTACCGATTTAACTATGTGTGGCAAATTCTTTCTAAGTCTTAATGATCACGCCACATACATATTGTTAAAAAAAACGGGCGGACATTTTGTTCTAAAATTTTTGGTTGGACTAAATTTTTTCTATTTCAATACCAAATATTTCTGACCAATAAAGAATATTTGTGCACATTTTTATACCCTCATATCCTACTCTCTAGGACAGCCGGACATAGAACGTCGTACACGCTAAGACTTGAAATTTTTTAAGGACCCAGAATATACATGCTTTTTCCGGAATGTCAAAACTACTATAACCGCCATATTGTTTTAGTGTGTTTATAAAAAGTGATATATATATTCGCGTTTAATATATTATGTGCGCCTTAAAGTTAATAATAATTATTAAGAATTAATTACAGATCGAAAGTCACAAATTTTTAGAGCAAGTGGGAGCTCTTACCAATTATGGGCCGATCATGATAAACTTTGGTATGGCTATTTGTATAAAGGATGATCTATAAGACATGTTTAGTATGGTCGCACCAAACAGAATATATTCAGTAGTTTGGGGAAACAAAATATTTGCATGTATCAGAATATTGCATAATATGCATTAATAAAATTACAGTTTTCATCAATCATTATTTCTGTCGAATTTAGAAAGATTTGTGGCTAATAGTATTAGAAACTTTTGGCACTTTACTTTAAAATTTGCAAAATTTAGGCAATTAAAGAGATTCATAGAAAATTTATAAGTATAGATTCGAATTTACTTTAATTTGGTTCCTTTACATTTCTGACTGTCGACGGTGACTGTAACAATAGATGTATATAATACCTTTTGATTATCTGGCTAATGCGTGTTTGAAATTAATAAGTTTCTTTTACTACACATTGTATGATTGGATACATTGTTAAAAATATAATAAATACTAAAGAAATGGTAAGATATACATACATATGTATTTGTTTTATATTACTTGTATAACTATATAGACAGTGCGTTTAAATAAGAAATATTCTTTCGAAAAAAACCACAACTCATGGGGGGTATGGTATTAAAGTTTAGCACGACATTGTATTAGTTGGCTGCACCTTAGTTGCTTTGTTTATTATTATAACCTTATGTTTATGTAGTAAAAAAAATATTTATAATAAAATAATTAAATTTGTTGTCTTCAATCGTATACAAATTAAATGATGATAAAGGGTAGTATTTAGGAAGTCTCAATTCGTGGGTATTCAAATGTACATTAGGATCATACAAAATGTATTTTTTTTAACACAAAAGCAGACAAATTTAATTACTTTTGATAGTTTGGTCATTTAATTAGTACATATGCGTTTATTTTTTTTGGTTTTATATTTGGTTTTAGATTACGATTCTATAGCATCAATCATTGAATTTTGATGGATTTTAGTAAAATAAATGTTTCTAGAAACTGCATTATCGTTGCGGAATTAATTAACGTCATCCTATCATCGTAATATTTTTCAGAACTTGTTCCTACTATCCACCAATTTAAGCCCCATTGCCACATGCAAATAATTACTTGCAAGTCAAGTATAGATACGTATTATCTACGAAAAACACCGAAAAACAACAATAGCGCAATTCACAATCTTGTGCAAATGGTATTAAATCATTGCATTTGCAAAAAGGTTTAGCATATTTTTGCTCTTGCTGTGTATTTTGTTAGTGTAGAGCAAAAATATGCTAAACCATTTTTGGAGTGGCTACACTAGCAAGTGCAAGTTCATTTTTAAAATGCCGTCAACAAAAAAACTTCTAACAAATTTTTTTCATAAAATTTTGTTAATTTTCAAAATCATGTGGATCCGGTATTGTCGTATCGTCAAAAGAAAAAAATACTGAAAAAAAATTTATTTTTTAAAATACCAATAAGATGTCGCTCCTTAAAAACAAATGTCACACATTTAAAAAAATATCAAAAATTATTATTCTGCATAAAATGCCTCTTAAACGATGAAACTTTCATGTTTCGCTAAAACAGCCGTCATTTTATGATCAAAAACACCCGTAAACGCAAAACCGTTAGTTTTATTTTGTAGTAAAAATCATAAAATAATTAAAATTATTCTTAAAAATGACGCTCCTGCATAATTTGCTTATTTTGACTTGTGGTGCTTTTGTATTTAAGGAGCGATGTGTTGTGGTATTGTTGAGTTTGTTTTTCTTAGAAGCAAAATTTCTTGCAAGTTGAGCTGCAAGTGTGAAAAATATGGTTGATTGTGGTAGCAAAAAACTGTAGGTTTATTGAATTTTTCAAACTTGCACTTGCATATGGCAACGGTTACCCCCCGTGAATAAAATATTAAAATTTTATGGTCAAACAAACATAAAGGGCATTCTTTTTTGTGGAATTGTATCTTTTGGAACAATAGATTTATAAAATAAATATCAATGGAGTTTATTTATACACAAAACTTTAATACTTGCTATTGTTAATGCCAAAAGTTTTTACATCGACTTTACATGAACAACTGAGATGTGCAATATTTTTTATTACTTTTTTATATTTAAGCGGAATGCAAAGCGAAACGTCAGCCTGAAATGTCTACTATATTGTTTTAGCTTTGGACATTAATATTTTTTTTTCGTATTTTTCTCTTTTCTAAATACCTAAACTTGCTTTTTATTTGTTCTTATATAAAATAAATAACTTTTTTTATTGAATCCATCGGCTCAGAGATTAATTAATTCCATACATTCCAACTAGATTCCAAGCTCTTTAACTAAAAAAAAACAGCTTTAGTTAAAGAGTTTGGAAATATATTTAGTTAGAACAGGTATATATAAGATTTTTTGCGGATATACTGATTTAAAAGTTGTCAATCACTTTGAATTAAATGTATGAATACTCTCTTGAATTTTTTTCTTTCTGGAATATAAAAACAAGTACAAAAGTATAGTCGGTGAATCCCATTTAATACCCTACACCCATGTATAAAACAGTTTTTGGGCATTATATGGGAGATATAACCTATTGTGGACCGATCATCCAAAAATTTAGTGTCATGATGGCTGTGACTATAAGTATTAAACTTTATCTCGATATAAACACTTTTAAACGATTTATGTAGCTTAAAGTGAATTAGGGAGAGGGTCTTATATGGGAGTTTCGACTAATTATGGACCGATCATAATAAAATTGTACCATATTATTTTTATACATATGAAATATATTTTCGTTCAATATGATTTGGATACCAATATTTTTGAAAGAGTTATGCTCTTTAAAGTGATTTTCGAATGTGGGCTACGGGTAATTATAGACCGATCTGCACAAAATTTGTAGATGTGATTTGATTTCATTTAGCACGTATTTGTGATGAGATTTGTTTGGATAGTTGCATAATTAACATTTATGATCGGTAAACCCCAATTTCGGTAGGACATTTGTATGGGGGCCAGGTGAAATAATGGAACGAATGGCACCAGTTTTAATCCCATCCATCCTTGGACCGAAAAAATATCACGTACCAAATTATATGGAAACTTCTTCAAAATTCCGACCTGTACTCTGCGCACAAGGTTTACATGGACAGCCAGCCAGCCAGATGGATGGAACGACATCGTTAAATCGATTCAGAAAGTGCTTCTCGGTATACTTAAAGGTGGGTGTTGCACCAATGTTACTGGGCGTTACAAACATTAACACAAATCCAATATACTCTCCCCACTATGGTGGTGTAGGGTATAACAAGCAGAATATTTTGTCACTCTAATAAAAAACATGGTTAATTGCTGACATTTAAATAACGTAATTAAAGAAAAAAAATTACTAAAATTTTTCAGCTGAATAAATCGAATAAGGAAACAGAGATATGCAATATTTGAACACGTTGGGACAACAGATTTATTCTTTTCTGCCGCGCCGCTTACATACATACATGTATATTTTTTGGACAAAATTTGTACAAACAAAATCTTCAAAAGGAAAAACAAGCTAATTAAAATTATTTTTTACTACTTAAACATACACCAGGATTAGGCAACACGCTCTCTCCCAAAGGAATACAATTTTAATGAAAATATAAATGTAAATTTGCTCAGCAAGAAGAGAAGAGATTTGTTAGACTACAGCATGAAAAATATGTTTAGGATGAAAAATAAAAAAAAAATGCATGTAATAACTAATGGATTTTGTGAATTTTTGTTATTATAGTACGTTTTGTTTGCATTTTGTTTTAGAGCAGTAACAAAAGAAAAAAATTAAAAACAGAAAAGGGATGTACTATAATAATTGTAACAATTAATAAAATTGCTGTAAACGAAAGATTCATACATTTATATTTTATATTTTCTCTTGTTTTTGTTGCTGTTTCCTTTTTCCTCCACATTTATTAAGTGGACATCATTATTTGTATTATTGTGGAGTGTGGAACGTGTTTTATTTTTAATAGCAGCTATTTCCCTATAAGCATTACGCTTACTGTAATCCTGGAAATGTGTATACGTAAAGCTATGTATGTATATATATATAAAGGTTTAATAAAGTAAAGCAAAAAAGTATTTCAATTACACTTTTACTCTTATTTTAGTCATAGGTATTACTTTCTGGTTATTAATTTATATACTTTAGGTACCCATTGTACTCTTATTTATAATCGTACATTTTCATTGCATCATTTTCTATTTCGCTTTATTTTCTCTTTTTGGGATTTTCGTTTCACTGAGGACTACAGCTCTTTATTTAATTGTGTTATATTTTTCATTTCGCTGTAAATTTAATTTAATCCTTTTTGTGTTAATTACAAGTATATATTACGGCTATTAATGTGATTAAGATAATTACTGAGTGTTATTGTTGCCATTGTTATTTCAGTAGTTCAGATTTATGTGCACACATCGCGAGAATAAATGGCTGCATGAGAAAGGGTACTTCAAATGGATTTAGTAGTGAGAAAAGTTTAAATAAATGCAAGTGCTAGTTGCCTTTTTGGAAATTAAATATTAGTTGATTTTTAGCAAAGCATTAATAAGATAATCATAGTTTTTGATTTTAAAAAAGTGCTATTTGTTAAGGCTTAATTTTTAGATATAAATGTTTTAAATGTCACCATAAGTGGTGAATGAGAAGGTATATATAAGTTTGTCGTTCCGTGTGTAACACAGAGAAATACTAATCTGAGACCAAAGAAAGTATATATATTCTTGGTCCCAACGAAATTCTAAGTCGATTGAGCCATGTCCGTCTGTCTGTCTGTCTCTGTAAAACACTGTCACGTCCAAAAGACACACCCGAAATCAACAAAGCTTACAAAAAACCGCTTATATTTCTCCTAAGCAGTTTGGTATTGAAAATCAGCAAAATCGGTATAGTAGAACAAGGATTATGGAATAAAATTTAAGACAACCTCCATAAAAAATTGATAGTTTTAAAAATTTTTCGTGCTATAAAAAATTGTGAGACAACCTCCATAAAAATTTGATATTTTTTGTCGATTTTATTGCAATATTTTGAAATATATTGCAGATAATACCATGAAATGTTGTATACGTTGTTTTTATGATGAAATATGAAAGTGTGAGGAAAATAGTGTGAATAGGTTCATGATTTCTCATAGCTCTTCTACAAAAATTTTCCCGAAATATTGCTCAATGCCTATAAAATTGGAATATCAATACAAAATTCAGCACAAATGAGTTTCATGCAAAAAGAAATTGCAAAACGAATTTTTTTAAGTTTAGACCATATTGCAATACCTCGACTTAATTTACTTGTATCTGAATGGCAGTTTTATGTACATGCCGCTCGTCTTTGTAACAATCTTTCACAAAGTCAACAACGAAACAGCAATGCAAATATTTTCAAAAAAATTTTATTCAACCTTTTTAAATAATAATTTATAATTTTTACTTTTTTTAATTTTAATTTATATTTTTTTTTAACTTTAACTTAATCTCAATATTATTATATTTACTTGCATCAAGTTTGTTTTGTAACGTAATACATTCCTGTGCTATAAGTATAAGACTCAGTCTTGTTGTACAGGAAATGGAATCAATAAATAAATAAATAAATAAGAAGACAGTGTAATCTGTCAAAAAATATATGCCTATCCCTGTAAATTGAAAATAAAGGAAAATTACTGAAAATGTTTATAGATCCTTAAAAGTGGTCTAAATTGATGATTGTCTGTGACTGTCTGACATTACATAAAAATCTCCTTTTTATATGAAGTTTTTAAATTTGCTTTAGATTCTTTAAAAGTGGTTTGCAAAAAGAAAAATAATCTGTAATCAGTTATATTTCTCACCAAAAACTATGTTGTTTATGGAATTGTAACAAGTAATAATTAGTATTAGGTATCAAATATTTGGCAAGCACCGAAAGGCTAGCGGCTCCGGTCTATAGCGATACTTGGTTTTAGATTAATTTTAAATATAAATATGTGTTTCGTTCATTAAAAAAAGTTTTTAATTTTTTATTACCAAAAACATATTTCCAAGAACTTATAAATAACCTATTTCCGCTTTTGTACTATTTTCCAAAAGTGTTACCCCCACAGTAAATTATGTTATTACAAGTGTTTTAGAATTCTAACCAAAATATAAACGTTTTATATATTGAAAAAGTAAAATGATCATTTGCATAATTTTCTTAGTGAATAGCTATAGATATTTTCATAACTATTATTAATGTAATTTATTTCTACATGATTAAGCATTTAATCGACTATTTATGAAATGAATTTTATAAACGGTTTAGCTTTGATTATGATATGCTTAATAAATGCTTATGATTAGTGGTGTATATTATAACTAATCATACTAATTAGGCATTTCGAAATAGTTTAAACTATACATAGACATAAACTATTATTAATATGCTTTGATGTTAAACTGACATGTGTCGGCGAAATACAAGCTCGATTTAATTTTAAGGGTTGAATGTGTATAAAAGATTTTTTTTTGAGAATTTCAAAAGAATTTTCTTCAAAGGGTGGTGGCTTTAAATTTTGTAAAATTTTATGCTATATTGTTTAAGTTTATTTAAGAAATAAAATATGCATAAAGAATGCTAAATCCTTTAAAAATAAAGACTATACAAATTTAAGTCCATGTAATGCTTAACTGCTTTTACTTATTCATATTCGTAGTAACTGCACAAATAAATTTTTAACACAGTTCAATTCCAAAAAAAAAATAATAATAAAAAACACAGTACAAGAAGTACTATACAAAACACCTATGAAAGTGTCCACAGAATAAAAGATAAAAAGGAAAAAAGAAAATAAATGAAAACCGAATGTATATGTATACAAACAGCAATTGACAATTATTGTTATTGTTATGACCACATACTATATTCATATTATGGCTCCCTTTTGCAATGTTTTAAATGTATATGTGACTATAGGTTTCAGTAACAGTATTGGTTAAAAATCTAGCATTCAGATGACTAAACATTTTGAAATACTATGGCTACTTAATTTAGAGCCTAGAATTTCCAGTGTAAAAACAAATTTTTTAAGGTGTAGAGTGCACTTCTGTTTAAACGATCATACATAGTATACCACAGAAAAACAAGTAAAGCAGCTTTCACAAACAATCCGGTCGCATACATGTTTTAATATTTATGTAACAAAAAGACGATTGAATACTTTTCAAATATAAAGTGATACTTATTTCAGAAAAGAAAAAAATTTTAATAAATTTCTTTTAAGCATCCATGAACTAACTATTGCACAATTTCTCGATCTACCTGCTATGCATATTTATTCAAATATACCGTTTTATACTGCTTTATAAACTGTTTTAACTGTTCCTTGAAAATAGTTGAATATTGTTCAATTGGCTGAAGTTGGGAACAAATCAAATATAGTATATATTTACGTTCTATCAATCTGATTCTTTTAATAACAATCCACTATAGGTTTTGAATAAACATAGAAAATTAAATTAAGTCATGAAATTGGTTGCCACAACATTGTCTCTTTACCAGCATAAATACACAATTTTGGTCCCAGCAGCTGTTTGAGATCCATATTTACATATGTTTCATATTTAGGCAGTTGCTGAATTTTGTTAAAACTTTAAAACTGAATATAATTAAGGTTTCGCTGCAATTTTAATGTTTAATTGTAATCATGTAAGAATCCTTTGGTTTCCCTAAAGTATTCTCTGCAAGTGCTGCCATAAAAAAGAGCAAAATGAAAGTATTTTTCACTTTCTTTGTCATTGCCCGGTACTACTACGAGAGTCTTTCAGTATTACCGGACATGAAATAAGTCCCCTATATAGGAGCAATTATAAACCTATCAAAATCATGCATATATTAGAATAGTAGATATACAGCTAAACTATTTTAGAATTGCATATCTATACTGTTAAAAGTCCACTTACAACATTTTAATTTGTTACAAACATTATAACAAAATCATTATACTCCCTCTCTTTGGTGGTGTTTATAAAAAGAATGTGGTACTTGTGTATTATTGTTTTTTCTTTAATTCGCACTAGCGAAGATTTGAAAGTGCAGAAATCTAGTAGAGGGAGTGTAATTTAATACCTTTATGAAAAAAGGGGAAAAAAACTAATGGCATGTACACAGACTCATATACTTACATACATGGCCGCAGAACTGGTACTTCTTTTGCTTTATGTTTTTATGTAGCTGTGCAAACATATAACTTTACATGTCATACATATATACATAGATACATAGATATTTACAAACTAATACCAATACTCAACAATGATGCTGAGTTAAGCAGTTGTTGCTTTGCAATAACAAAACATTTCTATGTGTACATAAGTGTGAAGATATGGTCACACATGACAAATATTTACTGAAAAACTCGTAACCACTTGTTTTACCACAGTTTTTTTTTTGACATTGCTTACTCTTACAAGAGTTTTTCAAGATCAAACAGCATCAAATGAAATAAAACTAAATATTTTTTGTGCCTTGTCCTAAATAACAGAAGTTTTTTTTAATAAATAAACGAGTTCAAAAATATTTTTTAGTGGTTACGTCGTTTATGGCAAATATTTGTCAAGTGTGACCGTACCTTAAGTATGTGTGTATGTGTCAGTGTTCGAACACACACTCAAGTACATGAAAAAGGCCAACATATTAAAAATCTCACGGGGAGGTTAACAATAAAATTAAATTACCCACATTAAAATCATTTAAATTTCGTGAGTTTCAGTTAAAAATATTTTTTGTTTTTCGTATTTTTTTCTTAAAAGAAACATTTTCATTATTCCACAGAGCTGAGTTTGAACGCAGTGTGTTGTGGATTATACAGCTCATATATTTATAGTTTTTTTTTCAAGTGACAACCCATTTTGGAATATTTTAAAGTGCCAATACATAGTGGGATAAATATTAGAAATAATGTTAGTTATATAAAATTTTCTCATGTCAATAATATACTGCAAGTTATTATTATTAGTTTAATTAATAATTTGACAATATCTGTGGAGTTATTGTATAATATAGTATTTAAATAAATAATCTGATTAAATTTCAGTTTGTAAAATCGAGGAACCAAGCCAACTGATATTAGCTTAATTATAAAATCGGTGCCATAGTAACATTTTTGTAAGTATGTATTACAAATTGAATTACTTAATACATGATCTTCTTAATTATTTAATTTTCAAATAATTTTTTGATCAAAGTATATTTGAGAGAAAATGAACAGAGTTTGATGTTGATTTACACTATCAGCCATGTTACAGAATTTAATTCCGTTCGGAAGTGGAATCAATTCCGTGTTTTGCTTTTATAGAAAACATAAAACGAACAATTTTTTCGGAATGAAACATAGAAATGCTTAAAATTACAATTCCATATAGAAAATTAAAAATGGTCGTTTCATCAATGGACGACAAGCATCGAAGCATATATTTTGTAGTAAGAAAAAATCTGCGGCTTCTTCTTTGCTTCACTGTCTTTAATTGCAGCTGTTTTATGCATTGAGCTTATCAATATAGTTGCTTTGTTTTTGTGGCTGACATATGATACCAGTGTTGCAATGTCGCAGAAAGCAAACGTAGATTTGTATAATGAGAGCTGTTTTACATTCAGCATCTTTGTAGGTCTGAATGTTTTATTTTGACTCACTGTGCCTGCATACGTAAGTTTCCTTTCACTAACTCAAAGCAGGAAAAGAAATTTTCGCCTGTTATATTTTGCCCCTTTAGTGCTTCGTTAGCTCCAACCTTGGTTTTGCTTAGGCTTTGCATTTTTAGCTTTTCCAAAATATTACAGTATTTTCAATTGCGATTATCAATTGTGATATTATGTATCACCAATTGTGATATTCTTATTTGTAAAACATTTTAAAAAGAATATGTCAACGCTCCCACACCTCACGAATAGGAGCAAACTTGTCGTTGCTTCGCATTTGTCGTCGACTGGCAACATTATTAAAGTGGATCGCACTTGCAATCATGTGAAAAATACCTTTAGACATTATTTCATGGAAAATTGAGCGACCAAAACTTGCAGCAAGTAGGCCATGAATATCTTCGTTTTTTTATTGTCATGTACACACTTTACATACAATCATGTTACTAAATAAATGAAATAAGAAAGTACATACTGATACTTTATTAATTAAGTACTTAATCATAGGATTAAATTTTTATAAACATAATTTAGTCCAAATAGTCTCTTAATACAGGATTCGCATATTTTTTTTTTGTTAATCTCACAGCAGGGTTGAAAAAATATTAGGTTGATATTAATTTAATTGTATGTGGTAAAACATTTTGCAATTATCCAATACAAATCAAATTAGTATATCCGTAATAAAACTCCCATGTATGTCACTATTTTGGACCTTGTACAGGATTGGCTTTAACAAATACGTAAAATAATTACGTTTTTCTATTATATTGATATAAACATATTTTTTTTTGCTGCCAAAATTAGGGAACTAACTCCATATAGCCGCACATTTTTTTCTAAAGAAAAGTTTTCATCATTATCTGATTCCTTTATAATCGTTAACTGTGTGAACCACAGCACTCTATACTTCATTCTTCTTTTTTATTCTGAAGAAGGTTTTTTTCAAACTCAAATCACTCATTCTTTCCTCACACAACCAATTATTTTACCAAGTATATCTATTCTTCCTACTATTATTTCATGTCTATGATAAACAATAGGTACAAATTATATTTGTTTTTATTTATTTATTTTACTTATATGAAATGTTGATAAAATTGCATTTTTTAATACTTTTAGTAATAAAATTTGTGATTAAATTTGTAGCATATTGGAAAATTTAATTTATTTAAATAAAACATCACAACATATTAATTTTATTTGTAACATTATTTCTTTGTTATTAAATTTAATAGTATTTATATAAACTCCTTTCTATTTATTTAATTTTTTGTTTTTAAATTGAATAAATCTAAAGAAAATTGTCTATAAGAAAACTTTGTAAAGATCACACTTGATTACACTCTTATAAAAAACTTATTTATGTGTCTAAAATAAATTTATATATTTAAGTGTATGTGAATGAAAATAACAGGGCGTTACATCTAGAGAAATTTTAATGCTTACCTAGACTCATCAATGGCATAAATAAATAAATTACTTTAAAACTGCCTGAGAGTAAGCCGGATTCCGAAACACGACCACAATTTTAAAATTTTTATATAGAAAACACTCAAAAAATAAAGGAAAATTTTTCATACAAACATTTTTAAATAGTTTTCTGGAATTGTTTTAAAATAAACATTATTTACAAATGTAGACATCTATATCGATCTAAATTATATAAAGAAATATTTGTCACTAGGGTTTTCATTTGAGGTTATTTAGAATGTTAAAATGAATAACTATATGTATCCTTTGCATATGTCTTTATAACTACACCACTGTTTGTGGTTTACGCTCTCACAATTTTACATACATATGTATCTAAAGCATACAAATAGTTTCTTTCCCTCTTTGCTTTTATGGAAACTTATTGACATCTTAGGAAATAGACTTTTGCCATGATTTATAACTATATTTTTTTTAGAAATATTTATGAACATAAAAAATACGAAAAGTTGTTAAAACTTCAGTGCAACTGAAGGAGAAAGAAATAAAACATAAAACTAATACTGTGGTTGAAATGTTTCAAAGTAAATACTGCTGAGAATTAAAACGTATGCAAACTGCAGCAGCTACCAAAAGAACTTTGTAATTTCTATACTACATCTATCTATCTGCTATGCAGTAGATGGTGTGAATGTGCAAGATAACTTAGACGTAGAGATTGTGTAATCAATGTGTGTATATTGAAGTTACTTAAAGCCAATATATCCAGCAAAATGTGTGTAATTGTTATAAACACATTTACCAAACAGAATTGTATCTAACAAAGTACATACTAGAATAAAGCTAGAATAAATAGCTCATTTGCTGCCAGAGTGTTACAACTCAAAAACATAGTGTTGTTTATAATTACTCTGTATGTCATTTGATAATAAAATATTATATTGATACCAAAAATATACTTGAGAATACCGATGTAGTCATGCCATACAGGGCTATTGTTTAAGCGTAGCCAAATTCTAAACTATGCTTTCACCACCTAAATGTTAATCGTTATTTTATATCCTATATAATCCGTGTACCCCAGCACTCAAGTTATCTTCTGTTCCTTTACGCGCCCACTCATGGCCCCTATTAAATCGAAAATAAAAAACCGTTTCTGAAACAGCTACATTCTCATCGAAAAAACAATCCTTTTACGAAGTAGTGCATGAATGCCTTCTGGTGTCTCTGGCAGATAAAAATTATGTTTTTTTTTACATCTGCAGTAATATAAGAGAATCCGAACCAAGGATCAAGGTGAATTCAGCCATTAACCATATGGTTAATCTCGCCATTTTAACGAATTGATTCCTTTTTATTTATAGGTATAATTAATTACCACTTTTTAGCGTATACTTAATATTTAATCAATTGCAATATGCAAATATTAGGTATACGTCCAAGGTACTTGCTTGTAGTCATATTTATGGTAGGGATGCCAATCCAGAAATCGCGACCCCGAAAATCCAGGAATTTTTCGAGTATAAAAAATCCCACAATTACTAATTGTTTACAAAATCATCAACAACAATTTAATTTATACATAATTATAATTATAATTATACATAAAAAATTATTATAATAGTTAGTATAAAAAATGTATATGGAAGAAATAAAGGTGAAATAATTAAAATTAATATTGGATTGCCAAACTCGAACGTACTATTTGTTGTGTCTACAGTTTTTGGAGTTGGAAAAAAGATCAACAGATCAAGAATTTGTTTTACTTAAACAGATGGTTGTCATTTTAAATCCGGTTAAGGTAACAGATGAAGCCCTTTGTCACTTTTTATTTTTTTAGAGTTATCAAGAAGTGATTACATATTAAGCGATAAACTGGTTTAATCTCTCCTTAAAGAAGACCAGGGGGCTAATTCTCGCAGTCGATACCGTGCGAAATTTACTCGAAGTTGGGTTTTTTTTTAATTTTGGGATTCTCGCACTTGCTATCGAGTAAGTTGTATCGAAATTCCTTATGATGGCAGTCGATAGCTAGTGTACGACCGAATGTAACCGTGCGAGTTTTATTCGATACCAAATTTGGTGTCGAAATTTTATTTTTAAATAGTTCGTTTGATAACAAGTGTTTATTTAAGGTTTTAATTGTTATATTAATTAATTATTCGTATTGATTTTTGTACTTTTTTGTATTACTCCCTTTTTTTGCACCTTTGTAAATGAAATGTGAAATTATTTATATTAATTATATTTTCTATTTGTTAATTAAGGGAACTACCTAAAAGCCAAAAATTTCGCAAATTGGTTTTGTATTTTTCTTCTAAGAGAATTCTTTCATCAGACTCCTTCCAGACAAAAGAGTCATGAGCTGCACCACTATATTTACTATTTATTGCTAAAATTACATACTTGTGATCACATATCTGCAAATAAATCATTATTGGTTTATATACGACAGTTATTATTAAATATACTTACAACCATTGAATTAAGGCTATGAAACCCTTTCCTATTGAAAAACATATGCTCATTTGGTGGTTTTTGTAAGCAAAAATGAGTTCCATCTACGCAGCCAATGACTAAGAAAAAGAAGTAGTTAGTCATTTTCATAGGTGTGTATATGTAAGTACATTAGTTGTACATGACATTTACCTCCTGGAAGCTTGTACTTCTTCATAAAAAATTCTTTTGTTTCCTCCCAACTATCGGTACTGAAATTTATAAATTTTGGACACAGTTTCATTTCCATTTCATCCAGAACTCTTGAAACTATTTTCGAAAGTGCGCTTTGACTTATACCAATAATAAAATCGTTGCCGACAGTACTTTGAAAGCCTCCGGAAGCCAAAAGCAATAAAGTGGTGGCCAATTGTATTTTTGCTAGTACGGCAGTTGTCAAATGTCCAGCAAATTCTAACTCCTCAAGAATATAGTTAAAAACTTCCTTGGAAACTCTAAAACGTTTCCTAAACCTATAAAAATAAATTTTTACACGTAATTTTTACAAATCAAGGGGATGTATACTTACTATTGTTTGGCAAGCCTAATGGATCACTTGTTACCCGGATTTTCCTTCTAATTGCATTTATATCACACTTATTCTCAGACTCTGATGACGAAGAATAAAAAAATAAATTTACGTCCATTACCGCGATTAAAAAAGGAAAAACTTTCAAAATTATAAAACAAATTCGCAATTCTTTTGATAAATTATTTAATTTTCTTTGTAAGCATATGATTTTTGTTTACATATTTGTAGTGTTGGTGTTGGCTTTTTTTATCTTTTACAACACTTTGTTAAAAAATCGATTCGCAAGGCAACGAGTGCCATCATCAGAAAAACTCGCACGATCGAAATTAATTTCGATGCCTATTTATTTCCATCACGAGTCCCGGAATTAGCCCCCAGAAAAGAAGGATCATTTATTCAACACTTTTAATTTTTTTAAAAAAATCTAAAATTGAAGAGTGAATTTGACAATGAGATAAAATGCTTGTTATTAGAAATGAAGTAAAAACATTCAATGCGAAAGGAATGAAATAATGAAGATAATTGAAATATGTAAAAACACCCCACAACACCTAATAATGTCTGTTATGATATGGAATAAAATATTGAATAAGAATTGGATTTTTTTCTTTCGGAGAGTTAGAATGGATTGTTTATGTAATCAGCATACAACAATTTCCCAATAATTTTACCCACAAACAATGTGAATGACGTTTTTCATCAGTTTCATATATTGGTAACAAATATAATATTATTAAGAAGCTTAATATTTTTAAGAAGCTTTTGCAAAATCGAGTGATAATATTCTATTACTTTTAAATTATTATTGATATTAAAGGCAAAATGTCATATTATTTTTGTCAATCTAATATTTCAATATAATGTTATTATGTTTTAAAATTTTAATTTAAATTGTTTAATTTTTTTTTTGAATAAATTATATATTTAAAAATTAAAGCTATAAGGACAAAATATATTTGTTTTCAAACTTATTTATATTTAATATAAGTTACTTTTTTTTAATAAATAGTTTTTATTATTAATTATAAACCAATCTGTTTTAATATAAAACAAAAATCCCAAAATCTTGAAAATCCCAAAATCCCGAAAAATCCCGGAATCATTTCATATCCTATGGTCTGAACAAGCGGTATGTCATTCCATTTGTTACACATCGAAATATTGGTCGGAAAACCAAAAATGATATATTCTGGCTGCTTAAATCTTCTAAAACCATATATACAAAGGTACGATAGACCTTCTAAAAAAAATAATTCAAGTAATGATATTTTGCCAAAACAATTTTTGTATCAGCTATATATTTGGCATTGACAATGGATAAAATCTGTGCAGTAAGATCCGAATTATAGAACTAAGTTTCAGACAACCTCGACTTTTTTTAAAGACTTTATGCTTTTTTCTTCAAATATTGATTTATTTTGATTATAAAAGAAAAACTCCTGTTGAAAAAAGTAAGAATCGATTTATATAAATACCCCCATATAAAGTTCACTTCCAAGAAAAAAACTTAAATGTTTATAAATCTCTTAGAAAAGATACTAACTATCAAGTTGGCAAATAATATATATGTATATGTAAATCATAGTAACAAACTTTATGGTGATCGGCTCATAATTGGTCATATCTCCGATACATGGATCTATTCCGAAAATCACATTAACCTACGTAAATATCTTATACATATTGATATCGAACTGAAATTTTACACAGATCAGATAACTGATATTTTACTGCAAGTAAATTTTTTATTTATATTTTGTGAAGATCAGTCCTCAATTGGCCATAGCTTCTATATAATGTATATTACCTATTTTGGGAATACCAAAAAAAAAAACCTAAAATATATCGTTAATAAGATGAAAAATAACTGATATATACAGTGTCGTACAAAACACTAGCAACAAACTCTATATTTACAAATAAACAGATATTTCTGGTATATATTTTATTAAAAACAAAAAACTATTTTCACATTTTATTTATATTCAGGTACTCCATTAATAACATTAACTCAAATATAAATTAAACTATTTGTATTTATAAAATTTATCTAAAACTATTCAATTTTTAATATAAAGGTGTGCAAAACAAGAGCAACAATTTAGCATTTATTACTTTGACACATCTCCGCTGCATGGGTTCTTTCAATTTGTTTATAGCCTTTCGGGAATACGTTTTCACTCAGCTTCAAAACTTTCAAAAATTTCATTACGATTGGAATCGCTTTCCTGAAATACTTATTTTCAATATTTCAAAAAGGCTTTCATTGGGGTTCAAGTCGAGTGATTGTCTAGTTATATGTAATCATAATTATGCAAAACAGTGTAGATATACTAAAAAAGCACAGAAATACATCTGTACAAATAATAATATAAGCATATTTTCCTGATATTTAATTATTTTTTTTACAACTATCGCAACTAATTAACCCAAAATGTTTTTACTATAAACAAATTATTGTTTTGATTTGATTTCTGTTAAAAACTAATACAATGTGTTTTGAAAATTTAATTTAATTTATGCTATTTCAATAGTAAATAATTAATGTATTTATAATAATTTTCTAACAATTTAAGTTATTAGTTTAACATAGTTATTAGGTTAAAGCTATAGCTGTAATTGCTCAAAAAAAAAAACAATTAGTATTTAATTAAGGTGTAACAACGTTAGAAATAATTACTTGTACTAAAAATATATGTTGTTATTTATTAAGTATATTTTTTTGTTTCTGTTTTTTATTACGATATTATTAATTTCATATTTATGCAAATTAAAACTTAAATAACAAAAGCACTAGTATTATTTATAAAATAAAATATTGCTATTAAAGATATTTTTTGAATATGTTGAATTTTAAATGGTTTTGTGTTAGCTTTTAAATGAGTTCAATGTTAAATGAGTTAAAGTTTAATTAGGATCATAGTAAGAAAAAAATCTTTAATTAAACTTTTTAAATAAAATAAAGCATGTGGTGGTTAACTGCAAAAAAGTGCAATTAATGCAATAACTAAAGAATGTAGAATTTCCATTCATGCAGATTCTAGTAAAGTATTTTAAGTAACATTTATTGAAAATGTTGAAGAATATCGGGGAAAGCTCGATACTGCAAGGGAAAAATTAAACAAATGGTGATCATAAAGCACATAATAATGCATAATAAAATGGAACAAATATTCCATAATTACCTGATTTGGAGGAAATTTAAAAATGATAAATAGCTATGTTTTAGTAAATGTATGCTTAACATGTTGGTAGTAACCATTTAGATTTAAGTTTTAGCAACACGGTTGCATTTAGTATATAATATATATCAGAACTGAATGTTATGTAAATATTTTGTAGCTTAAGGATTTACCACACATGTATATAAAGTAGCTTTTAAGTTTCACAGTCTTGAATAAACTCTTAAATTGAAAGGTTATCTTTTATTTATAAACCCCACAGGGAATAGTGATTTTAGGATATAACCTCCAATATAACAAGTAAGAGTTTATATTCGGCTGTGCCGAATCAAATCACCTATTATGGGGCGAACTTCATAAAATTATGTACCGTAACTTCTACTTATTTTAGTTTTTAGTTAAATTTCATCTAAATAACGAAATTTTATTTATATAGGGAACTGTGACCTATTACGGTTCAATTGTCATAAAATTATGTACGACGATTTATATGTACATGCGAATTAATTTTGTTGAATTTCAACGTAATACTAACACTGTGTTATAATTTGACACTTGTTTTATGTGACAAGCGGGCCACCTGGCGCGTTAACCTAATTCGGGTATGTTGAATCCAGTGGTGCTAAAATCCTTTGGACAATTTTTGCTAGGACCAATAGGTGAAAAGTTACACTCATTTTAAGAAACCCCTGTATGACCAAAATGTCCTACTTTGACCACCTCTAACTACGGCAGTTTTGGACTGATAGGGCTAAAAGTTTGTATCTGGCCTACCATTTAACAGTACTAACCTTGGTGCAAATTTTATCCAAATCGGAAGACATCAATTTTTAAAATTGGGTCACTGACGTGAAATTACCCATGTTTTAATTCTTGAAGTTTCGTCTGGGTTTTACATATTTCATCTTTTGTGAATAAAATCAAAAGTTTAGACAGATTTTAATTATTTATGTCCTGTTTTGTTTGGAACTTTGTTTGCTATACGTGCGTTGTCCAATTTTTTATGCCTTTTTAAAGAACAAAATTTTTGAATTGGTAGTATCAAAAAAAAATTATGTTTCTACAACGACTGCGCATATTGGAAGTTTAACCTTGCTAAAAGAAACTTTCATTGCGAAATTATTTTAGTTTATTCAATAAACTAAACCGTTTTTAAGTTACGCAAATATATGTTATGCAACCTCATCCATTTTCGAAATATCGGTATATTTCGAAAACAAGAGCTAACCTAAAAAACGGTTAGCACCACTGGATTCAGCGTACCCAAATTATTTTAACACGCCAGGTACTCCGCTTGTCACTTTTTCCAACTAGCACAGTGTAATTAATTTAAGAGCGTATTTAAGTGATTTTTCAAAGTGAACTTTAAATGAAGAATATGGTAAAATATGGACCGATCATCATGAAATTGCAGGTAAATATTTCAATATATGTATTTGTGTCGAATTTAAACTGGGTGCTATGGTCAAACATGGACTGATCACCATGAAATTTAGTACGAAAATTTACATGTATATACGATTTAATTTTTTTTTTTTTAATTTCAACTTGTTAGTAATTTTTATAAGCGATTAATGCGTATTTAAGAGATTTCCGAAAGTGGACTTTATATGGAGACTATGGTCAAATATGAGCCGATCATCATAAAATTTGGTATAACAATTTGTGTACTGATTACTTGTGTTAAATTTTTACTTGGTAGTGATTTTCATTTCATTTAGCATGAAACTTATTCTTGCAGAATTTTGTATGGATACGGCTTTTCTATAGATGTTTATGTACCTAAAATCCATATTCCAGCAAGTCATTTGTATGGGGGCCATGAGAAATCGTGGACCGATACCTACCTGTATAATAAAAATAAAGCGTGCAGGATTTCATGGCATTATCTGAATTATCTTTGAAGAAAACAGCAAAAAGTATTTGCAAAATATAGAGGTTGTCTGAAACTTTCATCTACAACTCGGATCCTACTAGAACGATTTTTCCCATTTTCTATACCACATATTTTGGTAGATCAAAAAATGTTTGGTAATAATTTTATTATTCTATATAAACTTTTTGGTTTTATTTCGATCTGTTACAAACGGAATGACAAATGTAATATACCGCCATCTTTTTGGTGGTGGGTATAAAAAAGCTTGTATAACTGCATAAGATAGCAAACTATAAAATCTTTGATCTGAGGCAGTTTTGGTTCTGCTTGGTATATGATTGAATGCTACAGAAATAACAAAATATATTTTTAAATAAATTAAAATAATCAATTTAGTTTTTTACAATTGCAACAAAAAAACTATTTATTTATTTTAAATTAAAATTTAAGAAATATAGTAAAGCAATGTTAACCACTAGGAATAATTTCGCATCCGAAAAATATATAGAAGTCTTAGATGAACTTAAAATATATATATTTTTTTGCATTTTTTGTAAATATATATATATTAGTTTATTCACAAAATAAATTAGTTATTTTATGGTTATTTAAAATTTAATGTACAAAAACATATGTTACTTAGATAAATTGTTGTATTTTATATTATTATATTTATTGTTTATATTGATTTTAAGTTAAGTTTTTTTGTAGCTTGTCTATTGTCAGAAAAAAACCAACTTTTTTATCTATATGCCAATAAACCATCATTGTCCTAACCAGTGTTGCCGAGAGAAACGATAAAGAAGCAAATCAGGAATTTAGAAGTAGAAAATTCTCATAGGAATTTTCAAAATGCAAAGAAATATGAACTATTTTTCATGTTATTATTTTCTTAATCTAACTAGACGTATACTTAATATTTAATTATTTTCTATATGAAAATAAAACTGTATGAACAGTTACTAAAGCATTGTTAACATAAAATATGGTGGTATAAATGATTGATTCATTGAATGATTGAAAAGTCATTAAATATTTCGAAATCATAAATTGCAACAAATTTATTAATATTTAAAAAAATTAACTAAAATTCAGTTTCTCCTATAAAAATCCATGTTTTAATTTTGATAGATTACATTAACTGTTACCTAACAATTCGAGCTACATATGCTGCATAATTATTCAAAATTTCTATCAAATAATACTTATCAGCAACTACAGTACCGCTTTAATTTCACAATAGCCAAATATTGTTAAATTGGCTGAAGCTGGGCACAATTAGTGGCATTTTTATATATGTCTATTATGATGATGATAATAGAAAATTCTTTACTGCAGAATACTGTCATCTGATAAGAGGTAGAAAACGTTTCTTCATATATTATTTTGTCACCTCTTTAACTATGACTATAAATAGTTACCTCTTTAACTATGACTATAATTCATTAAAGAGGTGACAAAGAAAAATGTTCTACAGACGACAACTGCAAATTGCATTATGTTGGAATCTGCTCGTGTCGCTGCAGAACAAAATATTGGTCCCGATAGCTGTTTTAAGTCAAATTTTACATATATTTTATCCATAATAAGGCAATTGTGAATTTTTTTACAACCTTGTTGTTTATAATTCTGACTTTTTCATTCTTATTTTATAACGTTATTTACAGTGCTTTACAAAATCTTTAGCTTTTTTTGCAATCATTCAACCGACATCGGATCGATATCAGATTTTAAAGGAATTTGTGCTAGTATTTGTTGTTGTTTGTTGTTTTTTCATTACCTGCAGATTTACTGAAATTATACGATCGGGAAATTTGGTTTATTATAACATACGGTACCGTCGTATTAAAACCGCCAATGATATCCATATCGTCCAAAATAAGTAAAAATTTAGTCAAATGAAAATGGTCCTCGATTGATATGTCAGAAGTAGAATTTTAGTAGAAGATTTTTCCCGAAAGAACAGCCAATTTAATTTAAATTAATATCTAATATTTTAATGTGCTGTTTCGAGCTAAATGGAATTAGGGTTACACAGTAACGCTTGAAAAGTAAATTTCTTTAATTGAACAATAGCAAATAAAGGCAAAGTTTAAATAAAGGTAAATACATTTTAAGATTAACTTTATTGCAAGCATTGTGAAACAGGCCAACAAAATAACACACAAGGAAACACTGGTCTTAACGAGCATAGCTATAATCTGTCTTATCACCCACCGTAATGTATTATTTATTTAAACCAAAGTCAAGTACAGAAATGTTAAAAGCATATGTTCCTAGCTCTTGCTTTACATAGAAAAATGTAAGTAAAAATAAATATTAGAAAATTATATGACCTTCAAAGCAATGTAAGTAATAACATTTCAACAATGTTTGAGACTTTTTTTAAAATTTATTATTATTGGTTTTGCTTGTTTATATATCTATATATAGTCTAGACAACATTGATTTTACTAAACAAAATTAAATCAATTTCTATTAAAATTTATTAAGTTGGATTTCAAAAACCCTAGAAAACGTATATTTTATTGTTGCAGTATGTGTGTTTTTAGTGGTTTTATCTTGCAAAGTAAATTTAAAGAAACTTTAGTGATTAGTCAACCATTTTCTTTTAGTTTTCTTGTGGATAAAATGGTTTCACTAATTACGGTAAATTAAAACGCAAATACTTGAATTGCTGTGCACATTTATCGTTTATCCAGTTAAAAATAAACACCTTATTAAAAGATCTCTTGATTAATGTCTAAAGCAAATATAGAGAATCTTATGTTTATCCTCCACTTTATGGTTACACAAGCAATTTTACTTTTCTTAAATGACTGCAGTCAAGCACTTTATTAAAATATAAAGAGATGTAAGCGAAAAAAAATCTGAGCAGCAATTAAAGCTTAAAAATACTAATGATGATGATATGTAACAGATTACAAATGTAGTAAATATGTGATATTTTGCTGTTGGAAAAAAAGGATTGCTGAGATGTGCCTCCATATATAATATGAAATGTTTAGTGTAGAAACAATTTTGTTTATATAAAATCTACAGAATTCGATAATACACTTTTCATACAAGATTACACGTTTATAGAAATTTGAAAAAAAAGAATTCAGAAATATTTTTATTTCTTTTTTTAGGTTTTTATCATTCACAGTTGCCAACGAAATAAATTACAGACTAATTCATTATGTACAATTCTTCACAGTTACTAAATCATATTCCGGCTGGTGTTTGCCAAACAAGTGCTTTTATTTTTATATTATTTTATTTATTAATTTATATTTGAAAACGCTATTTACATAGTTAAGGTTGAAAGATAGGCCACTTCAAAACTGATACACGTTAAGCCTTTATTTAAAAAAAAACCTAAGAGAAAGATAGTTCCCCATTGCAGTCCCGTTTTAAATTATTACTTTATTAACTTAATAATCCTATTACTCGAATACATATATTGTTCTGACGACCATTTCTGACACATCCATCAAGTGGTGCAGAAACAAATCTAGTCTAGCAGTGCAATAGTTAATCAGCCTTATTATGAGTGTCGTAAAAAGAAAACGACACTCATAATAAGGCTGAATATTTTGAGGAACATATTCCAGACAGCTAGATATGATTGATTGCCTGGACAAAGTCCCTAAGGTTCCATACTCCATATTATCAAATCTAATATCTGCACTAAAAATTTAGCATGTCAATGAGGGTGTTTAGGAATGTACATATATGAACTTAAGAAAATTAGTATTCATATAAATTATTGGAAAATGTACAATGTTAAAAGCGATTATCTTATAACATCCTTGATATAATACTTTAAAAAATCTAAAGCGAATTTAGATCAACTGGAAAATATCAAAGATTTAAAATTAAATTTTTCCATTTGTTTTTTTTTTTTTTTTTTTTTGTTTAGTCCCAATAATAATAATTTTCAAATTATGTTTAGATCCAATTATGTTTGCCTCTACCTGTCTGATTCTAGTCAACTACGTACTAATTGAGCTTTAATAAAAATAATTTAATGCACATTTCGCCCTTGCATTCTTGTCATATTACATCATCGCCTCATGATATTTTGATAAAACGAAACTTTTCTGTAATGTATAAATAAAGCAGTGTTCACATAAAACCCGGTTGTATGGGTTTTGTAATATTTATGTGACAAAAAATCCAAAACTATTGCAGAATAATTTTATGGGGCAACAAACGTTTTCCTATGCATTTTTTATATAAACTTCAAAAGTGAGAGTTAACCCAACGTCTTACACATGTTTTGATTTTCATATTCGTAACCTATGAGTCTAGCCAGACGCACTCAGTTTTTCATATACTGAATTCGAAAAATAAAAACAATTTTTTAATTAAATGTGAATAATATATAAATATATTATAATTTTTAAATAAATTATGAATAAATATTAATATTTTTAAAGCGAAATCACAACTTTTATTATTATCAACGCAAATATAAAGCAGAGGTGGTGAAAAGTATAACGACAATTTCAAAAAAACTTGTACCTTATGAATTAACTAGTTATAGTTACTTGTTAGTAGGTCTATTAGTTTTTCCCCGAATTAATCTAACCTAGCCCTGTTTAATTAAAATAAATAAATATCAATAGATAACTGTGGAAACATATTTAACGACAGCAAGAAAACCATAAAAACACAGCATTTACAATACAAAATATATCTGATCAGACCCATGTGTTACAAGTGTGATGTGTGAAGTAAAATATTCCAATAAGTGTCCTTCTATATCCTTTCCAGGATTTATTTTTTAAATATTAGTAGCGAACTAAATTCTACAAATTTCAAGTCTCCAACAAAGTGTTAAATTTATTATATAAACATTTAAAATTGAAAAAGGTCTGACCAGACTCATGTGTATAGTTCATCATCCATAATAAGGCAATCGATACATTTTTTTTAAAACATTGTTTTAAAGAATGTTTTCCTGTTTAAAAGAAAAACCATTTTGTATTACGATTTATATAGTTAATTGCGTGGTAGGTTTAAAACCCGGAATCTTGCGTCACTTACAGTGGTGCTGTTTGTATTTGTTTGTGCGGTCATTGTTGCAGGGACCCGGATTTTGCTTTATTGAACATAGAATTTCTTAGTAAGATCCTGGTTTCTTTGAACAACATTTTTTATTTCATTTTGTTTACGATATATGCTTTTGTTTTATAACATCATATACAGTATTTTTTTGATAGCTTTGCTTTTTTCCATTATTTCTGGCCGATTTTAGTTATATTTTGATTTCACAAATACGTATAAAGAAATTCCGACTGATTAAATTTGTTTACAGATTAAAAACAAACCACTACAAAAAGCAAAACTATGTTACCAGTTTTATAAAAAATGGCCGGATATAAAATGTGGCCGGATTTTATGTGAACAGATCTTTACTACAATTTGTATTATAAATCCCATACGCAAGTAACAACAGCCTACCCAGAATTAATGAAAAATTTGAAATTATAATCCGACAGTGTAGCGAAAAACTATGTTGACTTTTAAAACTGTATATTTATTTACATTCATTATAAAATATTGTTACATTTGTAGTTTATTTCAAAAATTATTGCATAAATTTCTTTACATACTACAGAAAAATATTAAAAAAGATTCCTTAACATTCTGTATATTAAGTAAGCACTTATACAAGTAAAACTTGCATGTGTAATTAAAGTATAGGGTGATTAATTTAGACTTTATTTGTTTTACATAAAACGCTAAAACTTAAAACGACTTTGGACTTCGCAAAACCTGTAAGAAAAAAATCAATGGTGTGATATTGACACACATTTGTCAATATCACACCATCACGTTCACAGCTGCGGAACGTGAAATTAGTTGCTATTTTTAATGAAGCCATTTTTTATTTCACACATTTCTCACAGAACTCTGATTTCCATAATACAGCTGAATAATTTAAAGCCGTTGTTACGCACTAAGCTATGATGAATTCTTAAACAATATTATATAAAAATAACATCTTAGTATGCCACTAGTCAAGTGTGATCTGTTGAAAAAATTAAATAAAGAGAAAAAAGATCTGAATGAATCACCATATACATATGTATGTATGTACACAGCCGAATAAGTACACACACTCACACACAAGTACAACTCGAGATTAAGAAAATGTTTGTAAATGAATGATTACTGTTAATTAAATTAATTTACATGAAATATTATTTGAGTGATTATGTCAGCAATTATAACCATATTTTTTTTCTACATGGGAACGGCAATCTACTTTTGTATGGCTCCCAGAAATCATGAGAAAAGATTTATAAGCAGTTTAAGTTTGTGACTTAAAAAAAATTAATCTTAAGAACTTAATATTTTAACCGTAAATCATGCTCAAACAAATTGTAATCCTTTTTCAATAATTTATTTTATTTTCCGAAATATTATTCTCCTTTGCTGTGCGTCATAAATTATAAGCATTTTATTTATTGGCCAAATAACAAACTTATGTTACAGCTTAAAAAACGTAAAAAATAGATACAATTTTCATAAATCACTTAAATAAAGGTGAGACGACTTGCAACACAAAATATAGAATATTTTATATTTAATATTAATCATAAGCTAACCGTTGGCTTACATTATATATAAATAACCACATATTCATATACATTTTGGTATCTGTTCTTGTATATTTTTTTTTTAATGTTATTTATTTTAATTCATTAAAAATTATCTAAATGTGGGTTTGAAATTTTATGCCAAAATGATTATAGAGATTAGAAGGCATTATAATTTATTATATTGTATAGAACATTCTATTGAAAAACAGCTTGTGTATTCCATTCCATCTTTTTTTGCAAAATTAAAGCATAATTATTTTATTCATGTATTAAGTATGTTCATTTCAATTATAGAATTGTATCTTCTAAACTGGGTGTAAAAAATACATAATATTTAATTTTATTGAGCTGATACAATTTTTGTCACCTGGTCACACATCTGAGATAAGAGGTACAACAAAATAATAAAACGAATTAGAGAAAGTTCTATAGAGCACCAAGCCGTTATTAATAATTGCTCTGATGGAGAAGATAATTTTATCCAACACGTAGTTGCCATATGATTTTCGTTGGCACCGTTAATTTAGGGTAGTCGATTTAGGAATTTTTTTTAGTTTATTATTTTATTTTTATTCAGTATTATTTGACTATTCATACACCTAGAAAGGATAATACCGCAACAACGTCTTCAAATTATTCAACAGTATTACGGAAATTAGTGTACTGTGAAAAATGATTGAAATAAGCATTAGCTTTATTGGATGAAAAGGCAGTGAAAAGATAATCGAAAATTGGAACATCCGAATGTATAACATACAGCGCAGTCGCAGCTAGTATAATTAAGATTTAAACGTCCAGTTCTATTTTCAGTGTTTAATTTAAAATTAAAAAAAATTCTAAAAGAATATTTTAGTGAAATTATTGAATTAGACAAAAATGTTGAATTGTTACGAGATGAATGAAGATTGTCACAGAATTGCCGTTAGTCTATATAGTAGTCGTTACAGTAATCGATGAGAAAATTAAAGTAAAATAGTCTCTTGAATAGTTTTATTTAATTATACAGCCACTGAAGACAAAGTGTTGCATGAACAGGTAGGAGCCATGAATCATATGCAGCTTTCAAATTCGGTCATGTAACATGTTGCAAGTGATCTCCAATAATAACTTTGAGGCATAGCTACTGTGTATTACAGATTATAATTTCGAAAAAAAAAATGTTTAAGGAATAAAATCCAGGATATACGTTGATAAAATAATAAATTTCGAGGGACAGATTCAATTTTGTCAAGAATCTAAAAAATGAAAATGAAAAACTTCCTTTAATGCATAACATTCTCTTACGAGAGAACAAATTGCTGAACAAAGCGGCTACTACGGCAGCTACTATGAAGTATGTATCAAAGAGAAACCTATTATTTCGGGTACAAGTAGTTAAGACGTTGGTGTGGGCAAAAGGATACTTATGCCAGCAAATTTTGCAAATTATGCAAATTCAATGCTAGGGTAACACTTTCAATAGCCGGCACAACTTAAAAACATCATGGTTTTGTTAAGAAAATACGTATGAAGCTAAGCAGATCATCGGCCTTTATTTTATGTCCTTTGGTTATTATTCTTATCTTCTGCACTCGTGACATTGCTATCAAATGCATTGGAATACAACGAGGAATAGTTACGATTGTACAGTCCCAATTTATATAATAATAAACTGGAACATGGTGAAAATTTGCCTTTTCGGTTTCCGGCAAGAAGCAGTATTAGCATGTATATAAAATTGTAATCCTACGATGCTTAAAAAAAATTACAGAATGTAATTTCCTTTTTCAAACCACTGGTAGTTGTGGGCTTGTTAGCATTAGCCTTTTATTTTGATGACTAACAAAGAAATCATGATAATAAAATAATGCAATATCCAGATGCCATTGATATGTCATCGACAGGAACCATTAATACCGTCGAAGAAAAGTTAGCCATAAGAGCTGAAGTTGCTTGTAATAAACCAAATCGAAAATAATTAATACTTTAGTGATATATATGCTGAAATAAAATGTTAAAAGCACATATTTACAAATTTAACCTAAAGCTGCTACAAATTATATCAATTATCAGTAGCACCAGCTTATCTTAATTATGCAAAAATGTATCTAATGATTTACTTTCAAAATATTTCCCAAAAGTAAAACATTGAGATAACATAAAGATTCTTCAACATGAAATTTGTATATAATTTTATTCAATTTTCTTCGACCTTTTTGATTTTTATTAAATAATTTGTAAGCTTGAGGTCACTCAAAACTATAGACACCGATTGAAGAAAAATATAAATGTTAATAATAGGAGAACTTAACACAATTTATGTATTCAAAAAATGTTATCATTCCAAAATGTTAAAATTATTTACTGTTCAATGTTATTATTGAAAAATTAAAATTATTTTTCTGTAAAACATATTTTTCAATTTTGTCAATCCCTTTCAAACTTATATCAAAATAGTTACACATAGAAAATTTGTTATTTTTTAAATATACTCCTGAAGAAGATTTCGAAAGGAAATCGAAATATTGAGTTTATTATAAATAAAAAAATATTTTATAAAAAACAAAAAAGTGACCTCAAGCTTACAAATTATTCAATAAATGTATTCAAAACAAAATATAACCAAGAGTTGTTAATATAGAAAGAATGAAAAGAATAGGATTTGCGATTTATAAATGAAAAATTAGATGTCTAACACGAACATGAATACAGATATCGATTTTTTTATAAAGACTTGCCATCGACAAGACGTGTTAATAACGTCAAGGATTTTAAGTGTTACAGCGCTGTTAAATCACATAATCGGAATGGCCAAAAATCATAGCTTCAGTGGTTGTATAACATGTTACACCATCCTGTTGAAGCCACATAATTTGGCAAAATTTAGCTATCAACAACTTTCACAGTAACCTCTTTACCAGCCGAACAAAATTGGCCAATCACACCTACAGATCATTGACACATTCTGCATGCAAAGGGTCCTCAACTAACGTTCTTTCTTGTTGACGTATCTAGACCAAGGACTTAATCGCTATATGACTACCTCTTAGGAATTCAGATTAATTTTAGAAGTTATTGAAAAGAAGTCATTCAATAATACCAAACTCTTTAAAACTTAAAGCTTATGGGCAACTATCTCCAAAATAAATTTTTCTACAATACCTCCAAAATAAGAACATAATAAAAACTTTGCTGGATCTGTTAAACTTCAATCAAAAAAATTATTACTTGTTTATTATGTGTGATCAAAAAAAAAAAAAAAAAAAACTAAATTAAAATCAAACATAATAAACATGAATGTTGTAACTTAGACATATTATATATTCATGCATTTAAAAACATGCACATAAATTTGTATATGTGCTGTTCAAATAAGTACACAAAAATATTGCCTTAAAACATTTATACTAAAACTTCTCTCTTTTAAACGACAGCATGTACTTTACAAATAAAACTCTCTCAATGTCTTTTATTTTACTGCAGTGCATTGTTAAAATTCACTGCTGCTGTTAATTTATGAAGAATCTAAAATAAAATAAAAACGCAAAAACTACTCAAATTTCAAGGTTGTAAAATTTGCAGTGCTTTTTTTTTTTTTTTTTGAGGAGTAAAAAAATCATAAAAATACGAAAATTAGCTGACAACCAGCATTTCTACAAGTTCCTGTTAAACGTGCAAGAGGGAGAAGAGCGGAAACAAAACAACTTACACTTGAAAAACTAACGCAGACAACAGCTGCAACATTAATAAACGCTTGAAGGCATTGTCTTAAAAACTCAACAGAAATACTCGCACATGCTGACATTAATGCACACTCTTACGGCTACACACATATTTACCCAGTAAACATTGAGCATGGGTGTTTATAGTGGAAAGATAACAGTTTTCAAGCAATGATAAATTTAACCCTTATTTGTGCTACGGTTTTAAACAACGGTATGTAAATTTCGCATAGTTAATACTCGTAGTTAAGAATTTTTTTTAGATACATTTCAATAACATACAAATTTAAAAGCTTTTATACGTTTGTAAAAATGGTTAAAATTAAATTTTCAAATATTTTGTTACCGACATAAATTCCTTTTGCTATTGGATGGAAGAAAACGTTGATCTAAAGAGATCTATAAGTACTGATATTGAACTTGATAATGTTGTAGAGAACTTCACAAATCTGATATACGAATGCCAACGGATCAATTTATTGCCCCTCGAAGTCTTACGCAATTGTCCCTAGAAACCCGCGAACTCTTAAATAATAGAAGAAGATTAAGAAAAGCTTGGCAAATAAATCGAAATCCAAATGACAAAATGCTGTTGAAATCTTAAAAATAATTCAATAAATTCTTTTTTCGATAATATAAACACTGAGTGTGATAATGGACACAAACTGTGGAAGGCAACAAAGAATATAAAGCGCCCTGCAACAAGAAGTCCCCCATATAAAGACGCCAATGGTCAATGGTGTAGATCTGATAAAAACAAAGTAGACAATACAACACATTTCACCACGAAAAACAAAAAAACTGAAATTAATAAACTTAAAAACAAAAAGTCTCCCGGCTATAACAGTGTTGATGGCAAAATCGTCAAACTTTTACCAGATAAAGCTATCATTTATTTATTTTATTGCGCTGAGATTATTATGATCAAAACACCGCAAAAACCAGAAGGGGAAATAAAGTCTTATAGACCTATTAGTTTACTCTGTATGTTCTCAAAAATGTTCGAGAAAATGTTACTAAAACATCTGCAGTTAATCTTGAAAGATCTTCATATAATATCTGATTATCAATTTGGTTTCAGGCCAAAACATGGTACACCGGAGCAAATTCACTGAGTGGTTAATACGATTCGAAACTGCCTGGAGGAGAAAAAATTTTGCCCTGCTGTTTTCTTAGATATAGAACAAGCTTTTGACAGAGTTTGGCACAATGGCTTATTGTCAAAAATAAAAGCTATACTTCCAGCTCCATTTTACTTTTTAATAAAATCTTTTTTACAAAACCGATCTTTCTACGTTAGAGTCAAAGACGAGATTTCATCAATATTTAAATCAGGGCCGGTATCCCACAAGGTAGCGCACTTAGCCCTGTGCTCTACACTATATTTACAGCCGACATGCCTTTGTCTGAAAACGTATATGTATCAACTTATGCGGATGACACAGCAATTTTAGCCACCTATTATTCACCCGAAATAGCATCAAGATTAGTGCAAAACGAACTAAATAATTTAGAAATTTGGCTAAAAAAATGGAACATAAAAGTAAACGCACAAAAATCTGCTCATGTTACATTCACATTAAGAAGAAACGGCTGCCCACCCTTGTCAATCAACAACACTCAAATACCTAACACAGATTGTGTTAAGTATCTTGGAATGCATTTAGATCGCCGACTTACGTGGAAAAAACACATAAAAGCTAAAAAAAAGAGCAATTGTATATAAAAAGTAGAAAACTTTATTGGTTATTTGGCACGAAATCTCAGCTTAATCTTGAAAACAAAATTAAATTATATAAAGCAATTCTAAAACCTGTGCGGACATATGGAATTCAACTCTGGGGTATTGCGATTAACTCCAATGTCAAGATTTTACAACGATACCAGTCAAATACACTCAGACTTATCAGTCAAGCCCCTTGGTTTATAACAAACAAAGCCATATATAATGATCTAAAAATTCCAACTGTAAAGGACGTCATACGATCTCAAAGCGAAAGATATTTAAACCCTTCAAGCCACCACGTAAATCTGTTAGCAATATTTTTACTAGACGAAACCAATGAAATAAAGAGATTCAAACGACACCATATTTTAGACCCACCATTTCGTAGTTAATGACATCATTACCTAAATAGCTAAAATATTTTTTTTTCTTAATTAAACATATACATGTCAACAGCTGTATGTAAAATGTTTTAATAATAGTTTAAGTTTATATTAAATTTAAATTTAGTATATTTAGTATATTTATTTATGTACAAATATTACGATTATCAATATTAGATTATTTTTCACCCAATTTTCTTATTATCCAATTATTGATAGATTGAAATTTAAATAAACGGAAAAAAAATATTTTATTAACAGATTTTAACTTCATGTTCACCACAACAGTGTTAACAGCAACTTATCAATGACTTGCAATTTATTTTCATTTCTTCGAATTACAATTAATTAGAATTAGTCGTATATTACATATTTTGAATACTGACACAACAAACCATGAATATTGTTGAGTTCTCTTTTTTTTATTTTTAATTTTCAATTGATACTCTAGATTTTGCGTTTTAATTTTCTTTGCATTTGCTATGAATATTCTTCTGCTCATTATTTTTTTCAGATATCTTAGCTTAACACAATACACCATATCAAAAATTCGAATTTTTAACTTTTCTGTTTACTGTGTTAATTTTGTTTAGAATTCATAATATTTCCGATTTTATATTTTCATGTACAAATAACAAGAAAATGTGAAAAAGGCATTAACTGTGTAAAAAAAACAAACAAAGTTAAAAAAGAATAAAACGAATGTTTAACAGCAACGAATATCCACTCAGGAGAATTGTAGGAAAAATTATTCATATCCTTAGGCCTTCATAAATGTGTAGTGATTATTGTGTTTTTTTAGGTTCATTCCAGATGAGATTTCTGTAAAAGCTTTAGTGAAAATCTTTATGAAATACATTAAGGACTTTTTGTAAAATTCACAAAGATGCACACATACATACTTGAAATGAGAATTATAAAGATTACTTTACTCTCCAACAAATACACAATATCATGTGCTACAAAATTAAAAAGAAAGTAAATATTCCAATCTATCTGTTAGTTAAAACTTTTTTGTTTTGCATTTCAGTGAACTCTTTGAATTGGAACAGTTGAATTGTATAATGAAAATAATTTTATGATCTAAAATTAAAAATGTGTCCAATTTGAATAATAAAGGTTTTATTTAAAATTTTTCAAAATTAAATAACTTGTAAACTTGAGGTCACTTTTTATTTTTTATAAAAGATTTTTTATTTTTATTTATAATTAACTCATTATTTCTATTCCCTTTGGAAATCTTCTTCAGGATTTATATAATTTATATTAATGTTTAAAAATAACAAATTTTCTATGTGTAAAATAAATATTTTGATATAAGTTTGAAAGGGGTTGACAAAACATTAAATTAAAATACATAACTCCTGAAGAAGATTTCCAAAGGAAATCGAAATATTGAGTTAATTATAAATAAAAATAGAAAAATATTTTATAAAAAAACAAAAAGTGACCTCAAGCTTACACATTATTTAATAAAAATCAAAAGGTCGAAGAAAATAGAATAAAATTTTTCAAAATTAAATAGAAATTTTGGTTGTTAATTTTTCTAAATTTTGCAGTTTTCTTTGAATATTAACTTGGCATATTTGAATCAGCATTTTAAAGGTCAAGGCTAATGTATATACAATTAAGTTTTTAAAGTGCAATGCAAATCATTTAGTTTAAGAGGACGTATACATAATATTTAATTAATTCCATTATTAAAATATTAAGTGAGTGTATGTCTCATTTAAACAATTAATAAAATTATAATATTTTGTAGAGTGTTTAACTAACACATTGTTCACATAAAATCCATTCGCATAAATGTTTTCATATTAATGGGAAAAACAAATCGATGGAATAATTTTTGACCATAATTTAAACCACGTTTATTAATATTTAAGAAAATCTAAAATTAGAAGCTAACTTATTTAAAAATCCGCTGCTTTGTGTTGATTTATAGCATTAATTATTGCATAATATTTCTATCCATATGCAGTGCATAGTTTTTTCAAACCAGGAGCTGAAAAAAGAGTAACAGCTGGAAAAAGGCTTCAAAAAAGCATGATAAAGTCAATTCCCTTTATAGAAATCTGGGGATTTTGCAACAAGTGTACTCTTTATGTGGCTTTATGTAAATACATAAATATAAAAAATTATGATTTTAAACTAAATTATTTATTTAAAGAAGTTAGATTTAAAATATTTTAGAATAGAATTTATTTTAACTATTATGTACATATTTTTTATTTTCTTAAATTAACGATTGTTAAGGCTTGTTTTCAAGCTAACGAGCGAGCGCTAACTGATTTAAATAATTCAAGTTTATTTGGTATACATATGTACATATGTATTTTATTAACGACAATTTTCAATATTATGTCAATTCAAAATTTTAGTTTATTTTCATCGATTGCCTCTTGTTTTATTCTTTGTTAACACATTTGCAATATAAAAATTTTGAGATGATTATTTTTAGATGCTAAAGAATGAAATAAGATCCACCTAATAAATCTGACAAATATAAAAAAGGTAAAATATTTTTTAATTAATTTGTTTTTGTGACCAATATTTATAATTATTATAATTTTTAAGGAGTTTCCTTCAGGCTAATTTGTGATATTAGCTTTAAGTTAAACTTGACTTAAGTTTTGTGGTCGTTTATTGTATATTATATTTTTATTAATTATTTGATTATTTATACCAAAATTCTGTTCGTGATGTCCCGTTTTTTAGTATTTTAGTAACTAATTAATAATAAAAAGTAATATCCAATGATAAAAAACATAAAAGCTATTATTTAGAACGAGACCCCTGAAGAAGTTAGAATAAAACTAACGAAACGTTGGGAAAATAAAATAAAAATCGAACAAGTTTTTTATTTACGTTTGGAAACAAACATTTGACCAAATTAGCCTGAAGGAAACTCCTTAAAAATTATAAAAATATTTTTTTTTTATCCTTGGAAAAATCTGAACTACGATTTGCATAAATATTGCGAGTCTAGGAAATTTATGAGATCATCTGCAATTACAAAAGCGTGTCAATATTGTTGTAGTCTTTTTAAAGAACATAATATTTAATAATGTATTTAGCATTTTAACTTTAATTCGTTGTCAATGCTGTGCGTATTAAATAACCTCTGCATTGCTAAAAGGTAGCACTAAAAAGCATAACACTAAATGCAAAAATTTAACAATTTCATTTTCCTGCAGAGCCCTAATACCTCCAACCAAAAGTTAACTGTTAATTCTACATTTGTCCATTTATAATTTGAATGGTTTTGCAAAGATATTTTCTTGCGGAATATTTTTAAACTCTCATACCTCTAGCCAAAAATCAGCTGTCGTTTGTCCATTTATAATTTGAAAGCTCTTACCATTGAGATTTAATTATGATTATTTCATCAGCTTTATTCATGAGCTATATTATTTCATTAAGTATACCTAAAAGTTTAATTTTTAATACTTGGTTTAAATATAATTAGTTTATTTTCAATTGAAAGTAAATTTTACGAATGGTTGGAGGGTTACATATGCCACAATTGTTCCATTAGTTTTATTAACGAATTACAAACTTTTGGCTTACGATCTTTTCAGGAATTCTATTTTTTAAATTATCTACACCAAAAACAGTTTTTCTGATTTGAGAGACTATGAAATATAAAAAAATTTACTATGAAAACAGTGGATCTATTAAATATACATGTCGTAAAATTTGTGAAGTTTTGGTCTATATAATCTTGTCTCTGAGAACGCTATTAAAAATTTTGATCTATAAATTAAAGTCGACTAATTCTCTACTTACCGAAGCGTTTTCGACTGGGTTATTCAAGCGAAAATATCGCAACTGTTGCATTAACTGCAGCCGACCGACCATTCACTTCGTAATAGTGTCACTGAATTCATTCAAGAACAACCTGCTATTTTTTTGTAATTTTTCAGATTGCGCCTATTTCATCAAGAAAAACTGCGACATTTGCGTTTTTGAAATTCAACGAGCAATTGTTGAGCAACCGTTGCATGCTGAATGTGTGAATGAGAAATTTTTTATAGAAAATTTGCTTTAGCAGAATTGCTATTACACTTTCCTTTTCGGGCCTTTAAAAGGCATACCTAAGCAGACATAATATGAGGCGTCATCTTAAAAACATTCAATAGAACATCTTCTAAAATTGGTAGAAGAATTTTCAATTCAAAGATTTTTCAATTAGACTGGTTGTCTTTGTGTCTGAAAAATAAGTCCTCTTTACCTCATCTATTTCCCGCTGTGACTGAGCTTTGATTTACAGTTGACTGTTATTCAGTTCAGGATTTGACAAAAAAAAGAAATACTATTGATTTTTAAAATAAAATTGTATGATGTTGTTATCGTAGTGTACTAAACATTCCATCTCTAAAATTTACATGAAAATGCACTCAAAATTAAATATGCCTTGTTTAACACACTGCATGTTCATATACTCAAGTACACCACGTTGTCTAACTATAAATACATACAACTTTTCTCAATTTTCTAAGTTAAATAATTCGTAAAAAGTGTATCCTCTAGTTGCGGCAGGACGGTAGAAACTTATGTGAAAAAGCTTTATCAAAGCAAAGAATTGCTTAAGTTTTTATTGTATTGGTATATAAAAACTGCTTAAGTAAAAACTTCCAAATCTTGCATACTGCAACACTAATATTTAAAATTTAATTTAAATAGAATTTTACTTACTTACCAAACAATAACATTTGCGATTTTGCCATCCAAAACACTTCTTTCTATACATTTTAAACAATTTTCAATTGCGTTTATTGTTTAAACTAAAGTAAAGTTCTTAAACTCTCTATTCATTATTTTCTCTTCTAATTAAACTTTTAATTGATCATTATAAGTTTAACTGCTAAAGTAACTTTAACAGTAAACGGAAAGATTGTTTTGTATTAAACTGAAAAACAGAGACAAATGAACAAGTAAATAAAGAAACTTTTGGACAATTAGCATTATTTTTGTATTTTACTCAAGCTTAACAACATTTTTTTTTGTTGCCCGAAGGTATTTAAGTACAAATTAGTTAAAACTTTATAAAATATGCGTAGAGTAAGTCACTTAGGATTTGGATGCCACACTAAAGACCACTATTATTGTACTGTTGATCGGAATATCAGCTGAAGTGTATATAATTTACTATAGTACATACAGGTAAGAAGTAAGCACTAAGTACACTCTAAATGTACAATAAACTGTGTGATTTATGTAGTTATGTACTAAGGACAGAAGTTCCCTGTAGCTAAGATAACTTGGTTTGTTAATTTCTTAAATTTAGTTTCTTTAGTTAGAATTGTAGGGAAAAATACTGGTCTTAAAGTATATAATATTATATAAAAGTGCTATAAGAAGTCAAAAATATGAAGTTACAATTAGTGTACTACGAGTATAGAAAAAAAGACAACAAAATTTTCTTTAATAAAACATGTGGTTCATTAAATGTAAACAATCCTTATTATAATTATAAAGTATACTTTAAGGCGAAGAATAAAAAATTTGCATTATATTTTAAAGTTGGAAATTTGCGAACAATTCTTCAAGAATAACAAAAATTTATTAAAAACTTAAATTAAAATAATTTATGACAAATGATAAAATAAAATTACTATACGTTCCTTTTTTAAGCTAATTAGGCCTAAACTTTTCCAATGTAATTAAAAACTTTATTTACATTTTTTTCCCGACGTTTCGTAGATGTTTTGTCTACTTTTTCAAGGGATCGTCTATTTAAATAATAAAAACTTAATTTAGTTACAATCAAAACATAACTTCAACAACTTACATAAAATAGTATTTTAATTTTTTAATTACATTGGAACAGTTTATGCCTAATTAGCTTAAAAAAGGAACATTTAATAAATTTTGACTTTGGCCATCATTCAATATACAAAAATTATTATACATTTTTACTTCTCTTGATTCAAAATAAGGTTATATAAAATCACTAACAAATAGTTCTTTTTTATATAATTTTTATATAATAGCGACAGTTTTGAGAGTATTTAATGGCCAGTTTTTAACTTCAAAATTAAACTGTGTTTAAATTTAAGTTCTGTTTAAATTTTTTTTTTTTTTTTTTAACCAACCACAAACTGCGAAGCTTTTTGGCTTGTCTGCAGAAAACACCCAGAGTCTTTGGCGGGAATCGAACCCGCAACCCTCTGAATGATAGTCCAGCACACTATCGCCTAGTCTATCGGGGCACTCATACCAAATACCAAATTCATGGCCCATCTAAATACAACTTAAATGTTTCATACTATGATATTGACAGTTCTGCAAATCATTGAAGTTTTTTTTTATTATTTGATAAAAAATATTCAATAAATAAACTTGCCGCGAATAAAAACATTGTGCTTATTATTATCAATATCAACTAATATCAACTAAAACAATGAATTTAGATAAAGAGGACATGCATGATGCAGCTTTTGTCCATTTAGTTTACAACAATTTGTAAACTAAATAGTAAATCAGCTGTTAAATGAAGAAGTTGTTTATATTTTTTTGACATTTAATAGTGCTACCATACTTTTATCATAATTAAATACCAAACTTAATTTGAGACTGCAAAAATGAAACCCTATTTAAATACAACTTAAGTTTAAGAAAAAATTAACTGATTTCGTATTTAAATATCAAGTTAAAAACTGGCCATAAGTAGTTTTTAAAAGTCAATTTTAAATGGCGACTATTATTAAATAAGGACTCATAAAAACCAATTACCATTTTGTTACTTCTCTTATCATGCAATATGTATGTTCTGGCTGAATTCTGCTTTTTAATAGGCATTTATGTACCATTGAGCCATATTTCGGAAAGACACCTTGTGTCTTGAAGGCTGGAAGTAATCATAGATCGATTCTTACCATTTTCAATAGGGCATGTTCATTTATAACAAAAATAATACATGCAAAATTTCGTGATATTAATTGTAATATATTTAAATAATAAATTAAAAAAAAATCTGAAATATATCAAGATTGTCGCAAATTTTTTCATATTTGGTTCTACTAAACCGATTTAGCACATGACGAATACCAAATAGTCCAAAATTTTATATATCACTTTTTGCGAAGCCCTATCGTACCTGACATGGTGCTATAATTTTAGAATTTTATAAAGACTTTTTGTTTCTTTAACCCTTATGTGTGCGGCAAAAAAAACACCTTTTAATGTGCTCCAAGGTACCTGGGTAGCTATATAAGAGTTAAGTAGAGAAACTGCATTTTCGCACTAATTACATTGTTGGAGCGTAGTTAAGAGATATTTTATATAATTTTTCTTAATTCCTTAAGGTTTGCAAGCTACTAACAACTTCAAATAATATACTTGCAATGACCGCTTTCTAACATAAAACACGTAAAGGTACCCGGGTACCTTGATGCACATTAAAGGGTGTTAAAAGTAAATTGGTCTCTCAGGCAAATTACAAAAAAAAACGTCAAGGCGTACGGCTGCAAAAAAATAAATTATTTGAAAGTTAGTAGTTCTCAAAAAGTTTCAGGTATACAAGTTATCAATTTCAATAAAAAAATTTTGACTAAAAACGCCAAAGGTACCCGGGTACCTTGGTACACACATAAGGGTTAAATAATATTTCAGTGTCCAACAAGCATAATCGCAACCCGAATATACCATCATTTTGGTGGTGGTTATAAAAACAAGATTATTTTAATCAGTTAACTGCGCGTAATAGATAAATATTTTTAATAATTTTATTAGATTTTAATTTTAGATACACACGATATTTACACCCAACATTACGATAGTGGGGAGAATACATAGGATTTTTGCAGATGTTTGCAATGCCAACAAATAATAAAATAGATTTCGAATTTGATTCAACGTTGTGCGGCCAAAGTCTGGCTGGTTGTCCCTGCAAACTTGTGCGCCAAGTACAGATTACAATTTTGAAAATATTTCTTTAAAATTTAGTAGTAAACTTTTTTCAGCACTATGAGAATAGAGTTTAAAATGAATCCATTATTTCTGGTAACGGTCATATAAGTTTGA
Organism: Bellardia bayeri; assembly: GCA_950370525.1. Taxonomy (NCBI): domain Eukaryota; kingdom Metazoa; phylum Arthropoda; class Insecta; order Diptera; family Calliphoridae; genus Bellardia; species Bellardia bayeri. Next base: position 81,566,663 of record OX493265.1, on the reverse strand, counting down.
TTAAAAATTATCCAAACAAATCTAGTTTTCGGTCTAATTTTGTGAGGCGATTCATAATTAGTCATTGCTGCTATAGGTATATAAAACCCTCTACTAAAATTCATTTACATATGCATAAATCTTTTACAAGTGGTGAAACCGAGATCAAATTTAATACAAATAATTTGTATATGCTCGGAGTACTACTTAATTTTATGATTGCATAAAATAAATAAAATTTTGCTATTTTAAATCATCAGTAGTTGACAATAAGAATAAACAAAGTTATTATTTTTTAAGTTTTTCTTCTTCACATCATTTAATTAATTACAATTTTCCAACACATCTAACTTGATATTTTCTAACACAAAGTTTAAATATCTGTTTAAAATATGAATTTAAAACATGTGGGTTTATATGAAAAATATAATAAAAAATTTAATTAACCTAATTACATTCCAACCCAATGTAATGAAACTGTATTATACAATTAATGTTTTAATTTTACTCAAACTCTAAACTATCTCAGTTTTCGCAGAAAGCTCTCTAAAACCATGTCATCCTTGTAGTTGCAATAAAGTTAATTAAAATTTTGTTGCTCATTGAAATCTTTTGATAGTTTTTCCAAAAACAATAGTACTTAAACCAGTACTTATCACACCACAAAAGCAAAATTATAAAACAGAAATTGTGTCGTTGCTTTTGTTGTTGTTGTTCTGGTTTAAAAAGACAAATATTTGCCAAACATACTTGAATTTATTTTATTTTTCTTGTTCACTTATCGACACATAAAATATCATCATTTGCTTAAACTTTTCTTTATTATGTTGTGTTATTTCACTTAAAGCTTAATAGTGTTTCAAATTGTTTAAAATTATTTACTACACTTTACCCTCAATAATAGACTTTTCTAGATTAGTTAAGGGATATTATTAGGTAATATTTATATGAATAATAAAATTCTTAAATGTATTGCAAATATTTTAGGATTTAAATTTTGTTTTACAATAGAAAACTATTTTATGAAATCCTCCGTAAAATTTAAAATGTGTTTTCCTAAATTTAATAAAAATACATTTTTGAAAAGTGTTTACTGATAAAGACAAATTGACATACATGGTGTAATTATACAAGGTGTTTTTGTTTACCCCAATTTTGTTCAACTGGACGAAACTGAGGACAGTTAGGAACGTTCATACATTTCTAGCATTAACTCTTGCATAACAATTCGTTATGCTGCTAACGATTTTATACCCTACACCACCATAATATTGGCTTTGTGCATATGTTTATAACGACCAGAAATATTGGTCCAACACCCACCTTAAATAATATCGATCAACTCAGAATCACTTTCTGAGTCGATTTAACGAAGTCCGTCCATCCGTCCGTCTGGCTGGCTGGCTGGCTGTCCATGTAAAGCTTGTGCGCAGAGTACAGGTCACAATTTTGAAGATATTTTGATAAAATTTGGTAAATGATATTTTTTCGGCCCAAGGACGGATGAAACTGATAGAAATCAGTCCATTATTTCACCTGACCCCCATACAAAAGCCCTCCCGAAATTGGGGTTTACCGCTCATAAATATTTGAATTATGCAAGGAACCAAACAAATTTCATCACAAATTTGTGGTAAAGAAGCCAAATCACATCTACAAATTTTGTGCAGTTCGGTCCATAATTAGTCGTAGCTCTCATATAAATATATCTCTTGATACAGATATATTTGATTTACATACAAATAATACGGTACAATTTTGTTGTGATCGGTCCATAATTAGTCGAAGCCCCCATATAGCGCACATTTCTGAAAAACTGTTTTATACATATACTGGGTGTAGGGTATTATATTGTCGGGCTTGACCAACTATGCTTTCATACTTGTTTGCATTTGAAATATTTTCACAAAAATATCAAAGTTTACTGTTGGTCTCTATGTGTTTGTTTTGTTTTTGTCTTTTAAAACAACCATTGGTTTGATATTAATAAAATTGCATATGCTAAACACATTTTGCAAATTATCAATCACAAATAGAATAATAAATAAGAAAGCAATTGTCTAGAGTCATTGTAGACAATATTCTATCACTGACATAGAAGATAGAAAGAAGCTGTTCCACGCGAACAATAGCTAAACAGCTTAAATTATGTCAATCAGTGGTTAGAAGAGTTCAAAAAAGAGCTATTATCGAATGTGGACACACTTCTCATGATAAACCAAATGAAGAGAGACAAGTGTTTAACACCAAAAGATGCTTTTATAGCAATAGACAAACCAATTACTCACGAGCGAGCTCTACGTTATTTTGGTTATTGTTGAAAAAAAAAATGTTATGTCACGGTTTAAATTTGCCAGAGAGCACAGAAATTGGACAATAGATGGCTGGAGACGTGTTATCTAATCAGTCGTATTCAAATTCAATTGTTTTCAATCCGTAGGTAAATATTATTTCCGAAGCCGAACTGCCTAGAGAATTCAAAGACACCATGTAAAGGAAACAAAGAAACATGTTGGGCGGAACGTCATGTTATGGAGTTCCTTTACATGGTGGCATTTCAGACTACTGCAAAGAATCGAAAGAATAGTAAGGAAAGAAGTCTATATTTATATTAAAAATTCAACGACCAATTTTGTAGATTATAGCGTCTATCATGTGGATGAAGTTACTTTTCAGCTGGCTTATCACCCAAAGCACAATTACAAAATTTTAAAAGCAATGACATAGGGAGCAACATTTTTTTTTCATACAGTGGCCATCAAAAACTCCTGATCTCAATTTGATTGAGAATTTCTGATCAATCGTAAAGAGACATTTGAAACAATACCGATTAACTCCAATCTATTTGGACGAGCTTTGACAGTGAGTTCAGCACGAATGTGAGAGTATTCCTAATGAATTAATTGAACAATTTGTGCAGAGTATGTCAACGAAATAACGGTTTTTGGATAAAAAATTACAAATACATTCATTCCCTAAAATGTTTGAATTTTGCAAAATTAATTGCATCGGGTTGTTTTCGTTTTGTATGTGTTATTTCTTTCTTTTAGTTTTGATTCATAAATTATTTTGTTAGATATTAAATAAAAAATAAATGACAAAACACATTTTTTAATTTTCTTTATTATTTTTATTTTTATGCAATAACAAATGCACAAAGTACTAACGTGTAACCATTTGTGCTAGTCACTGTAAGTGTGCAAAGTTGAAGTTAAAGAGGTTATTTTGAGGGTGATGGCACTATTATGTCTAAAATAAACAACACAATTATTTATATTTTAAAAAACGTTATAATTTATTTATTTATTTAAAACTTTTTAATAACTTTATATTGTTGAGGTTTATATATTTAATGTGATAATTTGACTGGGTTTGTTAGGGATTTTTTTCTGTTTAATAACTTCTAATCAGGCTAAAGTTAGCTGCAGTTTGTTGATTGCTGTAATGATGTTGAGGGACATTAATGTAGCCAGGATTAGTACATTTTGGTACTTTGTGTTCACCAGAGGTAACAAAAGAATTCGCTGAAACATTCTGTAATAAAATGATTGCATAATTCCCAACAAATATTAAAAAAAAAACCAAAATGAGTATTTTAGATTTCTAGGTTTGAGGCCTATGAATGGTTTACATAGTATATTCAAAACATAATTGGGTATTTAAAACTGCATTTCGCTGAGGATGACCAGACTTAATATTTTAGAAATTTTATAGTAATTTTATATAAAATGAGTTAAATTTGGAAGGACCTCTCTTAATTTTTTTTTAATTCGAAATAATCTCAAGGACTAATTTTCAAGGACTAAGATTTGTATGTGATTTTTTGTTTAAATTAAACATTTCAACTATAAAATAACATATTTTGGACTAAACATCTTGATTGAAAATTTTTTCGTGTGAACGATACTTTCTAAATTTCTAAACAATAAAAATAACTTTAGTGAAAGTGTTAGAAATTGTCTGCTTTGACCATAGTCCAATATTACTCTAATAAAAAGTTTATGTAGTGTGACCGGATTTTATGTGAATAATGCTTCAAATACAGCTTTATTCTTAATAAATATTCAAACTCTTTTAATAAATTTTTGGATGAAATTGCAATCTCTATAAAAATACAAATATAATAAGATATGGTGTTTTTTAATCGATTGTTACTTCTTCCTTCTTCCTAATTGCCTTTTACTTTACATCTACAAAAAATGCTCTTACAAATATATGAAATTTAAAATATCCACTTTATTTATTAGATGACTCCAATAAAAATGTGTATTTTTTTTCTTTTAGATTATCTACAAGCAAAATCATTATGTAACTGACAAAATTAATGTTAAATAAAATATTTTCAATAAATCATCGTTCAATTACGCTCAAAAAATGAAAGAAAAAAGAATAATTTTGTAGTCATGTAGTAAAAGTAAATATAACAATTTGTAAAGTCATTATTTATCATATATTTAATTTGTAGATCTCTAACAAAACGGCAATGTTTGGCAAATTACTTCTTTTAAAACAAACATTTTGAAGTCAGAGTGTAAAACATGAAAGTTATTACAAGTTATATAAAAAAAAAAAAAAAATTAAACCAAAAATAAAAAAGGAAACTTGTAAATGATGAATAAGTGAAAATTGTGTCCTTTAAAATATATGTACAATATGTAACTTACCTGCTGCTTAGGTTTTCTTGGAATAAAACAAAAACTTTCTTTAAAAGTATCTAATGATATTAAAGAAGTTTTACCAAGTCGTGACTGTTATATTTAAGTATAGCTATGTGTTTTTATGTTCGTTTTTGTGTATTATTTTTCTTTTATTCATCTTACTTTTTCCAATTTTCCTCGCTATAGAACAATTACAAATTTTCGCCAAGAGAAAAACAGAACCGAAAAAAAATATAAAAATATCTGCTTTAAATACTAATGAATATGGCATGGAAAATATGTTGTTTTAATATAAATATATGTATTTGCAATATAACAGAATGGAATGGAATTTGAATACAAGCTATGTAGTATATTATTTGCCATTTTTATTTCTTGAACTTCTTCTTTAGTTATTGTTGCCATGGTTATAAGCTGACAGGTAGTAGAGATTTATTGTTCACTTTTCACGTATTTTTTTGGTTGGTAGGAGTGAGAAGATGCAATAAACTTCAAAAAACAACAAAATGCTAAATTTAGGTAAATCCTGTTAAAAAATAAAACATGGCCTTTGTTCGTTCCGGTTGTGATTTATAATGCCACAAGCTACCGCATCTATTGCTAAGAAATACTTGTATTTAAATAGACAAATCGTGAATATTTCTATGATGACCTTTAATAATAAATATTTTTTACTTTAATGGTGTGAAATGAAGATAAATAAAAAAAGTTTTTAATGCTTGATATGATGATGTTTTTTTTTTTGTAGGAATAAAAGTAAAAAAATATTTATGTTTGAAATTAAGGGATTTCACTAAAAATAATTATTCGTTTAAAAAAAATTTAAGCACTTTTAGAAGTATAACATTTAAATCACAAAGGATTGGTACTTTAAGTTAAAGTTAGCAAGTTAAAATTTCAAAAAATAAGAACAATTATTATTTTTTATTCGAACTGTTAATTTTAAAATTTTTAATATTTATTTAGTCGGGCTCGAGTTCATTAAATTTAATTTTCATTAAATTATTTTTACTGAAGGAAATGTTCTACAACATGAAATCTCTATTAAAATTTTATTGATAATTTTTCTGGCTGAGCTGGGGATTTAACTTGGGTTGAATTTACATGTTTCGAGAATCACCACATTCTCTCATCAGAATTCTTTGCGTTCTAACCTCTGCACCACTGCGGTGCCTGCCAGCCAACAGTCAAACATCAATCTTTTAACCAGTGTTACCGGTGGTTCGAAATTTGCTGTAATTACCATTTTTTTTCTTTTTTTTTCAATTTTAATTTACATGTTTGCCTCCTTTTTCTTCAGTTTTTTTCGTATTCTTTCTGTCAAGACGTCGTCTTGAAAACCTGAATACATTTGTTTTTTGTTATGTTTGTTGTCCACTTTCGTCGACATTTTATGTTGTTCTTAAAATAGCTAGGGCACAAGCTAATGTTTGCAATTGTACTTAAAGTAGTACATATAAAACACTTTAGGAAAGTGCTTTATTTGCATGTTTGATTAGGTTATAAGAAGATATTAATATCAGCAGAAAGTAGTCCTCCAAACCGGGAACACCTCATACAAAAATCATGCATCCCATCAGCAGGTTTGAAGCGATTTGAGGTATGAATTCATACATAAAACCTTATCCTTTCGGAAAAAATTCTTTACTGGGTTGGGTCTATATTTCGAATCTTCCCATTTTAAATATCAAAATTTCAGTATTTTGTTAACGGGTATAAAATATACTTATAATTTCGTCTATGTTCATATTTAAAATCATGTAAATTATCCCATAATATAATATTTCATATAGATACCTACTTAAAATGTAATATATAATTGTTTCTTCTTTACATGATTGAAAAAAAATTTCTAGACAATCCCTATAAATAACAATTGAAATTTATTGATTTCCGTCTTTCAAATAGAAAAAAAACAGACAGAAAAATTTTAAATCCATCGCTATTTCTTTGGCATTTTTCTTCATGAATTTCATTCATTCCATTTGGTCTGTCAGTGAGCAAAGTAGAGGAAGCAAATAGAAGACTGAGCAGAAAAACACAGTTCAATCCAATCAAATGAAAAAAATATATGTATGTATATTTATCGCAAACTTAAATCATGAAATAGTAGCAATTTAGTTTTATCTCTGTTTTCTTTTTTGCTACTTCTTGTTTATGCTTTCCTCTGACTCTCATTCTCTTCGTCTGTTTTTCTACGCTTATTATGATCATCATTATATACAAACATATACGCGCATTCTCATAGTGAAATGTATAACATAAAGTCATGATAACAAACACATTATTGAAAATATTGCTTAAGGATATAAGTTTGTTTGTCTGTAGAAATACGAGATCAGGCTGAGAAGTATTTGTAAAGTGTATATTGTTTTGTTGATGGAATTGTACATTTGTCGACTGATTTTCTAGATTATTACTCAAAAGGTAGTTGAAACGAAGACATATTGAACTAAATTTGTATGTCTGTTGTTGCCCAGAATCTCCGAAAATACAGCGACACTAACCTACAGATACTGTATGAGACGAAATTACATCCAGATCGAGTTACGTCTATCACTAGATGTATGTTTATTTAAAGTACGGTAGGGTGGTGCACATTTCAATACCGCCGAATTAACAACCTTACATGCTTTTTTAAATTATTGGAAAATAAAGTTTACATACAGAGACCAGCAAAATTGATCCTGCATCAATTATTTGTTTTTTCAAGTTTTTTCAGGAGGACCTTTAGCACTTATTAATCATAAGTTTCAAATTGTTACAGTAAACACAAAAAAATATATGCTCTTCTGATAAATTCAAGAAAACATTGTTCACAATAATATACCGATCTTAAAAGCATTAAATAAAATCGCAAATAGCTAAAATATTTTTCCTTTGATACATATTTCCAGCCCAATAACTGGGGACATACATTTCTCAATTAAGGTTAATTAATTTCTTCTATAGCAATTCATTGCACGTTGTGAAGAGTGGTGACGTCTAAAGTTGGGTTCACCCATTTAATTCGAACAAAACTTTTGGCCGGAAAAACATTTTTTTACTGAGAGTTTTTTTCAACACGATTCAGCATTTGGAACGATTTGTGTGGAAAATTAAAATGAATGAAAAAAGAATGGTGTTTTTGCTGATGGCCATTGAAACATATGAAATACATGTTGTCCCATCAATACATTACAATTCAATAAAACTTTATATGAAAAAATGTAACCTTTTGGCAACTCAGTTCATTTTTGTCCAGACAGAATATAAAATTAAACCTGAGAATTGTCCGTAAAAAATATTTTCTCTCTCTTAAAAAGAGAGGCGTCAAAGTACTTTATTCTGGAATTATCTGATTTCTTCTAATAACATTTTCGCTTACTATAACAGGAATTTGACAAATCAAAACCAACAAATTGGTTCCTGCTTCAGCTATTAAATTATTGCATTGTTTAAGGTACGGTCGCAAATGGTAAATATTTGGTGAAAAATAAGTACAATTTGTTTAATTTCAAACTTTTTGTTTACAAAAGACAAATCACAAAAAAATTTTAGTTTTATTTTAACTGATGCTGTGTGATTTAACAAAACACTTGTAAGATAACAAATCGTCTAACAAATTTGTGATAAAAGTAGTGGTTACGCTCACTTGAGTATTTGGTATATACTCGTAATTGACCTTACTAACAATTTTTATCGGCGAATGGATCGCTATGGATCTTAAGATGTTATTTTAAAAACTTTTGAGGACAAATTGATTAAAAATGGCCAAATAAACTATAATAAGAAATATTTAATAAAATCATAATTTTCATGTTATTCTAATATGATCCTGTCTTAAAACTGTCAATAATTATTCACTTTGTTCTATTATTATCCATTCATTAATTGTTTCGTAAAAATTCTTGTGTTGAAAATATTGTTTTTATTTCAATTAAAATAAACTCTTTATCACTCTTTTAACACCCACTGAAGACAGATATGCTAAGATGGAATATGTATATGCTATTAAAAACAAAGACCTTACTTGAAACCCCTTTATTTGAGCTATTTTTAACAAAAAATATTAAACAATGTTTAGTATTTTAGTGAAAACTATAACTTTTTAATTTATTGTAAAAATGTTAGTGATTCAGTTAAACATTATCATGCTAAAAAGGTGTTTTGGAAAAAGTGGTCTTTACGCCCTTATATTATGTTTAAAATGTGCCTGTTAGTAGCAGATTTTTTTTCTAAGCTTTTAAAGTTAATGTAACATCTGAAAAAGATTTTTCAAATTGACTTCATAAAAGTATAAAATCTATATGTGTTTGCTTGATATGTTAAATATACAAGTATATTCATATATAGGAAATGCATACATACATACATAAGAGTTTTAGTGTGTGTGTTTATATTGTGTTGAAAAATCCTTATATTCCTACTAATGTGCTTTTACTTTATATTTGGCTTAATGCCATAAGCCTCATTGGCGACATTATTTTGGGCACATAATGTTATACACATACACACACGCAAAATATATAAATACATATACATACATACATATGTACACTTCAGAGTGTTTGCGAATTCATGTTTTAAGTGTGTCTATGAATGTGTGATTGTATGTTATTATATGTTTGCTATATAAAATTATCCTTTCTTTTTTGGTCCATATACATATTCATATGTATGTATGTGATTGTGTATGCAGTTTAATAATTCTTAAAGTAGGTTAACGCTTCATTTAATATTGGAAATTAAAATTCGCTTTGGTATGTTAAACCTAAAACTAAAACTGCATAATAAAAACAATACAAAAAATGCCTTTGAAACGTCATTTAAAATGCATAATTCTATGCAAAGCCATTAAATTATATTTATGATATTTTAAACGTAATTTTCCATTGCAATCATCAAATTCTATTATTATCGTCAATGCAAACATTTTTTTTTTTTGGCCCAAAAACTTATTATATGCAAAGTTATTATTAATTTGTAATAAACGTAAAATAATTTAAAGCTAAATATAATTTTTGGCAAACATAAAAACATAATTTCAGAGATATTAAGATGTGAAAACTATTAAAAATTATACTGCTAATTAGCAATTTTATTAAAATTAAAAACCACTACAAAAAGTACTTATTTTGAATTGCAACTAGGGATGGCAATTACTTGATCTTAGCAAACATATGTGAGTTAATTCAAAAAATTACAAAAGTGTTTTAATAAGTGTTTAATTAGAACAATGTTAGTTGCTACATTGATTGGATATATATCGCTAATTTTAGGGAACTTGTTTATGTTTTTCACTAGTGAGACAGATAATATACATACGAGTATTGCGTGAACCAAATTTCTACATAAATGACATCTCCAAATATATTAATAAAAGAATAAAAAAAAAACTCAAACTCTATTTGCAAGTTTCTGTTAGTTTTTAAGTTCCTGTTAGTTTTCGTTTTATACAGCTTTAAAAACAACCAAAAATCACTACAATAAATATGTATTGCAAAATATTTAAAACAAAATATCCGCTTAACGGTCATTTAAAAACAATACAAAAAAATTTGTCAAAAACGATCAAATATGAAAAATTGATAAAAAAAAAACAAAAAGTATTACCTTCACGTTTGTACCACTTTTATTCTCTTTTATCTTCTCATCCAAAAATACTTGACAAGTCAGAAATGAAGAGTGTTAAAGCGGACTTAAAAGTTTTTGTTTTAAATTTATCAATCAGCTTATTAATTATGTGTTACCGTTTATTTATTTATTTATAATTAGTAATTTTTTTTGTTGAGATACATATTTTAACTTTTTGCAACACTGACATTTTCATACAACATTAAAAAAAATATGTAAAAATATCGTAGTTGTTGTACAAAATATTTATATAGAAATCACCAACAACATTTGTACAGCTCTTGTAAATTCAGATAACGTACAACTTCTGCAACACTATAACATCATTTGTGAATTGAACAAATATTTGCGGATTTTTGTTGTGCATACGTGTTTGATTGATTTGATAATAAAATCAAATATTTCTAAAAACAATTGAATTGGTGAGATACCACTGATATCATCATTTAGTCTTTTTTGAATAATTTTCAACCGTTCTGCATTACATTTGAGTTATCTGATTTGCTTGTATGTATTTAGAAAAAAGCAAAGACCAACATAGTATATAAAAAGCATGTCCTTCAAATAGCAACTAATGTTCGCGCTTGCGAAGAGTTAATATTAACAGCAGTATGATAGCAATGTTGTGATTTATTTAGGATTTTTTTATTTTCTTGTTCATTTGAATCGCATATACAAATACCCTACGAGTATGTTTAGATATAAAATTTTTTAACAATAAATATTTTTTTTAAGGATTTATAAAAAATCCTATGAAAACATGTCCCACTTAATCCCTACAGACTAACTATGAGAACAATTTATGGATTTTTGTTGTGATCAATTGCATGAAGCTTCGTAATTTGACGATAAAAACGAGTAAATTTACCGTTCGCAGGTACGAACAGTGAACGATATGGTTTAAAAAACAAATCACTTAAACCTAGAACACTAACGTTAGTCGATTCGACTAACATCACTTACGTTTTCGCTCACATTTTTATATTTTTTTTTTTTACCGATCACTCTCAACTCTTTGTATACTCAGTAGTCGGTGTTTCTCGTTGTGAACGGTCGCATTGCTGAGATAAGTGTTGCAATTTGCAATGAAGTTTGCAACAAATCTTTTAAAAATCAAAAAAATTAAAATTGTTTTGCATTTAATTTTTATATAATTTAAGTTTTATTGTTTGTAATGAATTCTGTGATTTTATTTTTTGTTTTTGTTATTTTTTTCATTAAAATTCACTAAAATTTGTTATTTTATTTACATTTATAATAAATCAAATATCAACCTTTATTAGATCTGTTAATTTTACATATATATAGATATCGAAAAAATCGGTTATATATATATGTTAGTCGATTGGACTAATGATTAGTGTTAACATATAAAAAATAAGGTTAGTATTAGGGTTAATAATTTAATGTATTGCTTTCAGGTTTAAAAGAAGATTATGTGTGTCCGGATGTTATTTGAACAATGCTTCATGCCAGCTAACCAATAATATATTGCATTCTTCTACATATTTATTTGAAACTTCATGTCATACAACAAATTTAATTGAAATTTTAAAGTAAACTTTTAATAGACAATTAAGGTGTGAAATAAGGAATCCAAGTTTTTATATTGTAAAAATGTACAACAAGCCCAAGCTAAACTAAAAAAAAAATGCGAAACAAAATTAATTCTTAAACCATTCCATTTTAGTTATACACATTAGCAAACACATAGGCAAATGCATGTTGCTGACTGTTTAAACAATATTTTTCAGAAGCCGACAGGAATGTTACGATAACAGTTAATAACTGTTTGTTTATTTGACCCAATAAACATGGAAAAAGTTAAAACAACAAAAGAAAAAAAAAAAGAAAACCTCTGCATCAATTGCATTGTAGTTCAATATAATTCTCAAAGTGCTGCAGTAAATCAAAGATAATGGAAATGAAAATTTTCAAAATATATTCACACATATTTCTCTGTTCTAATTGGTATTTAGAACATAAACTACATACATACATGCAACATACGTATGTAGGTAGAAATAGGTATGTTGTATAAAAACTATAATTTTTTTTATTACACAAAACCTAGCGTACAGGTAAAACAGACGTTGGCAAATAAAATCATTCATATGAACATACTTTGAATGCAATGCAAGGTATTAAATGCAAATGCAACAAAAAAATCCTTTATTGAGTTTATAAAAGGGAACTAGGGTGAACGGAAGAAAGTATATATGTTATATATGTTCAGTTATCACACATAAATCTTAATCGTTTCCCTAATTTCAGTTTAGAGTACAATTTTATGCACCCAAACATTTTACATATACTTTTGTTTTGTGTTTTTATGGCTTACCCTTTAATACACATCTTGCCATGCATTGCAAGTGTAAAGTACAAGTGATTTTGGCATTTATTGTTTCAAAAACACAAAAGACTATTAAAGATAAACACAATATGGGTGGATTTTACTAACATGTTACAAATTATGGAACACAAAGTTAAATTCAATAATTATTGTTAAATTCAAAGCAAATTTGAAAACATTACAACAGTCAAGTACCAGTTAAAAAGCCATTAGATTTAACATGCATACTTGAGTTTTTAAGTAATTTTAAAAATAACTTACTTTGTTTTGTTTAACTAAAAGTGCTTAATTTGTATAGATATATTTGTATCTGTATGATTTTAATTTGTAAATAAGAATGGATGAATATAATTCATTACTTTACGATTTTTAAAGAATTTGTTAGGGTGATTTATTTAGCGGTTATTTTTATACCCTACACCGCCATGAGGGGAGTATATTGGATTTGTGCTGATGTTTGCAATCACTATTATTATATTAGTCCAATCGACTCAGAATCACTTTCTGAGTCGATTTAACTATACCCCCCTGGATGTCCCTGAAAACCTTGTGCGCAAATAACATTTCGCATTTTTTATGTCGATTGAGCCATGTCTGTCTGTCTGCGTAAAATAGTCTCACGTTCAAAGAACACAACCGAAATCAACAAAGTTTACAAAAACCGTTTATACTTCTCCTAAGCAGTTTGCTATTGGGATTAAATTCAAACAGAAAAGCCTAACCTTATATCTTATCCTTTTTTTATACTCTGTTTCTTAATTTGTTGTGAATATGGAAAAATATTCTTTTAGTTTTATAAATTGTAAAATTACACTCAAGATTATTATGCAAATCAGACAAACTCTGTAAATTACAGTAAGAATCGGTAATTACGTCAATTATAATTGTCTTTCAAACAATATATAAGATACTAATAAAATTTGCAATAAGACGGAAAAGAAAGCACAGAATAAGATATTCTTATCCTAAAACATGTGTAGTTTCTGTATTTCTTATTACGTTTAGGTGGAGGGTATTAAAGATTCGGCACAGCAGAGTATAGCACTCTAACCTGTCCAAGTTAACTTAATTGCATGAAAATCACATTTATTAATTTTCGAACAGGATTTTCAAAAATTATCTAACTATCAGCTGTAGATACATAGATTTTCAGCGTCGCCACAGTGTAACTATATTTTCACACAAAACATTAATATCTTGCCATTAAAATAAATGAAATATTTCTGTTACACATAAATATAATTTTAAATAGTTGCAAAAAGTTATATTAATTGATGACAGTAAAATCTATGATATTAAAATATCACTATTCTAAAATCATAGAAACGCTGAAATCGATAATAAGCATATCAACTGAAACCAGTTAATAATTTTTTAATATCCAATAAAAATAACTTGAAAAAAGCAAGTTCAAACGATATAAAGTTTTAAAGTCTTTAAAGATAAATATGCTTAGCCAACTTAAATATTAGCAGTATTTGACATTTTTGGTTTGTATTTAAATCTTTGTATACACTTTGCCATTAAAACTCTGAACTGTTTGATGTTTTCTACCGTAGTTTTTTTTCTACTTGTGAGTTTTCTTTGTTAAACAAAATTTTCTACATTATTGTCGTCAACCTTTTTTTTTAACTCGTTTTTTATAGTCAAAAAAAAAACTTTTATTTATTTTTTTCCTTTCGTTCTTTATTTAGGTTGTTAAGCAAATAAAAATTAACTTACATAAAACTTGTCCATCCATGTATTTTGTTTACTTGTAACAAGTAAATATCATCATTATGACCGTTTTTACATTTGGTAAAAAAGAAAATTATTTTACATAAAAAAAGAAAAAGTACGAATATTTTTACTTTTGACCCTCTCGGTATTTTTCCGATTATTGTTTGTGTACAAGTTTACGTTTAATTTTGTTATGTTTTTTTTCGACTACTATGTATTACTGCTCAAAAAGTATGCATGGTTTAACAAATAAAATATTTTCTGACCAAAAAAACGACAATTCATTTCAAAAAAGGAAATCCTTGATATACATAAAAACCCCAGTGTTGAAAAGGAAATTTCGTAAACCATTTTGACAACAATTTTTATTTCCTTTAAATGTAATTTTATAGTAAACAATTCGAGGGTCATAACAAACATGAGCAGCAATACAAATAAATCTTGTATGCACATAAAGAGGAATAGAAAATTATATTCATGAATAGTTAAATAAAATAGTTGTGTACATAAAAAGATTTAAAATAAATTTAGGAAGATAATATTCAAAATATTATCGGCCAGGTTCGCCGCATATAAACGTTATGCTATTGAAGTAAAAATACAGTTCTGTTGTTATATATACATATTACAGTAGGAATAGAGCACTTGAATAGGTACATAATTATATACCTTTGACAGCTAGATATCACTACATTGGTACATATTATTTATGTTAATTATTTGTATCCTTAAATATATTCTCTGAAAGTGTATTATTTACAACTAACATTTTAAATGATTTTTTAAAGTTTAGAACTAAATAATCAATAAGTTTTTATAAATATGTAACCAAAATCCATAAACACACATTTCAATGTAATAAAAATCACATTATATCTTTCGTCTAGTTTAGATTTGAATTAACAGTGTATATACAGTAGCATAAATAATGAAAACAGTTTCAATGAAACTGGTGTGAAAAAAAAGTATTTTCTGTTTTAGAAACAGATTAAAAAAATAGAACGTCTTGCCTATTCTTGTCCTTAACCCTTCGTCTTACACATGAGTCTAGTCAGACCTTTTTAATTTGAAATGTTATTAAAATACATTTTACACTTAGTTCGAGAGTTGAAATTTCAGTTGATTTCTACAATATAGTTTGCTATAAATATTTTAAAAAGAAATCCTTGATATAGAAGGACACTATAAATATTTAAAAAATAAATCCTGGAAAGGATATAGAAGGACATTTATTCGAATAATTTTCTGCACACATCACATTTGTAACACATGGGTCTGGTTGTGTTTTCCCTTGTAACATATTTATTAAAAATATATATATGTATATTATTCACATTTAATTAAAAAATATTTTTATCGAATTGGGTACATGAAAAACTGCGTAGGTCTGGCTAGACTCATGCGTTATGAATGTGAAAATCAAAACATGTGTAAGACAGAGGGTTACAGAAAGACTCGATAAATATTACGCTTCATTTTTCGTAATATGTGATATTATCGAAAAAATTGTTTTATCCTTTTAGAGCCATTTAACTACAATTCAACATACAGTCTTAATATATAATTTTTAATAATTCGAAAAAATATAAGATAATAGTTTCATTGCAGAATATTTTCGAAATAAATCTGCCACTGTCTAATATGATTCACATGCAATTTCACATAGGTATAGCCGAGAAACAGTGTTGCTAATTTAGTCTTTTTATACTCACCACCATCTGTACCACCGAAACTGTACCGACACCAACAGAATATATCTGGCGATTTCTGGTACTTAGAAGAAGATGCTTCTTCAACACTACGTATATATCAATTCAAATAAGCCACAGGTTCTCCAATGAGTCCGGCTAATATGGTGTATTGTAATATAATTAGTATAATTATTATTTTACTTATTTTCTACTTTGTTATTTTTATTCATACAAATCTACACTACCCTATTGTAATATTGTAACATTGGAAATACTTTGGAAATATTGATTTATTTTGTTATTATTGATTTGTTGGAAGTAACTCTTCGAAGACTCTCACTCTTTGTTAAACATAAAAAATAAATTTAAAATTTTGATAAAAAATTGGTCAGATTCGGAACAGCGTGCGGGAAAATAGGACATGTTTTTCGATTAAAATAGTTTGTGTAATGTTACCTTTAAAATAAATGTGTTTTTGTTACAAAGGATGATGTTTTAGCAACTTTCTTCTCGATAAGACAATTTGTAACAGTTCGGCTGTTTTCGTGTAACATGTTCAGTTTAATCTATAAATTCACCTGAAAACGAACAACGCTTGCACATTATTAAATCTTAAAAAATTAAAAAAGCGCATAATCCACTTTTTATCGGACATTTGAGTTCAGCGACGAAGCTCATTTCTGTTTGACGACGAACAATTTACATGGTGCGATTTAATGCCATTAGGCTATTTTTTTTTTAAAGAGAAGTCACTCAGGCAATTAATATGCCTATATATATTTGCGTTACACTCTTTGGAAAGGGGATAGTTGTAGAAGTAAAGGTGGTGAAAGATGAAAGCTTTTTATATCACAACTCTGCAATTGCGCATTATGTTTGTTTTTAGTGCAGAATTGCAGCGCCTCTGGTTGTGAGTAGGCGCATTAATGTTAAAGCTTAATTTTATAGCCTAGATTTAATTATTTTACTTCGGTGGCGTTTGAATGCTATACCACCGAAGGAGGGCGCTGTGATAAATATTAGTCATGATAGATAGAAAACTAATAATTATCAGAAACTGATGTTGTTTGAGTGGCAGCGGCTGGGAATCGAACCCGGGCTACAAATACCAACTCATGCTTAATGATCAAATGCGCTAACCAATTAAGCTACAGCACCCTCATTTTTATAGGGAGAAGCCCGCAACGGCTGACGCACTAGATGCTAATATTGAACAATTAATTCGTAGGATACCGGCCGATATATTGAATTGAGTATGACAAATTTGGTCCCAGCATATAAACCATTTAAGGCGTAGCCACGGCCAACATTTACATGAAATCATCTTTAAGCATTGAATTATGTAGATCGTTCTATCAACTCAAATAAAGATTTCATACATTTCTCTAACTTCTGCGTGTGTTTTTTAATAAATTCCGAACGAATGTTTATTTTTACGAAAAAAATATTTAAAACACTTTTTTGCCCAAAAACAATGCAAAAATCTATTATTTTTTTAATTAAGATAAAATATTGCTTTAAAACACTTTGCATCTGATAAACATTTTTATTGTTTAAGTAACAAAACAAATTAAACAAAAATCGGAAAACAATTCTACAAAAAAATGCACGCGCTTAAACGAATTACATGACAAAGCTACCCTATTTGGGGTTCTCATGGCTACATCTGTGGGAGGTTTGTGGGTCCATCTTCAAAACTTTAACTCTACTACTCATTAGCTACATGTCTCATGCAAAATTTTATCTTTATCGGATTGGACATTTAAAAATGCCAGATATATTCGAAATTATTATTCTGCAGACTGCTAGATCTATTGTTGTGAAACAAAAATTCGACTGGAATTGTGGTAACTGTGAATAGATCAAGCTATCTAGAGATGTTAATAACTAAATATTTACCTATTATTGATAAATCAACAAATTTATTGTAAAACAAATATAACAATCACATAGTTCAAGAATTTTAGCTGTCACCCTAACAATGCGATTAAACACCAATGAATTATTTTTTTGTACTATGCTAAAGAAAATGCAATTAAAATTTTATGAAATAATTGATTATATAACCATATAATCTTGGCCAACATATCTATCGTGCTATTGATTCACCATTTACTTCATAAACAGAATACATTTTTATAGAAGTATCAAATATAAATAATATAAAAAATTATTCTATTGTCATAACTGACAAGAATCAGTACAGTCAGTTAAAACAGTAAAATCTAAATTATAAATTGTGTATTTTTTAAGTGGTTTTAAAAATATTATAAATAGTTTGTAAAACTATTGCTCTACTTAAAGGTAGCTTAATTTAAATATTCAGATTTTATTTATTCTAGTTACGTTAATAATTTATTTATGTGCATGGGTTTTTTTAAAATATTCGCCGTAGAATTTTTTGTTTTACTTCACCACTATCATCTGACCACTTTAACTAAAACTTCTACAAAATTTTTTCGCATATTTTGCAAGTTTTTCACGTTGCTATGCCACACTTGTTTTTAACACTCAAAAATATTGTAAACATGTAAAAAAGTAACGAAAAACACTTGGTAGGTTAAGAGATCAAAAATATATATTTTGACTTTGTAGAGGAATTTGCACACGTATGTTCATTGACCATGGTATTAAATATAATAAAATGTAGCTGATAGCTACGTCACAGAAATTACGATTCTTTCAATTGTAAAAATTATTGCATTATTTAATAAGGTGTCCCCGAAAATAGAGCTTTCAGCCGGATTAAAGTGCTCCTATTTCAGTAGTGGTTTGAATGTTTCCTTCGAAAGTTGATGCAGCCTAATATGTACTTATATTCATTTAACTTTCCAACTTCTTTTATAAATAAATAAATAAAAACATATTATGAATATCACACACAACACTATAAAAAATCTTAGGTGCACATTGGGTCGAATGTAAAAATGTACGTATTATTTAAAACAAATTTGAAAACAATCCTAAATAGTTACTAATTTTTATTAGAAACAAATAAGAAGTCCGACCATTACTCTCAGTATATGTGTAAAAACAGTTTTCCAGAAATGGGCGCTATATTTTTGATATGACCTATTATGGACCGAAAACCAAAAATTTAGTGGCGAGATAAATTTGTTAAAATTTATCTCGATATAAATAATTTTTAAAGATTTATACATTTTAAAGTGATTTTCAACGGGACCTACAGTTATAAAATAAGATGTCATGTTTTCTGTATTTATGTAATTTCTTTGATTTTAATTGTATTTGAATAATGCCCCATATAACCCCACATCAAAAAATTACTTTAACGACCATAACTCTCTTGAAAGTGTAGAGGTCATAGGTTCCATAAACGCTCATTTCGGAATAACTTTTTTTACACATATACTTTCTAAATTGTTTTTGTTATAGAACGACAAGTTCTGTTGAAAATAGTAAGAATCGGCCAACGATTACTCTTAGCTCCCATACAAATATATTCCCGAAATATGGCCCTATGGCAAAAAAAAACTCATAAAAAACAGTCGGAGAATTAAAGTGCGGTTTCAAATATTTCCTGTTTTTTAATTAAAACATGTATTTATTATTTTCTAAAAATTATAAATTATAGTTTTATTTTTAATGCAGTTACTATTTTATCTAATATTTAAGTATTTCTTTGCAAAGTCTAACCGCTTTTTTATATTTGCAGCTCGTAGAAGAGACTTTTTCTTAGAGAACGTACTTTTTACACCGCTTTCGTTAAGTCTTGTTTGGACAATTCAAGTAGAAATATTTAATTCTAGTTCCTATTTTATTTCTCTAGGGTTTTGTAAAAGAATTTCTTTTTGCTAAAATTGCAATATGATCGTCGTCTAGCTTCGTGGTCTTACGGTTTCTGCCATATAAGTCTTTTATGCTTTTGTTTGACTTTCCTATTTTATACAAAGCAATTATTTTTATGACCGCAGATTCTGATATCTTACTTTTTGGTTAGTTCTCATTACGAAAAAGTCTCGGTCTAGCCTTATTTTGTGTATATTTACGTAGTATTAAATTGAGTAAATAAGTACTTCACTATGATTTATTATTTTTTAAAAACTTACCACAAATTTTTCAAAAGAAAAAATCAGGAATACAACTCGTATTCTAAGGTTAACTGAAAATCGTATTTTTATTATATCGTGAAGATTTCTTGTGCACTTTAATATATTTACATCAGAGCGACTTTATAAAATTGCAATGTTTATGTAAATAATTCAGATACTCCAACAAATAACGGCAATGCGAATGAATAGTAAATAATACATGGAGAAGAAAAGTATCCAAAAGGAATGAATAAGAATACAAAACCGCACTTTATTTTGTCCGAGTGGATCTTTTGCTTATTTTCACAGATTTCTGATAGTAGACGTTGATAGTTTAAATTATGCATACTATAAGATCAGCCGCATTTCAAATCTTAATCTTATGGCAAAGTTTTTAATTTCGATGAAGTAGAAGATTCTAGATTCCTTATTAGAGAAAAATTATTATTTCGGCTTAAATTCATTTTAATTACTAATTCAAAGAATACCATTGTAAAGTTAAACACCATCTATTTAAGTTACCATTTTTGGAAATAGACATCGGGAATTAATCATATTTCTTATATATATATATACATTACAGTTGGAATGAAATTGATCATATTTACATATTTATCATTGCACAAATTAATTTAACTTGATGTTGAAAGCGCTATTAGGCATATGTTTAAATTTATAGGTAATCAATTATATACAGCAATTATTAGAGAAGAACTTCCAGTATTCTTAACCCATTTACCATTTTTACTATATATCAATTTTTATGTGTAGCAAATAACTTGGCAATGTGGCAAATAATTCAAAAAAAATTTAGTCCAGATATATACCATTAGTTAAAAATAATTCAGATTCTACAAATATTTTGGGGACATTTAGATTACACTACAACCACTTTATGTTCGTCAATGTTGGCAAATTGCTAAATATGTGCAGGCAGAATACAAGGAAAATATTCAAATAGCAGAACAAACAAATTGACAGTCATTTTCTGAAGGAACGACTAATTTTGACACTTAAATTATTTTAATAAATGAAATAGATAGATAGTCAAATAAATAAGTATTTTGCAATTGAGTTTTAATTAATAACTGGATACAATACAAGTCTAAACACCGATTTCAGCTATCAAACAAAACCAAATATCCCCAATGTGACGTGAAAATAAAAACTGTAAAAATTACTTTCATTTGGAAAAAAAATATACAACTGAAACAACGTTTTTTGCAGGCAATGCATTGTCTGCTTTTGCTAAAAAAAATATATTACAAAACAATTATTTTTACATAAATCTCATAATCTTTGATCAAAGAGAAAACTAGAAAATGAACAACAACAAAAATAGAAAAACATTTTCATATATAAATTTAAATTAAAGTTTTAACAAACCAACACTTCTCTTGGAATTCATGTGAAAACCAAGGACAGTTTGTAGCACCTTGTATAACCAGTATAAAAAGGAATTTGGCGGCTTGTAAACGTTTGCACATTTTGAAGTACCAAATTTGTATACCTTGTATATAACGCTGTTAAAATATGTATATATTCTTCAATTGAATTATGTTGTAGTTACACAAAACAGTTTGTAGTTTGTATGGATAAGTGCTTAAATTGAGAACTAGGAAATGTATAAAAATAAATATAATCAATTAAAAATAAACTTAATTTTTACTTACTTTTTCTTAAACCATATCCTTATATGAACTATAACACTATTTTTAATTGCTACACTTTTTGGGGTTCTACTCAACAATTTAATCCTCATATAAATCAAATATTCATTTTCCGTTTGCTTCATATAACAACCTTTTTATTAAAAGATTCCTTACAAAAATGCACAATACTTGCACATGTTTAAATTAAATACATGAATAGTTCTAGTTATTTATATATACATACTAGGGTATCCATTCGAATAATGATCGTTCGAAGAATCGAACAATTTCATACGAATAACTATTCGAAGATTTTGAAAATAACTATTTTCAAATTATATATGTAAAATTAAAAATAGTAGTAATTTAACACCATTTCCTTTAAATTTTATTTATAATAAATAGATATTTATGTATATAAATTAAATTATTATTTACTAACTAACCTTTATTTTTAATGATCACATTTTTGAATTTCAACAATATAAAAATCCGTATAGTGAAAAACTGCAATATGAAATTATATTAACAATTTTTAATATAAACGAAAGTTAAATAATGTTTTTCAGTAACTATAAATGAGTGCTGTGAAAGTTTCTTATACAAATACATACATATAATTCTAAAAAGAAATATTTGATATTTAGTAAAGACAAGTAAGAATTTATATTCGGCTGCGCCGAATCTTATATGCCCACCACCAAAGCACCTATTATTAGGCGAACTTCATAAAATATTGCACCGTATTTTCTATTTATTTATTTTAGTTTTATTTTAGTGGAATTTAATCTCAATGACGATATTTATAAAAGTTTTTGCATATTCCAGTTATAATCAAGAACTTACACTTTGTTTATATTTTTTCAGTGTGTAATATAAAGCAATTTACTATAACACACAATAAATTAAGTGCCAAAAAATCCAAGACAACTGATTTTGGCTTTTTGAAACGTCAAAATTGTCTCCTCTGTATGACAATGGATTATGAAGTGTTCGGGAAAAGTCCTCCTTAGGAAACTATAGCCTATTACGGGTCATTCATCCTGAAATTCAATTCGACGATTTATATGTGTACGCGAATTATTTGTGTTGAATTTCAAAGTAATAATGATTTTTTTAAGAGATTTATGCGTATTTATGTGATTTCCGGAAGTGGACTTTATATTGGGGCTACAGTAAAATATGGATCGATCATCATCATATGGACTATTTGTGTTGAATTCCAACTTGATAGTGATATTTATAATAGATTTATGACCATTTAAGTAATTTTGGAAGTGGACTATATATGGGGGCTGTGGACAAATATGGGCCGATCGTAAAATAATTCACTATGCATATATCTATTTATGTATGGATTATTTGTGTCAAATTTAAACTTGGTGCTGATGCTAATAAGAGATTTATGCGTATTTAAGTGATTTTCGGAAGTGCGCTATATATGGCTACGGTGAAATATGGGTTATTTGTGTCAAATTTAAACTTGCTGCTAATGATAATAAGAGATTTATGCGCATTTAGCTGATTACCGGAATTAGACTTTATAAGGGAGGTATGTTAAAATATGGACTTATGCAAACAGATGAGAGAGTGTTTGGTTCATTGTTCTATGACTTTTTTTCGATGGTCTAACGAGCCAACAACAGACGGGCAGATGGACGGACATGGCTAGATCGTCTTAGAACCTTAAAATGACCCAGAATATATAGACTTTTTGGCTCTACGACCATTATTGGAATGACAAGCGCAATATATCCTCATCTTTTTGGTAGTGGGTATAAAAATAGTGAGCGTGTTTTAAAATTGTAGAATTATGTATTAATTAATCTAATGGTAGAAAAAGCATTGTCAGTCCATTGTAAGACAAAAATATTTTCAGACATCTAAAAATCATCTGATCAAATTAAGCTGCCATAGTCAGATTATTGTCATAAACTTTTCATTGTCAGATGTTCGATGTTTATGCATCTGACAAAGGCACTATTGTCAAAGAAATATTATAACTTTTTTTTCAGTTATTTAACTTTTCCAGAATTTTTAAAATGTTCTGCGCGTTTTGGAACTGTGACGTCACAAATTATGTGTTTCTATTGGCTAATTTTTCTCACTTGTTTTTTTACTGTTGTTTTGCTTGAATTTGCTCACTGCACACTTCATGTTTATATTTTTTGTTGTTGTTTTTCTTTTTTAAACAGCTTTTATTTTAGAACTCTCAGAGAGATTTCAATTGCAAGGTTGCCAACTATCACATAAAACATACATTTTTCGCAAGAAATTTTAATTCTAACACATGAAACATACTTGGTAACCCTTAGAATGGAACTTCTACGTCACATAATGGGAAATCATGCGCATGGCGTAATCTTTATTTTCTCATTGTTGATTTTTGTTAATTTGTCTTTATCTTCACTGCTTTCTAGAACATACATATGCCGAGCAAATTGTTCCATGATAATTTGAAAAAATTTTAAATTTCAAACATAGTTCTAGCAATATTTGACATCGAATCTGTTAATTTTCAGCATTCCATAATGTGACAACAGTGTTAACTGATAATTATTGTTGCCATATACATTTATTGTGAGGCAATTGTCTGCCAATGAAATTGTAAGGTTTTTTTAAAATCGTCTAAACTCACAATTCACCTTTTGCTGAGAATTTTTCATTGTCAGTACGTTACCAGCACATTTCGAGATTTGACAACATTGTAATATCTGAAAACCGTCTGTACATAGCTTTACGATATATATTTGCCCCTTGCTGATAGTTTAAAAGAAATTATTGACAATAATTTTGAACCAAATACTAATAGGATAAAAACAATTTCAAATATATTAAGAAACCGTTGATATTACTTGAATTAAAATGCCTAATATACAGGAATACGCAATATATATTAGAAAGGGAAACATAATGTTTCTATATACGCTTCTATATACGCTTTCTTAATTGAAACAGTATTACCCTTATAACGTAACCTAAAATGGTAGAGTATGAGATGTCGAATATGTCGAAGAAATTTATATTGGAGATAACATTGATAATGATAACCTTGAAATACTTTTTGATTTTAATTTATTTAGAAATTTATTTATTTATTTATTTATTTATTTAGAAATTTTATTATTCGCATAATTCGACTAATTTTGAATGTGTGATCGAATTATTCGAACAAATTAAAATCTCTTATTCGAATTATTCGAACAAAAGAAAACTCGATTAATTTTGATACCCTATTGTATACGTATAAATCTACATCTATGCACCATGAATTGTTGCATCATAATACGATACAGACTACTTGTGTGCGGCGTAGTGCAACTGCAGCTGCTGGTGCTTCTGCTACACTGCTAAATGGGAAAACAACTAGAGACTTTTCAGTATTACTATGAAATCATACGGGTTTGGCACACTACGTGATTGGCAACTACTTAACTTACGTGACATTTTTGAGAACACTAGCAAATATTTACTATTTCTATTTCAAATGTAAGCACAACAACAACCACAAAAACAAGACGAATGAATACAATTTTATTCTTATATTGCTAGAATGTATGGATGTATGTATGAATGCAAGTGATTTCATTTTGTAAGAACTAAAACTTGCTTCGGTATTCAACAAACATTGACACATGACATATGCAGCAAAATCGTGAAGACAATGAAATGTTTTTTTATGTTTTTTTCTCTCCATATTATTTGTTATTTATGTATGTCTTGGTGCTGTTGACTGCGCTACAATTGTTGTTGCACGAATATTTTCTTATTATTATTCCAGTTGTATTTTAACAGTTTATAATTTATGGTCGGAAAAAGGATATAAATAAGCCAAAGTATGTGCGCAAGTGTATCTCGAGTGTGTTTAAATTTGATGTCTGTTTCTCTGTTATGTTGAAAAATATATGTATGTAAATTAATTTTAATTTCAACAGTTTTCTTCACTGCGAATAAATTATGCATATTATATAATGCCATCGACAATGTATTTGAGTAAAAGAAACAAACAATGACTTTAATATGCATTAATTGAAATTACCATTGACATGGTTGCAACAGAGAAATTATTAAAAGTTTCATCTGTTTTTTCCGACTCATGGAATTTTAATATAAAATTACAACTTTTAATGAAATTGACTAACTAGAAGTCGTCAGATATTACAACGTTGTCCGAAAAATGTTCAGAAAATGTCTAACAACCGTGTAAACTTAAAATTTTTGCCTTCCAACGTTGTAAGAAAAAGCATTTTCAGTACATTGGAAGACAAAAATATTGTCAAACATCTAACAATCGTGTAAACATACAATTTTGTCATTGCCATTGTTTTAAGACAATTGTCAAACACTTTTCATTGTCATATGTGCAAAGTTTATGCATCTGCCAATGACAGCATTGTCATAGAAATTATTTCTAAATGCAACTCTGTATATATGTACATAAATAAACAAACAAGTGTGCATAATAAAATTTTTGAAAAAAGTAGAATAAACTTAAAGAATTAAATTAAAGTGTGCATTAGGTCATAAACAGATAAACTGGTTCCAATTACTCTCTTTTGTTCCATGACAATATTTAAAATTTTTAAACACACACACAGAGCTGCGAATTTGACAATGCCACATAACAATCTGACAACCGTGTGAACTGTCAATTTCGGTTGACAGATAAATTCATTGTGTGACAATTGTGTGCAAATGAAATTGGTACTTTTCTTATAGTCGTCTAAACTGTCAATTTACCTACACATAGCTTAAGCTTTCCTGTATAACCAACAGTTTTAGAAAATAAATTATGGCTATGAAACTAAGGGATATTTATTAGATTTTCTGATATTATATAATCTATTTGAAGTTGTTTTTGCTGTTTTGTTTCTTTTTCATAAATTAAGCAATTTGTGTGTTACAAATATTATTACAAATTAATGTATGCAATGAAATTTTTATATTAATTCGACTTAAGGCAGATTGAGAGACACAATCACCACTATCGTGAATAAAAATTCCACATCCACATCAAATTGTGAAATGTGAAAAGGGAACAAATTTCATGTGGAATTTTTATTCACGATAGGGGTGAATATTTGAGCCACACCAGTTTATATTGACACTAAGTATGGGGTAATCTATATACCATTTTTATTACCACCACCAAAAAGTTTGTCATATAGAACCAATTCTGGGTCATTATAAGTTCCTACGACGATCGAGGCATGTCCATCCGTCTGTTGAAGGCACGATAAAGCTTTGAAAAAAAGATTGAATTTTTTCCAAACCTTATGTGTTTCAGCGGAATGCTTGATGTTGAAAATGGGCAATAATATATCAAAGCTTCAGGCAACCTCGATATTTTTCAAATATTTTTTGCTATCTGCGAAGGTAGATGAATTAAAAAAAACTAAAATTATGTACACTTTATTTTTATTACAGAAGGAAATCAGTTGTTGAAATCAAAAAAAAAAAAAAAATCGTCTTGAATATGACGATCGGTCCATATTTGAACGTAGTCCCCATATAAACTCCACTGCAGAAAATTACTAAAAGTCGGATAATCCTCTTGCAAATATCGTTATTACGTTGAAATTCAACACAAATAATTCGCATATAAATATAAATCGTCGTACAGAATTTCATGACGATTGGCCCGTAATAGGTCATAGTTCCCTCATGAGGACTACTCCTGAAAAATCATTAACCTACATATAGATCCATATCATACTGCAATTTTGCACAAATAAGTGAAAATTAAACTGTTGGCTTTTCTGAAAGTCGGTCTATAAATGGCCATAGTTCCCATACAAGCAGTACTTCGGCTTTATGTTACCTAATTTATTGCGTGTTAAAGTCAAACGTTTTATATTACACGCTCCAAAAATATAAACAAAGCGCAGTTCTGAATGAAAGGAGAAAATATAAATTATTGATTATAACTGGCATATGCATAAAATTTGTATAAATATCATTATTGCGATGAAATTCAAGCATAATAAACCTAAAATAATACGAAATTACGGTACAATATTTTATTACATTCGCCCCATAATAGATGATTTTTTGGTAGGTATATACGATTCGGAACAGCGGATATAAACTCTCTCTTTTTTCCATTGTTTTTTTTTACAGGTCATACATTTATATTATTTACATTCAATATTGTTATTATTATCATCAGTGGAAGGGATAATACCTCAACAAAGTCTCGAAATTATTAAATTGTATTACGGCAATGGCTTTATTGGAAAATTATTTTGGTAAGAAGCTCTGCAGAAGTTGGACTAAATTAAATTAACATTAAGAAAATTAAATTAAAATAGACAATCAAATCAACACTAATTTTGGAAAAACCCCAATTTAAAAACGAAATCCATATTCAGCAAACGTAAATTGATATTGAGAAAATACAAAGTACTTACATATTTTCAAGAAAAAGTTATACTGTAAGAAAAATATAATTTATATTGTTAGAAAAAAATATTTTCATATAAATTTTTAATTTTTCGACAAAAATTTGTAGTTCTCAATATAAGTTCTTTTAGTGAAAGAAATTTCTGGCATATTATATAATTGCTGTGAGTATAGTGTTTTACGGCAATAAGTGGGCAAATAGAAAAAGGCTCTTTATATCATGATTTTATATAAAAACTCTAGTGTGAGAACGAAAGCAGACCACACATGCTGTATTTTATTTACCAACCTACATAGAGCAGGCAGTAGACGTACGAATAGTATATGTATAAAGTTCGCATTTAAGTAATTCCGAATAAATATGTTATAGTTTAGAATTGACAAGCCTGTAATAAATCATCACATATTAACGATTTGGCTATTTTAAGCCCCAAGAAAAAAGTATACGTTTTTTATTACCAGTTTATATATTGATGTTTATATGAAAAACTCTTAAGGCACTTTAATTAAAGTTGTTTCTTTTACTTACAAGTTCTACTAGATTTAGTTTGTTAATCATTATGAAAACCTAGTAATACAGAGATTAATTTTATTACTTCCTTATTCTTAGAAGTTGACTTAACAAATACATATTTAAAACTAAAATTACATCCTTTTCCCATGAAATTATTTGATAAGTGCTATAGAACGTAAAATTTGCGTAACAACCTACGTAGGTGTATGAAAACAACGCGCACATAAAATTTGTTATATAATTGTCAAACTAACAACAGCCTAACAATAAGACTCATCATAGACATTACTGTGATTGTAATCAGGAAATAAAACAATAAGTTTATGGAGGTCACCACCATCATGTCGCTCCTTCTGTTGATCTCCAGTGATTGCTATTGTTGCTGTTAACATTATTCTGTAATAACAATACGAAAAACAATTTGATGTACAAACATATGTAATTAAAATGTAGACACACACTCCTTTACATATGTATGCATACACACTAATGCACTGGAACATGTTGATTAATATGGCACCAAAAATATCGACGAAGTTTTTATTTAAAATGAATATTTCGTATACGAGTATATATTTCAAAACTATTAATGTATTATAATCTCATTGCTCGTTCATAGTGATCATCACTAATTGAAAAGTATAAACATGTAAAGCGATCCTCATTTTATTTGGAAAAATCGAAAGTTTAGTTTCTCTACTTGTAGATGTGGACAGGCTAATGAATTTGTGTGATTGTAAATGTGCGTTAGAGTACCTACTTGCAAACGTGCATATTATGCTCAATGCCAGTGACTTGCTAATAACAATAAGCGTTCAACCGAATTATAAACACTCTTGGTTTTGCATAAACACAAGAACAAAATCAAATAAGTTTATCTGAAAATGTCATTGTATGTGTTTATGTATGCATGCATATGTATGTGTTTGTGTACATGTGTTTGTTTAGTATTTAGTAGCAATGTATGACAACATCAGCCTTGACACATGAATTTCACTTTGTGATTTGCCAAATAATCCAAGCGCTAAGATCTAAAGACTAACAATATAAATCTTTAGTAATAAACATTATTAGATTATTAGCAGGCTTTTGTTTGCTAATATTTAGCCAAAAATCAGTAAATATTAATTTGGCAAGAACAAGTAGAGACTAACAATATACATATAGATTTCATATATTTGTTGTGTTGACTTTGGCATTGGATGTGCTTGAAACTGAAGAAATATTATTAAAATTGTTGTGCAGCTTTTTATTATTTTATGTATTCTTAACACTTTATGACAAAAGTAATTATTATATTAAATAATAATTCCTATGCAATACAAAGAAGAAATTTCAAAAATTCTTGACAATTGTTTTAACTGAATTCAGAAAATCTAGTGTTTTGTTTTTTAAACATTATTACAATGGTGTGACAAGGTGAGTGCAGTAGCACAGCTATTTTATACAAACAAAATGCCTGTTGTTTCTGTATTGTTTTGTATTTGTTGGCGATTTGCACTTACCTTGTGTAATTACACCATGATTACTACTATTATTCTGTCAAACAATTTAATCAGTCAGAAAATATTTGCACGATTACTGGTCACTGAAAAATCAAAATAGAAAGAAATTCTTAGAAATTCCTAAAAAAAAACTTCTACATTGCCAACAAGTACTGCAAATGATGTTATAATATTTTATAAGCAAACGTCAAAACTATTGTTTTTTTTACTAAATTCTTAATCACATTGTGACAAAATTGCGGCTCTATTTCATTAATCATGTCACAGGTTTTCTGTTTTAACTCTGTAATCAATTTTATTGGCTCTGTTTAAATTTAACATATCTCTGTAAAAAATAATTCAATAAATAACTAAATTTCGTGAATTTACACGTTCGTAAAATTGCAATAAATTAATTGCTTCAGTGTCTGTGTTACCGTTCTGTTGAAACCTTATGCCAGTGATATTCATATCATCAATAATATACCAGAATTTTGTTTTAACATCTCCTGATTGCTTTATCCATTCACCGAAATCATATTGCCAGCCGTATTTAAAAAAAAGGCTAAATCATGCCTCCAGACCACATAGCGCAACAGAGAGTGACCCGTTCAGTATATAAAGGATGAACGAACACCAATTGTTCTTGGATGAAACTTATTTTTGAAGATTACTTTGCACAGTCACTTATGTACCATCGAGTCTAATTCCGGGGTATAAGAAATCCGATTCTTAGCATTTTAAACCGGACTTGACCTTCTATAATAAAAATAAACTCTACAGAATTTCATGATATTATCTGAATTACATTTGGAGATAGGAATTTAAATATTTGAAGATAAAAAAATATCTGAAATATATCTACGTTGTCTGAAACTTTGGTTTATGTTTTGGATCCTACTGGACCGATGTTGCCCATTTTTAATACCAAACATTTCGGTAAACCAAAAAATGTGTGGTAAAAATTTTTATTCTTTTAAGTCTTTGTTTTTCGAAGCTCTATTGAGTCTTTAACAGACGAACGGATGTGGCCAGATCGTCTTAGAATAGTATATGCAGCCAGAATATATAGACTTTTTGGTTCTACGACCAATATTTCGAAGTGTTACGAACGGAATGACAAACTGAATATACCCCCCCCCCCCTTTTTTTTCGGTGGTGGGTATAAAAACAGAATAACATCTGCATTGTCTGAAAAATATAATGCAGACTCTTGACAATTGAGTCAAGTAATTACATATTAATGTTAAATTTTTATAAATTAAAAAACCCAATTTTCTGATGATGAAGAAAACCCATTCTTAATTGTATTTTTTCCAACATTTATTTTTTTTAAATCTTTCTTTTAAGTAAAATGAGCTGCATCTAACAAATACAGTAAAATATTCAACATACGCCTGCCTCTATTATTGGTATATAATTAAAAGATAGATTTGTAGGCGGCATAATTTTGCCATTTAATCAAGTAAAAATAATTCCATACACTGCGTAGTATGGCTAAAGTAAAATGGACTTTGAATTGATTTATTTACAATAATAGTTAACTTTATTATAATTAATTACCAAAGTTTATTATAAAATCTTTGAAATACATTAGGAAAACCTAAATTTGCTTCTTTTATGAATTAATAAACAAAATTATTCAAATCTGTTTTAATAAAATATTTAACAAAGAAAACATTTGGCCATCTTTAGTTTCCTTTACAAAAAATACAAGAAATCTTATAATTACTTAAGTAATCTTGGAACTATAAATTGAATAATAAACTCCTTAGAAAATCTTTATTACAATATTATAATATT
This sequence comes from Bellardia bayeri, assembly GCA_950370525.1. NCBI lineage: Eukaryota > Metazoa > Arthropoda > Insecta > Diptera > Calliphoridae > Bellardia > Bellardia bayeri. Next base: position 81,534,740 of record OX493265.1, on the reverse strand, counting down.
TTATTTAATTTGTCTAATGTTTAATAACTTTTAACCATTCTTATAACCCCAATTTTTTTATTACACTTAAGCTTTTAAATTCTTTGCAACAGAATTTAAAAAGTTTTTCTTTATTCACACATAAATTTATTTTTTTCTAGCTACTTCGTCGTTCTTATCAAGTTTACCTTCAACTTTTAATTTTTTTTTTTTTTGTTTTTTCCTTTACGGTTTAATGCTATTATAGCATTTAAAAACGTTATTCTTTTCCTAAACTTTCGCTCTCTTCCTCACTCAATCTCGTTTTCGTTCTACTTTCTTTAAACTATATCTGCTACAAGAAATAGGCTATTAATAAAAATTGCAAACAAAGCGAAATTAGAGCAGGGGTAGAGGCATTTGCTTTTAGTTTTCTTTAAAGTGCTGTTAAATGTGTAGTTATACATTGGAAGGATGAAATGGATTTATTAGCATTGCTGATGCTATACTCAAACATTCTCAAAAGGGAATAAAAACTAAAAGTGTAAAAGTTTTCCCTGAAAAAAAGGGTTAAACAATTATATTTTGTAAATAATACCCTGAGGTTATGTACACAATAATTAAATATTCATCATAGAATAGACGATAAAAGACAGATTAACATAACTTTATTGCGAATGGCACAATTTTTGAAAATGAGAGCGGTGGGTATTTTCAACCCGAACTGTAAATAGTGTATATAAAAGTTTGTATTTGTTTAGTTGAAATTATTAAATATATGTATAAACGTAAATAATAATAAATTGAAAAGATCAACTTTGAATTACGCCAAAAAGAACAAGTTTGATGAAGTAAAATATCTGATATGATAATTATAAAGTTCTTTAATTTGATATTAATATTAGAGGTTTTGTATAATTACACTTTGTAGCATAGTATTAATGTTATTAAGATAATTATTTGGTCAGATAAAACAAAGTTTTGTGTTTGTATAGATGTGGAAATGCCTAAATTGTAATTGTCTTGATGTTACTACGTGCTAAATATGCCAAACAAAATGTATATGAGTTATGATGCATTTTTTAGAAAATAAAATTATGGATCTTTAGTTGGTTAGGCAACAATCTCATATATAACTGGAAAAGATTAAGAATAATTTGTTTCTCATATAATATAAGACAGTTTCTGTTTAATGTTTATTTCATGGTTTTTATAAATTTTATGATCACTGTAATAATTTATATGTTTGCGTTAACTATAATACTTTAAACACAATTCACATGATTGCAGCCATATTATATATGTTTGTATCAGTGTTACATGAATAATTTTTGCAAAATCCCTGTTTTTTCCTACAATTGGACCAAACGGAGTCCGTTTCCTTTAAAATTAAGTCTTTTCAATAGCCACAATTTACTTACGTGCGCATAAATATATTATAAAAACAAACAGATGAATAATCTCCAAGTATATTAAAGTTGATGTGCAGAATTTTTTAACTTTCTGCCCACAATTGGTCGTTGCTCACATATAGGAACTACTGCCGAAAATCACTTGAATACTCATCAATCTCACATAAACTCTTAAATCTGTTATAAAAGTCGTTATCCAGTAAAAATTTGAGACAAATAATTATTATGTTCTTGAAAGTTCATGTACCAAAATTTATGACCGGCAAACACAATTATTCGTAGCTCTCATATTGGACTTGGCAGTAAAGAGATAAATTTTAAAATTTTTGATTTCCGGACCATTCTGTAAGTCTGTAAAATATTTAATACTCTACAAGATGAGTGGCCAATGTGATTAATGGTTCCAAGTTCCAAGATTAATTGTGTCGTCTGTTTGGATCTGGTGCATTGTGTGATGAACTCGCATTAAAGTTCTCAATACTTCCAAATTAATGCAGCTTCCTTAAGTTTGGAATATTAGCGATTATGGACGAATGTATGATTTTATGGGAAAATAATATTAGTAGAAGCACAGGTTTGTTCGTCTACAGCCAAGCGGCTCTTATTACACTTAAGTCTTATGCTATGACCGCCACATATTTTAGCATTCAAAATTGCTAGCAAGTTGTTGTACGAGTATACAACTCTTGAATGTGAACCGGAAGAAAAAGGCAAACAACAGGGTAATTATATCGTCGTTAAGAATTAAAGCAAACTTAGTATTCACTTTAAAATCCAGATGATTAAATATTATTGTAACAAAACAAGCGGTTAATAAAATTATTTTATTATAGATTTTGATTTTATCACATTAACTATTGTACAACATTTTGATCTACCTACTTATTTCAAATCACTAAAACTTTGCTTGGATCTGCTGTAACATATAGCTTTATCACTCGTTTGAAAAATGTCCAAAATTGTTCAATCGGACTTCATATATTTTTCTATTACTATAAAGTGTGGTGCATATAATAAGAAGTATCCAAAGTTTATTTAAGCATTATTATAACCTTAACCTTCATGAGAAGGGTATATATAAGTTTGTCATTCCGTTTGTAATTTCCAAAATATAACTTTCCGACTCTATAAAGTATATATATTCTGGATCCTTATAAATAGCGAATTAAGCCATGCCCGTCTGTCTGTTTGTCTGCCTGTCTGTCTGTTGAAATCAATTTTCTGAAGTCCCCAAATCTTCAATAATTCTGTCAGACATGCATCGTACATTGTGACGAACAAAAAGTTCTTATTGCGTTTAGGTGGAGGGTATTAAAGATTTGGCACAGCCGAATATTGTACTCTAACTTCTTTTACATACATATATGTATATCCGGGGTTTCAACATCCAATATTTGTTGACTTTTATGAAGTCTTTGTCATAAAGAACTCGTGTCCATTTTATAGCAACATTATTTTCCTTTCACTATTATTTAATTGCACAATTAGTTTGAAAATCATCATCATTATTATTTATTTATTATTTTTTATGCGTTTTTGTAGGGGTTTGAAGAAATTTGTGCACAAGTTTTATGCAATTTTTCTTTTTGATGGCTTAGACTCAATTGTAAATTTCGACAATTTAAAAATCAGATCACAATTGCAATCTGTTTAATAAAAAGGTTGTCTAGTATGGCCGAGTTTTATGTGAACAATGTTTAATTTGTACTAAACAGTATATCCGAAAAATTAAGTACCACACTATGTAAACTTTTTAAATATCTGATTGTGACAGGTTGGATCTATATCCCAAGCTTTGCATAGGATGATGTGATAGGTTTCATTTCTACAATGTTCATTGGAAACACTAAAACTAAACATTTTTTTATATCCCTGAAGGAGAAAAAAGCTAAAAGTACATCTGTAAATACTCGTTACTCTGCAGAATTTTAGTTTTAAAATAAAATTTGTGGTTAAGTAATATTTAGAAACTTGGTTTCATTAAACGTTTTAAAAAGAATAAGTAAATAATGAAATCCTTAACCGGTTAGCAATCATTAAACAACTTTAAGTTTATGAACATATTTTATGTGACTCCACCATAGTAGTAAAGTTCAGAAATATTAGTCTAATACACACCTTAAGTATTTTAATCGACTCAGAATCACTTTCTTCACGATGTCCGTCCGTCTGGTTGTCCTTGAAAGTACAATGGCGCAAAAGTAATCCTCCTATCAGAAAATGCTATAAATTTTGCGCAACTTGATGAATTGGGATTGGAAAACATGTGGTTCCAACAGGATGGTGCAACGGCACACACTGCAGGTGCCACAACCGATATGCTGAAGGATGCATTTCCCGGGCGCCTAATCTCCTGTTTTGGCGATCTGCACTGGCCAGCAAGATCGCCTGATTGGAAGTTTACTTTTGCGCCACCTTGTATATGCTTAAAGTACAGGTGGCAATTTATAGGCATTTCGATTAGTTTTATTATGTGAACTGTTTTCTGGTCAACAACAATTGGAAGTGAAAATGGTTGAAATCGGTTAATTATTTCCCAAGCAAATTTTTTCCCGAAATAGGACTTCATCGGTCATTAACCCAGCAAGCCATATGAGTCCGAAAAGAGTCTTTCTGACACCTTTTTCGGAGCGTTAACGCTCTTTATCAGCCCAAAAAACAATCATAATTGCTCCAAAAGCCTTCAGAAAAGAGTGTCATTACGTTCGAAAATGGTCCGTCAGAAAGAGCTCTTAGATAATGTCAGAAAAGAGTCTTTTATGATGGGTTTTTTTTTGGCTCTTAAAGAGCTCTTAGATAATGTGAGAAAAGAGTCTTTTATGAGCGTTTTTGTGGGCTCTGAAAGACCTCTTAGATAATGTCAGAAAAGAGTCTTTTATGAGGGTTTTTTCTGGCTCTGTGTAATCTTGTTTTTATCATTCATGTGTGGTACAGCTATGTTTTTTTTTTGTTCAAAGCACAAATAACAGGACAACACCGCTTTGGTACACACATAATTAAGTGGAATTTCTGTGTCATACTGCGTGCCGACTCAGGACAGTAACAAGCAAATTTTTCTTTCGCTCCGAAAATACTCCTTTTATATGATATAGGATATTTTGAACTTTACGGGACCGCCCTCTCGAAAATAAGCGTGACCGCCACCAAATTTTTTTTGCTGGCATGTCCACTAAAAGCCCAATTTGATGATTTTTTTTTTTTTTTGAGCAAAGTCACTAAAAACTACTTGTTCCATTTTTTAAGTCATAAAAAATCTCATTTCTGTTACACAAGCAACATATAACCCAAGGTGATCACATAGAATAAAAGTATTTTATAACATTTGTTGGTCCATTTAATATATTGCATAATAATTAATGTTTGCCAGACATCATATCAAGTAAACTGATTTATTATAATAAATTTTAAATTTATTTTCAAACAAAAACATATATACGAGCGTCGTTGTATAAAATTCTGTATATCTTTGTATTTATATTAATATACAAATATATATATAGTAAAATATTCTCACTATCCTCGTCTTATTTATGTCTATAGCTAGTCTACATGTGATTATTATTAAGTTGTTTGTATTTGTTATATTAAGTAAGTAATTCATCATTCGAAATGTTAGGAACGAATATTATTACCATGAACTAAATAAAATATAATAAAAAATGTAATCTTAAGTACAAAGCTGTTTTCTGTATATTTACTTTTCGCACCATGATGAGTTTTAAAAGTTGGTATTATGTTGTAAATTTAATTTCCTAAGCAAATAAACATAAAAACATAAGGTCTTATTCATAAACAATTTTTAAATTTAAACAACGTTTTAAAATCAAATTTTCTATGGAAATTTTGCTTTAAAACATTGTTGAAATTTATTTATTTTTAATGATTATGGGGGTTAGACTTTAAAATACGTACATATATGTATATGTATGTGTAATATGTATATACATATACGAGTATTTCACAAAGTATTTATTAAAATGAATTACTTTTCACAGACATCATCTGCTAGTTTTATCAATTATATATGTAAATTCCTATGACCTCTTTAACATCGTTGTTAATACAATATTCCGGCAATATTTGCATCAATTGATAAATTAAATTATCAGCTGTAAAAGATAGAAGTGCATAATAAAGTGCAACAAAAAGTACCAGTATCATTTGCCATCAAATACTTGCACAAATAAATAATTCAATAAATAAATAAAACACCAGATGGCTGCAATTATAAAATGCAAATATTTATTTAAAGATATAATGGGTTAATAATGGAAATATTTCCATACATTATGGTTAATTGATGATAATATTTAATGTGTCAATAATAAGAAAACAGTTGTGAACAATTTTATCTAAACAAATAATAAATATAAATAGCTAGTGAAATTTTTTTTCAAATGTTGTCATTGAAGTATAATTTTAAATATATAAAATGTATGTACTCAGTACATCTCAAGTAAATTTAACAACGAAAATGTAAAGTTTGTTATTGGCTAGGTTTCCTTTTAAGGCATTATCAAAAAAACAATTAATTAATGGGAATTAATGGCAATAAATACGTTACTCATTTAGTAATGATATTATTTAAGGTGCACAAAAGTTCCAAAAAGGCATCTGAATATTTTTTAAAATCAAATCAATAAGCATAGTTCACATAAAATTCGTTCGCTTAATGTTTTAAAATTTAATTAACATAAAACGATTTAAAACTTTTTAATCATGATTTCACACTCAGAAATCTAAAGGAAGAAAATAAATTTAACTTTGTCTTATAAAAATCCGTTTTTGTTTTTATAGATCGCATTCTGTTACATAAAATTTTGATTAACTTGCGCTGCATATTTATTTCAAATCGCTTGTAGTTTTTGATTCCAAGAATTACAGTACCACTTCACTTTTACTTTCCTTTGGCGACAGCCCAATATTGTTCCTGTAGCCGAAGCTGAGGACAATTATCGGCGTTCATGTATATTAAAACTCTTAAAGTAGTATTGAATGTCACAATATTTATTATTATCCGAAGGAACATTTATTAGACTTTGGTGCACATAACCCATTAGAAAAAACGCAGAGGTGTAATATCACATAATCTGGGAACGGATTACCGGCAGTAATACCAAATAAACTACTTACTAAAATGATTTTTCAATAAATTCCCATTCCCACAGAATGTTAATTTTTGTAAAATATCTGCAATATTACTGAATAAAAACAAATTTGAGTGCTATATCTCGTCTATTCAGAATCATAAATATCCTCCACCTAAATATGATGAGAATTGCAAAATCTTCACTATTTTAAAGACTATCATATCATTATTCAGTTTTAGCGAACATTTTATTAGTATTCTATATACTGTTTGATAGAAAACTTTACGCACAACACAATTTATTTCAAATGTTTTGAAATTTTCTCTATTTATTACCATTATTTACTGAGTTTGTATATTTATAATAACAATATTAACAATATTATATTCAACATTTTTCATTTTCTCCATGTTAAGGAAAAGAGTATAAAATAAATATCTTCAAAATCCTGTATCCACTAACGTGAATTCTATGTATTTGAGGCTAATTTCGGTTGCATTTTATCTTTGTACAAGCCAAGAATTAATTAGGAAGATATTTCCATGTCTTTCTAGTTTACACAAAAATATATGTAATTCTTAATCCTGTGCAGCAAGGTACCCGGGTACCTTTGGCGTTTTTAGTCAAAGTTTTTTCATTGAAATTGATAACTTGTATATCTGAAACTTTTTGAGAACTACTAACTTTCAAATAATTTAGTCTTTTTGCAGCCGTACGCCTTGATTTTTTTTGTAATTTGCCTGAGAGACTAGTTTACTTTTAAAACCCTTGAATGTACATCAAGGTATCCGGGTACCTTTACGTGTTTTATATGAGAAAGCGGCCATTGCAAGTATATTATTTGAAGTTGTTAGTAGCTTACAAACCGTAAGGCGTTTAGAAAAATTATATAAAATATCTCTTAACTACGCTCCAACAATGTATTTAGTGCGAAAATGCTTTTTCTCTGCTTAACTCTCATATAGGTATCCAGGTACCTTGCATCACATTAAAAGGTGTTTTTTTGCCGCACATATAAGAGTTAATATGGCAGGAAAAATACACATGTATAAGTTATTTTGAGATGAAACCGTCTGTTTTCGAGTTCGTAATTCAACTAAACTTTATTTATTTTAAATTTTCTTATTTACTATTTTTCTTAATTCTAATTAATAAAATTTTCTTATGTCTAAATTATTACATAATTCCAGCAGGTGTTCAACAATTCCGAAATTATGCTTTGTACCATTTCTATTCAATGAAAGAAAAAGAGTTTGTAATTCTAAAAAAATATGCTTTAGAATAAGCATGTGTGTGGGCAACTGCAATATAAACATTTAAACAGGTCCAAGCGTGGGAAAATTATGAATTGTTAGAGAATGTGTTTATGTGGTAGGATTAAAAATCAACGTTAGAGCAAGTGTTTTCGTGGGAAGGTGCCCAATTGTTGGCAGTGTTAACTTATATCTTTGATTACCTTTTATTTAGTAGCTATATTTGATAAAGGGTAATAAATATATATTTTATAAAGTAAAATATATGAGCAACTTCAAAAATTTACGGCACTAAGAATCTTTTTTTTAATTTTTTTTTGTCTGACATCAATGTCACTGATATTTGAGCATGTGAAATCCGTTTGCGTTAATCATTTTTACTACGGTTTTAAGTTAAAAAAAAATATAAAAATTCCTTGAGGTTAGAATAATTTTTTTTCCTCCACAAAATTTTAAATCTTGAAAACTTTTTCGTACGTTTTCAATTTTAGTATCAAGCTCAGCAAAGTCTTCTATTCGATGTACGTTTCAGCGAAATTGACACAGCGCTTTAGTTGTCACAAAGCGAAATGTGTTTGGGAAAAACTGCCGCTGCACGCGCCCGGGTTGAAAAAAATTCTTTTTTTTTTGCACTTTATCAGTTTTTGCACAATATGTTCCCATGCCATGTTTGATATAAAAAAAGCTTAAAAAAATGTTTTTTTTTTTGCAAATATTATCAAAAGTTCATAAAATTTTTGCGTTTAAAAATACACTACCCAACTTAAAAACAATTCAGATTGTCAGACGCAAAAAGATACATTTTTACAAAATTTAAGTAATTTCTTTTAAGTTTGTGATCTCCGTGATACGTTATTGGTGCGCTGACACCAACTTTATATACCTCAAACTTTATAAAATTACGCAGTTTGTTTAATTCTGCGCGTAAATCTCATTTGTATTAAACGGCGCAAAAACCCTATGTAAAATCTTCAAAAAGTTCAAAATTCGGAAAATTTTCGTTTCACTTGTAAACCACATCCAACTTTTTACCCAGCAGCGATATAAATTTTTTTTTGTGGATATAACCTCCAAGTCTATTGACTATATTTTGTATTGGTGTGGATCTGAAAGCTAAAAACTATTACAAAGAAAACGGAATGAATGAAAAAACTCTTGAAAGGTTCAAGTCGTTTTTTTTTTATTTTTCCGAATTTTAGATGACCACCAATTCTTAAGGTGAAGACTTTTCAACATAAAACTTTGCACGCCATATCCTTCATGTATAGTCATCCAAACCTTGTACACCGTTTTTTTTTTTCAATTCATAAAACTTAACGGAATTTGAAATACCCCATATAGCATTATCTTAGCGCCACTACGATATGTTTTACTATGAATGTATAAATTAACTAAATCTCTCAACCCTCCATGAGTCAGTTTGTTTTCAAATATGCGTTTTCTGGCTATTTTATTCTCTGCACCAAATTGTGTATTCAGCACTATTCAACACTTATAAAATCCCATTACATTATTGTGGACTTGCTATTAATATCTATATGTTGTTATATATTTAGTAGCAGCATCGATATTTTGTGGCATGTTTTATGTATTGGTACATATTTTTTTTTTTTTGCAAAATAATAGCATAAAATTGTCAGCAAATTTAAAAAGAAATAACCCTAAAAATATTGGTCGCTAATATTTTTGTTAATGTTTTGTTTAACGTATAAACATTATAAAATAATGACTTCGTGCGTGTTTTAGACAAACGCAATTTTGTGGGGCTAATCAAAAATTGGTTTTGATTATAAAATGAATATAAAACAGCACATAAAGTCGGGTGTGACACAATAGAGGAGGGACAAATAAAATAACAATATTAAGCGGAAATAAATATGTTTGTTTTGTTTTTGAATTAGGGCTTTAGTGTGATAGTTTAATTTATATATTTTTGGTGTATAGAAACTTCGGTATATTCAGTGTTTAGAGGGAAAAATAAATATGTGTTCAGTTCAGATATTCTGGCCTGGTTTTCAGACTTCTTTCTTCTTGAAATGTTTTTCGATTATAGTATTTTTGTAGTAATTTGGTGTTCATACATATATTAGTAATTATTCTATCGCTGATATTATTTATTTTTACCTTCTTCTGGCAACAGATAATTATATCAAAGTTCAATACCGATAATAAAATACCATTCATTCTATTCTATATAAAACCCAAGAATTTTCGGAATTATATGTAATTTACCAACCACATTCTTACAAAATACATATAAACACATACATATACATATGTGAGCAGTAGTGTGGCTGTAACTTTATCACTGTTATTCCTTAACGAAAAACCAAATTTATTAACCCCCTGGCACACGATGTCGAACGATAACGTTCGCTTAGATAAGACTTAAAACACAAACTTTTTATTCCACAATCAAGTTTGTGTCTTAAGTCTTATCTAAGCGAACGTTATCGTTCGACATCGTGGGCCAGGGGGTAAATCATTGTGACCATATCAATTCCCAAAACTATTTTTTGTAATACGTTTTAGAATTTTTATCACGAAATTTTTTTATATGGAATATTTTTTTGTGCTTTAAAGGGTTAAATTCTGAAAATATTTTAAGTAAATGGTTCGAAGTATTGAAAAAATATCGTTTTAACATTCACATAAATGTTTTAACATTGATATTGAATACTTGAAGAATTGAATACTTATTTATTAATATTTAAGAATAAAACCAAGAAGGTTTATATAAAAAAACAAAAAATAAAAAAACACTTCTTTTCGATAAAAAGTTGTAAAGATAACTTAATTTTTATTTACAAAAGTTACTTACTCGTACATATATAATATTTTCTTTTTCTTATCAGCTATAAAATGAGTGTAGAAAATTCTAATCGGAAAACACTCTGATTGAAAATTATGTATTTTATGTAAAGCCATAAAAACTAACAATATTTAATGTATTGTCATGCCACTGCATTGTCATGCCACAGTCTGTGATCGTGCATTCGTCAAACATTTACTTTAACAATCAATTGCCAAACATAAAACATTAAATTTATTGATTGTTTTATTGCTTTAGACAAACACTAAAGCAACATAAAACACTAAGTTTACGATTTTGATTGGTTGGTTTACTTGGTTGGCCTGCTGACTGCAACATTTATTCAAGTGAAAACTTTTGATTGCGTTTTGAAAACGACCATACCACTCGTTTAACAGATGATAGGATTCTAGTATATTATGGATACTGTATCCAGCCTGTTGCGTTCATGTATCCGATCTAATACTTGATATCACCGCTAGATTGTTTAGAATATGATTGTTGCAAAATTTAAGTCTAAAGTTTTAAAAAGCTGTGCAATCACAGAGAAGATGAAATACTCTTTCTTATTTCACCGCTATTATTCTCGAGATATCCTTTCGTTTCATATTCAGGAGCTGCAAACTGAGCTTCTAATTATATGCTAATGGCCCTGCAGGTGTCCAGATTGCGCCACCTAATTTCAGCCTTTTTAAAGTAGTGTGTGAAGATTTCACTTTTAATAGTTCCAACTGGTATTGCGACTTATACGCCAGTCGAAACATTTAAAGCGGATCCTTCTTTGGCCAGTTCGGCCGCCCCCTCGTTATCGTAGTAGTACCTATGCGGAGGGATTCAAACTAGAGTAATATCAGTTAGACGACCTAATTTTGACAGCTCTTCTTTGCGTTGCCCTAATATAACAGATGTTGTAGTATAGGGTTTGAGTGAAATGTTTGGTATGGCACATGGGCAAAATCGGTCTAGTAGGCTCTGAGTTATAGGCCAAAGTTTCCATATTTTTCAAATATATTTTGCTATTTTGCTTTTATTATATTGCTTGGTGTTTCCCGCATACAAATTTAATGGTTCCTGGTCTCATTTTAAAACAGTTTTGATTTTGAATTATTTTCTTTAAGGATGCCTGTATCACTTTATGACATAATTTACAGACTTTTTAGAAGCTTGCTTGGAATCACCGACAATGACAAATTTTCAAGGAATTTTTGAACGTTTGTTTTCCTTTTTGATTTTCCAATGCTTAGCTATCGTACAGATACAATCCGACTGATAAAATTTTGCATAATGAATAATGATAGCTATCTTCAAATAACAAATCACCGAAGAAAACAAAACTTTTGCCATCAAATTTTGAAAAGTGCCAGATAATGTGTGAACAAACTTTATTAGTGGTATAATTGATGTGTAAAATCGCCTTAGATTATCAAGAATTAATGAAGTGAAGTGATTTGTGTAAAATTATAAATTTGAGAGCAAAAATTAAATTTCCACGAAATTCGCCAATTTTAAAGCGGTCCTTATGCTAAGCCTAAATTAGTACAATTTCGATAATTTTAATTGAATTATTTGAATTTATTTGAATTTGAGATGATATACTCGTATATGCATTTTTATGATTTGTTTGGTAAAAAAAAGGTTATGGATGTAAAAAAATTGTTTCCTACGAATAAATTTATAGCTCAAATTTAAAGCATTTGGTTTTAGAAGCATGGAAAATTCCAAAACAACTAAACATGAGCCACACTAATTTGTACCAATGTGCATTTCATACACATGCATTCTTGTAAAGTATGTTGTGTAAACATAACAATCAAGTTTATATTTCCGCAAAATTTTAAACAATTTTATTACAACCAAAATATGGAAGAAAACTACCAACAAAAGCGACTTAGAAGAGAACAAATAATAATATAGAAGAATGTATTTTAAACTTATGTACAACTTATACACTTACTCAAATACACATAGATAGCTATACATATAAATATGTACGAATTTTTGTGCAACTTGATACAATTGAACAACAAAAAGATACAACTTGTTACATTTCCGTTTCAACAACAGATTCCAGCAACAAAATGTCTTTATTATGATGGCATAGGTTTCTGTTTTTTTTTTATTTTTTCTTTCTTATAGTTTGTATCTAGTATTTGGTTTTGAAGCCAAACCACTGTCAAGTGTGAAATGGAATTTAGGAAACTAAAAATTATTAATAATATATGTATATGGGGAATTGGCTAGGATGCATAAAATAATAATTATTTTTATATAAGAGCCATAATTAAATGCATATAATTTTTGAGTCTAAAATATTTAGTTTCCTTGTGTTTTAGTTACTCTGTCGAAAGCAAGTTTTATTATTATGATGGCAAAATGTATGTGGTATCCGCAGTGTTATATTCACATCATACAGTTTTGGACAAACGATATAAAAAAAACTTAAAATTTATTCCAAAGAATCAAAACAATAAAACTAAACTTGCAACCATGATGTTGGTAAGTGATATCAAAAGAATGGCCGGATTTCAGCAACAAAAACGAAGTTATATTAAAAGGAAATAACAGTGGAAGTATAAAATTTATAAAATATAAATTAAGATTTAACTGCTTGCATAACTACAAACATTTTCCAGCTTCCCTCATTTAACAACGTAAACACAACTGCTATGATAAAGTTTTATACAGAACTTGTGTTAGCCTTGATTAAATTACAAATAATTTATAAAATTTAATAAAAGAAATTAATTAATAAACAGCGATTTTGCTTTTTGGTTTTGTTCTAGTTTTGCTGTAGTTTCAAACTTTTAAACAATATTGACTAACTTCAGGATACGAAAAGTTCTTATCAGAACTTGTGAAGAATTTATATATTTTAAAGCTATTGTAAGCGTATTGTATTGAAATCTATTGTCAGTATTTTACTAACTAGAGCAAAATTAAAATAAAAAAAAAATAACAATAATCGCTATTCATGATGATTTACAGAATGTAGTCAAATCTAGGTCACGTCAGTATTGTGTATATTTCCTTAAACTAAGTAAATCGAACCTTTGTGTTTTATTTATAAAATATTAATAAATAGAAGTTGGCAGCATAAGATATTTGTGCCTATTTAATTGATTTTTCGAAATGAACTTTATATGGAGACTTCAGTCAAATATGGAAAGATCGTAATATGTATTCTATTTGTGTCAAATTAAAACTTGATGTTCGGAAGTGGACTTTCAGTAGTCTTTTGGTGGTAGGTATAAAAAGAGAATTAATACTTGTGAGCCAAAAATATGGGAGGTATATTAAGTTCTCCATGCCGTTAGTATATATATTCTGGGTCATTATATTCGGTGGTGCCGAATCTTTAATACCCTCCACTTAAGCGTAATAAGAAATACAAAAACTACACTGGTTATAGGACTAGAATATTCTTTTTCTGTGTTTCCTATTCAGTCTTAGTGCAAAGTTTATTATTATTTTATATATATATTTTTTTTGAAAGAAAATTTTACGATCAACATAATTTGTTTATAATTCATAATTTAAAATTTTATCTAATTTATAATTGATGTAATTACGGATTCTTACTATATTCTTATATAAGGTGACGCTTTTTTGTTTGAATTTGATCTAATAACATTATTTACAAGAGATTTATGGGTGGCATAGTAGAAGTGGACCAATTATGGACTGATAGCTTCTAAATCCAGTATCCACTACTGTGATTTCAACATAATAATGGTATATTTAAGATATATATTAGTATTAACGTGGATTTCGGAAGTGGACCTTATATGGGGGAATATAGTCAAATACGGACCGATATTCTAAAAATCTATCAGTTTGATTTTGGGATGTATGTAAATGATACGTATAAAATTTTGGATAGGTACCGTTATTTATAAGAGATTAATGAGTGTTATAGTGGAAGGCCAATTTAAGCGGCATGCGGTCGCGGGCGGCTATCAGCTTAAATAAACGTTTATTAGTATGTACATTTTGTAAAAAGATTTGGAAAATGGAAATGAATTTTAATTTTTAACTAAACTCATATGCCACATATTATATACATGTGTATGGCAACATCGTTTTAAGCGGCAAAGTTGAAAAAATTCTACTTCTGCCGTTCGCGACCGCATGCCGCTTACATTGGCCTTCCACTATTAAAGTGATTTTCGAAATAGGTCTTAAAAAGGGGGACACGGTCAAATATGGACCGAAATTCACAAAATTTTTCAAAATGATATTTGTTTATGTAAATGATACAAAGTTTTGAATCGTTACCGATATTAATGAGATATATACATATAAAGATAAATGACTTTTTTTCGTTTTCTTATTTTTGCTGGATTTTGTATAAATAAATAAATAAATAAATAAATTCTTACTATTTTCCTCACACTTTCTTCTTTTAGCATAAAAATAACGTATACAAAATTTCATGGTACAATATATTTAAAAATATTTTAATTAAATGAATAAAAAATATCAAATTTTTATGGAGGTTGCCTCACATTTTGGTCCATAACTCCGGTTTTACTACACCGACTTTCCTGATTTTTAACACCAAAGTTACCTGAAAATAAAAAATATGTTTGTGAAAACTCTGTTGAGTTAAGTTGTGTAGTTTGGACGTGAGAGTGTTTTACACAGACGGACATAACTCTATCGACTTAGAATTTCATAAGGATCAAATATTAAGCGGAAATAAATATGTTTGTTTTGTTTTTGAATTATGGCTTTAGTGTGATAGTCTATCGACTTAGAATTTCATAAGGATCAAAAAACTGTCTACTTTGTTGCGTCTCGGATGAATATTAACAAAGTTTCACACGGAATGACAAACGTAATATATAACCTCATTCACCACTCTTGGTCGTGGAGGGTATTAAAACTTGAAGAATGAAATTTTTTTCGGAGAAACGAAAAGTTTGGTATTGCAAATGAGCAATATCAGTCTGACAGGATTAAAGACCAAAGTTAGTTAAGGACCAAAGAATCAGATAACCTCTATATTTTTCAGAAAATAGCTCAATTTTATTCAATAAGCCGAAACAGATAAAGGGCGAGCCGATTATTTGGCTAATGACTGTGACCATTCATTCAAAAACATCCTGCGGTTATAAGCTTTGGAAAGAATTTGTTCTGGGTTGAATCGAAAATATCCCGAAATTGTAGTAATTTGTCTCTTGCGTAGTATTTTCTTTGCATGTTTCTGTTTTCTTTAAATTTTATGTTTTCTTTTTGTGTACGATATGTAACATAACCTACAGATTTAGCTTCTTTAATATAGCCGCATTTTATGTTAACAGTGGTTTGCATATTATCTCATCATTAATTATTATTCTAAAATATACCATTTAAAAGTAATGTCAATATACAGACATAAATAAAAAACAGTATACATTTGATCATAAAACTTAATTTGATATTTTAAACTTGCTGTAACTTTACATAACAAATACTTACATCTTTATTTGAAACCTTTAACCTAACAAGTTTGTGTTATATTTTTTGCATTATATTTTTTGCAATTCATTTAGTAAAATTAAATGACTTGATTCAATCACCACCGCCTTGTACTTTGTATTTTTTTCTTCCGTTTCTCTAAGTAAAACTTCAATTAAACGTATAAAAACATTGACATATCGATTGACATATCGCACCACATCACAAGTGCTCCTTCGATTGTAGCAATAAAATAAAACAAATACAAAACATTTCCCATACAGTGGTGAGTGCTTGTGCAACAACATTTGTTTTAATAGTGCTTACACTCGAAACTTTTCCCATTTATAGGTATTTTAGCTTTTTTTGTTCTATAGTTTATTCGAGTATTCTTAGTTTGAGCAGTTTTTTGTAACATTTGTCAGGTTAAAGGCATTGGGCAATAACCATACACAAACACTAAAGTCGGTTCTTTTTAAATTATTTAAAGGCAACTTCAGCTAGTTTTAAATTAAAAGTATGTTAAAGTATACTTTTGCGTGTTTATGGTTAAAGTAAAGTGTACTTTTAACAAAAGTCAACTTTTTAACTATTAAAGGACACTTTTTTGTGACTATGGTTATAGCCCATTGCGTTTTTGATTACCCAAAACTTTGATAGGTTTAAAGGTACCATCATAGTAGATACATTTTTTTTTTATAATAGTAATATGATCAGTAATCGACTTAAACTAAAGCCAACATTTCATTGCTCTTCTAAATATATCAGGCAGAATGCTGAACAAAATTCTTAAATCCGATATTTTCACTACTAGACAATTAGAGAACTTTCATTTGATGCCAATGCCTACCACTTCGAAAAATATGAAAAATTACCCCTCAATCATATAATCTAATTGTTTGTATAAACGACCTAACCTAAGCTTGTAAAAATAATTCGAATGACATTAAAATGTTTGGGCGACAATTGTGAAACGTCACGTTTAGAGAAAATCCATTTCAATAAATTAATCGTTTTACTAGCTGACATGTGGCGAAAATAGCCTTCTAATTGACAATCACATTCACGAAGAAGGGTCATTATTATTACTAAATTTTTTTGAGAACGCAAAAAAGTTTAATGGGCTTATACATGTATCCGCCACCAAAATGATGGGGGTAAATTGATTTTGCCATTCCCTTTGTAACACATCGAAATATAAGTCGTTTATTTTATTTATCCAATAAAAAAAGATTAATTGGTTTATCTGGTGCAAGTTCGTTTGGATTTCTAGCAACCATACTTTACCAATAAAATAGTGATGATTAAATCATTTTACTTGAATACAACATAATTATAATCGATTCATTCACTCAAGAAATTAGTTTTAATCTGGAAACGGTAATTGGGAATTGCATAATCAAAAAGTATGAATTTTCCCATGCGATGATTTTACTGGTTTATTAAATGGGGCTGTTCGATCATAATCTCTTTTCTGAAAAAGATAAGAGTAAATAAAGAACCTATGAATGAACCTATGTGAATGATATGTTTAAGTTAAACTATATACTTACCACATTATGGTACTAAGCCTAGTTGAAACAAAAGTTAGAAGTTGAGCGTGGTTTCTTTATGTTTCCAAAGCAAGGACTTCTTCTTTTGATAAATGAATTATTATGTTATAACTCGTAAAAAGTTGTCAAAGGTTACAGCGTGTTTTTCGCCAACCTCGAGATGCTTCAGAGGCGATATGACATCAATTTCTTGAGCATAACAATAAGCATCGCCCAATGCCAAACACTACTACGTGCTGGAAAATATTTCCAATATTCACGTTATTGCTCAAGTTATGAATTGTTAAATTCGTTTCAATCTGTTCCTTGAAACATAATGCATTCTAACAATTATCGCCTTGACCGACACATAAGCATATTAGCCACCAATGATTTATAACACGCCTAAGAACATTTAAATTATACAAATTGATGTAAGGATTGATGAAATCAGCATATTTTTTGATGAAAGTGACATATTTAGAAACTTTGCATCGATAAAGATTTTTCAAGGTTGCATGAGTTTCATGAATTCAATCAAATTAGTCTGGAAAAACTACTATTAAAACATAAACAGTCGGAATATATTTCTACGAGTGCTGGGCAATTCAAATAGAAAATAGAAAAACAATTCTATGAAACTGTAGTTGTCGGTTTCAGCGATCTCAAAAATCCAAAAATTGCCAAAAAGGACTGTAAATTTTAAATAAAAACATACAAGCCAATGACAGCTCAAAAGTTCAACACCAGAGGAATACGTGTGAAATCGTAAAATATATAAAAAATTCATAAATAAATTGAAAAAAATTAAATGGTTTATCAAGTAATTTATTGTTCTGGTCTGAAAAGCAACCCCTTTGGTCACCTCTTCAGCTGTGATTTTGGATATCTATATAAATATAAGAATACCAGCAGAAGTTTGTTGCCTGTTATTAGATGTCACCACTCTCCATTAAAATGCTGATTATAGTTACAAGTCATTTTGTCTTACCGTTTCTAGATTCATAAAATATATAGTTGTGCATTTTTACCACAACTATTTTAATATTTTTAAAACTTTTTTTTTAATTTTTTTAATATTTAATAGTTTCTTTTAAGAAGCAATTAGGTCATTTTAATTTTATATAAAAATATTTAATTTATTTTTATATATTTATTTCCAATATTTCGCTATCACAATGGATAGCTTCCTCAGGGATAATATTATTATATTATCCATTGTGATAGCGAAATATTGGAAATGAATATATAAAAATAAATCAAATACTTTTTTTTTAATATTATGGTCATACATCCGAATGTAATCAGTTCTATGATGAAAGATTATACCATATTATGTTGTTCTCAATCATAATGAAAGAGTAAAAATTATGATAAATAGATTCATCATAAACATGATTGTCCCAAAATGTAGACATAGTTACTACAATCGTATATATGATTGTAGTAATCATCTGAATCGTAAGTTAACCATATTATGATATAAATAATTACAGTGACCATAACATTGTTAAAAAACTTGTAAAAATGTTGACATTTTTGTGGTAAACATGTACACCTATATTTTTTCTGCGTACAATTTCTTGTTCGCACATAAATTTGTCGTGTGGACAACTCTTGTCGATATTATTTTCTTGTTTGAACAACATTGTCATAATATTTGTTCGCACTGCGATACCATCAAATATTGTTTCTATACAAAAATACAGCCATATTTTAAAAAGTACACAGAAAACTACGAATATGAACATTTACACATTTTTTACACACCAAAGAACATGATACAACTTGTATCCGTAATTCTCCCATCGTTTTGCTTTTGTGCTCACTAATATAATATAAATATATGAACCTTTTGGTTATCCCGACCTTCGGCCAATTGATTTATCTTAGATGTGTGACCATGTGATAACAATTTGCTTTCATCTTATCTGATGCAACGAGTCGATCTAAGTTTAGATTTTAATGGTTGTTTAGTATCCGATCAATCCGATTTTTTTAGAATGTCTTTTTATGTTACAGACAGAAAATTCTAGTGCAACCAATTTTATATTTTGTATACAAAGTATATAAAGGTTACCGAATAATATCTTGTCACAAGGTGGACAAGGTATTAATCGAAAATGCGTTGGAAAGCAAATAATAACAATAACATCTTACTACTGATTGAATATAGGGTACCATAATTTCTGCATCTAATAGCATTCATTTTAAAATTTGATCTTTTATGACCTAACAGGTGGAGAGGTATCATGTTGTCGGGCTTAAACAACACATTTTTATGCTATTTCTTGCACTCCACTTGATAAAGCACTTATGGAATTTTAAAAGGTGTTGGTTGAAGGCCTTTGTATCTTTTAATGAAAATCTACTTGACAAATGGAGAAGAAAAATATTTATTCACCTTTGTGCGGCATGCCAGCCATGGAAGAGAATTCATTTTATTAATTGAATTTTTAATGATAAATCTTTTCATTGTGGCAAACATTTTTAGAAAGCTAAAAATGTTTTCTTAACATATGAGCAAATAAAATCAAGTTATTTTGGAAGCGACTTTTGAACATTAAATCAGAACATAGCTTTAGTGCTCTTCATATGATTTTTTTTTTGTCTGGCTTGCTGTTTATAACAAATGCCGCCTTCTACATGTTTCTATTTCCTTTCTATAGCTGGTGTATAAAGAGCAAATATGGGGCACTGACCCTCAGGTTATATGAAAAGAAATTTAAGGTTTAAGTTAAAATAAATGGTTTTAGTTTTACTATGTTTTAATTTATGTGCACTTTTTTGTTGTTGCTCAACTACCCCTAAACAATGCTTAATTATATTTTTAGAATTTTTTGTTATGTTCTGTTCTTACGAAAATGCTTCAGTAAAACAGTTTATAAACAAAACTTTAATATTAAACCTTTAATGAATTATTTTGCAAATTTTCATTTGTTTATTGCTGCTGTTGGTGTTGCTAATATAGTTTTGTTGCTAATAAACAAAGCAGAGCAAACGGCTTAAAAATATATATATGAACTCGTAAGTACGTAAGTCACCAAGCAGTATCGTAGGTCGTTGTAATAGCTGTGTGTATCAGAATAATACATGTTACTTCCTTTTTCGTTTAATCAAAGTTCCATAATAGAAATGCTAATATTGCCACTTCATGATATAGGTCAAAAACGACTAACACTACATAGCATTAAGTAGAATCAGTTGAACATGGCAGGAGCTGTAAAGCAGCTGAAAAGATAATTAACATCTGGGGAGTTTAGCACTAACATTCAGTAACAACTTTAGTACTGTGTGTGCAAAATGAACAAGGAAACACTAATATATTAACGAATTAACTGTGGCGAGAAAAAGTTTTGAACAAATCGAAATATTTTTATTGAATTTTTTGTTGCGCCGAAATTCAAACGCAATGAATATATTGGGTGGTATTATTGATTCGGCACGGAAAGGAAAACTAAGCGGAAAGAAATATCAATCAATATGTAAAATGTAATCATTCATTTCTGCGGCATGCCGCACTACTGTCTGTATTCATCTCTACTGCAAAAATGAAAACTACAGCAGCAATGGAGTTAATAATTTCAAATTATGCCTCCGCATAAAAACATTTTTTCCGCAATTGCGGATGAATAATTCGACCAATTGTTTAGTAATAAGTATATAATAATTTTCAAACTTAGACAAATTATAAATACTTTTTTTTATTGATTGGCTTAATTTTTTATGGATATTATACGGAATATTAAACATATTGGCAAAAATTACTTTTATATTATTAATGTATATACACTTCGTTAAGTTCGCCAAAAAGTAAAAATTTCACATTTATCTGGCACTGTACATCGGGCCAGTAGTAGTAAATTGCTAAACAAGTGTAAAATACCTAATAGATAAACAATTTCTGAGAAAAAGTGTGTTTAAATAAGCATATATTAGAGTGGCCCTTATTTTGCACTTTTGCGATTTTTTTTTAATTTTAAAAGTTTTAAATTTTGTGTCTATCATCAAAAAAAAAAAAAATTCTGAACATTTTAGTGAAATTAAATAAGGTTTGGATATTGCAGATTTTATTTTAATTTTAAATTTTGAGTGAGTCATTTTTGCAATATTTTAAAAAATATTAAAATCTTAGAATATTTTAAACAAACTACAATGCTGCCTTTTTTGAGCCTCTACAACTCTGTTCTTGTAAGGACTGTTTGGTTAAATTTCAAAAACTTAAACTCGAGTACTGCTTGGCTACACATATGTCAAATTTTTTAATGATCAGACTAGATTCCAGAGTTATCTAAAAAAAAGTTTAATTCTGTCCCACTGTGAATCATAAATCAAAAGTTGCTTGCATTTAATAAAAGAAAACAGGAACTAATAGGAACTCGGTTCTCTCCGACAATAACCGTGCAAACAATGGCCAGTGAGCAATTACCTTAATAAAATATGTTTGCAGGCTGGTTTTCCAACCAATCGTATAATTAACTATCCAAATCATCGTAATAATCAGCATAATGTTGCTTAAAAAGGGGCACGCATTATTTACTACAACATTTTAGCAAAACTCAACAGCTGCCTTAGTATGGTGGATGAATTATATATAGTAATAATGTATCGTAAACAGCTACCCGGAACAACATTTTGTGTTGCAAGGAAACGCGGAATAAATTTGATTAAAAGGCGAAGTAATTTGACAAGGAACTTGCAGTTGTGATCTGAAGAACACCTGATTTGGCACGTTATTAAATACGGCTTAGGTTATTTATTTGAAAGAATGCAACGGTCTCATGCGCTCAAAACCCTCAGTCATTATTCAAAAGCTTGTTATAGTAGAAATCAGGTCTACGTAGTTCTTAGACTCTTGAATCCCTTTAATTGTTCCCAGCTTCAGCTAGAGAAACAATATTTGGCTATTGTCTAAAGAAAGTTAAAGTGGAGTGCTACTGTAGTTCTTGTCAATAACAAAATGTTAACATTTTGTATGCTGCGCAGGTGTATCAAAACCACTGTTGCCAGTTTAGCCCTTTTGAATCTATAATTAACCTTTGGATTTACATTTTAGAGTCGAAACTTATGTTTTAGCATCTGGCTTCTTTGAGGCTTTCTATAATTTTTAAAACAGCCTTTAAAGATTTTTTTTATTTTAAGTTAAAAAAATTACTTACAATTATGTGTGCTCTCATGAATCTGGCATCGTTCGATTGTTCAAATATTAAACCATTTCAAGAACAAATAACAGAACCATTTACTTTTACCACTGAAACTAAACTGTAACTTAAATTTTAATTCATTAACATTCGCATATGAAGAGTTGTTAAAATCTTCGGCACAGTTTTTTATATACATACATAATTCTGAACAATATGTGGAATACTGGTCCACATTCCCCGCAAATAAATAAATAAACAGAAGTTATGTTTTACCTGTGGTAAATTTTTATTCACTTAAATTTTTGATAACAATAAAAACATAAATAAAATATAAAATATAACTTTTCTCAAACATTAACAAAACATAAGCAAAACAAAACATAAAATAACATAAAAATTTCTTCAGTGGCTTAAATTACTCTTATAAAAATAGTTAATATAAAAAGCTATCATATATTTTCTTAAAAATTATTACCACAAGATTTACAAAGAAAAATAGCACTTTTTTTAGGAAGACATTTGTCGTGAGCCCATATTAAATCGCATTGCAAACATTGCGACCACGTTTTGGGATGTATATCTTCATTATATGAGATATTACAAAATTCGCACTGTGTGTCCTTATTTTGCGGAGTATTTTGAACAATTGAGTCATAATCAGAATCTGTTAAGATTAGAGTAAAATCTGATTCGCTTGGAGAGGAATTACTTACATTGTGCAAATCTATTCGTTTATTTTTTCTTAAATTCTCTGTCTTAACATTTGTTCTATTTTTCGCATCATTTTTCTTTCTCTTTTGTTTTTTATTTTCCTTTATGACTTTTGATTCTTTCTTTCTTCAGGGTGTAAAATATTTACTTGTACTTGGCTGTACATCTAATGAAAAATCTGTTGAATCCTGACATTTATTTACTGTTACCATTTTCATATCTTGTAATATGTCTGCGCATTCCTTTACTTCTTTTTGAATTATTGGGCTTGAGCTTTGTGAAGTAGCACTATTTTCATTTATTTCATTTGAAGTTTGTTCCCCAGCTATAAAATCTGCTTCATCAAAAATATATCTATTGAATGGATAAATGCCCGTACACTTAAATCCATTCACAGCTATTTGGCCTTGCTGTACTTTTAGGTAAGCTTTTGAAAAAAGTTCTGCAATATCAAAGTGAGATATTTTTCTTTCATTCTCACGTACAAATTTTCTTATTTCTTCACTGTAATAAGTTTTAGGCGAACCCATAAATGTTCTATCCAGAGGCTGCATCTTGTGACTTGAATGAGAGGGTAAGGAAATTATAGTTACACCATTTTTACGGGCGAGATTCAAAAGGTCTATATTTCTAGTGTGACTATAATGACCATCTAAAATTAATAAACTTGGCTCTCCAGGTGAAGCTTTTCTTATTTTTAAAAAGTGACGAAACCAGTTAGTGAATATGTCGGTTTGAACCCATCCAGATAAATGACAGGCACATTCGGGGCGTGCTTCATGAGCTGGGTATTCAAATTTTTTCTTGGAAATATAAAAAAAGGAGGAACGAAAGATCCAGCAGCACTCATACATGTGATGACCGTTATTAATGACCCACGTTCAGCAGAAGTCATTGATCCAATTTGAAGTTTTCCCTTACTGGCGACAACTTTTGGAATTTTGGATGGAACAATAGAAAGTCCAGTTTCATCAACATTTCATATTGATGTTGCCGGAAAATTTTTCTCATTATACTTATTTTCCAAAATATTAAAACACAATTCCACATTTTCTTTCGTAAAGCCTCTTCCTCTATCAAAGTGCCGGTTGGCTCTCTCAAACTTAATTCATGCTTATGTCGTCGCATAAAACCATAAAACCAATCTTTGCCAGCACATTCCTGAATAACGGAAAATTTATTTGGAACGTTGTTTGATTTTGCTAGTTGAAAAGCAAGTGATGTAATATCTCTTCTTGTAAGACCCAAATATCGTGCCTCCATTTCTTTGGCATATTTTACCAAATCATTTTCCATCTCCTTATTCAGAACAGGCTTCCGCCCCAAATTCTCAGTGAAAGATCTGATGTTTTAGCTTTACTTTTGCACATTCTAATAGATAGTAATACTGTTACATCTTTTATACTCGAGTAGTTTAAAAGTTTTTCATTCTATTGCTTTATGTTACTTTTTATTTTTAATTTGAAAAACCCGAAAATTCGAATTAAAATTGTGTTGAATTTTTTTTAGCCGTTTTTTTAAAGGGATTTAACTTTTTCTTTTTTCTTTAAACCCCATTTAGCTTCTATGTTTCAGCTTCTGACAACACTGATAAAAACAAAACCACTGATTTTTATAAAAGGAAATTCATTTTAGTTTCTTCTTTTAGAATTTAAATATTGTTTTAATATTCCATACTTTGACGCAAATCTCGAAACTTTAAAAAAATTCTGCAACCTTCTGACTTAAACGTTATTTGATTTTTCAGCATTTGATTTCTGGACTCTTTTCTAGGTCTTAGTAGCTTTGAAAATCGAAAAATTGCAAAATAAGGACCACCCTGCTATACATATTCACTTTGTTGCGTGCGTATTTACTGTATTCTATAGTTTGGTTTTTATCTAAGTACTTCCGTTGTTTGTGTCCGTTGTATATGACTGCGTGTGTACGTTCTCCCTATATTTTTTTCAACTAGCTTCAGCTTGTATATGTGCTGATTACCCTCGTTTTTAACAGTTGGCGTTAATTGCTTTTAATGTACATTTTTTTTTAAATCTCGTCGGTACATTATTAGACCTATGGGTTTTTGTGAGATTTTAATTTAACATTTTGTTGGAATATTGAATATAAAGCTATTAAGAACGTGCGAATATATGACTTGCTCAAAAAAAGTGAACGCGAAAAGAAGTTGAGGTTTATTCTAAATATCTTAAATGTGAATTTAAAGTAATACAAAATTAGATTTTATGAAATAAATTTAAGGGACATAATAAATATATATATAGATATATTTGCTTAATGTTTTTAAATCATATCAAAGTAATTAAATTAATGGATTAACATTAAAAATGTGTTTCCTGTATTTAATGTTATAGAATATTTTAAATTAATATTAAAAAAGTAATTATAACCCAAATATGTAGGTGTGTATGTTAGGGCAAATTATAAACAAATAACATTGTTAATTCTAACTTTCAAACTATTGATGATCTTATGGTGAATCTATACTGAAGAGTTTTCTATGAACCTCTTTAATGTTCATAAGTTAATTGCCTAAATTTAATGGAAAATTTTGACTTGCTCAGAAAAAAGAATACGAACGTTATTTTTATTATTGTATTTAATACTGCACTACATCTTTCTATTTTCATGTTAGCGAAAAAATGTTCCTTTTATAGGAAGTCTAGTTAACTTATACACAGATACAGCGAAAGAATATTCCTTTCAGAAAAAGGAACAATCCAAGTCGTGTTACTGAATATGTGATATACTATAGAGAACTCTATTCCCTATATCAATAGAGCTCTAGAATAATTTTCTGCCGTATTAGTATGTTGCGGGTTGAGGATGTTTTCAATGTTGGAGCGCAATTTAATCTTATGGTACAATAAGGGTTATATTAAATGTTGCAACGATATTTCAAATTTGGGCTTCATTTTAGAACTAAAGACACTGCGAAACATCAAAAAAGGCTACAGAGTAACTAATTGAAACATCAATGGACTTTTTTTGATAATGACGCAAATGTCTATGACAAGTGGGTTCCGCCTCATTAGCACTGTAATGTCTTGTTGGATATTTTGCAGCTGTACAGCTGAGTACATAGATTTAACCCCTTATTCAAAAACGACTATAAAATTTAACAAACCTTTATTAAACAAATTTTTATATACAAATCTGTCTTAATAAACGTTTGTTAAATTTAATAATCGTTTTTGAATAAGGGGGTTAATCGTTGAATAATCCTGCGTTAGCAATTTATTAAATGAGCTGAACTGACTGCGATGGACTATCTACCAAGAAAAGAAGTAAAAAAGTATAGTTGGTCAAGCCCGACCATATAATACCCTACACCAGTTATACGAGCAAAAACTGTTTTTCATAAATGGGTGTTATATGAGATCTGTGACCAATTATGGGCCGATTATCATAATATTTAGTAGCATAACTTAGGTGCATATACAAATTACTTGCCTTAAATTTTATCTCAATATCAACATACAATGTTGTTAAATCTAGCAATGCGCTAGCAATCTACTGACATTGAAAAATTGTTAGCAAAAGGTAAATTGTCAATGCTTTTTCTTACAACGTTGTAAGACACAAATTTTAAGTTCACACGGTTGTTAGATATTTTCTGAAAAATTTTCGGACAACTTTTTAAGATCAGACAACCAACTGTACAAAGCTTGAGGTTTTAAATGGGAGCTATAACTAATTATGGACCGATCGTTATACCTATAAACTAGCCGAAATGACTTTTGTGTGTAATATATTTGTGTTAAATATTATTTGAATACCAACATTTTTAAGAAATTTATTTATTTATTAATTTATTGTCATTAAAGTAAATTTCGTGAGTGGACCTTTTTGTTAGCAATGGTTAATTATGGACCGATTTGCATAAAATTTTCACCGAGATTTTTTTTGTTTTTCGATAAATCTATTTATATGACCGATAAAGTCCACTTTGGGAGGACATTTGTATAGGGGCTAGGGCATATAATCTACCACATTTCAACCAATTTCAAACAATCGTTCTTTAACCGAAGAAACTTCCATACTAACTTTTCTCGAAATATCTATAAATCTATGACCTGTACTTTCTTACTAATTTGCATGGACATGCAGCCTGCCAGACGAACGGGCAGAATCACTTTCGGAGTTGATTAGACTATATATAAAAAAATTCTTCAATTTATGTTTTTTTATGGCTATCAAAAATTATAAAAAATTTACCTTTCTTTTCAATATAATTATAATACCGTATACGAGTACAGATGTCATTTAAATTTTAATTATTTAATGAATAATTAGAAAATTAAATTGCCTTCAATATACATATTTAATTAGTGAAAATACTTAACATAATTTTAACTTAAACGACATTAAAATATTTTGCTTAATGTAGTCCATTTGACATCAAGAAAATTTACAATAAAGTACATAAGAATTTTCAGTTAAACACTCATAATGCATTTCCGTAGTACATCAAGATATTAGTTTTCTTAGTAAAAATTGTCCTCGAGCGATATTGAATAATATTGTGTTCATTTGGAAAGAAAAATTAAAATTTTAAAGAAATATTGGAAACTGTGCCAGTAACAGCAAAGTTTTCTTTTGATACAACGATAAATGATAAGCTTATTTCTCAGCTTGTAAAATACCAGTAAATGTATATTCATTTATCTATACAACTAACTATACACTCGAACATTGTAAATGTACATGTTTTAAGTATTCAACAAATAAAACGAAACGATTGCCTGCCTGCCTGCACAATTTCATCTGGATATACAGTGACATTAACAACTCAGCATTGAAACAAATGCCAGATTGTGGTACAATGCCCTTCAACGTCAACTATTACTAAAAATACAACAGCAACAACAATAATAAGAACAACAGCTACGTCAGCAGCTACTAATATTGCACTTTACTGTCACTGACATTAATGCCGTTTAAACAATTGCCAAAGTGCTTTAAGCTGCTTTTACTAACGTTATCAATATTGTGCACTATACGAATATGTATTCGTTTACCCAACTGCCACCATTAACATCGCTGTTTACCGTTATACAACCAGCAACTCACACCACAATTTCAAAATAATGTCAGTTATATATTTTTTATTTTGTCTTTTATAGGAGCAAAACAGTATATCAGAGCATGGCAAATGAAGTGCATGACATATTAAATGAATTAAGTATTCAATCAACTGTAACTATAAGAATTACATTGATAAAATTTTATAATACAATAGTTTTGTGAAATCAGTAAACAATGAATAGAAAAAAAATAAAACGTAAAAAATAAAATGAGATTTAAAATATAAATTGTAAGTGTTTTAAATATTAAGAAAAGTTCAAAGTACATTTTAAATAATCGAGATCATTATATCCTTTTCAACAGCTATTTTTGAAATAAAGCACTGTTTATAAAAAAACGTCGTACAAATATTTTAATATTAAAAGAAAATGTGGCAATGTAACAGCTGGAGATATGGTCACTAGGACCTTCTGGATACATCAACTGGTGAACAAGCAGGTGGTAAATACCGTGCTGACAAAAGCTAGATTCAAATTTAATAACTATTAAATATATAAATTTTTAAGAAATTTTGCTG
Organism: Bellardia bayeri; assembly: GCA_950370525.1. NCBI lineage: Eukaryota > Metazoa > Arthropoda > Insecta > Diptera > Calliphoridae > Bellardia > Bellardia bayeri. The sequence continues at coordinate 81,505,784 of OX493265.1, read as the reverse complement.
TTTACAAGTGTTCGAAGAGCAATTTTGAAGAAAATTTCAATCGTGTAAATCTAGCTTAAGTAAACACCTTGACTATGGAGTGGAGATATCGTCTATACCTAGCAGTGTTGCCAATTTAGTTGTTTTGATGGTAGATTTTGACCTTTGGTTTACCTTTTAGAATACAAATTTATGTTTAAGCTTCTGTATTTTTTAGCCTTTGTTTTAAATTTGTAATGACATTTTTTTAAAGTTAAAAATATTTTATTTGCAATTATATATACATGTATGCTCTCGTCGTTCGATTGTTAAAATAGTAAGCTATTTATAGAACAACTAACAGAACCATTTACTTTTACAATTGTTACTAAAGTGCCAACTTGTATTTTAACACATTATCATCCCCACATGAAAATTTTTAATGTCCTCGGTATAGTGTTCATAGAGTTTCAAACTCCGATGCGTAAACTGGCTCTTTGAGACGATCATAAGACCAATTCTATTTTATGGGGTCTCAGTTTGGTGGAAAGCACTTGACAAGACTACGACTGATAACAGGAGCCTTACGCATTACCCCCACTGAACTGAATTCTAGTTGACCTAGTGGTAAGAAATAGGCGCATGGAAGCATGGACGTGCTACTGTCGTTGGAAGGGTACAATATCTTCCTGCATGCATTGATTATTGCACTCCGAGACCCTTCCTTCTGAGAAGCTTTGGCTTCTCTATACCGAATAATACGGAGCCAGTGGAGAGTTGGCGGCGGTGACTACATCTATGAATTTGAAATCAGGATGTCTTTCAGGATTCCATATTCCATATGGTTGTAGTGTTCTTCTGCTGAAATGTCGGCTATAAAAAGAGCAGTTAACTGACTCAGATTTAACAGAATATCAAGAAGGTATATTCGTATATATACTGATAGTCAAGATGCAATAAAGTCCCTGACAGGTGTACATACTACATCGATATTGGTCCAGCAATGCCGTACATCCTTGAATAGAATGGCAAGTCATTCAACAGTTACACTCATATGGTTGCGTGGACGTGGAGGCATAACAGGCAACTGTGTAGCAGATGATATGACAAAGAAGAACGCCATGCTAACTGATGGTGGCATTGACCATCTATGCGGTATTCCGCTTTCAACATGCAAGAAACAAAACAGTAAATCTTACTGTGAGCTGGCTCAGACCTGGTGGGCGAATGAACACACCTATACAATCACACGATTGATTTGGCCTAGGCGAACGCACGTTTTACTTACTAAAACTACAGCGCTCACAATTAAGTAACTTGGTGTCAGTTATCACAGGACACTGTAAATTAGGCTACCATGCAAGAAGACTAGGTGTGAGCTACAATAATTTTGCAGAAGTTGTAATAATGAAGAAGATGAGTAAACCGTCACTTATTTTCTGTGTCAATGTCCAGCAATGAGTACTTCACGTAACATCTTTCTGGGTCAACCATCCTTTAATAGTCTATCTGGAAAATCCGATATGAAATTAGATAGAATTCATGCCTTCATTAGGAGTAGTATTGGCTACCGCGATTTGATATTTAAATCCTTTCTGCCAAAACTATTTGGTCGTAAATGACTCGGAGTAATTACTCCATCTATTTTCTGAATATAGACTCGGAAACTTTTCCCTGTATACATTTACTTTTTGTCTATCTCTACCCATGTCCATCTCTTTTCTTCTCTTTCTATCTTTTTCAGATAACACAAAAGAACCAGCGATAAAGGACATAAGTGAGCTGTGTACTTCACTAACCTTCATCAATTGTTGAATTTTTTTTAAACTTTGTAGTATTTTTGAATATTAAATTGCACGACAGTTTTGATTTCCAGCATTGAAACAGCATTGTTTGTCAAACTATTGGTATTTTGTTAAATTGATTAATTTTTGTACATTTGTGTTTTTCCCGGTAGCTGTTTGAGCTTAATTTTTACATACAAATGTTTCTTTCATAATTAGACAGTCATTTAATTTTATTAAAACTTTTTGGTATCCGTTTATTTAATTCCACGACGAATTTGAAACCCAGTATCCACACGTATTCTTTTGGTCTCTTTTAATAACATTATTGCTTTTTTTTGTTTGTGTTTAGCAAGTATTTTTGATCTACAAAAGTTCAATCCCATATGTCCCATCTTAGCATGTTATTGTATAGGCATAATCTTTTTTGACATTTTGCAATTTTAGTTTATGTCATTTAAATGTTAATGGATGTATATCTTGTAATTCAAGTTTGTTAATATAATCAACTTTTAAGAACATCAAAGAAATCTAAATTACATGTGTACGTATACTGAAGAGTATTAAAATTTCTAATACTAAAATTACTGCAAAAAATCTTTTTCCAAAAACTCAAGTCAATAGTCAATGAAAAATAATTTTGCAAATACCATAAATTTGAAAAAATAGGAAAAAAGTTAAGGAAACATTCTGTAAATATTATTGTACCATAAGAGTAAGAGCGTCAGGTATGATGTCGGATTGTTTTTCAAACATTAGCTGAATTTTTGGTAGCGTAAATAATGTTTCTTGTATAATTTTATTTATTATATTTTAATTTTGATATTAATTATAATATTATATAAACGAACATTTTTGGGAATTCCGGAAAGCAAAAATCTCTGCTTTTCTATTGCCATGGAATTTACTATATGGGTCAATTTCAAATAAAACGCAATTTTCGTGTCCCCGCACTTTACACACTACTATTTTAGCTAAAAAAAAAACAAAAACAAAAATGTGAGAGTGATCAGCGAGGAATATGTAACAAAAAAACGTAATTCTCAAATTTGTATGTGTGTTTTTTTGTTTATTCAGAATGGTGTTTTGTTTCTCCCTCTGACTGCTTCCATACAAAAGCATGTGTCCCCCGTTAGAATTTTTAGTAAACAAAATAAAATAAAATCAAGAAAAAAGTAAATATGCAACATTTAAGGTACGGTCACACTTGTAAAACATTTGACAAAAAACACCAAATATTTCTCTACCATAATGTGACCATAAAACATTTTGAGAAAACAAAATTTGTTTTCTAGCAAACAAAAATGTCTCCAATGTGAACAGAGTGTGACCACCCTATGTCAAATATTTTCCGCATTTTTGGGCAAGTAGTTATTTTTTCTTGCAAAACTATTGTAAGAACAAATAGAGGCAAATAACAGCTGGTGAAAACAGTGTCGTCATTTTTAACAAATAAGAAAGTATAGTCGGTCAAGCCCGACCATATAACCATATATATGAGGAAGAACTATTTTCTAGAAGACGGTCTTATAAAATACACCCTAGTTGCTTCCAGCTTCGGCCAATTGAACAGTATTGTACTGTTGTTCTTAACAATAAAATTTACCAATTAATCATAACAAAAGTAGTTTCTGTAAAAATCACAAGAACTTTAATGTGTCCTTTTGTTTTATTTGAAGTGCTCAGTTACCTAGCTACCCTTTCTACTTAATATTGAATTTGATTATTCAAAACACACTCGTTTGTCTCTTATGCACAGGACAGATTAAATCCTGAACATAAGAGCCAAATCAGAGAATTAAGTATCTACATATAATTATACAAACAAAATATTTTCTAACTTATATAAGTAAGTAGGAACTTTAGTAGAGTTATTCATAATATTGTACACAAATCTACACATAAATGAATCTTATTTATGAAAATACATATTAAGATAAATATTTGTATATTTAAAGTTCAATGTTTGATGAAGAGTTATTGTTACCAGAGAGCTAAATACAATTTAATTATATTCGACATTTATAATTACAAATTAATACTTATATTTAAAGAAGATATATCATACAAATATACTTATATACTAGATATTTGAAGTATATGTACATATGTTATAGAAGTGGGTAGCATGTTCTCAGCAATGTAGTTGTCATATTAGATGTCTTGTGAGTATTTATTTCAGAAGTAAATTTTGAGTATTTTATAAATATTGATTTTTCCTGATAACTAATGTTCTTGTCAATAGTTACGTTACGTTGCACAGTGGTTTAAAAACGTTTTATTTTGGTAATAATTCTGTATCTCGGTACCTATCATAAATTAAATAAAAAAAGTTGCATGCAGTTATCACTTTCCCACAAAAGATTACACTTTACATAAAAAGTTGGACCATGTAAAACTCACCATTTTTTGTACCGAAAAAGTATTTACTCTTTAATAGAAAAATATTTTCTTCGGGACTATATATATTTATTATCCGGAAGGAAAACTTAATGCCTAAGAGTGTAAAATAAAATTTTACTTATTTAAGCCGACATAAATCAAACCGCCTTATTCAAGTTTGACCCATTTTGAAAAAAACTTAGATTTAAGTAAAAACTCAGAAATTTTTTTACTTTCACACATTAAATAATGTCACAGTGGGTAATTTTATAAAGGAATATTAAGAATTTTGGTATTTGAAAATATAAAATGGCAAAAATTATAATGCCATTTACTTAAGGACATTTGGATCTATATTATATTTTAACTTTAACTGTTAAAATTTTACACTAATTCGAATTTTATATTTTTCTTCAAGGAAAGTCAACATATTAATTTTTTTTAATTTTTAAGGTAAATGACATCCGAAAAATTTATAAAACTTTATTTTTTAGTTACGATTATATTTTTTTTATTTTACCATTACCAACCGAGACACCGAATTATTTTCAAAATAAAACATTCTAAATTACTGTGCGTTATTGCTCAAAAATATGAATAGCTTTTTAATCCTTTGATGACAATAAGCAAGTATGATTGCCCGGAGGATTTTAGTTTATATATTTGTTCAGGTAACAGAAAGTAGTTCAGTGCAAGTCTAAACAATGGTCTTAAATAAAAATAGGGTGCAAGTGGATGAGATTCATGCAGCACTAATCTATGCAAAAACATAATTTAAATATGTTTGGCAATTGACATTCCTAAAAACCGCTACAATTAGAACCTCTAAATGGAAATAAAGCAAACAGTATTCCGTTTAAAAATTATGTGGTGATGAGTCCCATATCTTCTTTTTTTCCTCCGACCAGAGCAAATTGAACAAATTTTATTTTGCGACACCTGTGATATGGACATAAAAAAATGTAAAAGTATGACCCCATCGAAATTATCATTGAGGGTACTCAATACGTCGAATTACATACTAGATAAGTATGTATCGACTATAAATCATTTAGAACAGTACATGAGGCAATTATATCGAATTTAAATATTATACAAGACATTTCGCTTAAGACAGACTCTTGTTCAAAATAATCACATTTTTAACGATTTAGAGTGGATTGCATATGCACATATATTTTTTTCTTTTTGATGTAACATGACCAAACGAATGATGCAGAAGTTCTTCTTTTTGGGGCTACTTTCATAAACAATTATCAGAATTAAGTCCCGAAATCATGTGTTGTACTGTGTGAAAATAAAACAAAACATGTGTGGTCGCCAAAGGGTTAAAACGTTTGCCAAAAATTATATACTGATTCGAAACATACTTGATGTTTTCAAAAGATGTTTGTTAATTAGATTCTGTACTCAACGTGTACAGGGCAAATGAATATAATTTAACATACGAGATGTATGTAAAGAAAAACAAGATATAAATGCATATAGAGAAGTTAAAATGTAATGATATTATTTTAGAATATTTTTATACATGGAACTGAATTGGCTATATAATGCTAACAATTATATTTATTCTTATGCACTTTTTTTGTTAAATTATATATTATAAAATAATACTGTTATCCAGTATAAAGTTGTTTAAAAATAGCACCACAACAGTATTGTAATGTTTTATTTTATTTAATGCTAAATGATTTTATATATTATCTAATTGTTCAATTTTCGTTATTTCGTATTATTTTAATTTTAAGAAATCTATCAATAAATGCTAATGTCATATTTACATATATAAAACTTTATCTTTTACTCGAACTCCATAACAGTAATAAAAAATTAGCAAAAATTAAAATATACAAACATAATATAAACATATAAAGAAAAAGTTTTCAGTAAATGTCCGATTCATTTTGAAAAGTTCTTTTTTTTTTTTTGCTTAGCAAATCTATCTAATCTATTAAAAGCAAAAACTTTTAAGTAATTAATAGTTTTTGCTTATTGAAAAGTGAAAAGAAGTTTTCAGAAAATTCAATAAAAACTTAAATAATACTTTCAGTAAACATTAAATTACACTATCAACAGCTCATTAGGCATAAAGTTGCATTAGGTACATATTTAGAAGTTATTCCAAAAGTTATGTAATGCAGATTATACTGTTAAATTAAGCAATTTAATTGAAATTCAACACGAGTATTCTACTCTTAAATTACCATCATACAGGCACTAGACCCAATTATATAATAAGAAAATTACCTTCGCTGAATAGTTATTCCTAAGCGCTAAAATATGTTTATTGTCTAAAATTATAGAACATACATATATAAGGGGGTTCATATACATATATTTCCATTATATCGACCAGATTTATTGATGCTAATTCATTGGTGTTTTTGAATAATGACAGCGAGCTAAATCAAGCCAAACCTTAAAAAAGAGTGTGATGTCTAATATGAGGCAGCAAGGTTTTCACGAAACTTATTCATTTTTGTAAATTAAGCCTTTGCTATATGTCTGGTGAAAGAACATGAAATACATTTTAAACTGTATATGTATAAGAGGTGGTCATTAGACAAACCGAGATATACTCTTGAAATATGGTTTCAAAACCAAGAATGTGAGTTAGCTATATTAGGCGATCACTAGACCAATATTATTCTTCAACTTCCTTGTTTGGTTGAAGGCAGGATGTAGGCTTGTTATATAAGACACAATATTTTTTATAACATTAGAATTAACAAACATAAACTGCGAAGATTTTGGCTTTTCTGCAGAAAACATCCAGAGTCTTTGGCGTGAATCGAACCCGCAACCCACTGATAATAGTCCGGCACACTATCACCTAGTCTATCGGGGCACCCATGTGCTGTTTTAAATTACAGAAACAATATATATGAAGAATTTACTTTTCGATAGAGTACATTTCTATAAACCGAGTATATTCAGATAAAGACTCTTAACACAAATTTATCAATCATTAAATTGATAGCTAGATAGTCCAGGTGTCATAGCTATCGAGTATATAAATTACTTATTGGATTATTTTAATCCGTAATTAGGGTTTAAAATAAAACCAATTCTTTATTTAATTTAATTTATTTATTTAAATTTAAAATTATATTATACTAGTTGCATTATTATCCTATTATTCTTTAAACGTATTGGATTATTATCCTTAAGTACGTTTTATAATTATTATTTATTAAAACTTTAGATTGTTGCAATATAAGAACTTTTCTGTTCGACTGCCAAAATCTGAATGTTCGATTATGATTGTGCATGCCTTGAGTTGTTTACTTAAGTTGTAACGGTCATTATAACAGCAATAATATCATAGATCTTATTATAACATGTTTTGTTCTATTAATATAATTGCTTATGCTTGTTTTATTAAATCATTATTTAAATTCTTTTGATTTAATTTAAAAAAAGGAAAATAATATACATAATATTGATATTGCTTAAAAGTTAAGTGTACATACATATATATAATGTATAACTTATATGTATACTTGTATACTGAGAATGTGATTGTATTATACTTGTCAAGCTACTATAAATTATAATAATTGTCTGGGATGGCGATATATTTTACAATTACACTTGAGTTTTGTTGTTTGTGGTCAAAATCCTGAAGAGTCAACAAGAAGATCCACAGGGTGGGGTCCTGTCGGCAGTTTTGTTTCACTTCCACCTCTCTAAGCTCCCCACAAGGTGTGGATGTAATTTTCTGTGGCGAGTGTTAATATTGTTGATGAGCTTTGCCTATGAAAATGATTATTAACAATTTCCCCACTGCAAATACTCTGCAGTTAGCACCAACAAAGTCACCGGCAACAATAATCACAACATGGAGGAAGGAAATTAATCTAAATTTAAAATCTTGGGTGTCACCTCTTATAGTATTTTTAACTCCTCAACACACACATTTTTATCGCAATTTGTAGTGTAAGTTTGAAATGACACTCATAGAGACGTCACCAATTCCACGGTAGCTGGATACAAGTTAAAATAATGTTTCACCGTATGAATGACATACAAGGATATAGTTCAAACCCGACAGCAGGCGCCAAGAACAGAATTGTTTCAGTTCAACATAGGTATCTGTCTTTCAGCCTAACTTTACGGCGCACTAAAATGCGGCTTAGCTCGGCTAACTGTATTGTACATCCTGCAAGAACACAATAATATATGGTTTGCAAAGAGCATGAACTTGCAGTTTATTGTACTATCTATGGCTCTGTTGTTTCAGTAACAGCATCTAGAGACAATTAGGTTACCCGAAATTTGTTGCTCTAACAAACATCAGTCAATTAACCAACTGCCATTCTCCCCGCTTTGGGTACCAACAACAGCACTTGATTTAAATATGCCTCACCAATTATCAGTTAGGGTGCTTTTAAATTATACCCATGTTACTAGATAGACACTCTAGTCAGCTTCAAATTACATTGGTTGAAAACATTAAAACTCTATCCAGTTTGAAGCTCGTGCAAGCCCATCTCTACAATGTATTATAATAGCGCAAAGGTGATGAAATTACACTAAAATAAACTATCCACTTGGAATAGGCGCCGAGAGCCGTATTATAACAAGACCATTTTGGCACTTATAGAAATTAACATATGCCCATCTTGTTGTCAAGTTCATAATGTCGCTGTCCAGCCAGAGCACTACGTCAATAAGGTCAATGAATCTATGGAATCAACCGGTCGAAGTAGCACAGTTATTTGGATTTGATCTATATGCATATCACCGGTAGTAAATATTGTAAAATTATTTATTCTGTTACGATTCATAATACAGTATGGATACAACATAACATGAACTTGTATTGGTGATTAATTGGCGAATATGATTGTTATGCAAATCAATATCAGTCTTTTTACTACATGCATCATATAAATGTAACATACAAAGAGCTCATTACGATAAATTAGACAAATTATTCCAGTTAAGCAATGGTAGCATTAATTTCGTAAAACTCTTTCAATGTATTGGTTATATATAATAGAAGACAATTTTAGACACATTTAACGATTTCTGTACATAGTCCTAGATCTTCAGCTGCTTGGATCATCAGAAAACTATGGGCCTTATTAAAACCATTTGTTTTTGTCAGTGATAACATATTATAAATATTTTCTTAAATTTATCGTTAATAATTCAAGTTTTCTCAATATCCCACATACCGAATTTCAGCGGACTATGCTTCTGACAATATTTGATTGCCATTTCGCAGTAAGTTAGAAAAGATAGCAAAAAATTTGCTTAAAACTATTGTCATTATGGTTTTATAGTTTGAATATATGTACATATATTTTGTTATTACTTACAAACCAAATGTAAACTCTTGTGTGTCAAATAAGCATGTACGGTTGTATAAAAATGTGTTAGTTTTAAAAGTTTTCGAGCTGTAAAACCACAATAAAGTAGCTGCAATGTCTGCATTTTAGATAAAACTTTACGTTTTTTTTTTTCTCTTATCCACATTTTCACAATAAACTTTGTTGTTGTTGTTTTGATTTCTTAAAAAAAAAACATTCAGCCAGCCAGCCAACCAACCAACGCATAATGCATGCTGTGATGATGATGATGATGAGCAATACTGCTGGTAAAGTAAGTTACGATGTAAATTATGATGATGACTACGACTATGATCTGTGTGGTTGCTGCTGTCTTGTGTCATATAGGACATGCAATACGTATACGACACAGAGAAAAAGAAAACTCTAAAAAGCGCTAACGAAAGCTTAAGCATAAGAATCTATAACAACTTTTTTCTTCTATTGCTCATAAACCAATAAGGGTTTTGTGTGTGGGTGCACACTTGTATTCTTCACAATTTTCTTCTTTCCTCTGCTGTCTTTCTCCCTCTCTCTCTCTCACTCTCTCTCTGCATCTTTGGCTTAATGTAATGATGACGATGTAAGTAAACTTTATATTATATTTTTATTAAACCATATTTGACTTTGGAAAAATCATAAAATCATGAATAGATATTCGTACAGATGAAGGCGGTGTTGGTATGGTTATATAAACCTATAATATAGTAAGTAGCAAGTGTAATGTATATTTTGTGACTTGATAAAAGTTAAGTAATACTAATTACACATAAGAGAATTATATGGTGATGGGTATTATGGGCTTATGGGATATTCAAAATATTTAGTTTCCGACTTGTTTTACTTTGTTTATTTCTTTGTTTTATTGAAAAGTTTGTTAAATATTTATAGTACTTATACGAGTGTTCTTAATATGTTAATAATTATAAGCTTATCTGCATATACTCACAAGAATTGATATGTATTAAATATATAAATACAATTTTTAGTTTAATATTCTATTTAAAATCCAATGAAGCAAAATAAAGCGCAGTAGTGATAGTTATGGAATTGTATATAAATATTTAGTCCAGAATTCAAAGGTTGTAAAGCTTGTAAAAAGTATACAGAATATTAAGAAATTAAACATAATTATTTGCCAAATTAATGCATTAAACTAAAACTCTAACAAGATGATTAGAACTGGTCTTTAAACAAGAACTTTGTTTTCCAATATAATCAGGACTATCACAAACTTCTGACATCCTACTTGTTGACATATCAGTAGTAGTAGCTTTGGAAATGGTTAGGTGAATTAAAGTTTACTCGAAAATCGCCTTAAAACATTAAAAGTTCACTACTCATAGTTTATATAGTTTTCTATACACAGAAAAAAAAATGAGTTTCAATTAAAATATTTGTGGAATCAATTAAAAATTTAATTGAAATCGGACCTGTAAACAAAATGATAGTACCAATTAAAAAAAAATTGAGATTTAATTGAAAATATCAGAAAAATCAAAAAAAGTAATTGAATCAATTAAAATTTTAATTGAAAATTATTTTAAAATCAATTAAAGGTTTAATTGAAAAAAAACACGATTTTTTTTCTGTGTATGCAGGCTTTCAAGGTCATTATTGTAATGTAAATAAAAGTTCACTGTGGACATGAATCAGTAAATATTACATAACATCGCAGAGTGGTTCAAGTTTCTAAGGAAGGCGGTCATACGTAGTTTACTCAGCTATAGTCATCAAAATTAATATGAATGTTTATGTTTGCGGTATTTATGGGCCAATTAGGGTAAAATATGAATAAAAAAAGTCGTTAAATATAAAATTATAATAATTTATTTACACAAATATATTAGTTATTAATTAAAGAAAAAATAATAAATTTTATAAAGGCAATTTGTACATTATTTTCAAAAACTTAACATACGTAAAGCCTCAGGGGATAGCATAGACATTGTAAAAGATGATGACACCGATCAATAACTACTTGATCTAAGCCAGTTATTTCAGCTGATATAGCTGAATTCAAAAAAAAAGCTCTTGCAGTGTTTGCTTGAAAGCGGCATAAGACGGCAACATAGTTAATACCTTAAGGAAAAAAACGTCGTAAAAAAATATACGTGAAAATTGATTTGTCGTGAAACCGCTTTCCGCAAAATACGTTTTGCTGATACAATTTTTAAATACATAATAACAACGGTAAACACCTTCAACTTAAATATCCATTGTAAAACGAAAAGTCAAAAATGTGTTTTTCTTTGAAAACACGCACTAGAAATTAACTTTATTAGCACTGCTGAAAATGATAAGGAAAGTTGTTTTGATTTGTTCACTTCCGATGAGTAGTACCACTAATAAAGAGTATTAGAGCGAACTAAGGGTAAAAAAATCGAATATCGTCATTTGACCACTATGTCCTACTAATGAACCACTGTGCATCGGTAATATTTTTGTCGAAGCATTTGAGTCGAATGGCTTTCTACATTTTGTACAACCATCAATCCGAGTTCAGCCAAGATGAGTTATCATAGTCGTGTGACACAGTGTTAAAGATCCGAACTTATCTACAATTTTACCCCGAGTGAAATATGTCTTGGTGTTTATGTCCATCACATTGACGCCTAACAATTCTGGGGAGATAAATAGCGACACCGGTGTCACATGAGCTTTTACGGTTAGAGTTTGATTGTTTCACGCCTCTATAAGATCTGTTAAAAGTTCGGGGACTTGTGTCTAATTTTACTATTGGGCTGCATTGATAATTGGTTGAGGTCTTTTCGGGGTTCAAGTAGGGGATGTGGTTGATATCCGAAGCGGGCAGAATGGCAGTTGGTTAAAATACTGATGTTTGTTTGAGCAGCAAATTTTGGTTCACCAAATTGTCCTGGGCGTAATAGCTGAACTACAACAGAGCCATTGAAAGTACTAGTGACACTTAACTGGGTGCTCAGGATATGTGTTGGGAATTGGGGAATTCGTTGCAGTTGTTGTGTTGACGATCCGCCTTTGCTTAAGGCAACAGCAGTAAATTCTAATTTTCGTCCTTGGCAATGATTAATGCAGTTTTGCTATAGCTGCTTTTCTAGTAATTGTTCTGGGTCATGTTAACTGATTAAACTACGGATGGCAGGGATTAGATAACCCAAGCTCTTAAGCAAGGTGGCTCTTTACAATGATCGTTACAGTCTTGTATGGAAAATTTTCTATATGTATATTCCTGGTAAGTTCATACAAGTATGCTCTTTGCAAGTTATATATTATTCTTAGTGGTCATACAAGTGGTGGTGGTAAACCTAGTTCACCCTGTGTTTGAGTGCGCCTTGCGGTCTAGATACCCACGTTAAACATAAACACATCTGTCCACAATTTATCACATGCTTGAATGCACTCAAGAACAACTTGCTGTTTTTTCTGAAAAAATAAGTTTTTTCTTATGAAGCCCACTTTCATTATTCCAGAGACGTAAAAAATGCCGCAGTTGGGCTCCTAAAAATCTAAGAAAAATTATTGAGAAAGGTTCCTTTTATAGTGGTCTGGACGTATCATATGGTCAATTGGAAAATTCGGCTGCAATGATTAATGCTATCAAGAGATATTAACTATTAACTGTAAATTTACTCCTTTTTTATTACATACAAAACACACAACTTCACTTAAACCTTAATGGCAATAAATACATTTTCATATTTTACAATTTAAGCTACAAAATGAACAATATAAATATAATAAAAAAAAATAAATAATTTTCTGCACTTCCGGATTTTGATTTATTTGCAATTTGCAATAAATTCACTTGAATGTATTTTTATAACTTCCTGTTCATTTGAAAGCTTTAAAGCTTCATAGGATATTAGTTGTGGCAAAGACACTAACAAATATTTGTATTGCTTAGCTCCTTACGTGCTATACAAAGAAATTTTTTATGTTTTTTTTACTTTGTTGAAAAAATAAATTTGTTTTATGTTTCATAGAGTTTTCTTTATATAGCTATTTATATGTATTATACTCGTAATCTAATAGGTTTATATAGATGTATTGACAAAATTCCAACCTTTTGGCAGTTGTGATATCAAGTATTTCATGTTTATACATACATAAATTTATTCTTATGAAGAGTAAAGAATTTTTATATTATTAGAATACATGCACATATACATACTTACTGTAAAATTAATTTCAAAATAAAAAATTGTATCATAATGTGTATAAGTTTTTGATACGGATCCAATATGATGAACTTGAAAATATGACAGAATAACTATAAGAAATAATATATTACTATTTTCTATTGCAAAAACATATTATTATAAAATTTAAATGTACATTGAGACATACATTTTCATTGTTCACCTGCAATCCGGTCGCATAAAGGTTTCAATATTTATGTAACAAAAAATGCGATTAAATTCTTTTGAAAGTAAAATTTATACTCACTTCATTATACTTAATTTCAAAAGCTAGATAAATAAACTAAAATTTTTTCCTCTCATAAAAATCCGTGGTTTATTTTTGATGGATTACATTAACTCTTGCCCACGATTTCCATCTAACTGGGCTTCTTCGAAATCGCGTATATTTTTTGATTGTCCTTAATTGTGTTATTGTCCGAAGCTGATAACAATTATGGGGTTCATATATATGTATTTATATTACGTCGACTTGGAGGGTGACGACGTCTAAAAAAAGTTGAAGAGATGGAGTTCTCTTGTCTTGTTACCAAATTAGTCCTTTGTTGTTTTTATATTTTCTGCTGTCACCAACTAGTTTCGCTGCATAAAATAATAATCCCTATAGCTGCTGAAGATCCACTTTTATATATTTTTTTTCATAATAAAACAAAGCCCTGGTTCTTATGAGAAATCTTGATATATAAACCGGTTCTAAAGAAAGTATTAAAAAAAATAACCCATTCTAATTGAAAATAGAACACATTATTTTTATAAAAACTATTGAGATAAGAAATTATTATAAAAAAATATAGAACGTAGACCCGGTTATTTTAAATAATATTGATGCTTTCATCAGTTATTTTAGAAAATATTGAAATAAGAACCGGTTACGATAGGAAATATTGAAAAAAGGATCTGTTCCAATAAAACTATAAGAATAATAGAGAGAAAAGTGAAAATATATTGAAAAACAAGCTAGAGTGCAATATTCGGCTGTGTCAAATCTTTGAAACATAGACGGACATATATACGGACATGGCTGAATCGAGAATTTCATAAGGATCAAGAAAATATATACTTTATTAAATCTCAGATGAATAATAACATAGTTTCACATGGAATGATAAACGTAATATACCCTCATTCACCACTCTTGCTGGTGAAGGGTATAACAAATTTTAATAATAGAAAGTAGGTATTGTATACACATTGTTGCAGCATTATACATTCTTCTCTATTTTATGTTTTTTTTTTATTTCTGTCTTTATAGCAATTTATTGTGCTTTGACAAAGCTTTCAAAAAGAAATTTTCAGTGTTACTCAATTTTATATATAAAATACATTTCTGTATAAAATGTTTAATACACATTCAATGTTTACAAACATTTAAATTAAAGCTAAACCGTTTTAACATGGAATTGTAACGGTATTATACCCTTTTTATGGTCAATACCCCCTGTATACATACATATGTATATAGGTATGTACATGTGTAAGTTTGAATGTTGATAAAACGTCAACGTATTTAAATCAATGACACTTTATTTAATATAGTATTGTGTTGACAGTTGTATTGACATTTTTCTTAATTTTTTTTTTTTATTTTATATTTTTATTTTTTGGTCTTTACGTTTTGTTTGGTATTATTATACCCTACACCACCACAGTTTGGAGGGTATATTGGAATTGTGCTGATGTTTGTAACGCCCAGAAATATTGGTCCAACACCCACCTTAAAGTATATACGTAGATCGACTGAGAATCACTTCTTGAGTCGATTTAACGATGTCCGTCCATCCCTTCGTCTGGGTGGCTTTCCATGTAAAGCTTGTGCGCAGAGTACAGGTCGCAATTTTGAAGATATTTCAATAAAATTTGGTACGTGATATTTTTTCGGCCCAAGGACGGATGGAGTTGAAACTGGTGGAAATCGGTCCATTATTTCACTTGGCCTCCATACAAACGTCCTCTCGACGTAGGAGTTTAACGATCATAAATATTTGAATTATGAAAGTATGCAAACAAATTTCACCACAAATGAGTTATAAAAGAAGCTAAATCACATCTACAAATTTTGTTAAGATCGGTCAATAATTAGTTGTAGCCTCCATATGAGGCACACATCCGAAAATCACTTTAAAGAGCATAACTTTTTTAAAACTGTTGGTATCGAAATACTATTGAACATAAATATGTTTCGTAGACATACATATAATATGGTAGCATTTTATGATGATCGGTCAATAACAAGTCATAGCTCCCATATAAGGCCCACTTTCGAAAATCACCTTAAAGATCATAGCTCTCTCAAAAATGTTGGTATCCAAATAATATTGTATACAAATATATTTCAATAATACGGTACAATTTTATTATTATCGGTCCGTAATAAGTCGTAGTTCCCATATAAGGGCAACTTCCGAAAATCACTTTAACGACCATAAATTGATTTTATAATTTATTTTTACAAGCAATAAGGTCACTTGAATTTTATCTACAATTTTTTTATTTATTTATATATATTTATTTCCAATATTTCCAATTTTTATATAAAATTCAGAAAGAAATTATAAAATATTGAAAAGATCAAATAAACGAATGACCATAAATTTCTTAAAAATGTTGGTATCCAAATAAAAATCAACACAAATAAGTTTCATATAACCGGTGGTTAAATTTCAAGGGCCGATGTTGATTTTGAATAAAACACAAACTATTTAGGAAATTATTGTAATTTTATTTTATTATGATATATTGGTATTACTCAATTATGTATGGAACAAAATATCGGCCAAATACGCGCCGCAACCACGGCGGCACACCTCCATCCGATGGTCCAAATTTTCGATGACCCTGAGGCATAATGGAGGTTCTATGCCGTTAATGTGCCGAATTATCTTATCCTTTAGCTCTTGAATTGTTGCTGGCTTATCGACGTACACCTTTTCTTTCAAATAACCCCAAAGAAAAAAGTCCAGCGGTGTCAAATCACATGATCTTGGCGGCCAATTGACATCGCCATTACGTGAGATAACACGGCCATTGAATTTGTTGCGCAAAAGAGCCATTGTTTCGTTAGCTGTGTGGCAAGTGGCACCGTCCTTCTGAAACCACATATCGTCCACATCCATATCTTCCAATTTGGGCCATAAAAAGTTCGTTATCATCTCACGATAGCGAACACCATTCACAGTAACTGCCTGACCGGCCTCATTTTGGAAAAAATACGGCCCGATGATGGCGCCAGCCCATAAACCGCACCAAACAGTCACTCTTTGTGGGTGCATTGGTTTTTCGACAATCACTCTTGGATTCTCATTCGCCCAAATGCGGCAATTCTGTTTATTGACGAATCCACTGAGGTGAAAATGTGCCTCATCACTGAAGATGATTTTCTTCGAAAATTGATCATCCTCTGTTGCCATTTCTTGCCACCATTCTGCCCATTCACGACGTTTGGAATGGTCAAGAGGCTTTAGTTCTTGAGCCAATTGCACCTTGTAAGCGTGTAAATGCAAGTCTTTATGCATAATGTTCATCAACGACGAGCGTGAGAGGTGCAATTGTTGGGCACGACGACGAATTGAGGTGGACGGCTCTTCAGCCACACTATCGCGAACAGCAGCAATATTTTCTGCAGTACGAGCTGTACGAGCATGCACTGGTGTTCTCACATCTTCTACAGACCCGGTTTGCTCGAATTTTTCCACGAGTTTTGCGATTGTACGCACATTTGGACGATCAAATTTACCAAAAAAATCACGAAGTGCACGATATGCATTTTGATTTGAACGCCCATTTTCATAATAAGTCTGGATAACTTTAACACGTTGTTGGTTCAAATTGAGTAAGTCTGAAATAGAGAAATGTCAAATAAAATTCGGAAAAAAGCTTGGCGTTTAGGTGTGGTTCACATTCAACATCGGCCCTTACAATTTAACCACCATTTATACAGAAATGATGACACCTAATTTTATAATGGTCGGTCCATAATTCACTTATAGGACCCTCTATGTAATTCACTTTAACCTCCATAAATCTTTTTAAAATATTTATATCGAGATAAAGTTTAACACATATAAAATTTATAATCATAGAAATCATGGAACTAAATTTTGGGATGATCGATCCATAGTAAGTAATATCTCCCATATAGCGCTGGTTTTTGAAACACTTTTTATACATATACTGGGTGTAGGGTATTATATGATTGGACTTGACTTACTATATATTTTACTTGTTTTGATTCTCATTTGAATTTATTCAGCCAATGCTAATTTTCACTTCACTTAACATTTTTAAAAATTTGATGAAGGTTGTTGATGTTGGCGTTTATTACAAACTCTAATAACAAATACATCTTGTCAAATGAACATGACGTAATAAGAAATGGTGTTTGGATTTATGAAAGGGTAAATTTCTTATGTAGTTTGTAATAAATCATTAAAATTAAATTCCATTCAAGTAGAATTGTATCCTGGTGAAATCTTGTAGAATTCAGATGTTTTTTAAATGGATCATTTTATAAATTTTCTTATATGATATTATAATGTACATACATATAGTATATTTAAATATGTTTATGTTATAAAAAGTAAAATAAACACACACATACATACATACAAAATGGCGTTTAAAAATTTCGCTTGTTTGAAAATATTATTAAATGTGTAGGATCAGGAAGATACCTCAAATTTGTTATCACTGAAATAAATAGAAAAATATACTTAAAATGGAAGGTAATGGGAATTTTTTTCAAATACCATTCTATATTAGTGATTGCTTTGCTTTCTTGTAGATACACATTTTCTGAAAATCTTTTGTTCTCTGTTTCGGGCTTATCGACGTAGACTAGCGACACTTTAAATATAAATCACTTAACTGCTGACAAAATGGCCGCCAATTAAAAAAAGTGTTGCCAACTTAAAGTACTATACATAAAAAAAAACTCCATATAAAAGTGAATATACATATAATATAATGAAATGTATTATGAAATAAAAATTAAAACGGTTATATAAGGTGTATTTTGTTATTTTTACCAAATTATCATCAGTTTCGTTGAGTACATTAAGTGACATTATGTGTTTCATGTTATTATAAAACTCCCACTTGTTAACATATACAACTTTAGCACTGTGACCACTTTTTTCTTTTTTTGTTTGCTTCTTGACCAAAGTGTGTTCCGAGGTCGTGCAATTTACTTTTGACCTTTGCTTCGGTCGCTGCTATATCTTTGGCTATTGTGTTAAAATCGTTTTGTTTTTTAATTTTATTCTATAGTCTTTTGAGGCCGTTTCCCGTAATTCAGGATATATATCTGTTTTTTTTAAGAGAAGTCAAATTCAGGCAATTATTATGCCTATATATAATTGCGTTACTTTCTTTAGAAAGGGAATATGTTGAAGAAGTAAAGATGGTGAAAGAAGAACGTTTTTATATCATAACTCTGCAATTGCGCATTATGTTTGTTTTTAGTGCAGCATTGCAGCACCTCTGGTGGTGAGAAGGCGCATAAATGTTAAAAGCTTAATTTTATAGCCAAGATTTAATTATTTTACTTTGGTGGCGTTTCTATTCCACCGAAGGAGGGCGCTGTGATAAATATTAGTCATGATAGATTGAAAACTAATAATTATCAGAAACTGATGCTGTTTAAGTTGCAGCGGCTTGGAATCGCACACGGACTGCAAATACCAACTCATGCTTAATGATCAATGGTTTTGCAATTACCAAATGTGTATTTTCGTTACTCCAAACGAATTTATTTGTGTCAACTTTTATAAATCTGCAAACATAAATCTCAAAAAATACAACTTAATGAGAATGGTATTCTTTTCTGTTGTCAGTTTTGATTCGGTTTTTTTCCAGTTTCTCCCAACAACGAACACGTGTGTGCAGATAATTGCTACAAGTCGTAACTTCTGGTAGTCGACTTTTAATACGTGTTTACATGACAAAAACTCCTGGATATCACTTCTGGAAGCAACTTCCGCTAGAAAGTTGTTATTGAATTTTGTTAAAACTATGTCGTAAAGAATCTGTGATTTAAAATAGCACTATTCTGATTTTCACTACGATTTGAATGTTTACTTGTATGACGGATTTGCAAATCAGCATATATAAGCTTTTTATTGGGTTTAGAACTGTGTCAGATGTTTGCTTGTTTCGTTTTATACTAACACTTACAGTACTTTTTAAAAGCTTTAGCTTTTTTGCTAAATTTTTCTCAGTACAAATATATTGTACTGATAATTATGATTAATTATGCTTAAAAAACAACCGAAATTGTTGTTGCCGGAAGTATCAGAAATTATTATATGTGAACATTGCCTTAATGTGTTGTGCATTTTTAATGAAATTGGACGTTTTTGCAGAGAAATTCCTAAATCTCTGAGTACAGTTTTATAAACATAACATTATTGTTGTTTTGCTTTAAAGTTCTAATTAACAAAACTTAATTGTCAAATATTTGAATATTCATTCTTCCTTTATATTTATAAAAGTTGTAATTTGTTTCACGCCGCTTTTAACTTTGTGTCTGTACATTCTAACAACCTTTTCTGCTTTGTAAATTTATATATATATTTTTTTTTTTGTTCTACTTTTATTCCTGTTTCTGGTTTGTATTTTTCTTTTAACTTTATAAATATGTGTATGTATTTACAACAGTAAATATGTATGTATGTCTTATCACAACCATGCCGCCGCAATATTTGTTGGGTTTATGTGGTAAAACCATGTCTGGTGTGCGGTTTAAAGCCCTTTTCAAAGTCAAAATAGCCAAAGCTTATAAATTAAATGGTCGGTTGAATATTTTTCATAAAATTTATTTAGCAATTTATATTGTGGAAGTTCCTTTTTTTCGCCTTGAAATGAATTTTGTATAAATAATGCATTAAACAATTGTATAAAGGTAAAACAAAATGTTTTTTAGCCATAAATATAATTTACTATAGAGATTATGAGAGCTTCTTTTAATTAGCACTGTCTGCTACAAACGTAAAACAAAAATACAAGCCAACAATTTTTTTGTGGTGTTTTTTGGTTGGTATTATTAAAGAAAAATAACATTAATTAATTTAAGGAAACTAATTTGGTAGGTTTTAATTAAAGGCAACAAACAGTTTGATTTTTTAACAGAGTTTCATTGAAAATTAAAAAATTTTTTTTTAACCAAACCAATGAAGATGAGTTTGTTTTAGTATTATCATCACCCATGAAATTATTCTGTGCTTAATTTTTAAGTAAATCAATACACAAAAATCTAAATTGTATTTCCTAAATGTAAAAATTCTCATGGAAACAAACGTTAATTGTTCTATATATAAGCAACAATAAAAAGTAATTACAAACATTACCCAAAAAAATTTAAATTTAATTGCTCAATATCAAATTAAAATTCTATTGAATAACTATATAACTAAATTTCTATTAAAATGTTTGAAATGTTTCATCAAAATATTAAATCAATATGTAATTTTTTAAAAGGGAATTTTGTCAATAGAAAAACATTAACACATTTAAATTAACAGACGAAATAATGAAAAGCTAAATGAATTTAATTTAAATGGGTTGAATTCCTGGAATTTTTTTGGTAAGTTAAAATAAAATGTGAAACTAAATTATTGTGGTTTGTTGTCAATAATATTAAAAAATATGTAAAATTATATTTATGAAATTAATCCTTATCAAAATGGTTAGAATTTCTATTGTATTTGTTTTTATTTTCGAATTTATTAGAGTTTACAATAGTATTGCAAATATTTTAGTTTAATCCTTAACCGAATACCAGGGCCTGTTTTTTTACGTATACATCTTAGGCGGTGACCCTTAGATTTCTATGAATTCCTTAATGAAGGTGTTTTGTACAAAAAATTTAATCTTAAAGAATTTTATAACTATATATTTTATGTTATATATAAAAAGCAGAATCAATTTGTTTGTTCGTTTCAGAAATTAGTTTTTTAGTGTTGTGTTGGCAGTTAACAAGTGTATATTGTGTGTTACAATGCGTACTGAATTAGATATAGTCTTTGAAACAGTTCTGACCGTAACTATAATGGCAGATTGGCAGAGGCCAATGAAATAGAAAACGAAATTCAGAATGAGGTTGATGGAAATGAAGACGATGCTTCTGATATTTGGAGCGAGTTAGAAGTTGATAATGTGATGAAGATTTTTAATTTAAATCCATGCAAAATATAAAAAGTCACAGCTAGGCCGTGAAGTTCGCTTATGTGAACACATAAAATACTCAAATTAAGCCTTTCAAAAGTTCTTGCACTTGCTCAGCGATCTGCAAAGCATAATACCAAATTAAAATTAATAAAATTGTTGGCCAATATTAAATTTATATGAACTATAAAGAGCTCAGTGCACAAAAGTGTTTAGAGTAGGTATTATTATGAACATAGGCGGTTAAATGGTTTTATTGATAGCTCCTGATGCAATCAGATTTCTGAATTAATAAGCAGCTGGTCAGCGACTTAATTTTATCTCAGTATATTCCATCGAACAAATATCCATATGTAAGTATTGATTACATTATTTTGAAATACAACCCATTAGGTATGAATAATCAATTTGCACCAAAAATTTTAGAAAAATTGCAGTAAGCACTCGTGGCTGAATATGTATTCAGATTCCTTTAAAATTTCTACACTGCAATAATATCTATATATTTCTTTATTATAGTTTATTTGACCTTTTTTTATTAATAATATAGTAAGCTTGAAGTCTTTTTTTGATAAAATTTTAACCCTTATGTGTGCACCAAGCTACCCGGGTACCTTTGGCGTTTTGCACTTGTTAACTTGTTTTTTGTGACATACAGAGTTTGCTAAACATATCCAGAAATATACCTAAAAACAAAAATCCCCATCATAATTAACAGCTTTTTAAGCAAAGACTTGAATCGTATTGTTAAATATGAAAAAAAAATTATTAGCAAACAAAAAAAACAGTGTAGGAAGTACTCCACTTTTGGATGTTCCTCTCAATAAATTTTTAAATTCTCGCTGCTTCCTTGATGTTTTTCAACATTTCTTACTATAACGCTCTTCATTTGAACTGCTTGGTGTTGAAGAGTTTGTTAAATTGTGATAGTAAGAGTGCTCTAGGAGAGCTTTAGATAGGCATATTGTCGTCTTGTTTATATGTAAAGTGATGAGTCTTTCCAAGGTTTTAAACAGGAAGGATATGTTGGTCGAAAGTTTTTTTTATTTTCTTGCTATATTTGGTAATGAATCATTGTTCAAATTATATCCAGCAGCATGAATGTTTTAATATTTATGAGACAAAAAATTATTTGTTTTATTTCTATTTATTTGTTGTATCTTGATTAAAAAAAACGAACTAACAATAAGTATTTCAATTCTTATATCTAATTAACTTTAATTATAAGTTCAGCCAGTGTCGGACGAAAGCTGTTTGACTATTGTTAATTGTATGTATTAAGTTGGCATTCTTCCTTCCTGCCTTCGATTCAAATCCACCAAATCTCTTTTTCTGCTTAGCCAAATATAGCCACTATTATTTAATGTTTTGCCGGCTAAAGGGTTTGGATGTACTTCAAACTTTTTTAAGTATTTTTGTTTTGCAATTACCTGAATCTTAGTATTTAGCATATTATTCGAATTTTTTATATACCAGGGGCAATTGTGATCATTTGTAGTAATTTTTTTGGCTTCTTTGAATTATGAAGCAGTTTCCCATAGCTGAAATCAATAACACCATATATAGGTTTTATGATTGAGTTATAAGGTAGGAGCTTACAATCTAAACTAAGCTTAGAGTTTCTACCAATAAGCCAATTAATTTGGATTAATTTCAATTTAATTTGAGTTAATTTTGGATTTATATGGGATTTCCATGAGAGGCAATGAACGAGGTGTAAATACCTCGGATTTATTGCTTGATTATTGATATAAATAGGAGAGCATGATTCTCTATGCAATGTAAAAGTTATGTGTGTGCATTTCTGTTCATTAACTTTTATCCTCCATTGCTTTAACCATTGCTTTATGATTTTGTAGGTAACGAGGTGCATCTTCAGGATTTTCATGAGCGCTTAGGACAGCAGGATCATCAGCAAATGTAGATGTGTAAGTACAATTGTGTGTTGCCATATAAGATGTATTTATCAAGTATAAAAAGGGTACCAGTATACTTCCTTGAGGTAATCCTGCTTCAATAGGTTGTGTGGAGCTTAAAAAATCTCGTTCTTAAAGCTTACATGTTCGACAAGCTTTCCAGTAGCTTATGTATGTTTACGGGTAAGTTTATTTTCATCTTGTATATTAGACCATCATGTCACACTTTATCAAACGCTTGAGAAATGTCGATAAAAGAGCAGAATAATATTTTTTTTTTTTTTCTTCAAATATTTTTTTGACGATATTTATTTCATTCTTTCAAATCCAAATTGATGATTTGGCATACAACTGTTTTCAATAAAGTCGGGTATGTATATATAGAAATTATTTTTGAAATACATATTTTTCTTGCAAAGAACTATTACTGGTTTTCTTTGCTTTAAAATTTTCAATATTGTTCGACTCACAGTAAACCAAGTTACCGTCAATATATATTGACTCCTAGCTGTGTTTTATAGAGTCATACCAGAGACTCTTAAAATTATTTCAATCCTTTTATATATATTGTAAGGGTCACTTAGTATGTTTTGGAGAGTCCTTGTTATACCATAAATATTACGAAATAAATTTAGGCATTGATCTTAACTCGGTACGGTTCTCAAAACATATTTTTCTAGGTAGTATTAAAGGCTATACGCAATTTGGAAGTGCCAAATTCCAGTAAATTTTTTTTTTTTCTTTTTAAAGATTTTTCAATAACCCTACTACCTCGATTAATTATTAAAGCAAGTTCTAAATGCCTACTACAGTTCACATTTCAAGGCTATTTCTTATCTTAATTTGTCTTTAAAAATTGTAACTCTTTGTTTGTTAAAGATTATTGATCTAGTGCACTCCAGTTAATTCTAGATAAAGGTAAATATTTATATTAAATTTAACAAATTCCTTGAAATACTTAATAATAATATTATTTTCTGGAGAATTAAACATGTTGCAAGTTGTTATATTTCATTACTTATTTTATGCATTAATTAAAATCATATATTCATACAACGAAATTAACATAAAGCACGCTTCGTTTAATTTGGTGTGAAATCAAGTGTACAAATATGTATATTACTGACAAAATGCATAAGAATCACACTAATATTCACGTAATTATTAAAAATAAACAGATGCATAAAAAGATTTAAAATAAATAACTGCAAGTAATATCATTGGACCATAAATTATTCTTTGTTAATGTGCCTTTTATTTTTGTCAAATTATCTACAGTTTCGGTCAATTATGTAACAGCTTACACAGTTATTAATAAGAGCAAATTAATATTAATATCTTATTTCAGCTTTTCTTCAATAATAAGAATTGAGTAACAATTTTTTTTCAAAAATATTCAAACTGTTATTTGTATTTACTTATTTATTTTCCAAGCAATTGTATAAAAGACCTGAAAGCATGAAATGAAAATAAATAATTGATAACTTTGTTCTGCTGTGTGGCAGAATTATTGTTAAGTGTTCATTCAAACGTGTAGGCTCTTACATAAAGGATGAATTGTTTCTCGAAGATTGTTCCAGCTAAAGGTGTTAATAATTAAAAATCTATATATCCTTATTGATTGTCTGAAGGGATATGTACTTTTTTGTGATCTAAGAAATACTCCTCTTTATGAAATATGCAAAAAATATACAAAATTAGAATGAACTCAAGATAACTATTTATATACTGTAAGATAAACCTTTTTCATAGATTGTGTTAAATTTTTTAATACAAAATGAAATTTCTTTAAAAAATATAATACTTTTATCTGGATGTAGTTAAGTTCGACGAATATCTACAATTTGTATGAAATGTAATTTCGATAATATTTAAAATATTATGAATGTATTTAACATAGTTTGTATTAGAGTTTGGTTAGTATATATTAGATAATTGAAAATATAACCATTTGAATATTTTACATTCCACTCAACTAAACTAAATTTCCAGAAAAATATTTCTTATTTTGCAGGTAACTTTTTTTATTAAAAATCAGCAAAATGTGGGACAACAACCTCCATAAAAATTTGATAATTTTTATAAATTTTATTGCAAAATTTGTTAATATACTGCAGATAATACCATGAAATTTTGTATACGTTATTTTTAAGATAAAAGAGGAAAGTGTGAGGAAAATAGTAAGAATAGGTCCATGATTTCTCATAGCCTCCATACAAAAATCTTCCCCAATAAAATTATTCAATTATATATAAATGCCTATAAAATACAAAATTCAGCAAAAAAAATTTTCAGGCAAAAACAATTCGCAAAAGGAAATTTTTCATATGCATAAAATTCATTGTTTCAAAAATTAAGAAAATCGGCCCATGATTTGTCATAGCTGCATATAAGGACCATTTCCGAAAAACAAATTAACCCACAAAAATGTCTAATAAATATTGATATCGAACCAACTTTTAAATGGATAAGAAATTTTAATCCAGAAATCATATATAGTAATAGAAATCATTTTTACACGGCAATTATGATACAGAATTTTGTAGCTGTCAGTCAATAATTGCCAATAGCTTCCGAATTAAGTCCACTGTAGTTTTTGTATTTCTTATTACGTTTAGGTGGCGCGTATTAAAGATTTGGTACAGCCGAATATTGCACTCTAACTTGTTAATATATTCACATGCTTTTGGTGGTTGAAACAAAAATAATAAATATTCTTGGTACTTATTAAATTCGTCGGTCTGTCTGTTTTGGTATTCAAAATAGGCAAAATTGGTGTAGTAGAATCATAGTTATAGACAAAAATTGAAGACAACCTCAATATTTTTTTAAAAACTTTTGCTATTTTCATTATATATGTAGATATATATTAATATTAACAATATAATAACTATACAGAAATGTTGCACACATCAGTTTTATTTTTACAGGAAATGTTCTGATACAAATGGCGAGAATCAGTCTATGATTGTTCGTAGCCCACATTAAAATGTCTTCCTAGAATAAGAGTCTATGGTATATAAATGCCCACAGAAAAGCATGATTCTTAGAAATAACGTGTACAAAATTTAATGGCTTTATCTGCAATATATTTAAACAAAATAGCAAAAAACTGTTTAAAAAAATATCGTATTTTAATGGAGGTTGTTACACAGTTTGGTTCACAACTCTAGTTTGCCTAAACTGATTTAGATAATTTTCTAAACCAAACTGCTTAGGAGAATTATTATACAAAAAAACGGTGTTTTTTTTATATATTTTGCTGATTATGGTTACATATTTTTGACGTGGGATTATTTTACACAGACAGACAGACAGACGAATATAGCTCAATCGACTTAGAATTTCATAAGCGTCTCAGTATTACATACGGATTGACAAACTTATATATACCCTCATTCACCACTTCACCAATAAACAATAAAGTAATAATCAAGTTAAAGAAGTCAAACAAACGAGGGTGGCGAAATAAGTTTATATAGATAACTAAATATTACCTTCGCTGTTAAAGTGGATATTTGTTTAAATTGTTAAAGATATAGAGTGTGACTGATCTAAATATGCTCTGAGCAAAGACAAAAATGTGTTGTTTCTTTATTAGATTTTTAGATTTTTCTAATTATATCTATTAATAAGAAGGAAAACAAAAAGGAATAATTGGACATAACGAAGTAGAGATGATTAAAATACAAAAATCTAACATTTGATTGCGTTTGGAATTGCATTTTTGGAACCAGAAAATTTTGCGGTAAATCTTTTAAACATATTTTTCCATTGAAAGTTTACATTAATTTAAGGTTTTGTTCACTGACAAAAGCAAGTTTAACTGATATGGTTCAGACGATAAGCAATTTGTGTGGCTTAAAGCAAATTGCGAAATTCAGCTAAAAAACACATCATATAAGTAGAAAATCATATAAAAAATAATAACAAAATTATATTCTGTATATTATATTAATTAAAAAAATAATTTCAATTAAGAATTTTTCTATGTTCTGAAAACCTTTATATTAATATTAATGTACCTATTACACATGTGGATGTGTTTAAATATTTCTCCTTCACATAATTTTTTTCTTTAAATTTCTCCTTATTTAGAGGAGAAATATTGGAATTCATAATGTTGGACACATGACTACATCAAGCACGTCAGTAGACTTTCACCAGATTTTGAATCACATTTAAATTGGCCATTTTATATTGCTAAACAAAGAACTCACGCGACCGGGAATTTCTCATACAACAACTCAATAGCTTAGCCGGCTGTATGAGAAAAAAGAACTCTGATGTCAACATGAGTCTGATTATATGACCGGTTAATGAAAATTAACTAGATAAATACATATATAATTTTCGTTTATGCTTTCAAAAAGCTAATACACAAACGTTCCATGCTTGTGCTAAATAAATATCAAAGGTGGACAGCTTAATGCTTAGGGGGAGTTCAAACGCTGCAACTTTTACCTGTAACATTTCTCTTGCGACTCGAGTTTATACATGAAATATGTAGTTGAGAGTACGTTTAGCTACGTATTTCATCATAAACTTGAGTAAAAGTCGCAGCGTGTGAACTTCTTCTTAACATATGAGACATCATTTGACAGCCAATTTAATTTATAAATTATACGGTTTCACTAAAACTAGTTCCTTATGCATTTAATATCAATGTTTAACAATTGGCTTTGGTCGTACAAGTAGTTTCAGCCATTATTAGTTTGACTACAATTTTTTATGGACCGGTCTAATATATAATATTTAGGAATTAAATTTTTTACTTACTATCCTATTTTTGGTATTGACTAAATTTTCATCACTCTATTATTTATTTTCTAATCAGTATTTTTAATTTAGCCCCACATTTACAAAAGTACAAAGAGCTTAACAAATATCATTAGACTGGCGCTTCGGTCGGAATTTATGAAGAAAGAAAAAACGCAATTATTATATGTATATCGAAGCAGCTTTTCTTGGATAAAGTATTTTATGGGAATAATTAAATAATTGTGCGCGAGAAAACATAAGCTTTAATTAAAAAAGAATAATTAGAAGAGGGTTAGCTCTGAAATACAATTGCGAAAACTGAGTGGGATATTAATCTTTATTTTTCAATTGCCAACATCTTCAACATATTGTTTCGGTTCTGTACAATTCCGGCTACCCTAATTATATGTTTGCTTATTTCGACTATGCACATATTTTTTGAAAAGTTCCTTTTGAAATGCCAAAGACATTGAATAAGAGCAAACGTAAAGCTTTGTTCAGTTTTTGGTATTTCTCTGTGATACAAGAATTCCAATTCAGTTGGTATTCAAATTCAAATACATTGAATTTCTGTGTTCATCAATATCAATTGTATTCATTAGACGAAAGGATTTTATAAAAGATGTCATTAACATACAATCTGAATTAGAGTTAATCATGTGAAATGTTGATTTTGTATTTGAATTGGTTGTTGTTGATGTTGTTGTTGTTATTTGTTTGGTCTTTTTGTTATTTTATATATGTATGTATTTAGCCAGAGCAGGTTGTTAATTAACCTGAAATATTTATGTCTGCTTATGGTTAAATACATACATATATATGCACAAAATTATTTGTATAAGTTTGTATAAGGTTTGTATATTTCATGTTTGCAACATTATATAAAAAAACTTCATTAGATAAAGATAAATTTGTTAAAGAAGAAAATGGAAATTATTTGAAATAAATTATTGCATAAATTATTATTATTATTAATTATTACATACATATCTTGATATTATTATTACATAAACAGTTTACTTAATGTGTAATAATCAAGGTTAATGTACATGAAAAATTATTTTATAGTGGAATCATTTTTCTGTTTCTAAATTTCTGATACAGCTCAATTTTATCACGATGTAGTGGCTTAATGTTTTTTTTTTTATTTTTATGGCGTATGCTGCGAAGTATTAACTGCTTTCGAGATAATACAAGCAAAAGCCTTTACAACAGAAGGTGTTCTAGTACGAGCAGTTGAAACTAACCTGTACCTCCCCGTAAAGTTTGAAGATCAAGACTGTCTATGGAATGTCCAAAGCTCCATTCAGTCTAGATATGAATGCCGCTAAAGAATTTACTCACGAACGCAATGAAGAACATAACTAAGTATCCAGTTAAAGTAGACTAGACCATAAGTATATTTCGTCTCAAATACTTATCAATCAGCAGCTTAAAATTTTATAAGTTAGTGCTTTGAGCTACTGTTCTTAGAATGGAGGAAACCCAAGCAGAAAAGTAGAACAGTTTTTAAGTCTGTTCCAGTGCCAAAGCTATTTGTAATGTGCATGAAACTGTTATCTGTTGGGGAAATGCTACCAGATAAACATTTATAAACGTCAGAAAAGCTAGTGGGAGAAAGTAATCAAAGGATAGACAATTCGACTTGCACCTCATACATCTGAAACAAAGTCATTTACACTTCTTCTCCTTGGAAGGGCAAATAAATCCCCATCGACTTGTAACTATATTGGGTTTTTACCAAAAGAAACTGTAGTTCTGAAGAAACTAAATATATTTGAGATTTGGAGGTGGATCGAAATGTTGTGCAACCGTTAATGCGATCGTTCAAAATTAACAGCAACATTTTTTAAAGAAGAAATTAATTTAGTTTGTTCTATTAGCTAAAAATTGTAAAAAAAGATTTACAGAAATGGGCGCTATATAGAAACTAAGTAGTGGTAAGACTTCTGGGCATATAAATAATTTTTGTGTTAAATTTTATCTCGATATAAATACTTTAAAAAGATTTATAGATGTTAAAGTGATTTTCGAAAGTGATCTTATACGTAAGCTTCTAACAATTATGGACCAAAATTAGTTGTCATGATTTCTGTATATTTAAAAATTATTTGTGTTCAATTTTATCTGGATTTATTTGAATATACGAGGCAACTTTATGTTGAATATGATTTTTATACAAATACTTTTAAGCGAGTTATGGTCTTTAAAGTGATTTTAGGCAGAGGGTATTATATGAGAGCTATGGTATATTATGGACCGATCTGCACAAAATTTTCCGTTGCGTTTAGGACATAAGGCCTTATTTCAGGAGAAATTTGTTGGGATACGTGCATAAATAAAACTTCTATTTTTAGAAGACATATGTATGGGGGCTGAGTGAAATAATGGACTTATTTTAACTAGTTTCAATCCCAAGCATCCTTGGGCCAAAAAAATATTATGCACCAAATTTTATCGAAATATCTTCAAAATTGCAACCTGTACCCTGTGCACAAAGTTGTAATGGTTTCTTTTCGTAAATTTTTTCATTAGGTTAAAGATGGAATATTTAAGGAATGTTGTGACTACACGTTCTTATTTAAGGCTATAGCTTGCCGGATGGGGTAGGGTTCTTTGTCACAATCATATCCCACTTAAACCAAAACAGAGTTGAACGTGCTTTACAATTCAATAAGATGAAAAAAAAAATAGTTAAAATTAGAAGTACCCTTAGTTTTCGGACGGACCTCGGACGTTTAAATTAACGGACTTTAATGCTAAATGTATTATTAAATTGCACACTATATATGATCTTTAGATAAATTAGATCGCTGCCCTCACCAACCATAGTTCTCAATATAGTCCATATTATTTGTCTGAGAACCCCTATACATTACCATCACTACATTAGTTTGGCTCTCTTAACTTCAAACAAATTAGTTAAAATTCATTTTAAATTTATTAATAAACCAAGAAAAATAATTAAATATACATTAGTAATAGTAACAAAATTTAAAGTATTATTGTGCAAAATTTACTATAAAATACCTATATAAATTACTGTATATAATTGTACTTAATTCTTAAATTAATTTTGCTACTCACTGTAGTTTCATATTACGTTGCTCAGGCCTGTGCAGTTGTTGTTGGTGAAACCCCAGATATTGTTGCTTTTATCGAATTTCAAATTACAATAAGAATACGTAAGAGATAAATTTTTAAGAATAATTTAAGAGAATCGCATTTGTAAATAAAGTACAATAAAGCTCTTATTTAAAATATAAATTACAAAAATAACAAATTAAGTTAAACCCTTGATCACTTGAAGAGTGAAACAAATACTAACAAATATTAACAAAATTTATGTATAAATTTAGCGATAATAATTACATGAAACAAATAGTTATGCAAATTTAGAAATTTT
Organism: Bellardia bayeri; assembly: GCA_950370525.1. Taxonomy (NCBI): domain Eukaryota; kingdom Metazoa; phylum Arthropoda; class Insecta; order Diptera; family Calliphoridae; genus Bellardia; species Bellardia bayeri. The sequence continues at coordinate 81,473,897 of OX493265.1, read as the reverse complement.
AACAATAATTATTAAAATGAATAATTTGAAAATGAACAACAATAACAAATAAAACAAAACATTTATAACAATATTAATGTTTAAAACCCTCTTGATTTTAAATATATGATTGGTAGTTTAAATATATAACAATTTATAACTTTGAATTAATTATATGGAATTTATTTTTATAAATTTTCTTCTTTTTATTTAATGATACGAAAAAGTTACATCGAGTAATGATGAGGTTTCATGTCGACTTTAGAAAATGGAGTCTCGAACATTCTAAATATAAATTGAAATTCGGCCACGTTGTCCACAGCTCATGGGTCCAAATAGTCTCCGACGGATGTTATACCCACAGTATTTAGTGGTTCGAATCTTTTATTATTTTTTTTTTATTTTCTAATATTTTACGTTTCAAAAGATGTTTAATTTTCATGAATAAATTTTTCACTATTTTATAATAGTAATGTTATTTTAAAATTCTTATATAATTTAATTATAACTACTCCTCGATTTAATCTTGTCACAACCAATCTTCAATTCTTAATGCCCTATCTTTTTTTTTCTTACCCATCTCGTTTATCGTTTAACCAGTCAAGAACAACTTAAAGAGAATTGATATACATATATACCTATCTTGTTTTTTCATTCATAAATTCAGAGTATTAAATTCCATTGATATTCTTAAATATCATTAACAATCTCCAAAGAAAAAAAATGTAACGGGATATCGTAAATTCAATGATGAGCTCATTCACTCATTCATAATCTAAAGAAGATAAAATGGAATTGAAACAAATTGCGAATAATAAATGATAGAAAACAAAGCAATCAGGGATGGAAAAAGGGGGATGAAACTAAAAGAATAAGTACTTAATCAAAATCTATAAAGTATCTATAATAATAAAACCGTCACAAAGTTTACATGGACCCCCAGCCAGACGGACGGACATACATTGCTTAATCGACTCAGAAAATGATTCTGAGTTTTAGTGCTTAATACTAGTCTTTTATACATACAGATTATATGATCAGATATTTGTAAAACAAAACTAATTTGTCCTTTATATTAATTAAGTATTAAATAAGATAAACAGTCAAAGCCTATACATTGTGTATAAGTAATTTAAATTGCATTAAAATATTATTTGAGAAAATAGCTTTTAATTGAAATTACTATAATAACAATAATTATTTAGAATTTTAATTAATTTTTATTCTGCTGTGTAAATAGATAATAACGGATAAATATATTTTGCCAAAAGGAAGCAAAAAAAAATAGTGTATGCAAATATTGTCTGATTGCAAATTATAAACGTGAGTTGTGGTCATTATTTTTTTATTAACAAATAAGTGTTACTGATTTGTTCAATCACCTGAAAACAATATGAATGTATTTTTATTTTTATTTGTAAACAGCATAAAATCATTTAATGCAAAAAAAACAGGTTGTGTTAATTTTTACTGATTAACATTTTTTTTGGAGATAAAAAATTATGTTTAATTTTATGCGAAAAATAACACTAATTAAATACTAACACCTTTTACCGGATGTCAATAGCTAATATTCAATTAAATACTTTCAATTGAGGGAAAAATATTTCAACTAGACAAAAAAAAATTTAATGAAAAAAGAGCCAGTAGTTGTTATTGAATTTTTACGGTAATTTTTAGAAATTATTAATATAATAAACACCTAATACATATGTTTCTATATTAGGGGAATAATACAAAATAAATTATTGCATACACATTTAAATAATATCAACCAAATATTTTTTACTACAAATACTATTACCCAGACAATTCGAAATTTGTAAAAATAGGATGGATGAAATAAATTCCAAAAAAAAACTGTTTTATTCAGTTTGGTTATCACCCTAATATACAATCATATGTATGTGTATATATGTATATATATTTACAAAATAGATATTAAATACAAATTTAATTTAGTCATTATCTAATGAACTATTAAATCCAAAAAAATATTTCTATATTTTTTCAAATTTCTAAAAACGACGTTTAGAAACGCTTAAAATAAAATGGAGTGTTAATTAATAAATTTCAATGGAAATTAGCTTACATATTTGCAAAACAGAAGTCATAAATATTATCAATTATTTCCAACTTTGAAAAAACAGTCAAGCCAATATCTTGATAATAGCGGAAGACCAATGTAAGCAGCATGCGGCCACGCGCGTTAATCAGCTGTTCTTTTTGCCGTTGATACTTTTTGTAGGTGGGTAAATTTAAAGCGGCAAATGTCAAAAACTTAAATTGATTGTTTACTTAATAAATACGTACAACAATTTGTATTTTTTATTTCTAATATTTATTTTTCGTCGTCGATTTTTTATATTTTATATTTATTCAGTAAACTTATGTGTCACATATTATGTGCATATGTATGTATATATGAAACATCGTTTAAAGCGACAAATAAAAAAATTTAACAAAAGTTACCTTTTCCGCGCTACCGCTTTTCACAGCATAGCCACATTAAGTGAATTGCAATACTTTAAAATTCTTATATGAATAATAAACTGTTGCCGTTCGCGGCCGCATGCCGCTTAGATTAGAATAAAATTGAAATAAATTGATGTAATTAATAAAAAAAAATTTGTATACCAACAAAAAGTACACTTGCATTTGCTATGTGCTGTAAAGCTACATACAGTTTTTTAAAACATGTACAAATTTTTATGAGTATGGTTCGGATATTATTTTATCCCAAGTTTGGGAGGCCACCGCATTAACTTAAGAACGAAATTTTGCATTGTCTATAAGGACATATTAGTTATGAGAAACAGAGACATTAGTAATTTTAAAAAGACTAAAATTGAAGTTAGCATAAAAAAGCTTAAGTTTTCGAGCAATTGCAAAAAAAAAAAAAATTGGCCACGTGTTGATGAAGTAAGTCCGAATTTACACGAAACAATTCTTTGAGCTCAGCTGATTACCTTTTAGACATCCGGGTGAGGGGAAGAAACAAGCTTATTACCTTTTAGACATCAGGGTGGTGGGAATATAAGATGATTATACACTTGAATGTAAATTGGGACTAATAAATTTTGTAACTAATCTGTATTATTATGGTATAAATAGTGGTAAAAAAAATAAAATAAAATAAAATGCTTTCGCAAAATTATAAACAGTTCTAGAAACACAATGAAGAGTCTTGGTCAGATTATTAGACGAATATAAAATAAATATGTCTAGATCAAACATTTGCCGAAAAAGACGTTTGCACTAAATAACATATATTTGAACTCGTTTATTTATTTAAAAAAGTTTTATTATTTAGGCCAAAGCATCAAATAAAATTAAATTTAATATGTTTGTTGATCTTGCAAAACTCTTGTATGAGTAAACAACGTCAAACAAATTTGTGCTTTTTTGAGTAAATATTTGCCAAATGTGACTACTACAAAAAATCCCAGACTGTTACGCGACCAAAACTGTTGTCTGGGCTAAGGCTATTATATTACACTGCCACAAAACTACTAGACTTGAATAAGCTAAAAAAAGTTAAAAAACTAACAGGAAACACTTCAGCCGATAATCTTTGTTAATAGTTACTCTCGTTAAACATATATTTGTTATTTTTCTAATGAGAATAAAAAACAATATCTATGATCCGTACGATTTTAACAGCTATTAGAGAGACCTACGGAAGGAAACACGATATTTCGGTGGCGGGGAGTTTTTTGCGAAGTCATTATGCCTGATTTGGCATTTTTAAACACCAAAAATGAATTCTATTATTTGCACAAAATTAATTTATTTTTACATTTGCCTCTTATGTAAATTAAAAAATAATGTTTTTTGGTTAAATAATGTTTATTTTTACGTTCGATTTATATACTTGTAGATTAAACTACATATTTAATTTTTTCTTTACCTTACAAAACTGATACAAGTTTTATGTATGTATTTATATGTATACACTGCATTTTCTTCTTGCTTCCGTACAATGGATTCCTTGTATTTTATCGTTAAAAATGTATCGTTAAAAATTGCAAATTCGATAAATTTTCGTTATATATATTTTAACGATACGATTATCGTTAAAAAAGTTAGTGAATCTCAGTACTGATCCTAAGATTGAAAAACTACAATATCTGGTTTTATTAAAACAAATTTAAACTTTAACTTTCAGTTAACTTTTCAACACTCTATAAAATATTTAGGAATAAATATCTTAAACTATACATATAAATGAAAAAAGTAACATTTGAAATTAAACTTTTTTATAAAAATATCATTGCTACTCTTTCTACTTTTTAATTTATATTTTCAAATTGTACCCTCAATTTCCCATTTCAATCTTAAATTAACATAGAAATCGTTAACAAGTAGAACTCTTTAAATCATTAGAGATTTTTGAAACAAAAAGCAAATAAAAAAACTGAAAAAGTTTAAGAACAAGAAAAGAACATTTGAAATACACAATGGATTACTTTACATATTAAAAATTGAAAATTGCTTTGCTTAACAAATAAAAATAGAAGCAAATGACTGTGAATGAACACAAATCTAAAGGCAATAGGTTGTGAGTGGATGGATGAATGAGCGTTGCTGAGCTGTATGGTAATGTGTTGTTAAGAGCTTATTTAAACTCTCTACTACAACTTTTGCAGACGTTATATTTTGTTAGAATAACTAAACTAACTCACACTTAAATACAAGTGTCTGTGTTTATATGTATTTATGCCGAAATATAACAAACAAAAAAAAAATATTACCAGATAAATAAGTTAGCACTGAAGCTTATTGTGACATTTTAAATCTCCTTAAGGATTAAAATGGCAAGCAAAAGTCTAAAGGTTACAGTCAAGCACGATACAAAAAAAAACATTAAATAATAATGAATGCACTTTTGACCTGATTCCATGTTTGTGTGTTTATCATATTTGGCAAGTGCTAATGTATTAAATGTTGAAACGATTTTGAGAAGGAGGATAGCAGAGAAGTAAAGAAATCATTTTGTATTAAAAGAACGATTATTATTATTTTTAAGGATAATTTATTATCACAGTTGTCATTAATATTTAGTAGGCGTGGAAACATTTAAATTAATTCATTTATAACATGTATAAAAAGAAAATTTACCGAAAGAAAAATAAATTACTTCATCTAAAAGGAATAATTTAATACTTTTTTATGTTTTTATTTAGTTTAGTTTAAGCTTATCACCCTTGCAGCCTTCCTCGGTCGCAAATTTTTTATATATCTAAAAGAAATATAAATAACAAAATCCGGAATTTATATATTAGAGAAAATTTCTTTAATTAGGCTTGAATTCATTTTTTATAATTAATAACTCGAAGAATACCATTGTGAAAACTATATTTTTCTAGACAAGTGGCACACTGAAATGCATTTTCTGCCCTTGCCTGGGCCTAATTAAAGAAATTTTCTCTAATATATAAATATGAAAAAAGTTCGACATAATATTCTCTATAAATTAAACATCGGAATATTTTGTTTGGCAATTGAAAATAAATTAATGAATCATGAATATATAAAGAGGTGCAATAACTTTTTAATATACAACAACTTATTGCCAAGAAACTAGTTAAAGTGCAAAATTTTACAAATGCAGAATTTTTTAATACATTCTTTTAGTACGCTGATCTCATTGTCAACAATTATATATAACAGGCGCTTTTGAATATGCCATTACTTTAACAACTACTTCCAAGTCATTGAACCAAAAGAAAGAAAGTTATGAGTATTTAATCAGTAGATTTATCTTCGGCTTCGAAGCCGTTGTATTGAATAATTAAATCAAACAGAATATTCTAAAGAGCTTAATAACCTATTATGGAAGCATTTACAAATTTGTGACTTTCGATCTTGAAAAATCGACCAGTCCACTGCACTGAACAAATCGTCAAATAATAGTCCTCTATTAAACAGTGTACCCATTTTTTTTATATACAACTAACTGATGAATCCAGATAAATCCTTCGAATTGTCGACCGCTTTTTGGAATTGTCATCTAAAATTAACTATATTCATTTGTCTACAGTCTGTACTGTATCTGTATTGAACCGAAGACAAAATATTTTACTGTTTTAAATTTTGTTTCGATCACTCGACTAATGAAGTCATATTAAGAGATTCGACTAAAGTCTTTGTTTTATGTAGCCGATCGTAGATGAAGAAGTCCTTGGTACTCGTACAGTAGTCAGCTAAATATGCTGTATTGAACAGTGCACGGAATTTTTTGTATTCAATGGGAAGACAAGCGAAGACGCTGTCTTTATTTGCCTATCGCATTCTGTATTGAATGAATGTCCGCAGTTCCTGCGTTTAATTGATGGCAAAATATTTAACAGTTTTAGGCTCTGTTTATTCAGTCAACCAAAGTAGTTTTACTGAACAGTCGCTTAAGTTGTTTGTAGTAAACTAAATTCAATGCATTCAAAAGTCAGCGAAGGCACTGTTTTGAAACACCGACAAAATTTATTGTCTTCCTTTGTATACAGTAGACAAAGGAAGACTGTACTGATGAGACGTTTGAAATTTTTCTATTGCACCGACATATTAAACTGTTGTTGGATTATGTTTTAAATAGTCGTCTTAAGTCACTGTATTGAAAACTCTACCGAATTTCAAATATTCATGCAAATATACCATATCAAAGTCCTATATTGAATGGACGCTTGGCTCTTCTGAGCAGTAGCAATCGACAAAGTATTGAGCGGTCTGGCAAAGTCGCAACACAAAAAACGTGGGAAGTTTTTGTATTGCACTAAGGGCGAAATTTTTATTCTGTTTAGGAAAGTGTTGAACAATGTACTGAATTTTTTGTATTGAATGGTTGACGGATGCTTATGTTAATTATGTTAATTAGTCAGTAGAAGATACTGTCTTGAATCCTGGTCCGAATTAATTGTATTAAATGAACGACTGAGGAACAGCCGATCGAAGTGGCGGAATAATATTATAATATATCGAAATAAATCTATTGCACAGATGATTCAAGTTTTTTGCTGTATATTACCCCCCCCCCCCTCCCCAAGTCGCAAGACACTGTATTATTGAACAGTCCTTTGAAGTACTTCAGAATTTATAATATTTCCTGAATCGAATAACCTACATTATTCGCATCCTTGACTTCAGTAAATTAATGTCAAAGATTAATGTGACAGATTTATTTTAATTTAAAAAAAATACATACATATGTATGTATATTAAACAGTCTGTATTATTATCTCAAATAATATACCTACATACATATGTATATTTTTACTTCCTTATTGAATCTACCCTTAAAGATATTTATATTGAAATTAACAATTTCTAATCAGCTATCTCAATATTACAAAAGATGCGCTAAGAATTACCTGCAAATAAACCATATTTATACTTAAAATAATCTTTAAATTTTTCCACCACTTCATTGCTTTAATAAAACAGTTTTAGCAATAGCAAATTCTTGCCACTAATGTTTGTCTAAACAAAGAGGTATCATCCCTTTAGTTAAATAATCAGACAAGATTTACATAGTAATAAATCTCAAGGATACTTTTAGTGTTTTTGTCTTTGAGCTTAGGAAAACATAAAAAAAATTTACATTCAAGGAATTATTTGTTCATATTTACTTCAAATTTAAAGTATATATTTGACATTTGTGAGCCCTGTGACAACAAAAGGAATAACCAAAAAGATATAACAGCAAGTGTAGTAAATAATATATATTGTTTTGTTGTCGTTGTTGTTTGGCAATTACAATATTTATGAATTTTTATTCTGCAACTTGACAGTTGGTCTTTCATTGCAGGAAATTTATTATAATATGTATATGTACATATATACATATATACATATTTCTTTCCTTTGTATTATTATAGTTTTTATAGAGTTTTTGTATAAAGAAAATATTACAGCTCTCTTGACCTGAATTAGTTATGAAGAACAACAGCCAACATAATTTTATGTTGGGATCTCTGTTTATCTGTCTGTTCCTCTGTCCATCTGCCAGTATGTCCGACAAGTAATGCAGACAAAATGTCTATTTAGAACTACTAGTCAAAACAGATTAGTTTTCTTCTTTTGTTGTCGTTTGCGTTGCTTTATTTTTAAGATTTTTTTTTTGCCAACATTGTAACTGTTTGTGGTATTTTATAAACTATGTATATACTCGTAAAATAAAATAAAATGCTTGACTTTGAATAATTTTTATTTGATGCTAAAATTTGTTTGTGTTTTTGAAAAACAAGAATTTAAATAAATAAAAATTTAGTTTTTAGTACATTATAAGATATAGTTTTAAATAAAGAAACCATTTCCAAATTACCCATAGGCTGGTATATAACTTAATTCAAAATTACCTTAGTAGCAATAACTAAATCAATTTCCTCTTACAAAAATTCATTTTTATTGTTATGACTTACAGTAGCACTCCCTTTTAAAGGTTTGAAAATGTTGTTATATTGGTCATAGCTTGACAATTGCGGGGGTCCATTTTTATTTATTTCAAATTTATTATAATTTAAATTACAATAAATAATATACAAAAGCACTAGCTACTACAGGTTATCGGCTTAAAACTAAAATTACTAAATCTTGTTAATTAACTTTATATGCTGTAGGAAATTATAGATATACAATAATTGATAATTTCTACTTCTGGATTTTTTAATAAAGGTATTATGTTTGATAAATTGCATAATTTTTTACGAGTTAGATGCAAAGCTTGACAGTCTTTTAGAAGATGAAATATTGTAAGTGGAGCAAGGTTGCAAAATGTGCATATAGGTTTAGATTCTCCATATATTGATGATTTCTTTAATACAAATCTACTGTAGTTTTTATATTATATTAAGACATATTTGAAGAGGTAACAATATGATTGATCCTCAAACAAAAACTGCAAATTGCATGTAATACTATTTACCTTTTTACCAGATGTATCCATTTCAAATTGTATTTCAGAAATATCTAATTGTATTTTAAAAGGCATAGCTCCCTCATGAGAACTACTCCCGATAACTGATTAACCTACGTAAACATCCAAACTTTACACATATCAGTTATAAGTATGTAAAAATAGTACTATTGACTTTTGTAAAAGTTTGTCTAATATTGGCAATAGCTCCCTGCCATCAATTTTCTCGAAAGTAGAGCTTGTATGGTTTGTAAAACCACAGAATATACCAAGGTGACAATATTGACGTATCAAAAAGCAACAATTAGTTTCCATGTGCTTTTGGGTACCTAATTTATTGTGTGTTAAAGTAAATCGCTTTATGTTACACGCTGCAAAATTTTAAAGAAAAAGCTGTTCTAAAAGAAAGAGACAAATATAAATTCTTGAGTATAAGTGGAAAATGAATAAAATTCTTATAAATATCGTTATTGTGATGAAATTCAACATAAATAAACCAAAAACTCTTACTTTTTACCTGTTTTTATCTTTTTTCAGTTACTTCCAGATGATATGGCTTAAAGTGCTGTCAAAATAAATCATTACATTTTCTACATCACATCACATGGCGAGTTGTAAATAAAATTTTGCTTCCATTTTGTCGTTATCACATCCGTTCTCCACGTGTTGAAAATGTTTATGTATTTTTTATTGTTTTTTATATCTTCTCATTTTATTAAACTTCAAATAAAATGCCAGCATTTTTTATTTCATTCTTTAACTGCTAATAGAATATTTCGAAAGCACTATGTGTACTATGTTTTGTATTTCAAATAGGAAATGCAAGTTAGATATGCAAATATATGCCAAACAATATGACTAGTGGACGGGAATTAAATAAAATAAAAGATTAAATAGTAAGTAAATAAAATCGATTTAAAATTAGAATTTTAATGAAAAAATCTAAATGAAACAGCAAATGAAACAGAAAGATCTTTAGTATGTGGAATAACTACTGACCAATATAGAGCAAATAAGACAATTACAATTTAATTCTTTAATATTTTTTTAATTGATGCAAAAATATAATATTTTTCTGTGAACTAGTTTTTCATTTCTGTCATTAATTATAAACCACATCTATTTTTTTTAAGAACATTGCTATACTTAAAACCTATACTCAAGCACTTTTTCTTTTGTCAAATCCGCTATACATATTTATTAATGAGTTTTCGTATTTAAACCACAATATTTATCATTTCATGCACATTTCCAATTCAACACTTTATAAAACACAAACTTATATTAAGAATCATTCTCTTTTAGCAAACAATCAATTCATCTAAATGTTAACCGCAATGTGGTTTACATTTGAATTATTTATTATTTTAATTGTCATCAGATATTAACTTTAAAGATTATTTAACAACATACAATGTATATTTTCTTTTAATTATACTAGAAATAATGGACAATTATCCATTTATTGATTTATGTTTAATCGTTTTGTTTTTTGTTTTTTTTTCGTCTGTTTTTTTCTTCCTCTTCACATAACAGTCAAAGCTCAATGACCTGATTTCTTGTTTAATGTATATTTTTCTTTTCGTAATTTTTAATTTATTGTATAAACTTAACTTTTTCTATTCCACCCATTGTTGAAATGCTATTGTTGGATGTAAAGTACAAAAAAAATAAATATATTTAATTAATTTGATTTTATTTCTAAATTCTACTCAAGTATTATATTCTAAACTCTAACAAAAAGAATGGAGGAAAAAGTTTTCGCTTTTTTTATCAAGTGTCACACTTCAAATACTTCACTTAACCTAGCTAAACTTAGTGGTGACTTTAACAAAAACCGAACATAAAAAACTAAGAAAAACAAAAAAAAACCATTTTAAAATTTTTGTTAGCTATGGTTTTTTAAAGACCTCATGGGAAATTATGATGACATTATTGTATCATTTTTTATTTATTTGAAATTTGTAAGTAAAAGATAGATTTACCTGAAAAACATGATAAGTTATATGTAATCGATAGCTCAGAAATCTAAAATTATAATGTATATTTTTCTAAAATTTATATATTTTTCGTTTTTACCAGGTTTTTGCAAAAACCAAATTATTATTTTATTTTTTTGACCAAAAAATTATATATCTATTTATTTTACATTATATAAGAGATATCCGTATTTACATTTAGGACCAGCCAAAAAATAAATCATACGCCTAGGAGTAGAAATAATTGCATTTAAAAATAAGACAAACTGAGCGTATGAGTAATATCATATATTACATATATATATATATACATATAGCTACTAGCAACAAAGGCAAAACTTATCCAAATTGTTAATCGATATTGGCCCAACTGCCTTCTGATCTCCGAAACGAGAGAACACGGTACCAGGAAAAGTCTCGTGTAGTAATTGAGTAGTTTTGCACCGTCTTGTTGAAACTACATCTCTGGTCACCTGCTGAACTACGACTTTCTATATTCATATCAATTAATGGCTGCAGAAAGCTATGCCATTTAAAGCAACATTTTAGAAAATGTTTTCAAATATCGATTTATAATATGAAATATAAATTTATAAATATAACGTAAAATTTCCTAATGGTATCACCCACAGTTTTTTTTTTTTTCTTTTGTTCCCTTATAAGTAGGTGCTCAATATTGTACCATCTTTACACTGGCACTCGTTGTAGCAGGAGATTGTTTTCTTTTGCTCACAGATTTCCATTCAATTTCTATTCCTTACAACTTTAAGCAGCTTTCGAAAGCACGTGTGTGTTTATGTGTTTGTTTGTGTATAAATTTCTTACGCATAAAACCCTACCAGGAACTTATATACTTTGGTTTTCTTTAACACAATTCAATAACACAAAAACAGAAATACACAAACACTCACATACATCTGTACATACATGCATATAAAACCTCCACACAAACAATAACACTAAAGTTTAAATTAAATGAAAACTTTTTCAATTACATTTCAAGAAAAGAATTGAACACACACCAGAGAAAAAGAGAGAGAGAATGAAAAAGGCGAGAGAAAAAATTAAAAACTATGAAGAAAAAAACATATTCTAAAGCTGGATACGAAAAGAGGAAAGTAATAAAAATGGAAAAACGAAGAAATGTTACAACAAGTGCAAACTACAAAGAAACGTACAAAAAATGGACTTTAAAGTGAAAAAATACTCTTCACGTTTTATTCTGCATGTTCGAAAACAAAGTGAAGACGAACAAATCTTTTGTTTTCTCCTACAAATTTTCTTTTCTATTTCTAGCCTCGCTCAAACCATAAGAAAGCCATTGGTAATAATGTTTGCCTATATGAACCTTAGGGCTATGGTCAAAGACTAGAAATCATATAAAATATATTTAAATAAGTCATAGTTTAAAACTTATATTCAGAAATTTAACACGCTAATGAACAAATACTTTAACTGTAAAATAAAATTTAGAGCAATACGTAAAGAGTTAATTTTTGTAAAAATCCTTATAAATTCTTATGAAAGTTAGTAAAAAATAATGTTAGGATTTAAATCCTTAATAATCATATAATGTTACAATATTTTTCTTTGCATTTCAAATTAATTTGAAAAGTTTTTTTGAATTTGATATAATAATCATGATTAAATTATTACTGCTTTAGTATTTTTTATACAGAACAGGATTTCAAACTTTTTAAAATTTTTTAAAAAATCTTGAAAATTTATGTGAACCAGTGAATACATAAAATCTGGTCGCATAAATGCATAAACTTTTGAACCAAAAATGTATACTTATTAAAGAAGAAACTAAGATTCATTCCTTCTTATAAAAATTCGCATTTTTGTTTAAATAGATCGCATTAACTTTTTTTGTTCACATAAAATCTGGTCGCATAAATGCATAAACTTTTCAACCGAAAATTTATACTTTTTGTTTTGATAGATTGCCTTAAATATTTCGCAATATTTCGGCCCATTTCCGCTGCACTCTCATTTGAAATCGCTAACATGTTGTTATTGTCGAGATCCACAGAACCACTCAGTTAATCTTTTCGTTGGTAATAGAAAAATCTAGTTCAGTTCGCCAAAGATGGACAGCAATGAGGAGTACCAGCAAATGTTTACTGTCGATTTTTAAATTCCCTGACGGAAAAATAATTCTATTATTGATTTATCGATCAGATAAATACAAAAAGGATTTAAAAGGAAGGCTTTCTATCAATATTCAGAAATAATCAAAAGAGAAGTTATCAGCCTGAGCTGATTTACAAAATTGTACTCGAGCACAATTTAAACTCGAATTGTTATTCTCACTTTGATTGTACTAAATTTTGCGTTATACAAAAACCTTAGGTAATGATAGTATACGCTAAACTTGGCATCTTTGAATACTCTAAGCTGTATTATGCAGAATGATTTTAATCGCCAGATTTAATTTGACTTCATTGGACCAGATTACGCGTATCTTGTTATCTACTGCTTAATTTCTTTGCTCTGAATTATAATTTCTTATCGCCAATACAAACTGTATTATCCTCAATAGATATTTTTGTGCAAAATTAAGTACACACACGTTTTTTCCCCCGAAAATTGTTTTGTAAATTATTTTGACAAGCATTAAACCTTGAAGCTAGTTAAATAGTTCTTTGGCAATCATTAAAATATCGGTTTTTTAGCAATTTTTATATGATTTTATTTCTACTATATATTGATTCTTATTTACTTAGTTCCCGTAAAAATATATTTCGGCGCATTAAATATTTTGATAGAATAACTGTTGTTATGGTTAATACTGAAATTTATCGACCCAAAATTATACATAAATATTTATTTGAACATCTCTGAAATTTTTCAAAAAGAGGGAAAAGCGTTATTAAATTGTAACAAGTCTGGTGTTGTTTGAAAGTATTTAGAAATCCCTTTATTTCGTAGGTTTTATAGAAAGTCGAAAAATTACACTTTGGGGCCACCTTAGTGCACATGTTCCATTTAATATATGTTTGTATTAGTAAGTAAACTTAAAAAAAAAAAATTATTGAACAATTTAAACGAATTTGCCAAAGAATTTTGTCTACAGTTTTGAACTTAAAATTAATAACACAATAAACAATAATTTATATTGAAACATTAAATTTTATTAATCACCTTCAAAATTTGTCCAATTTCACCAGTCTGATGTTGTTATCTACTTTTAACAACATAATTATTTTCGAAAAGTTTAACTGAATTATTATCTATAATCTGGACATACAAAAAAATCTGGACATGGAAAAATGTCTACTTTTCGCTAACGACTTTTACTTCTTTCTTTACATACCTAAAATCTCCCCTACAAACAAATTTCATAGTTTACTAACTGTATTGCTCATAACTATTTACTGCCCTATAAATAATGCATTTTTATTTAATTAAAGTTTTAAACACGCTCGACCTATCAATCATACAAAAGTTCACATCATTAAATTACATTTTTTGGGCTGCAATTTTAATGAATTGTAAAACACGAATATAATCCTGTCTGTTTAATAGCATTTAAAAATATAATTAATTTTGTTTTTGCAGTTAACAAATAAGTACAAATTATTTCGCCACGTTATGTTTTTAATATTTATTACGAGCATAAATATGTATATGTACATATTTGTCCCTTTCACAGAAAACACGTATTTAAAAAAGAAGAATTTTATTTAAATTATACAAGCTACCACAATTTTGTGGTTCATATAAAAAAAAAATAAATAAAAAGCAAAAATTAAAAACGAAAAAAAGAGCTGTGAGAAAAAATTAGGTCAATTTACAATGTTGCGTTTTTATTTTTCATTATTTACATAATAACTCTGTATTTGTAAAAATGAAATAATTTGTATTCGTTATGAAAAAAATAAAAATAAATAGAAATCCTTTATTAAAATACGTCTAAAGTATAGCATGAAATCAGTTCATTAAGCAAACACCTAAATAAAACAACGAGGGTGAACGTAAATTAAAGCTGGTAAATAACTTAAATAACAATATTATTAAAACAGCGTATTTTTGTAACCTCCGCCACCACAAGTAGTAAATTGGGGTATATATACGTTTGTTATTCCGCGTGTAACATTGTGAAATAGTCACCGTTTACCCAACAAAATATTCGATTCTATTTTTCCGTCTTTCTGTCCGTCTGTCCGACTGTCTGTCCGTCCATCTGAGTGTGCGACTGCCTGTGTAGCACTCTCTCACCTCCAAAATACATAACGAAAATTAACAAGGGTTACAAAAGATCATTTATAATTGTTCTAAGCAGTTCGTGTTAAAAATCATTACCATCTGTTCAGTACAACCAGACATATGAATCAAAATCTGACACATCCTCCAAAAAAATTAATATATTCCAAAAATGTTTTTTCTAATTTGTTCAAATATTTTATAGATAAAAGTAATTTTACACAAGTTCTTTTGATTATAAAATAACAAACTATGATGAAAATAGTAATAAACGATGCACGGTTTTTCATAGCCTGATAAATGGTACATAAATTCATAACAATTAAACAACAATACAAAATTCAGCAAAAATAAGTTTCATATGCAAATAAATCACAAAACTATATTTTATTTGATTCGGTCCACGATTGATTATTGCCCCCACACAAAGTATACTTGTGAAAATCACTTATATGAGTATTAATCTGTTATAAATAAGACTATCAAACTGCTGTCATATACAGTTCCGAAAATTAAATACTCATTATACATATGTAGACACTGATAGTTTATTGCAATTCCTCATACGAGTATATATTAAATTCTCTGTCAACAATTTTATGAAGATCAATGTAATATTTCGTATATAAGGAACACTACATATCAAACGAACATTTAATACCGATTAGCAATTTTAATACAGAAATCATACTACTATCGGTCATATGTCAATTCAGCTGAAATAAGCCTCATATACATATAAACTTACCCTTTTTTATATTCTTTTCCTCAACCTTATTTACACTCAGAATTCGTTTTGAGATAACAGTGATTTCTTGTTGCAACTCTAACAAATACTCTGTAATCGAAGCATGGATGCGTTAATGGCTTATAAATTATTTGGGCAATTTTGCAGGAGACAATGAATATTTGTAGTTAAAACTTAATAAAATTAATAATTGAAATTTCTGCAAAATGGAATAAAGTATTTTCACATTAAATTTGCTCTCATTAATGTCTTTTGAAAAAAATTAAAACTCATTTATTGATATTTGAGAAAAGCAGATATAATAAACTAGACTTCATTACCTCTAATAAAAATATGTGTTTTAGTTTTCATGGATCACATTAACTGTTGCACAATATCTTGATCAATTTGCGCAGTTAATGACAATAATTGCAATAGAATTCCGCTTTAGTGTCTCTTCGCTACCAGCACATTGGAAGAAGTTGGGGACAGTCAATTGTCAATTGCAGCTTTTCAAAAAAAAAACAAAACTAGAGTCTGAATCGGGACAAAACTGAAAAGAATGGTGATGTCTAATAAAATGTATCAATCGTTAAGTTTTGTTTTTTAGTGGAGCCATTAATATGAAAATAAGCATTTACACGTATTTTTCTTGACGTACGTACGTTTTAGTTTTTGGAGCAGTTATTAGAGGGCAGACCCGGATTTTGTATTATTGCTATAAGTTTTTTGTAGTATGACCTAATATTTAAATACTGTCTTATCACACATCGTTTGTTTTCAATTGACAATACTACTTCAAGTACCCTAATACGAATTCAGTCAAGAAGTTTCACAGCTTGTCGTTTATCAGAGAAATGTAGATATTTTTAAATATAAGCAAAAAAGTAAGTATTTGCTCCATTATATGGAAATTATGACATAAATAGTCTTCTGTCAATCCTAATAGATTTTTCTTTAATAAATAGTTGGCAACTAGAATAGAATAATATTTTTGTTTAATAAATCATTCATTTTGCAAGTTTCTTATTGAGATCCAATAATGCGATTTAAAGTATTCCTTCATCAGATTACATTGATTATTTTCAATTTGATTATTTTCAATCAATATGCATTGATTTGCGCACGGTTTATATTTCGCTTGATAATGTACGGAATGAGGAACATGCAATTTATTTGTTGATGGTAGTAACCAAGAGCTGCAATAAGATAACCACTTCTTAAAACTGCAAATATAATTTATATAAACAATCCAATGAAGTGAACGTATTACCGAATGCAATCATTTCTTCGTTTGATTTAATATCTTCAATAATTCTTATAGCATTGGAAATCTCTTGGAAACTTGTGTTGACTCATGAAATATCACGAATATTGAAGCTGTCTGGATATGATTACCTATTAATTAAATCTACTTGTTTTATTTTTTAATTTAACGCATCCATATCATCACCACCTCATATGATGGGATCATAGGACACTCCTTTTCGAATTATCTGGAAATATCATAAGGCATCTGTAGATTAGGATTCTAAAATTTTTAGTCAACACCAACGGGCGGCCTTATGATGACATCAGCGACATCTATGTCTAGGCATAGGTTGTTTTCTTTAACACCATATCTATCAGAGAAATTCAAATAAGAATCCAAATAACCAGAAATTACGCAGAAACAATTTCTGGTTTAAACACAACTTTTATTATACCCATGTTATATGTCAGGTGTTTGACTAGAGGACTACACACATATCAAAATTTAACAAAATAAGTAAATCAGTCTTTAATAGATAAGTTATCAGATATACATGATTAGCTTCAATATTTAAGTTTACTTATTTCATGTGCCTTATAACACTGTGCAACAAATTCAGGTTAGCAAAAGTTAGGTCGAAAATAGACGCTAAATTAAAAGTTTAGATTAAAAAAAATTCGAACTAACATTAACAAACGCCGCGATACGGGTCTTCTAATTTAGCCTCTATTTTCACCCCTCACTCTCAGAATCGACCTAACTTTTGCTAACCAGAATTTGTTCCACAGTGTAATGAACAGGAATAATATTTGCATATGCAACTTAAATATTTTAATTAAGAAAAAATATGCTATAATAATTTAAAAAATATGACATGGTAATATTTAGTGTATCAAGTATTGCTATATTAAATTATTCTAATTTGTAGTATTTAAAGTTGACATTTGAATTCTGATTATATATATAACCTACACCAACAACCAGGGTATATTGGATTTATGCTGATAAATTTAAAGCTCAATAATATAATATTAGTCCAACAATTACCAATGCACTCAGAATAACTTGCTGAGTCTATATAACGATATTCGTACTTCCGTTCGTTTGTCTAGTTGTCCATTTAAACTTTGTGCGCAAAGTATAGTTTGTAGTTTGTAAGATTCCGCCCAAATACAATTAAAAATAAATTTGTTGAAATCTGTCTTTAATTCTTCCAGACACTATACAAATATTTTCCGGAAATATGACTTTAGTGGTGATAAATTTGACTAATTGCTGCACAAATAAGTTGTATATAAAACTATATGTATATTATGTATAAAACATCTACAAATTTTGTCTACATCTGTCAATAAATGACCATATCTTATGTATGAGATACACTTCCGAAAATGACTTTAACGAGTGTAAATCTTTTAAAAATCGTTATAACCAAATAATTTTTAATATAAATATATTTCATATATGCACAATTCTACTTAATTTTATGATGGTGGATACATAATTAGTCAGGCCTGCTACCGAAAATCACTTTAACGAGCATAAATCTGTTAAAATGTTGGTATCTTAATAAAATTGATTACAAATGTCATTTCATCAAATTTTATAAAAATCGGTACATAATTAGTCCTAACTCCCATATAAGACCCTTTTCTGAAAATGACTTCAGCAACATAATTTTTCTACGAGTACGAGTATTGATACATACAGAAATACAATTTTGTGCATATAATTTATAGCTACATAGATAATAGGTTATAAATCCCATATAGCCATCATAAAAAATTTATTGCTCATATTCGTGGTGTGTTGGTTGGGGTTTGACCATCTTTACTTACTTACTTGTTTTATTATAATTTTGTCTGAAAACTTACATGCACGACCTACTCGCTAAACCCTTATTTAGATTTCATTGTTTGTTTCTGCATTTATTTCCATTTGTTATTTCTACTACATCTAGATCAAATTATATATCGATTTAAATATTTGTCTTTTTTATGTCTATTGCTTCCTATGATATGAACTGCACTGAAGAAGTTTTGTCTGCATCCTATTGTTCATAGCCGCTACTATTTGTATGAAGATATATTTAGTTTTGTTGTTACGATTATAACATTCTTAATATTATAAGAGTTTATATTTAATATAGCGAAGAATACAATTTGTCCAGTTTTAACTTACTTATTATTATTCAGCGTACTTATTACTTATTTAGCTTACTTATTCCTACATATATGTTCAGTATTTATTTGAATTACATATAAATAAAGTATGCGTAGGGATTTTCTTTTTTCTGTTTTCATTTCTAAACCAGCATCTAATCAATATAGCAATAAGTTTGCAAATATTATAAAGCTGAATATATGTTGGTTTGAAGGCAGACATTTTAAGTAGTTTCGTTATCACTGTACTAATTATGCTGCCAATCTTATAACGTCCACTTTTAAGTGAGTGTCTTTTGTTAGTCGCTGCCAACTCACTTTATTACTCCATTCATATCTTTCATTGTGGGTTGTTATTAAATATAAACAAAAACAGAAAAAAAAGAAACTAGAAAAATAGCAACAATGTTAATAAAAAATTACGATTCTAATAGAACATCTGCCATCAATTATTTTCACATTTTGAACTCTGTGCATGTGTTAGTAATGAAAATATAATTAGATGTTAATTAAAACAAAGAAAACTATATACTACTATGATAGATGCTTACCATGCGCTCTATTGGCATAATTATATTGTTTAAAAGTAGCTAATTGCAAAAAATTTAATTAGTGTAGATACTGGAAAAAATTATATATACTTATGTATATTTATAAATATCACAATAGTATTTATTGTATTTGTTAGGGGAACATTTGCGGTTTTGAAAGTGTTGGAACATTGGACTTTTGTTTTGATTAACACTTTGAATACTAAGCAATGGACATGTGTTTGTTTTTAATGTAATAGTAAAAATAGTTTTTAAGTTTAATAGATAGTTTGGCTGAGCTAAACATTACAATCTAGATTATTGTATATATATGTATATACATAGCATATCATATATGTTAAATTTACTATATCAATTGGTATTCCCACTTAATCAATTACATTTTGCGGTATCGTAATTTATAGATTGGAAGATGTAAATTGGTTTCTTTGTTTCTGTGATTTAATGCCGATAATCTTCACATTAATGCACTCAACAATATCGTTATATTGTGATTTTTCATCAATATTACCTATTTATGGTATATATAAATTAAAAATGTTGATGTACGTTCTTAAATGCATAAATAATATTGTCTACCACACATTACATTCACAAGAAATCAATTTCGTATAATACTAAAGCGTGAAAAAAAATAAAATTAACCGCCTGGCCCACGATGTCGAACAATAACGTTCGCTTAGGTAAGACTTAAGACACAAACTTCAAATACTAAATACTTCACTTCAAACAAAAAAAAAACTTTGTTTTCTTTGGAGTCATTTTAAAGACGGGATTTAACTTAATTAACCAAACCATAAACGGCTGATGCTCCGAAAGATAAAATTTGGCGCTACATTGACGTGATAAGCGAAGGGTTTGTGGTAGACATTCATATATCATATTCTTTTATATTGCCACTTTACATTCGGATGAGTAAAACATATTGTTACGTTTTTACCTTTTAAGGTTTATTTCCTTTAAATAAACCGGATTCCTTTTAATTGCAAAATAAAAGCATCAAATAGTTTGAACGAGTCTTTATTTATTTAAATGTACACAAAAACAACTGTAAATGAACACTCTGTCTTTTACACACATAATGGTTTAAGAACAGACTTAAATTACTGCTTGAAAACACCTTGACGTTTAATCAACGATGACTCACAATAAACTGATTAACTTGATTGGCCCTGTTAGTCTATTTATACACCAATCATAATTTTTAGAAGGTTCGGAGCTATGTTCTGAACTGGAATGTTCATGACTGCAAGAATAGAATGATTGTGTTTAGAACATTAAGCCAAAGTCCTTAAAACTTAATGTTGCCATATTGTTTAGCTATTTTCATAACAGGGTATTCTCAATAATGCTTATAAATTAACAGCGTTATGTATAATAAAAAATTGGCATGAAGTTAGCATAATGTGCAAACAAACTACGGTTAACAAACTGCTAAATATTTTTTAGCGTGTTCCCAAATTCTGACCATCTTTTGATAAACAGCTGTTTAGCAGTTTTAATCCTCTTGCCAATTTGCCGATCTTTTCGTTTTTCTATTTTTGTTTTATTTAAATCGGCACTTCCATTTTAAACTATAAAATATTATTACGCTTTGCAAATTTTTATTTTGTTATGGAGAGAAAAAAACTTTAAATATCAAATTCAGGGATGATATAAACAAACAGACGTTTGCAAATTGTTTATGAATAAACATTTTGCCAAGAAACTGCTAAGTCAAATCTATATTCTAGTTAGCAGCTAGTTGACCGCAGTTTATAAACAGTTACTAACTTTTTATTATGCGTAACGCAGTAAAACTTCTACATATGCAAATATAGAAATGCTAAACAAGTTGGATGTCGAAATATAATTTCGAATTAATATTTTATATTTTCTTCATATATTCATTTATGCAATCCAAGCAGTATAATAATTGGCCCCTTTCAAAATAAATCTACAATAAATATTTTGAACTGTTTTCGCATCGAGATAATTAATCGTAAATATCATTATAATCTTGATCAGGGTTCTTTAATATTTCAGATTCAACACAAGTCTTATCTATATATAGCTGTAACTCGTTTATCAACATGTAGATCACCGCTCTTACATATATACGATGCAATGGCTCCTTCCGGAATGTTCCTATTTATATATACAGCTGCTGGGGTTAGCACACTTAACTAATTTTTAATAATTAGATTAATGTGTCAAACAGCACAATTATTAATTTCATGATTTTACCATATAACAAATAGGAACATATTTTGCGTATAGCAAAATTTCACTAAAATCAAAATTGCAGTATTAATTTTAAATGTTCGCCTTCGCTCCATTATAAAGTCGAATCTTCACTTACAAATCTAATATTATCACTTCCTTATCTCTGATGCCATATTTGTTAACTCCAACAAATATTGTTTATTAATTATTTAAAATTTAATTTGTTTCAAAATTCTTTTAAAAAGTTTTAAAAGTATTATTGTAATATTATAAATTTTATTTGTAGCATGACATACGATATTGTCATAAAATACTATGGAGATTTAAATCAGTATGGGATGTATTTAACATACTAAACCTACGCCTTAACTTCTTGGGTGTTTTTAAAATATTTTTGTTGCTTCAAAGCCAAAAGAAAACAACAAATATCTACATAGATATATACTCGTATATATGTACATAAGCATATTCTGTTAAGAATGATGATAGGATGAGATCAAAATAAAAACAATTTGCATAGAGTAAGGAAAAACAACGTACTTAACCATGGCAAAAATCAACTCAAAATACTCGGAAACCTCATAATATTATAATCAACATCAACAGCAGTAGTATGTAGAGTATATTTATATACATAAGTATATAGTAACAGCAGCCTCAGCTTCCACAGCATCATTATCATGAACATAATTATCATGAATAAAAACAAACAAACAGGAAACTGCACAACAAAAAACAACAATAACAACTATAGAAAGAAGAGAATCATAGCGCAAGATGAGGTAAAAAAAACAAAATGAAGAAAACACCTTAAAGCAAGCACTTGACAGTTTAAAAAGGTGCTTAACCTGATGCCGGTGGCGACAGTAATGTTATGAAGTGAAAATAAATTATAAAAAGAAGTAGGCACAGTTTTACTCATTCGTATAAATATAAAAATATTTGTATTTATATGTAGGTGTATGTAAATTTGGATGATACTACTTTTATAGATCTAAGAAAATTATTGGGTTTTCAACTAAATTTTAAAAATATCTAATCGGATCTGAACAAATGTGAAAAGAAATTGGAAAATGATTTTTTAACTTGACATAATATTTAAGATATTGTAAATTCACATAACATTTCAAAATATAAAACTATTGTATTTTTTATCCATTGAGGTAATATTTTTTATGTTAATGCTTTGTTCTTTATTAACGATGTCATCCTAATTCGGCAGCATAATCTGAGAAGTGTGTTGTTTGTTGGTGTTGGTGAAAATCGAAATCAACAAAAATATCAGCAAAAATAAAGGAGCAACTAAAGAAAAGTTATTACATTTCTATATGTATAAAAAAGCAACGAATAATTCATCATATACACATATAGCACATTCAATTAAAAATACAAACAGCAATTTATTTAACAAATGACATATTAGGCCTAAAGAAAAACAAGCAAAAGTTTTACCTGCCAACAATATTTTGTGAAAATTTCACCTGAGTTTTAAAATTTTAACATTTTTGGATATTAGCAATAAGTAAGTATATTTGGCAAACTTCTTTAACGTCTCCTCATTTAAGCCATTTTGTACCAAGCTTAAAAAATGTTTTTATAATTTAACGAAATTTTCGTGGCTATTTAAAAATCGGCTTGAAAATTTTTTGAATTTTTTTTTTTTTAAAACTGTTGGTCGAGATCTAGACCACTGTGATAATTAGAGCAATAAATTTTCTGTATTATATTTGTATAATAAATACGAAGGGTGGACTTACAGCTACATGAATACATCGAGCAATTTTTTCAACAGTTTTATTTATTTAAAATAATTTATAATTTCAAAAGTGTGTGGTAGGCCTTTAAGCAATTACCTACATGCAAATTTACTTTGCACTTCACCCAAGTCTAGGCAGTATGCTTCTTGCATATTTTGCACCGGCGATAGCAGCCCTCGATATTTACAGACATGTGTATGCCTCATGTTATGGGCAAAGACTTTGAATTAGCTGCACTTCTATTTTCTACATCGGACAATATTAATTCGGACTGCAACAGTGCTTTTGTTATCGAATTTTTAAAATCTGACATGATTGAGACATGCATTTCTTATTGGTTTTTCAACAATCATACAATGCAATTTCCATGCATTGACACTGACGCTGTAAACAAATATCCATACAAAATTTGCTTTATAAGCATGTTATAAACCTAGAAAGTGACAAAAACTTACTCCCAACAATTTTATTTTAAAAGGTAAGCTGTAGCACGGTTTTCTTGAGTTAAATACATATCTCACGATTGAATTTTACACAGAAGAACATTTCCTTGTGCTTTTGGAATCAAAAACGTTTTTGCAAGCTTTATGCGTATGGAAACCGGTGTAGCGTTGAAAATGATCCGAAGGTTCATAGTTTTATTGACAATCTCAAGAGTCTGGTTATTGAGAAAAAATATTTTGTACATCAATAGTTAGCAGACATTTAGGTTTTAAAGGGTTAAGGCGGAGACCATTAGATATGGCCCTAGAGTGGATTTTTAAGAGATCCGAATTCAGCTTGACACGTTCATTCATTTGGCCAGTATGGCAACATGAATACAGCTGAAAACAAGTAAGAAAGTATAGTCGGTCAAGCCCGACCATATAATACCCTACACCCAGTATCTATATGTATAATACAGTTTTTCAGAAATGGACGTTATATGGGAGAAATAACCCATTGTAGACCGATCATCCAAAAATTTAGTGTCATGATGTCTGTGAATATAAGTATTATATGTGTTAAACTTTATCTATATATAAATATTTTTAAACGATTTATGAAGGTTAAAGTGAATTACGGCGAGGGTCTTATATGGGAGTTTCGAATAACTATGGCCCGACCATTATAAAATTAGGTGCCGTTATTTCTGTATATAAGAAACTTATTTGTGTCAAATTTTATTTGGATATCAACATTTTTTTAGAAATTTATGATCGTTAAAGTAAATTTCGAAAGTGAGCCTTATATGGGGGCTACGACTAATTATGGACCGATCATAATAAAATTGTAACGTATTATTTGTATATATACGAAACATGTTTGTGTTCAATATTATTTGGATAGCAACATTTTAGAGAGAGTTGTGCTCTTTAAAGTGACTTTCGGAAGTAGGCCTTATATGGGAGCTATGAGTAATTGTGGACCGATCGGCACATTTAGAAGTGATTTAGCTCCATTTACTACTAATTTGTGGTGAAATTTGTTTAGATACTTGCATAATTCAAACATTTATGATCGGTAAACCCCCATTTCGGGAAGACATTTGTATGACACCAGTTTCAATCCCATCCATTCATCCAGCCAGCCACCCAGACGGACGGACGGACGGACATCGTTAAAACGACTTAGAAAATGATTCTGAGTCGATCGGTATACTTTAAGGTGTTGGACCAATATTTCTGGGCGTTACAAACATCAGCACAAATCCTATATACCCTCGCCACTATGCTGGTGTAGGGTATAATCATCAGCATACATTTGAACTGTGCAATATGATAATTGTCGAGGTATATATTGAAAAATAAAAGAAAAACATAGATTTTTTAAGATGAAACTAATTTTAGTTTCTTCTTTTAGCTTTTCTTAAATATAATAATAAAATTTAATGGTCCAAAAGTATTCAATTGCTTTTTTTTGTGACATAAATAATTTAATTTATTATAATTTTTAAGGAGTTTCCTTCAGGCTAATTTGGTCAAATGTTTGTTTCCAAACGTAAATAAAAATCTTGTTACCCAACGTTTCGTTAGTTTTATTCTAACTTCTTCAGGGGTCTCGTTCTAAATAATAGCTTTGATGTTTTTTTATCATTGGATATTACTTTTATTATTAATTAGTTACTAAAATACTGAAAAACGGGACATCACGAACAGAATTTTGGTATAAATGATCAAATAATTAATAAAAATATAATATACAATAAA
Source organism: Bellardia bayeri (assembly GCA_950370525.1). NCBI lineage: Eukaryota > Metazoa > Arthropoda > Insecta > Diptera > Calliphoridae > Bellardia > Bellardia bayeri. The sequence continues at coordinate 81,447,979 of OX493265.1, read as the reverse complement.
CGACCACAAAACTTAAGTCAAGTTTAACTTAAAGCTAATATCACAGAAACAAACATTTGACCAAATTAGCCTGAAGGAAACTCCTTAAAAATTATTACAAATATACACATTGGTCACAAAAACAAATTAATTTAATTTATTATGTAAGCGGATTTTATGTGAACAATGCTTGAAGTAGCAATTTTTTTAATATTCATTGAAATCTTATTACTATATAATCAAATTCGTTAAATGTCCACCATATGTTGCCCATTGCTGACAACTATAATTTAGAGTAATTAAATTCACTTAAATACAATTAAACAATTGTAATTTAAAAAAATGTTATTTTATGTCTTTAAAAAATGCCAATTTTTTATTTTAAAACCTATTTATCTTTTAAAGTTCAAATACAACAACTATAAATATGTCAGCATATAATTTCGAAACTCTTACATATTAAAAGTTATGTAGGATTTGAAAAAAGACATAACAACTGTTAAGAAATCAGGCCAGTGCTGTAGAATGTGTTATTATAAAAATTAAGCTATTTATTAACATCTTTTCCATCTTTAACAGTCGTTGGTATTAGTTTACACATATGTATGTATGCATGCATGTGTATTTTTAGTAATTTTTATTTTCAAAGTAATTTTAATCTTAGATATACATACATATATTACTAGACTATTATTAAAAAATAAAGTTTCATATTAATTGTTTGTTTGAGATAATAGACAAAACTGTAATGCAACACATGATTCACTGTTGTTTGCAGTATTTGCTGTTAACATTTTCTTTAAATGTATACAATTTAATATTTTGTACATGTATGCTGTTTATAAAAAAGACCTATCATAAAAATATGTATATTTTTCACATTTTTATTGATTTATAAAAATAAACTAAATAATATACGCACAATTAAAGAAAAAACAAACCTTGCTTTGTTTTAAAATTTAAAAAAATTAGGATTTATAATGGAATGCGGTCATCGTCGCCAATTAATCTAAGTTTAACACATACGGTTTAGATGGCATGTCGTATGTTTGGCGGAAACCAAATACAGAACTCAACAAAGAAAACCTAGAGGTAACAGTGAAGTATGGTATGTCAGTTACTGGTGCTGGGAATTTAACATTTGTTGCAACAACCATGGACAAGTCTAAATATCTTCAGATTGTGAAGGACATCTTGTTGGATCTATACCAAATCGATTTAAATTTGTTGTAATTGATAATAAAGGCTATCACTCCAAATATTAAATCGTGTAATAGCCAGTTTTGAGTTTCAAATTTTCAAAACCCATATGTGCCGGCATAAAATAAGCTGTCACGAGAAAAAAACTAGAGTTTGTTTTTTTTAGTTTTAATATAATCAAAATTTTTATATGCAAATCTGTCTTAATAAACGCTTGTTAAATTTAGTAATCGTTTTTGAATAAGGGGTTATATCTCTAACCTTTTTGGTGGTAGCATGATTATTATTTCCAAAGGTTTTTACTCATTCTAATCCACTTAAATTTTCACTCTCACCTCAAAGTTTTTCAGTAAAATTGTCAGTTATGTTTTATTTTGCCTATGAATTTTTATTTTTATAATTTACTTTCGAAATTTTTTATTTTTGTTATTTCACAATAATTTATTGACAGTTTTTCATGTACACAAATGCTCTAAAGTTTGTGTTGCATTGCAAATATGAGTAAATTTGTACAGTCAAACGTAAGTTGACCGAGGAATGTACTGTCACAACTACATAAATATAGTATATATAAATACATATGTATGTATTTAGTATATGTATGTACTATTGATCTATAACAGAAGGTGTACATTAGAGCCTAGTTTGACAAGTTTTAAATAATTATTTTGCAAATAAATGAATTTTAAAAATTTCATTTACTTAGACCTATAATAGACAAACAAATTAAGTAATTTGGGACATGTAGAAAAACCTTACCTGTAACATTCAATAATTCTTCAACATTCAGATACATAGCACTTTCTACGCATAAATCAGTTAGAAGTATTCCATAAAAATCGGCATAATTAGTCCATTAACCGGTTTTGTACCACCGTTGCGTTTTCGCAACACCATTTTTGTATGCATATAAAACTTTTTAAAGCTTTTCGATTTAATTGCTTTTTCCTTTTATTACTAGCACAAAGGTTTTACTGAAAAAATGACGTTGAAAAAGCTGGATTTATAAAATACAGTACTATCACCAAAAGCCGGCCAGTATTAAAAACGGTTTTCATTGCAACCCTTGAAAATATTGAAAATCAAACAAAAGTTTGAAACCTGAATATATTGAAAACCAAATGCTCGCAAACGAAAAATGTATGATCACTTTTAAAATCAAAAACGATTTGTGCAATTTTACAGGATACAATGATAACATCATAACTGATAAATATTTTATCTTCTTTTTTTTTATATATGCTAAGATATGACTCATGTCTATTCCTGTGTAAAAATTTCAATTCAAAATTTGACATATTTGCATATACTTATTATAGATTTAAAATTTTTGAAAGTAGACAACCACATTTCTAAAATGTTTTTTATTAAATGATAAGAAAATGTCTGAAAAATAGGAATAAACAGATTGAGGGATCTAAAAGTCATTTTACGAGTTTGAGGTCAACCCAAGGATCATGGTAATTAGTTGTTGTTCTTAATAAAGTCTTTAGTACACTAAAACTTTGCTTCCTGTAATTCAGAGTCATAGAAACGGTGTTATAAAAACCTAATATGTAGAAAACCATGAGCATATATTGTACATTAACGATTTAGCCTAGGCCATATCATTATTGCGATCACATCATTATTGCTGAGGTTTCAGGACCCCAATTTATCTGCACGACATCGTAGTAAATGTGACGTGCAGATAATGGAATGCCGCATAGAAAGTAAATGTTAGTAACTCGCTGTTTTTGCAGTCATATGATTCATGCTTCCATGCACAAATCACGCTTAGAGTGTTACGTAAAACACGACTTAAATGAACAATATACTCATCTTAATTTTTTGTATCCGACATACTGTGTTAAAATTAGCAACGAGTTATCTCAAGATATCCACTATCAAAATATTTGGTCCATTTTTAACAATTTAAAACAAATACTCATTTAAAAAAAATATTTTTTTGTCAAAAAGAAAACTTTATATTTAAGTGAAAAGTTTTTAAAGCTAGTAGTTCGAGAATTTTTAAAGAATACTATTGTAACGTATTGGAACAATTAGCAAATTGGAATGCATTTTCTACCCGGCCAAGGGCATCATCAGCAATCTTCATTGTCCATTATCAATCTGTAAACATCATCTATTAAACTCACCGTTTTTTGAGAAATAGAATACGAACTACTAGCCTGAACAAAAACTTTTCACTTAAAAATAAAATATTAGTTCAATTCCTTCTCTAATTACGAAAACTTTATAATTTGGAGTGTTTTTCATCGACTCTTCAATTTTACTGCAATTCGAATAAATATATTATAATCCATACTGCGTTGGATAACTATAAATACATACAACTAATATTATTTCACAAAAATTTCTTTATTATTTATTTTACTTTAAAAATGTATAAAGAAATGAATTAGTGTTTCATAACTATAACTACACCGAAATTTATATAATTTAAAATACCAATATTTACAAAGAATTGATACTTTAATAATGTATTAGTCCTTCGTTTTTTTTATTCTTATATCTTCAGATATGAATCTTCATGCATAAAACCTCTAGGCGATATATGCTTTTATAATGTCGGTTTTCAGCATAAATTCGACGGCTTAGTATTCCCAAAATGTTCTCAAATACATTAATATACAATTATATTTTATCTTCGTGATTAGGGTCTAATATTGTTTTTATTTTTATTTTTGTTTCATAGTAACAGCCTTGGCACAGACAACACCTTTTGCCGGGTAATAGTTTTGGATTTTTTAGCTTGATTTTGAGAATCCGATCAAGATTCTTTAATGTGTTTATTGCATAATTTATAATTATGCGAGTGTCCCGTTCGAAAAGCGTTTTTCCGGTCCTCCACTTTCATTTTTACCATAATAATCTGGAATATTTGCAAATTTCTATACTTCAACTTAAATTTGACGTTTTTTCAAAGTCTTTTGTTTCTCTAGTATTATTCTTTGTTTATCATAAATTGTAGTTATAGTTATGATATTTAACAAAATATAATTGCATAATTTCTCTGTTTGTTTCACGTTTTAAAAAAAACTGTTTGTAACTTTATAACAAATTGCAAACATTAAATACAAAAGTAGAACTCTGTGTATTTTATGGTACATAATATAAAAAATTTTAAATATTTTCCATCGACTTTGTACTATAAATTATTGCCCTGATTCCGATATAGTTATCACAATTTAAAAAAAAAATCAAGTAATGTTTCGTGATTCTAAAATGCAGTATTTTATAAATGTAAATCACTAGATCCCGAGATTTTAGTTTCACATTAAAAAACATAAAATAATATTTCGGAAATCTAATATTAATTCTAATTCTTTCTCTGTGCTTGAAAGGGCAGTTTTAATATGCAAATCTCAATTCGCCTACCATTAAAAAAATCTATCTTTAAGAACATACTTATATGTATGTTTGTAATAATTTTAATATTTTCTAAAAGATTACTTTGCATGTGTTATTTTAATATAAAAAACATGTAAAATATTTAGCTTATACGCCCTTGCGTATTACATCTATCTGGCCAAGCATTTTTAAACACTTTTATAGTTTTTGACTTAGGCGGAGCCCCGTAGCTTTTTATGAATTCCTCAATGAAGGTGTTTTGTACAAAAAAAATTTAAATAAACTTAAAATGTTTTATCTGTAAGCGATGTAATTACTCTCAACATTTCTGTAACACCAGTACCCAGCCAGGCCCTTTACTATTATTATAGAGAATGCATTAAAAAAAAAGAGAAAGGGATTAAACCAATTTATAACTAGTATTTTCTGTTTTGTACAAAAAGCAGCTTCAATGTGGATACATGTACATGTACGTTTCAGAAATTAGTTTTTTACTATTGTGTTGGCAGTTAACAAGTGTACAGTGTTACAGTGAATACTGAAGTAGACAAAATCCTTCAAACAGTTTCAAAATCTGACCCTATCTATTATGATAGATTAGCGGAGGCAATTTTCAATGATATAGAAAACGAAATTCAGAATGAAGTTGATGGAAATGAAGACGATGCTTCTGATATTGGGAACGATTTAGAAGTTGATAATGAAATGAACCCTGGGGTTCGCTTATGTGAACACATTTTGGTGTTTGCTTAAGGGTTAGTAAGTTCAAAATTATATTTATATAAAGATAAATTTAAGTGCTGATAGCTGTCTTTTTGTGAAAGATTGGTCTCAATTTTAAGTCGATGGCTTTCATTTTGCTATTACTCAAAAACGCTTTCTTTAGACCCATTGAATGACTCCTACATATGTCGTAATTTTATGGGGCTCCCAATTTTTATAATCTTCACCTTCATGAGAAGGGTATATATAAGTTTGTCATTCTTCCATAAATAACGGAAATATGAGACAACCTCTGAAAATTTCATAAAAAAACTATCAAACAAAGTGTATTAATCTAATTATATATGTATGTATATAATATAATTATGCATCCACAACAAAGGTGAGGGGTATATAAGATTCGGCATATACTTGTTTTATTCTCAGCCTGTTCTTTTTTTATTGACCTTAACTACAATTATTCATAATGCCTTAGGAATATATGGATTGAATTTAATTTTTATATCAAGAGCTATTAAGATTTTCAAATTGTAAATTGTTTACTTGTTTACGGAATAATTGTATATGAATACTTATTCTGGGAGGACATTTGTATGTAGTTGTTTTTTTTTTTTTTTTTTGTTTTTTTTTAATACTTGAAGTCTTAATATTCTGTGCATGTGCTGACTTTAAAAATCATGATTTGTTTAGCTATAGGATGTGCCGTCAAACAAGGTATTTCTTTATGCATGCATCTATGCCAGGTGAATGCTATATGCAATGTTTTGTATGAATTGGTAGGTTGGTAAATTTATTTAAGTGTTCGTTTGTCATAACATTTTTTTTTGTGGGATTCTGTTCTAATATTATTTTTATTTTTTTCAATTTCTATACTACAACCATCATTTGTAAGAGTTTTTGTTTATTTAAGATGTGTTTTGGGAGTGGTTGTGTTTTGAATGCATAAAATGGAAAAAAATATTCAGCAATTCGGTAAACAAATGAATGTTTGTCCATCATGAAAAACAAAAATAGAATTTACCATTGTTACATATTTTATTTAGTATTTTATGTTTTTTTTCCTTTGCGCTTTCATGCAAAATACTATTATTAAGCAAATATTTTCGAAAATTTGAATTTTTTGTTTTAATTGTACAAATTGTAAAATTTAACCTTGTCATTCATAGTTTAATTCAAAATGTATAGTTAGTTATGTTTAGTTAAGTTTTAGCAAATATGTCAGCAACAAAAAAAAATATATGAATGTTTTCAGTTGTGGACTTATTAATGCACGTATGCACTGGATAAGGCGTTGTATATGTAATATTTATAATTAGATTTTTGTAGTCATATGGACTTTAGGATATTAGAATTGTGCAAAAATGTAATCTTTGGGCGTTATTATTATTGGTGCTATGTATACTAGTAAAGGTTGGAGAAAATGTTAGTTTGTGCTATTTTTCTTATGAATATTGTGTAAAATAACTAAATTTTTGATGGTTCTTTACAGTATTTTTTTTAGTTTGACAAACAAGATTACTTTAAAATAGCATCCTTAATACATTGTACTATATGTGGTTTGTAATACGCAAACCCATATAATTTAAATACAATTGTGACTATTTATTCCATTTGCTTTTCAATAAAACTTTACAATACTTACGCAAACATTGGAAAAACTTCTTACAATTTCTTTGGTCCCAGCAGATATTACATAAAGTATTACCAAGAAAACATCGCTGATAAAACATCAAGGTGAGTAAGAAAACGTCAAAATTCAAGCAATTCAGTTTTATAGCAAACTTATTTCAGACAGACAAATTCTAAACATATGTATGTACCCTATACATGTAATTGTATATGTATATAGTTCTATGAGTCTTTTATTTTTTTTAGAAATGTAGATTTCCCAAAAGATATGTAAATGAAATCAAAACATTTGTAAAACACTTTTATTATACGTTCTGTAACAGATTTTAACTTTTTTATATTTTATCAATTTAAACAGCAATTGAGCTTACCTTTGTGTAAACTATTAACCAGAAAATAAAAGAACGGGGAAAAATACTAGTATGCAATAAATATAAGAAAACAAAATACTAAAATAATGTAAACGCACAGCTGTACTTCAAAAAAAGGTTAAATGTGTGTTGTACATATAAGGGTATTAAAATGAATATTTATTTTTTTTCTTCTCATATACATAGAAAAAACAATGACTGCAATGCATCATAAACTGAGGCACTACAAAGTATTTGAATAAGGTAATGTATTTGCTATAATCAGTGGTACATTTACGCCAGAATTTAGGAAGGAAGAAACAAACTAATATGAGAAGAATCGAATATTCTTAATAATTTGTTGAAACAAGTGCTGCCAATTTAGATTTTTTGAGGCTAGATTTAGCCTTTTATTTACCTTTTAGCCTCTAAATTTATGTTTTGGCTTCTGGATTTTTTTAGTTTTTAGTAGAAAAGTATTTGACTTTTTCTGTGTTTATTTAAAGATAAATAATATTTTAATTTAATCAAAAAAATTGGTAACCGTGATTGTCAAAACAAGGGAGAAAAGTAAAAATTCATTTGGGGGCGCTAATCTGATGACGCAAAATATATGGAATAACAGAATAATATGTAACGGTTCTTCTTCCGCGCTTTAATTTGTTTATTTTGCTTTTGCAAATATTATGTGTGATTACTCTACATAATATTTGCAAAAGCAAAATAAAAGTTACGAATTTGCGTGCAATAAAAAAGTAGAAAAAATCAAAAACTAACGAGCGAATGGGGGGCGCTAACCTGATGACGCGCACTGTATCTATAATATTTACCTACAAATTTTTTATTTATCTGTAAATAGTCATTATTAGTAATACTATTATTTGTTTTATACTTTTGATTTTATTGTACTTTTTCATTTTATTACTTTATGTTACTTTTACTTTTAATTCAAAAAACTAGAAAGTTCGAATTAAAATTGTGTTGGCTTTTGTCAACATTTTTTTAAAGAAATATAACTGGTTGAAACTAATTTCAGATAGTTTTTCAACGTGCATGTTTTTTTTTAGCAATCTGAAACAGATAATTTATATAAAAATCATTAAAATATTAATTATATTAGAAAGTGTAAGGTATGACAATTATAAGTGAAACAAGTAAGAAAGTATAGTCGGTCAAGCACGTCCATATAATACCCTACAACTATTATATGTATGTGAAAAACAGTTTTTCAGAAATGGTTAAATTTTATATCGATATAAACACTTTTAAAAGATTCATACGTGTTAAGAAGATTTTCGAAGAGGATCTTTTATGCGAGCTTTGACTATCATAATCTGATAAGCGATCGTTATAAAATTAGGTGTCATGATATTTTTTGCATCTGTGAAACTTATTTGTGTTGAATTTTATTTGGATACTAACATCTAAAGAGATTTATGGATGGTTAAGCTTCATGTAGCTTTTTTTCCAAAACTCCTATTTCGGGAGAATATTTGCATCGGGGCTAGGTGAAGTAATAGATCTACCAATTTTAGTCCCAACCGTTCTTTGAACGAACATTTTATAAAAACATATTCACCTGTACTCTGCGCGCAAAGTTTACATGACAGCCGGCCAGACGGCCGAACGAAAGGACGTACGGGTAATGTTCAATCTAATCATTAACTGATTCTGTATCGATCGTCTTATCGACCGACTTGGATTAAAACTAATGAGCGTTACAACCAACAAAATTACATAGTATGTTTAAATAAATATAAATATGTCTTGAGTCCCCAGAGCTCTGCCTCTGGAAGTTTTATGCCGTTAATCAAAAATTAAACACGAATACTCCTTTTTTACTCTCTTGTAAAATTGTATCTCGATTGGAGCAGCGGTTTATTAAATTTGTGAAAGTGGATAAGTTTTATGGAGCTACTGAAAAGTAAATATGAGTTTGTATGAGTATTTGGTATTTAAGACAAGCTTACAACTCAAGGATTAATAATTTTGTGAAATAAATAAAAAAACAATAACAAAATTATAATATGCTGATCTTTCTTCAAGAAAATTGTAAAATTTAAATACATTGCGTAGATAGTCATGCTCTTCTACTTATATCAATAATCAAGCAATAACACAACACTCCAAAGTTAAATAGCTCACTAACACCTCGATCGTCGCCTTACATGGAAATCCCATATAGATGTAAAAATTGACTCAAATGAAATTTAAATTGATCCAAATTAATTGGCGCATTGGCAAAAACTCTAAGCTGAGTTTAGATTGCAAACTCTGGCTTTACTCAAAGAAGCCAAAACAAATTGCTACGAATGATCACAATTGCCTCCTGGTATATAAAAATTTGAATATCCATAAAGACCTAAACGTGCCTTTGGAAAAACTTAGATCTAAAAAATGCAGAAAAACACTTCAAAAACTTGAAGTACACCCAAATCCATTAACACGCAACATATTAAATAATAGAATAAGAAGGAATACAGCGGATCTGAGCCGAAGACAAGAAGGAAGAATGCCAACTTAATAGATAAAATTAACAATGGTCCTACAATTTTCGTCCGGCATTGGCTGGACTAATAATTAAAATGTTTTAGATATAAGATTTGATATACTTATTGTTAGTTCATTTCTAATGAAGATACAATAACTAAACAATTGCAAAAAAATTATGTAAAATATTAAGGGTTAAACCTTTTTGTTTATTTATTTAATAGGAGAAAATACATTTATCCCTTAGATACTAGTATAAAATATTGCACAGATTTGGCTTAGCCTTATATCTAAAGTATTATTATGGTATAAGAAGACAATAGCAATATTTACGTAAATACTACAACAAAATGCATCTGAAGGAAAACTATTAACAAAAACCTTCAATAGAAAATAAAATATAAATTATGAAAATAGGAAATGATAATTTTTAAACTTTTTTAAAAAAGGAATAATATGTTTATAATATTATGAAGTTATAGTTATAAAATTTGTAACAAAAGTTTAAAATGAAATAAAGAAAACAAGTAACAAATATACAAAAAAAAACACAAATGAAAAATACATTAAAGTAAAATTATAATTACAATAAGAAAGATAGTTTTAATACTTAAGATTAATATAATGCAGATATAAGAGGGTTATCAGAAAAATTACAGTTTAATCTAAAACGGTTGGTGAAAATTTCGATAGCTTGTGAAACAGTTTTAGTATTACTGATTACATGTAATCTTATAGTGGAGAAATGCTATGGTAATTTAAGAGCCATTTTTTAAATTTTATTTTGGGCTATTTGCAAGCGCTTTACATGAGTCTTAGCACAATTGCCCCAGATTGGACATCCATAAAGGATTATTGCCTGAAAAATTGTTTTCACGATTAGAATTTTATTTGAGTTGCTAAGAAGAGACTTTCTATTTATGAATGGATATAATATAATCTTGTATTTATTAACTTTATTAATAACATGGCTTATATGAGAGTTAAAAGTTAACTTTGAGTACAAGTAGAACCTAGATATCTAATATTATCTGACCAATTAATACTGCTGCCCAAGAGAATTAAATTGTAATTAGGTAAATAACAAGATTTTCTTTTTCTAATAAAAAATTTTTATTTTCCATTTGACAAAATAATCATCCAATCGGTCTAAAGAACATTGAAGCTCGGTCAGAATATTCTGACTGAGTTCATGTGTTAAATAAACTGCCAGATCAGAGAATTTGCATGGACTAATTGAGGGCATGTCAGCACAACAGATATTGTATAGTATTGGGCCAAGAACTGATCCCTGCGGAACCCCCGCAGGGATATTGATCAGATCCGAGAAGCAATTCCCAACAGAAACACAAAAATACCTGTCTTTAAGAAAATTACTAATTAGTTTTCACAAATATAATGGAAAATTAAACTGAGTGAGTTTGCCACACCGAGTCGAAAGCCTTTTCAACATCGAGTAGCACAAGAGCTGTGGATTGGCCTGATAGAAGGCCAGACTTTATATCATTGCAAATTCTTTTTACCTGATGTATAGTAGAGTGGGATCTTCTGAAGCCGAATTGTTCATCTGGTAGTATGTGGTTATTGTTGAGAAATTTCTGAATCTTAACATTTAATATAATTTCCAAAATTTTTCCTAGACCACTTAACAAACTGATTGGTCTAAAGTTTTCTGGTTTATTAAGCCCTTTACCAGGTATATGTATTGGAACAATTTTCGCAGTTTTCCATGTTTTAGGAAAATAATGATTACTCAAACAAGAATTGTATATATTTGTAAGAAAACTCAGCGCAATTTTCGGCAGGTTTTTTAACATCATATTGTTTATGTCATCCAATCCACAAGATTTTCTAGTTCTAAGGTTATTAATAATATTCTCAACATCAGTAACAGTGACCTGCTCTGAAGAAGGAGCAGGTCACTGTTGAATCTAATGATTCAAAAAAGTCAACAGCTTGATTAACAACATTTATGTGGCCATCCGTCCCCAGATTTTCTGAAACTCTATGATTGAGTTCAAAAACTTTAGCAAATGCATTTGCTTTGTCTTCGTCACAAATTAACCCTAGATGGTTACTCTTATTTTTTGTACATTAAGGTTACTCTTCGTTGAATCGACGAACAATTTTTAAAAATAATTTTAGCGGGGCAGTTTTTAAAGTTAAAAATAAACAAAAATATTTTTATTTAAGTATTTTATCTAAGAAATAAAAAAAAAAATAAAATCTAATGTAACACAAATTTGTTTTTCTATCTTAAAATTCGATACGAATTTGACTCTTTTTTATGAGTTATATAATACTGAGTAAATGAGCTTCGTAGATACGACGAACAGTAACCATCCAGGGTTAAAGTGCCATCAGTTGTCAGAAGAGAATGACAATTATTTGTCTTTCTCTTCACTAATATAGAACCAAGTATTTTCAAATCAGTGGCATTATAGATTTCATATACTAAAATTCCTAAAACGGAGCAAATGTGTAAAAAAAATTTGAAAATTTGATAGGAAAACGACTTTCTGTGTTTTTAATATAGGACTACACAAATAGGAAACCGTTTCTAGAATATTTTACTTTAAACTATATATTTTTTTATTGATCAAGTTTGGATACGGGTGGGGACGCCTATATTCAGGATCATAAACAAATTATATATACATACATAGTCCCCAAGAATATTTTTTTCTATTAAAGAAAAAATACAGGATCTTTCTCTGGAAAAAAACCTAAAAACTATGAACCTTTTTACATGTGCCAACTTTGGATGCATGTATTTTTTCAAAGGCAGGATATAACTGCTTGCAAGTTTTTAATTTGATTTGGATTCTTATTATAAATATAGCTAAAGGACCTAAAAAAGATTGAGTAAAATCAAAAACTAAATAAAATTATATATTAGTGGAACTAAAAGAGATAATATTCACACTTAAGCACATTTTTGTAGACCTTCTCAAGGACTATTTGTATTTTAAATTTAACTCATTCGAGTAATAAATGGGTTTTTGGCAATTGTTTAAAAATGTGAATACTAAAATGTATTCATTTGTGCTCAACATTGTATGTATACTATCAATTTTATTCAAAAACTCATCATTGCTATTAAGTGTACTCATAATTTACTCTTATCTTTGAATATCAATCATATGCCTCGAATGACACAAAGATTATAGGCTCTAGAAAGTATGCTATATTTTTTTAGATTTTAGTTCTTTAATAAATTGAAGTCCTTTAAAATCTTAAAAATCCACAAAACTAAAATTTAAAATTAATTACATAAGTTGAATATAATATTTGACAAATTATATTTCAAGTTTAATAACTAGTTTAAATGTGTCCATAGTTTTGTTGCCTAAATGATTGGGCACTTTTGATGTGGTTCAAATTAAAGATTTTAGCCTTCTATTTCGTTAGAAGAAATTTCTTGTCCTTCCCTACTCAAATGATCTCGCCTATAAGAACGTGAAATTAAAAAAGAAAAACCAAGTGTAAGTTAAGCTGAATAAAAACAGCATCCAAAAAAGCAACAACTATAAAATAAACCCCAAACGATGGCAAAGGGAATTAAACAAATTAAATTCACCTTCACATCACCGAACGATGATGACTCTGGATGAAAGTAAAACATATTGAGTAAAAACAAGAAACATTATACAAATTTAACAATATTACAGAAATACATAGAGAAAGGGATAAAAAAAAATAACAACAACACAGAATTGAAAACAGAAATGTAAAACGATAAGAAATACATATACTCGTATGAAATACAAATGAAGGGCACACATATACTGTAAAGGATTAGTGTTAATGCAGGCCCTTTGTCTGCCTAATAATTACAAAATCTTGTAGATTTAATGATTTTGTTAGATATCTTAAAGGCTTGTTGCCAATAGGGTTTATAATTGAAGCCTGAATTTATATTGGATAAAAAGATTGTTATAGTGCGATTTCCATACAATTTGGTGATATTATTTCTGTCTGAATTTTATTTCATTGCCAATAGCTGAAACAAATATGGGCCTTACTTAAAATCACCTCACATTCTTGCTATCCTCAAATAAAGGTAATTTTTCCTTTTGCCACCAAAAATATATATACATATATGAAAAATGTATGTGGTTGGTTGCTTTTATCGTCCTTCAATTTTATTTCCAAAAACTTTTCTTTTGAAATATTTTCTTGTTTTTTTTTTCTTTCTACCACACATGAGGTTGTTGTTATACGAGTATATTTTATGCAATGAAAAAAAGGTCACTTTATAAGTTTATGATTGACATATTTGTGTGAGGATTTTATAAAATCGTGGCATTTCTTACTACACATTACTACTGGGATGTTTCAGATTGTATCCATTCTATCATCTATTTAGATTTTGTCCCTTTTTTGTTTTCAGTTCAAAAAGTATTTTGTTTTGCGGAATTATCATTGGGGTTTAATAAAGCTTTATATTTTGCATGAAATTTAATAAATTTCTAAACAATTTTTTGGTTGATTTCACTGCAATTGTATTAATAATGAATGAAGAGAACACCAATTGAAAATTCAATCTATGATTGAATTACAGAATCTTTATGATTAATTTATTAGCTGTTTGCTGTTGGTTTTGAATGAATATACAAATCTGTACAATATATGTTTCGGAAAAGAAAAAAAAAGAAAAATTGTTTTTTTCAAAGAAAAATTATTGCAATTATTAGGCGGCAAGGAGCTTAGAAAAGGGCAATTGTTAAGAAAATGTTTTTGTTAGGAGTGGCAAAATATGGCGCACTAAATAAAATAATAATGACAAAAATATTAAATCCATTAAAGAAATGCAAAGGAGCTGTTGCTACTCATGTACTGTGTATACTTTAGGTTTAAGAAGTTTCTGTGATTTCTCTTTAGCATTTTCTGTTTCAAGTGTAGAACAGAAAGATCTCAAATTAAACTCATAAACGTCGTAAAAAGTAATAGTCCATCTTTATTGTTTCCTTGGCTTGATTTTCATACGTATACCAATGTACCCATACTTAAATTCACACTACATATTCATGAAGTTAGTCTTGAAAATTAACAAAATAAACAAATAAAGCACTAGGCTAGGTCGACAATTATAAACGCTACTTCGAACATACATAAATATAAAATATTTTTTTAAATAATTCATTTACATTTTTTATATGTTTATAATTGCAGTCTTCCAAAAATGTGTGTTATGTAAATAGGTTATTTTCTTTGTATATTGTAAATTATAAAAAGTTTACTTTTTTACTTCTCTTAAATATAGTAGATTTTGAATGGAAAATTAAAATTATTTTACAAAAAATTGTCTTAATACGAATGAAATACAGTTCTCTAGTTCGAGTATAGGCAAATATGTGTATAAGTTTAAGAGTGTTTGGATGTAAAGATGGTTTCCGTATTAAATAGCATACCCAACACACAGTAAGATTAAAAAAATTTATATAATATCAGTCGAATTCAAAATAAAATATATAAATATTACAATGTTTGCTGTTTATGCTATCAAATTTAGTAAACCTCTACTCACTTAAAGTCTTCACTACAAATGCACATAAAATCCAGTCGCATAAATCTTTGAAAATCTTTATTTATTTATTAAATTCAGAGATTACAAGACTAAAGGCCTACTTAATCTAGAAATCATATGGCGAAAGAAAACTTCGAAAATATACATTTATTAAAGGTGATTCAAGTTGTTTGGCAATTCATAAAAGAAAGACTTACGCCTGAAAAAAAGTTTACAAATCGCTGACTTTATTACGAAAATTCACGTTCTGTAAGGAATGTGTTTCGTGCACTTCGCTCAACTTATGGTTAACATAATCGGCCTACTGAGCGTACTATTCGCAACAGCATCACCCATTTTGTGACCCAGCGTGCAGAGCCCATTCGGCGCCATTCGCAGCAACTCGAACTAACGTATGGAACGATTTGAGACATTTTACGTCGAGATCTTAAACTAGAAGCGTATGTAATACAGCTTGCGCAACAACTAAAGCCGCTCGACCTTCCCAAGCGATATCGCTTCGCTCTATGGGCTCTTCAAAAGTTCCAAAAAGATCTGGCGTTTTCGATTGGCCATCAACACTTTTTCCTGTGGGGATATCTAAATTCTAAAGTTTATGTAGACAAACCCCTTTCGATTCAGCCCTTGGAAGAAAACATCACGCGTGTCGTTCGCTAGTTACCAGTCGAAATGCTAGAACGAGTCATCGAAAATTGATTTCAACGGATAGACCACCTGCGACATAGCAACGGCCAATATTTTATAGACGTGATCTTCAAAAAAATAAAAAATAAACGCCTTTTTTTTAGCAAATATTTGCCAAGTTTTTTGTCAATCACGTAAGAGTTAAGAAATTTGCTAGACTCTTCTAACGTATTTATTTTTTTTTTAGAAAAGTTAACTTTAAAGGCAATATGGGTATTTCCATGGTTGCGCACGTGACAGTCGCACATATTCATGAAGAAAATAAAACTAAGGCACAAGTATTTTTTTCTTAATTTAGGTTTTTGGGAAGCAATTTTAGAGCTCTTTATTTAGTGGAAAGCATGGTTGCTGTAAAGGTCGGGGTCCTGACATATTGGTCAACAAAAGCAGTTGCGTGATGTGACAAAAAATCGAAGTGTTTTTTTCCTACATTTACTAAAGTGCAAAAATCAGCGAAATAAGCTAAAAACTTTTATGTAAATTATTTGGATATTATTAAGGGATAGTTTAGCTTTATTTTCATAACTGGTTTTCTGATGATTTTATGTTTAGTTTTATTGATGCAAGCCATAATATGAAGCGTGACGTGACATTGCGTTACGTGACATTTTTCCCCTTATGATAAACTCGAATAATTTCTGATGTAGTTTGGTTTTAAAGTTTTAATTCAACAAAAATAACTGAAAATTCAACTCAATTCAGGTCAATGTTTGAAAAGGTACATAAGAATAAAAAAATAGTAAAACAAGGTTATTTAATAAATATTTCTCTTTGAGGAAATTGCGGTTCGAGCTACTTTTGTTTGTAAATCTTCCTCGCATGATAAGTAGTGAAGTTTATGCATGCCTGAGATTCTCTTCACTTCTTTCCATTTTTCCGTTAACGGTGGGGAAAGTCTTTCAATTTTGTCTCGTGCGCATTCGAATAAAGCGAAGGCGTCCTGCAAAAGAATATTCTTTGCTTTCGTTATCTGCGAAACTTTGCTTTAATTTTAAATTTTTATTAAATTCCGTTCCACAGCGCAGAAGATATGATAAAAAATTATGCTTTCAAGGTGCGCACGTGACATTAGAATATCAAGGAAAACAAATTGAAAAATTACAGTTAGATTTCTTTCGCTTTGCTCTTTTCGCATTTTTTTTTAATTTATTGTTGTTGTAAGCAAACTATTTTATAATTAGTCCAATCACAAAAATGCGTTTTAAAAAAATTACTATTAAAGAGAAAATTATATTAAAAGTAAGCGAAAGCAAGTTGAATTTTATTTTGAATTTTACTAACATTTTCCTCATAATGAGTGTTAACATACGGTATAAATTCTTTAAAATAACAAAATTTGAATATTTTTCTCTCATAATATTGGATAAAAATAATTGTCTAATAAGTTATATTTTTTTGGCCGCGGTATGAAAATAAAGATAACATTTTTTTTACCGAGGTCACAGACATTCAAAGTATAGCTATTTCTTTTATAAAAGTATTTATGTACGCAGATGATCTGTGCATTTTTTATCCATATAAGCAAGTAGAAGTACTTAAATCCACCATTGAGCATGTGTGGAATTAATTTTAAAGTTCACAAGAATTAATAATCTAGTTTTAAATGCAAATAAAACTAAGTTCATAAGTTTTAAGGCGCTGAGGCCTTAATTGTAATTCTGAAATATGCTAATAAAAAGTATTTTTGAATGAAAAAAAAAATTAACTTTAGAGCATTTGTTCTCTCATAGTAGATATAAAAAAGTAATAAACGAAGTTTGATGACCCAATACATTATTAATTGTTCTTTAAAGAGTTTTCAAAACATCGGCTCTGGTATAGACAATTCGACCAAAAGTTTAAAAAATTATATTTTAAACATTTTTAATACTTTGTTTTGGGAATTTTTGATTTTTAAATTTCGTTTCTATTTTAGTATATTGTACAAATTTCTATATAATTGCAAAATTTCATTAAAAAAATATTTGTAAATAAAATTTATATTTAACACTTCTTCTTTAGGGGGAATTTTAAACATACGGCTACAGATTTCTTTCCCTTTTTACCAATTTCCCCCACTGTGCGGAGTCACATGCCACGAAGACCATGAAGTAATTAAAATACAATCGTGATCGAACCCAACTTGAGTACCATACTATAGGCAGTTATATTTCACGGAACTGGATTTCTAGATATCGTGATTCTCTTCTTTGAAACAATCGAATGAACAATTTAAGAAATATGTTTATTCTTAAATTGTTGATTCTCTTTATTCTAGCGAACTTGGAAGAGAATTGTAGATCATTCATCTGTGTTTCACGAATCTGGACTTCTAAATATGGGGTTAATTTCTCAATAATCTGTTCTGTAAAATATCGAACTGTTGGTCTTATCTAAAGTTTCTCTTCTTGGCAACAAATTAAACATATGTATTGTGAGGCTATTAGAATAAACAAAATTTACTACTGGCTCCTTTTCAAATTTTTGGAAATTTGTTTTATATATTCTTATATTAGCCTTCAGATTTTAATTTGCAAAATCATTTTAAATTTTCATTTGCTGTGTGAGTAAATTTTGATAATTTTATTAGAAAATTTAAAACAAAAGAAGACAAAATATTTAAATAATTATAAGGAGAATTAGAAAAATTGTATTGCAAATTATTATTGGAAATAAAGAATCATTTCGCAATTATATATACATACATATATTCCAAAGAATTTTAGTATTGGTAAGAATATATTTAATATCAGCAAAATTGCATATTTTTTTAATTCAAATAATTTGTTTTTTTCTTAGACGCCAGATCCTTTATGTATAAATAGCACAAGGAACTGTATAAATTTTAAATCGTGGGCACAATTGATTAAAATTTAATTCAACATTCTATTAAAAAGAAAATAACAGCTATACAGTTTTTTTTAACAATCATTTTTTTATTTTTGTTTATTTATGTTTTTGATACTTTTACGCGTTATGTCAAATTATGGCATAGAATCAAATTCATATTAAATTTTTTTATATTTACATTTACACAGAATAACATTAAGTGATTATAAAATTACATTTTTTTATAAAAAACAGTGTAAGAAAACTCAAGATTCCAAGAGACAACAGGCCGCCTCCAAGTCTTCGTGGGATGTAAAAAAATTGGTGAGTTATTTAAATATTGATTATATGAAATGTTTCACTTCACATAAAAATTAAACATACAATCAAATAAGCGAGTATTAGTTACTAACATAATTTCTTAATATGTTAACATATAAACTTTATTTTGGCATATTTAATAAATGTTAACAACATAATTACATTCGTGTTAGTAACATATTTACCTAACAATAATTTTTTTAAATAAACATACCGTCTCTGAGAATTATTTACATATATATGTAAATATTTGTATCTTAATTTATTTAACATATGTAGCTATATGTAAATGCAAATAAAAATTCTAACTAAACAAATTATAAAGATTATGCAATTTACATTATTCTTTTAAAAATTGATTTTTTTTATAATGTTAAAGTATAAATATAAATAAGTTTCTTTGTTTCTAAATTTTATTCACTAACTAGCTGACCGCCCGGCTTCGCTCGGTATTTACTAATGATTTGTATTTCATATAGAATTATGCCCTTATTCATAATACTTACAACAGGTTTATAAGAGGTTTATAAAGCAAATTTGGTATGGAATTTTGTGTTGTAAGTTTTTATGAATAAGGGGGCTAAAAATTAAAACACAAAAATTTCAGTAAAAGAAAAAATAACAAAAATTTGTATCAATTTATTGCTTAAAAATTTCTTCAAAATTCGATTATTATTATATGCAACAACAATTGAAACAATTATTAATTAAAAAACAAAAAAAAAAGTAATTTTAAAGCTTGATGGTAAACAATGTTTTTTGGTCTTCTATTGGGGCAGAGCACGCAACATACAATTGACCGTGTGAAAAAATTGGGATTTAACCCACACACTTTTAAAGATTATCCTCGAGATTTATTTATCGTCATTGCGAATGCAAGGCGAACTGGAAATTGGACGCGTTTAAAATTAAAGTGTAGATCACTTGGTTTTATAGGTTAGTTTTGCTAAAATTGTCTCATACATAAAAAAAATGAGAAGTGACTAGGAGGCTTTGGTGACAGTTCTTCAAGTTTTTCAAAAAATGAAAAGTAGACAATATATTAAAAACTTAAAATTTCCGAGTTTTACCAGAAATTTTTTTAATTTTTTTTTACAAACCATCTCCTGAGAATTTTTTAATAGAATATAACAAAATCAGCCAAATCGCTGCAGCTGTTCTCACTTGATGCCATTATATACATGGACCATTTCATTTATATATATATATATATATATATATATATATATATATATATATATATATATATATATATATATATATATATATAGATTAATTGTCGGTAAATTTTTCATGAAAAGTTAAGGTTGATTCAAAAGTTGTTGGTATAGGGTTATCTGAGAATTATAAACATAGATAACAATGATATTAGAAGGGAATCTACAACAATTTCTCTTTAATTTGGCTTCCTCTTTATATATTTTTTTGTTACTGTTAAATTTTTTTTCGACTTGGATTTATAGCCACCTAATTTTAAATGTGTAGTGAACATACTGATTCAATAGGGACAAGATGCAACCGAATTTCCATGAACACGGCCGGTATGATAGGTAGCACAGTCCCTTGAGCGTTAGGGCCTTGAGGTGTGTTTCGCTACAGTATATGTATCTTAAATTGTTGCTGTTTTTTATTTGAGAGAAAACTTGCAGAAAATTATATAAGAGAAAATTATAGATCATTCATTTGTGAACTCAGACTTGTGACATAATATTATTGGCAGCTTATTAAATTTGAACTTTTTTTCACTATGATCATTATTTATGAAAGATATAAATGCGTAATTTAACTCAGGAAAATTCACACTGTTTACATTTACATCCGCTAGTGTTAATTTAACATTGACAGTTTTCTTTATTTAACTAAAATTTAATCACTACAACCAAATATAATTGTTTCCTGGGTATTGTAATAAGTATTTTTACTCAAGCATTTAACATTTAAAATTTATAAGTTTCATGTCCAACTAGATGCAGCCAACCCACTACTGACATAATGAAAGAATAAGCAACTTTCAGTTTATTTTTTTCCTCCTTCCTTCATCATGACCATAAACGTGTCGTAATGTTTACAATTTTTTTATTATTATTTTTTATTTGTTTTTTTTTTTTATTTTACTCTAAAAAAAAAAGTATTTTTTTCTTAAGATTTTTTTGAACGATACAAACTACTATGGAAAATTGAATTTTTTGTATTTTCGTTGATTGTTTTCGGTTTGCATTGTATTTTTTGTTGTTTTTTTTTTAAATTGGTGATGAAATTGTTGTTGTGTTTGTAGCTTGTTCCCTTTTATTACGGTCAGTTCAAAACACTCTAAAAATGTGAAGAAAGAGAAAACTAAAAAAATTAAACAGACAGACAGAAAGAAAATTCACCATTCTTGTACATTCACGCATGTAAAGATTTTCAGGAATTGTATTTGTTTTTTTTTGGTTTCTTAAACAACAAAGCAACAACAACGAAACTGTTATTTTAAGTACACTTGACACAAGGTGAAAGCAATTTCGTGCTACTTTTATTTGATGGTGTTTACGCAAAATTAAAAAATAAAATGAAAATCATGAAAAAGGAATTGAATTAACTACTAAAACCCAAAATCGTTTCTAGTTGTGCTCATTATGTGAGTTTCGTTACTTTTTAGGAAGTGAAAACTAAAGGTTAATTTGTTTTGAGAATTTTTAGTTTTTTGTGGAGTTTTGGCTTTAGCATTTTCTTAAGGCCTTACTAATACTATAAATCAGAATATTATGAAAACTGAAAAATTAGTAAGAATGTATTGGAAAAATTTTAATAAATTTGAATTTGTTTGATGTAAGCTTTTTTGTGCAACCTTTTTACAATATTTCTTAAGACATTTTAAATAATTTAAAAAATTTTTAAATACGCCGATATATTATTATGGTGATAGCCGAAGAATTTTTTCATTAAGGCAAATAACAAAACTAATAAGTATACTTGATAAAATTTATTCATATTACTTATACCTCACCATGGTCTAAAATATAAACTAAGATAAGCATTGAGTATCTAATATATGTATATGAAATATATTCGTACATTGAATTCGACCATTCGACGATTCGAATTACGAAAAATATTACGATTTTTCTGATGTTTACAGTATTTTGTTTTTATTTCAAAAAAATGTTTGTGTCTGATAAAATTAAAAGTTGTTACGCATTGGTAAAACATTAATAATAATTATTATAATCATTTGAATTAAAAATTTTAAACCTTTATACGGAACAAAATAAGCTAAGGATTGTATGACTAGCTCATATGAGATATGTGACCCTTAATTAATTTGATTTGCGTAAACATATAACATACACTCCATGCTTTTCAAAATATCATTGGAATGTGTAGTCGGTCAAGCCCCACATCAAAAAAAAAAAAAAAAAAAAAAAAAAACCAGATTTTTAGAAAAGGAGCTACAAACTATAATAGACCGCTCATCCAAAAATGTAGTGCCATGACTTCTGTGCATAAAATTATTCTTTGTGATAATTTTTTTCTCAATATAAACATTTATAAAAAATTATATAGATTTAAAAGTTAAAGTTATATTGGAGGTATGACTATTTATAGACCGGACCAACCGTTATAAAATTAGTTGTCATAATTTTGTGTTCAATTTTGTTTGGAAACTAAAATTATTAAGGGATTTATGGCTGTTAAAGTGATTTTTAAAAGTGGGCCTTTTATGGGAGTAGTCATAGTCATATGTAGCGATCATTACAAAATTGGACAATTATTCTGAGACAATCGGTATAGTTTAAGGTGTGTGTTGGATTAATTTTTTTTTTTTGGACGTTATAAAGATCATCACAAATTCAATATACCCTACGCGATATGGTGGTGTAGGGTATACAATTTTTAACTAAATAAACGTAAACATAAACTTTTTCCTTTCGGCAATTAACTGCTATACATCTTGACTTTACCTATTTATTTCCATTATTTTGTTTTGGTTATCCTTCCCTTTCAATTTAGAATACTTCACATTCATTATGAATAAATATATTAGAGAAAATTTCATATATTACAGAAAATTTGATTAATTAGGCTTGAATTCATTTCTTATAATTAATAACTTGAATAAATATTATTACTAAAGAAAAAAAAATTAAAAAAAGATACGTGAACTAAATAAGTTGATAATTACTCTGAGAACAGGAAGAAAAAAATAACATGTCATTGAGCTGTTGGATTTTTAAATAGCATGTTAATGAGAGACAACAATTTGGAAAACGGACCGACGCACAGTGGCGCCATTTGAGTTTTTTCGTTGCAAAAATGATATCTTTTGAACCGCATAAGATAATTGAACAGTTTAAACAGCATATGATAGATAACTGTTCACCCTATAAAATGAGCGTTTGGAAAGCGTGCTACGCTTTGTGGGGGCCTACTTATGGGTAATCAAAGTTAAAAGTAGTAGAAAAATCAATTTTATGGTAACTGAAAAAAATTATTTTTACATTTTTAGATTGTTTTTATTTTTTTTCTTTAGGATTTTATGTTTTAAATTATTACCCAAGAAATTAAAATAAAAATAATTTTTTTTTTAAATTTAGTTTTTCAATTTTCTGTAAAATATTCATCACAATTCGTAAGAGAAGATATATCAAAAAGACTAACCATTTCTAAACTATAATTCTTTTCTAACTCTTTTCGTGACTTCACATGCCGCAGGGAAGAAATAAGTGGATCGGAAGATGCTGCCAATATGTTGAAGAGGTCCTCATTTTGCCTTACCCTTGATGCTTTGAATGTGTTCTGCAATCTATATTTTTTATAAAATTTGTTAAGAGACTCCTGTGCTTCTTCAGAAAGCTGTCCAATTGGCAAAGACTGGTACTCAATTATATCTTTGCCATGCGCCAATATTTTATGGACGGTCGGGGTCAACTTCTTCTGTGGATACATTTTTGCTAAAAGAGATGCAGTTTTCGACGCATATTCTCCATATTTTGTAGAATTGACATTTTCTTTACAGTTTAAAATATCCAAGATCGTTCCCAATCTTTTCACGATTTAATTGTCAATTCCAGTGATTCTAACTACTGCCTCATCATTTTTAAAAATCTCCTAGAAGTGTTTCCATCGTTTGAGTTACCATATCCGTGCTTGGGACAGTCTACTTTTAGTCCAACTTGTTTAATAAAAGCATCCTGTATTTGCTTCTTTCTGATCTTTTCCTTATCCTTTATTAATGTATTTTCATTGAAGTTTTCCTCCTCTTGTTTTATAATTTCGCTTCTCTTAATACTTCCGTATAAGCTATCAAGTTCTTCTAAAGCAGCTTCCGTGAAAAACTTTGGTATGGTTGACTTTCTAAACAGTTCAAATAATTTTAAATTGTTCAACGCCATGTTTTCAGTACTTAAATTGTTTAATGGTTTCAGTAATTCTTGCGCAAACTTTCAGTCGTAGACTAATCCAGGCATTATGCTTATTTTGCAATATATAGGTTTATGCTACCATGCCTAAAAATTTACTGCTAAAAAAATGTTAAACAAAAATTTTTTGGACGCCATACAAATTCTGCAACCATGTCTTTTTAACATTTTTACCTCTAGAAACCAAACGGGCATGTACGGGCAGATAAACCTTTTGAATTATGTAAAGAATTAATCAAAGAACAGGTTTTGCAAATATGGCAAATATACAAAAATATAAAATTTTTTTATTTTCCGTCAAAGTTGAAAAATAGTGAAAAAACGGATAGTTTTTAAATAGTGATTTACCAGAAGAAACACAAAGCAAACGGTTAATTTTTTTTATCATTATATATTTAATAAATACATCAATCAATACAAACAAAAAATATGGCGATTCGTTACCTATTTTGCGTGATATTACACCTGAAATCGCAACAAATTGACTAAAAATTGTGTGTTTTTTTGAAAACCGAAAGTCAGTCAACTTTGAACGGTTATATCTTCTAAACTAAAAGTTTGATATTATTAAGAGTGGCATATTTGAGATCGTTGAAAAGTTTCACACAACATGAGTTTATTCAAAACTTCGTCGGCGCTCATGAAAATTTTGATTTTTGCAACCTCGTTTGCTCTACGGGCGCCATTGTGCGACGTATGGACAAAAGTTAATAATAACAATAATAAATAAGGAAACATAACGACTCACTGAGATAATTTTCGATGTTACTAATTTTCCACTGTTGTGCCCGGCAATCTTTGCAATTGATGTTGTGTAGATATTCATACACTCAAAAAAAATATTACGTATAAAAATTAATAAATTGTAATTATAGGATGTAAAAATTTTAGGAATATAATTCTAAAAATATGAAGTTTTATGCATTCATTCATTAAATACAATTCAAAATGGTTAACATTTTATAGGGTTTTAATTACATTTTGTATTAACAAACATAAATTAAGCAAATATATTCTTTGAAATAATAATTTACATATTACATACAATTTGTAATACTACTTAATTTAGCGAACATATGCTTTCTTTAGTTTTTTATAATATCATTATAAGATAGTTTAATATATATGATTGTGATATTTATAAGTTCTTTTGAAAATTTTTGTTTATAGTTGATTTTAGGTAATTTTATTTTGAATAAAATTTAATTAGAAAAATTTAGAAAAAATGCGTTTTATGAATTCTTGTTTCAAATTAGTTTTTGCCTGAACACTTAAAATAATATTGTCAATTAGCCGAATATTGACTCAATAAAGGTGCATATCTGAACACAGTATAACAAAGTTTTTTTAAAATTATTTTCATATATATTTGTTCCATTCACAAGTGATGTTGTATGGTGCATATTGTATGAAACATCAGAAGTTGTTTCAAAATTGTTGAACAAAATTTTTAGCAAAGTTGTATGTTTATGTTGTCAAACCTCTAAAATGACAAAATAAAATTGTTTTAAAAACAAATATACAAAACATAAAATATAAATGTTATCTAAAAATAAAACATACCGCAGTATTTCCAGCAATATCAATTATTAAAATTTTTTGCTTATTAATTTTATTTTCGTGTTTAAAATTTCTCAGTCAGTTGAAATTAATAATTTTTATGTTGCGACACATATTTAAACTTTTTGCAACACTTAAACTTTCATAAAACTGTGGCAGGTATTGTAAAAAATATTTATACAGAAATTACCAATTAGTAAACAGTTTTACAACTATTGTAAATTCAGACAACGTACCACTTCTTCGACTTTACAACATCATTTGTGAATTGAACAATTTATTTCGATTAAAGTTAGCTTTCCGAAGAAAATAAAGACATTACAAGTATTCTTCAAAATTTCTTAAGTAACGTAAAAGTAATATAAATATCATTTTATGTCAAAAAATTGCTAAAAATCAAATATTCAATAGTTTTAAACTTTAAATGCATACAACTTATGACTATGAGATGATTTTTGAACAATTATTTTTTATTAGTCTTGTTCGAAGTATTAGATATCAAAAAAATGTTTAGAGAAAATATTTGCATATAATCTTTAATAATCTTTAAAATGGAATACCAGAAGAAGAATGGACCTTTTTCAATATCGCACATACCAGAGATTCCCCGCTCTGCAGACTTCTAGGCATGTTAAATTTTATTACAATTTGACTTACAGTTTAGAAATTATTTTATTATAAATTCCCCCACTGTGTACAACATATGATGGAATGATGGAATATTACGTTTTCATTTAAACAAATCAGTTGTATTCGGTACTGGTTCTCTGTGATATTATGGCCAGATATCTTGAAGTAATGCCTCCAATTCTTGGACTTTAGACTTTTTGGCTGGCTAGGTCGATCGTTTTCAACCGGGATACAATCAAAATAATCTTTCGCACGCCAAAACTAATAGAACATATTTGCGATAAGCTTCTTTAACACTTTTCATTGTTCTTATCCATGTTCTAAATTATATATGAGATCAATCAATTAATGTACATTTGTTTCATTAATATTTCTCTTGGAAGATGTCGTGTCTTAACAGCTTCTCACTTGTATATCATTGAATGTTTATACTTATACATGTAATTAACTATAAAGTTATTGGCCATGCGTAGTCTTGATAGACTTCTACACTAAAAAGTTTCTAGACAATGTTACTTTGTTTTTATCAATTACACGTGTATAGCAAATATGGTCAACAGTAAACCGTTTCTTCGAATTGTAATTGTAATACAAGACTAATTGTTTTCAGCTATAATACTTTTATTACTGTTTTCAAAAAAACAAAGAAAATATAAAAGAAAAAGAATATTTTCACAATTTGTTTTGTGTAGGACTCCATTTAAGTAAACTACTTTGATTTCGCTTAATAAAATTCTGTAACACAATTGTGTTCAATTTAGCAATGAAATTAGTATTGAAAATAAAAGCCATAGGAAGTTTTGATAAATCCGGAAATAGCAATTAAATATATTTACAATAATTTTTATAACAATTCATTTATCCTATGTCACTTTTAATACCGTAATGTACTGACATTTAGTTCTTATAAAAACTTCTCTTAAATGTCAAAAATCTGACTTCAGTTAAAATTCAAAGAATATAAATTTTCTACCCCCTTTGCAGATTTTAAGTACTACAGCTAGATACATAAAGGTATTTTTCTCAAAATCTTTATATAAAATGACAAAATTTTAAGTTTTCATGTTAAAAGTCAAAAGTGGGATTATTTAAGAAGACTTAATATTTTCATGTTTGTTTTGTTATTTTGTATAAAAATAAATACATTTATAGTATTGTATAATTTTTGTATTTCATTGTAGATTTTCAATTAAGATTTTGTTGTTGGGTATTTAACTCTGAGACTATTATTGTAGTTTTTGGGTAAGTGAAAAGGCTCTTTCTCTAGCGATTTGAATAAAATTTACATTATGTTTGAAAAGAAACTTCAACCCTGCTATTAGATTAGGCCCATTTGGTCCATGTTTTTTTTTTTTGTAATCTAAATAACTTTTGAACGGTGTAATATATTGTTTTGAGGTTACGACTCACGTTGTAACAATATTATTTTGAAAATGTTAGGTATCTAATGTAAAGCTGTACAGAAAAAATTAAAGAGTCAATATTTCAATTTAATATAATACAAAACAATAAGCATTTGTTAACTTTATTTGTGAGCATTATATCATTTTATTGAAACTGTTTTTCGTTACATGCTATACAATATATTTTGCAAATAAAACTTTCGCAATTGAATAAGATGTTGTCGGATTTAGCCTTGCAGCAATTAGAAGAAGCAATTTTCGTTTCATTGTATGGGCGTGTGCCAAGCAAAGTGGCCATGAAGTATCGATTTTAGAAAAGAGTATGTATGCGTTCAAAACAGATACATTTAGCATATTTGGGAATACAATATTTGGCCATCTATTTGTTTTACGCTTTGCTTTGTAGGACCCAATTATTTGATCAGTAGTATCTACTCCTCCTATAAGAAATAAAACATCAGAACCTGCAGACGACAAGAAACAATCTGCAGCTTCTTCTTTGCTCCACTCTCGTTAACTGCAGCTGTTTTATGCATTGAGCTTATCAATATAGTTGCTTTCTTTTTGTGGCTAACATATGACACCAAGTTTGCAATGTCACAGAAAGCAAACGTAGATTTGTATTATGGGAGTTGTTTTACATTCAGCAGCTTTGGGGGTATGAATGTTTTATTTATCCTTTCAAGTTATTTTTTCACTAAATCAAAAGATGAAAATAAATTGTCGCGTGTTATATTTTGCCTCTTTAGTCCTTTCGTTAGCTTCAACTTGTTGCACTGGGTTCTGTTTAGGCTTTGCATTTTTAACTTTTCCATGTGATATTTTCATCGAAATTGTAAAACGTTTGGAGAAGGTCATGCCAACGCTCCCAAACCTCAAGCAAACCTGTCGTCACTTTGCATTTGTCGGCGACTTGCAACATTATCAAAGCGAAGCGCACTTGCAATAATGTGGAAAGTACCTTCAGACATTATTGCACGGAAAATTCGGCGACAAAAATTTAAATCAAATATGCCATGAATATCTTCGTTTCTTTCACTTT
Source organism: Bellardia bayeri (assembly GCA_950370525.1). Classification (NCBI taxonomy): domain Eukaryota; kingdom Metazoa; phylum Arthropoda; class Insecta; order Diptera; family Calliphoridae; genus Bellardia; species Bellardia bayeri. The sequence continues at coordinate 81,418,877 of OX493265.1, read as the reverse complement.
CATGCACAAATTTTACATACAATCATGTACCTGAATAAATGAAATGTACGTAACGATATACTTTATTAAGAAAATATTTAATCATATCATTTACTTTGGACTAAATGGTCTCTTAATACAGGATTCGCATTTTTTTTAATTTAATCTGTATTAATACAGGATTCGCATATTTCTTTAATCTAACAGCAGGGTTAAAGAAAACCTATATTGAAATTATAGGAATAATTATAAAAAATTTCTCGACGATATTTTATTCAGATTTTTTTCAGTGATGGTTTTATTAATCAATGTCATGCTAAATTAAATTCTTTTTACAAATATGAACTTCAAGAAATGGCTTATTTACACATCGAATACAACAAAATTAAACTAAAGATATGGAAATAGAAGAAGCTTAGATATCATCAACTAAAGACACCAACAACTAAACCCTTTTATTGATGCTGTTAGTGGGTGGAATGAATGGTATAGAGTCTTAAAACAAAACTTGCTATAATATTTTAAAGGGGATTTTATGCAAATCCCTTTTAGGAATAAATTAATACAATCCAGAAAGGTTAAATATTTTAAATGCTATCTCTCTATTCATTCACAGTAGGCGAACTCGACAAGATGAGGGTTAAAACCAAATGACATTTAAAAGAGGATTGGTTTTAAAGTAAATGAAATTTGTCAGTAACAAAAAACAAAAACAACAAAAAATTAAATTTACAGATATACATTAAAATGAATATTAGACATAAACATATTTTTTGCTTTCATAGGTCTGTTAAGAAAATAATGAAATCGTGATAAATTTATGTTCGCTCATTTACAAAAAGAAAATTAATTATATTATAATTTATTTAATTATATTATTATTATATTTTATTTAAGTTTTTCTAAACAAAATAAATTTAATATTAGTTCCTTAGCATTTGCCAATTTAACACTTTCATTTAAAATGTCTGGTATTTTCTGTATTTATCATACAACCAGATAAATGAAAAAGAGAGAGAATATATTTTGTTGCTGCTTTTTGTCATCACCATTATTCTAATGACAAAAAAGCAAATATTCACAAACTGCTGCACAAATACAAAAAAAAAAAATGTTTCAAACTTTAAGTGACAATTTTGACGTGACACATAAAGCCCTCATCATCTATAGATTTTTGTTTTATATGGAAACTGTCAACTGAAAAGCAATGTATTGAAATTGAATGAAGGATATGAAAGCAGCAAAAAACGAGGAAAGTATTATAAATTTTAGAAAATGTAAGCTGCATAGTTTACAGTATGGCAAATGATATTTTGAGTGATGAAAGAAATATTACCCAATATACATATGTATGTATGCAAGGAACAAACATTTTTAAGATGAAATATATTTTGAAACTTTTTTGTCTGTGTTACATTGGAGAAAGTAGAGGCTATATATACCCACCAAGCAAAATGTTGGGTCATTCAATTTGATGCTATGACAATTTAGCTATGTCCATTTGGAAGTACGAATAATGTTTTACGCCTACGTAAAAAATAAGTATAAAAAGTTGTATATCTCTGAAACGTCTACAGCTAAAATCATCATCATTTTTACAGATATATTTGACATTCATATTGATCAACTATGGGCGGACTTAAAATTGTGGGCGTGGTAAAAGTAAATGATAAAATTCGTATATCTGGTAAAATATGACATCTTGAGTCATTAAATTATAGCGTCCATATGAAAATAGTCTGACCATCAGTGGGCGTGGCACCTCTCATAAAATTAAAATTTATTATATGGGAATTTGTAGCAGCTAGAATTTTGAAATTTTTCAAGGGAAACTGTGAAGTCCATGTGAAAATGTGGATAAAAATTGAGCGAAATATGACTATGATTGATGTAGCACCCCATATACAAAATTAATACTAAAGTTAGTATGCCTTGAAGAATACAATAGGAAAAATATTCTTATTTTGTATGAGTAATAATATCATAAAAATCTAAGTTTTAAGCATTAATTGTTGAATTTGATAAAATGGTACAAAATGAGTACTAAGTTCGTATATCTCAAAAAACACAATAGGTAGATTATTTGAGTTTTGCATCCTTAACTATATTTTTAACAGTTATAAGTTGAAAATCTTGAACTAAAATTTTGTATAAATACCTATGTATGAATACCTAAAGTACTAAAATTCGTAAATGGATACACAGAAATCGCAGTAAAATATTTTTCAAATCGTCCCATAACATATGGTAGATCCCATGTAAGGGATCTGAAAAGTAAAACAGCTCTTGTAAACATCGTTCTCGAGACAAAATGTAACACAAATTACACACAATTGATACATAGTTGGTGGGTATATGTATAAGATTCGGCACAACTGAAAATAAATTCTCACTTGTTGTACTTAAGGTGAAGTTTAATAATAAAAAATATATAAAATGATTACTGAATAAATTTTACTTCTTGCAATCATTTATCCTTTCAATTATATTTCGTTACAAATGGAAAGATTTTTTTCTAATTTTCTTTAACATCTTTAACTGTGTACAAAAATATTTTTAGTGAAACACTTTAACTGTGAAGCATCCCAAAACTAGGTCCATCTTCAACAGCTTCTTCTATAACAGCTTTTCACTTACTTTTGTTTAGATAATAAAGAACTCATTTAAATTTCTTATCTTTAAAATAGAAATAATATTAATATGCATAGTCTTTATAAGAAGTGTCATTGACCTAGGCATACATGAGATTACCACTAGCACAATGTGTGTAAATATTCGCACATGTACAGCGTACAATTTGCATACATTAATGCATGTTTACATATGCATATACATATATTTGTTTATGTACAATACAACCAAGAAAGTTCACAGGCTTTTAAGGAAATTTATAAAAATAAACACCAAATTGTGGCTATAAAATATACCAACAGGGTGAAGAATCAACATTAACACGATGTGAAAAATAATATATGTATCTACCCAAATTGTAGAAATATGTTTAAATGATATAAAAAATAAAGGTCAATATAGTATTTAAATTCAAAATAACATATACGTATGTAAATTCCTGAAGATAAAAAAACGCGTTCGAAAGATACGCCATCTATTATGAATGCGGAATTTTTAAGTTTAACAACTAATAATACAACGAAATGGAATTCAAAATGAATATTAACAAGTTAGAATGCTATATTCTGTTGTGCCGAATTTTTAATACCCTCCACCTAAACGTAAAAAGAAATACAAAAACTACACTGGCTATACGACTAGAATATTCTTATTCTATGTTTTCTATTCAGTCTTATTGCAAATTTTATTAGCATTTTATATATTATTTGAAAGGCAATTTTACGATGACCAACATAATTTATGTTAAATATTTCGAAATTTTATCTAATTTTGACCATTTATAATGATGTAGTTACCGATTTTTACTGTAATTTACAAAGTTTGTCTGATTTTCATAATAATCACTTAATAATCAGATTATAAAAATTGTGGAATATAAGGTGGTTCTTTTTTGTTTGAATTTGGTCTCAATAATATTATTTACAAGAGATTTATGGGTGGCTTAGTAGAAGTGAACAATTATGGACTGATAACTTCAAATGTAGTATCCAGTAATGTGATTTGGTTGAATTTCGTCTCAATAACGTTATATACAAGAGTTGTATGGTTGGTTGGTGTGCTCGGAAGTGATCTTAATTCGGGAGCTATTGCTATTATTGACTGCCAGCTACAAAATCCAGTAACATAATTGCGGTATAACCGATATTACTATGATTTCCGAATTCAAATTTCTGATCTGTATAAAAGTTGATTCGATATCAATATTTATTAGACATTTTTGTGGGTTAAATTGTTTTTCGGAAATGGTTCTTATATGGCAAATAATGGGCAAATCATGACAAATCATCGGTCGATCTTCTTTAATTTTTGAACAATGAATTTTATACATATGAGGATATTTCACGTCGAATTTCAACATAATAACGGTATATAACGGTGTATTTAATTAGTACTTACCTGAATTTCAAAAGTGGTCCTTATATGGGGGATATAGTCAAATATATATCGATATTCTCAAAATAATCCGTGTAAAATTTTGGAGCGGTACCGTTATTTATAAGAAATTTATGAGAATAAAAGATAATAACAGATCTGTGTAAAATGTTGGTTTGTTATTTCTAAGTTATTTATATAGGTTAGTGTTTAATTCGTAAATACATATATGTATTGTAGAGACTATGACCAATTATTGGCCCATTTCCAATACCAAACATTTCCGAGCAGCAAAGAATATTTGAGGAAAACTACATCTGCCTTGGAGGTATAATCGTACCTACAACAGATGGACGAATATAGTTATAAAGGATTCAGTTGAAAAGGATTCAGGATATATAAAAAATACTGTTGGGGTCTTCGACCAATATTTTTTAATACAAACCAAATGACAAAATAATTGTGGTGGTAAATATAAAGAACGACATTCAGTAAGGGAACTTGAAAAAAGGGAAATTAATCTGTAATTTCTAAACCGTCAAGCTGATTGCACAAGCTTAAAAAGAAAGTGTTGTCGATAATAGACTCGGTGCCAGATACCCCCAAATAAGGGCACCTCGATTATGAGAGAAATTAAAGACGATCCCAATTCTTCGTTTGTGTTCCAAATTTAAATCTACTAATCTACGTGCTAAAAAAAACTTTGTCGTAGCTATATATTATCTCTTATAGTTTACAAGATATTTTCATATGAAAATTAAATTTTTATAGTTTTTAGCCCATCTAATTTAGTCTTTTGCTAATAGCGGATCTGAATATTTCCCGATTTTTTTGAAATATTTTTGATATAACAGTTTTATAAACCTAGTCTAAATAAATTATTTAAAAATCAACATCATAAATGAATTTTTTTAGGTTTTTGACCTTACTGATACGTTATAAATATTTTTGGAAATTTCTTATCTAATATAAAAAGAATAGAAGTAGCTTTTTATGTCATGCAATGGCAAAAATCACATTTTTAAAATTTTTTAACTTTTGACTCTTTGAAGATTTTTAAAAAAATATTTTTTAATAGATTTTTAAAAATCCACAAAAAATTATTTTGAAAAATTCGGAAAATATTAACAGTTCGAATAAAAAATAATAAAATAATTCAGAAAATAATATTAGCAAAATAATAGACTAAATTGACTAAAAAAGGTAAAAATTTAAATTTTTATATGCAAATATCTCGTAAACTATAAGAGATGTTATATAACTCTCTGGTGGGATATTATTTATAAAATAAACACTTAAAATTATTTACTTAACTCAATTTACTATTTCAGTTACTTTACATTAAATTATTATTTACAAGGTTATAGAAAGTATAATTTTCTTAGTGTTGTTTAAAAAATGCATCCTCTCATTGCAATACCCTTTACTTTTATTTACAACTCAAACAAATGCAATTTCAAATTGCCAAACGGATGTATACAATTATAAATGTATATTCATAATCATATACATATGTGGGTCTGTGTTAAGAAATTTAAAAGTACAATATTTTAATCGTTTTCATGGAAATACAGTGCCTAGCAAAACTGTATATTATTTACTAACAAAATACACAGCAGTTGCGATATGATGTATACAATATTTTAAATTATAACATTATTCCTAGCCACTGCATTTGTTTATATATGTAACTACATAAATGTGAGTGTTTTATAAATATGTGTATGTAGCTAGCTACATATTAAATTTAATGTGTTGTTGTTTGTGGCTTTTAAGTGTTAATGTCGTGACATAGTTTATGTACTCGCCTAGTGTACACCGCCATGTTTTTTTTTTTTTTTTTTTTTGTATACGTACACATGTGAGTAAACACATACCATAGTAACATAAAAAATTAAATACCAAGAATTCTATGTAAATAAGTATACAAGTATGTATATAAAAATAAAGAAATTCAACTGTATACACAGTGATGGTTTTGTTATTTATAAGCATTTAAGTTGTACTAGATTTTGAGGTCATTATGTCAACAGTTTCAAAATAACACCAATGTTTACACTTGAGCTCATTGTATAAGTATAAACACAGATATTTACATACCATGTATTTAAACTGCCTAGATTTGTTATGTTACATTATTAAAGATGAAAACATTCAGTCAATTTAGTAGTAAAAGTCAGCCATAGAATGCAGTTGTTTAGTACGAGATTTACACATCTACGATTTATAGGAAAGCTTAAAGGTGTTAAAATGTACATTTAAAGATACCTTTATATGTATAACGCCCCTAATATACATACTACAAAAAAAAATTAGCATAATTCATTTGGGTCTCTTAATAATGGGGTTTTCAACAAGAACTTTGTTTTTCAACGGGGGTATATTCAAAAAGCACAAATAAATAAAATGTTCATTTTTAATGAAGATACAATAAATAAACAAAAGTACAAAAAAAAATTTGATACTTAATTTGTTGTCCAAAAAACAAGTTATTTTTTGATTAAGCACTTAATGCGTTTTTTTAGTGCTTTTTGATTAACTGATTATTTCTTTCTCATAAATATTAATAAAAAAAAACACACAGTAACAACAATTCAAAGTCTGTATTTTTCCTAACACTTTGGAAATGTCTGCCCCCTTGAACCGGTGCAATTGTTAAGCCGGTTAGTAGAATAAGAGTAGATACAATTTGGTTGGCCAGACCTTGGGTGAAGGCGGGTACTAAGTTCGGAATTCCCAAAATTTCCCGCTGTTGGTTTAGAATTGTGTATTGCTTTTCTTTGTTAGTTGTAGTTGTTGAAGACGATTCGACCTTGTTCGTAGGCCACGTATAACCTGATGTATAACTATATAACTTAATGTTTTTATAACAGCCACTCATAAATGTTTATTCCAGACGATATGTGAAGCTTCCATGATTTCCTAGTCGATGACGAAATCTCCAGTCAAGTTTAGGACTCTGCCGTTTTTTCTCTTATGGAGTCTATGAAGATAATGTAGGCATTGTAAAGTAAATTACATATAAACTTAAATATGAATTTAACTTTAATAATAATATTTTACAAATACTTTTTAATTTTATTTATTTTTATCAATAATAAAATTATGTTTTTAAAATGGAAAAAGGAAAGAAGCTAAATATAAATTCTATATTATTTAAGTTAAGGTTTTGAAATCCAGCCTCCCATAAACCTCCCTTATACGGAGCGCTAAGTGGCATGCACTTCTACTAAAATCCGTGAATAGTATATATTTTCCTTAATATTCTTATGATTATGTTAGGGGATTAACGAATATTCCTTGTGCAATGATTTGTTAGCTTGTGTAATTTTAAGACATACTTCTTCTTGTAACAAATCTAGTTGATGTAGCAAGGAAAGCTTTTGGTGTTAAGCTGGAACAAGCTATAAGATGAATGACTCGTACTGCAAAGTAGAAAAGTACCCAAGAGGAACCTGTCATTTATGACGAATTTCTTCAATTGCAGGACTTAATCAGACATACAAAAGTAGTTTTACCTAATTTTATAAAGATTGGTTCATAATTGGTAATAGCTACTTTATAAGACCCACTTGCTTCCAGTCTGATATCAAAATAAAATTTAAAGAACAACTTTCCAATTCTGGAAAACTGGTTTTGCCCATTTACTCGATTTAGTAATCATATAGTCGGACTTAACTGTCTATACTTTCTTAATTGGTTTGCATCTATAATTGCCTTAATTCTTCCAATACAACCAACATCTGAATGATGTTTATATAAGTTCATTGTTTTATTTGGTTGCAGGAAACAAAGTTCTTCTTACATACTAAAAAGAAGCAGAATTAATTCTGTGTTGTTAATATTTCATATTTCAACATAGAAATTGTTTGATGTTTGAAAAATACACCACATGTTTCGTTGAACGATCTTATGTATACATTACTAAATTCTAAAACCCTTAAAAGGTTTTGACTTACATATAGATACAATTTGGACTTTTGTGTGTAGGTAGATTTAAATAATTTATTTATTTACTTAAGAACTTGTTAAAAAATTTTTTTAAGCAAAATCATTATTCACAAACTTACTTTAAATATATAATGTAATAAAATATAATCATTGTGACAGCAAGTGATTTGTTACACAAAACTTTCATTATATTTCTTAATATTTTCCCATTACCTTCACGCTGAGAGTGTATGTGGGACTGGGCCAGAATATGTAGGTTTGTGTCCAAACACTTAATGATGACATTATTTCCAATATTAAATATGATTACCAGCTATAAAATATTTATGCATATACAAACGATTTTAAGTATGTGATTGGGACTTATGTCCCAACTATGCACGCGCACAGAACATGCTACTCTACACCATACGTAGTTTGTTCCTGGTAAACCAATAGAGTTATGAATAATATCAGGACACTTCAGTATCTACATAGAAAATAAGTACAACATTATGAACATTTTTGACCTTACACGTCATAGAACATTTCATATTGTTCTGTAATAAGCCCCACAGCGAGTAGACACTTACAAAGGTAGGTGTGTGTGTGTGTGTGCGTGTATCGGCAGAGAATGAAAAAATTGTGAGAAAAATTGACAGTAATAAAGCAAAACAGAGATTTACTTGGAAAATACATATTTTATAAACATACGCAAATAAACATTAACTATCAACGTGGGAAAATTGTTTCTGAATAAATAGATGACGACGATTATTATGATCAGAACGGACAGGCCAACAATGGTTCATTTAGAGTTGGAAATAGTAGACAGTTGCATTAAATCTGCCGTTAAAAAATATTTGTTTTGGATTTGCTCAAGTTTAATCTTTAGTAGCTAAAATTAAATGTTATTATTAAAAATCCAATCAATTTTTAGCACGAGTGGCAAATATTCTTTTTGTTTACAACAATTACATTAATTAGTTTTGAAATGAAAATGAAGATATCTTAAAAATATACAATACAATGAAGGGCATGTTTAATTCTATTTCATACTAACACGCATTCTGCTCACACTTATTCAGATATGACACACACATACTATACTATAAATGCGTAAATATGTGTTTTTTCTGTATATTTGCACTTTTACACCATAATGGACATGTATGATAAATGAGGTTCATACCCCAAGGAAATTTATGAATTTTATTGATGTTCAAAGCAACATAGACAAAAAAGACAAGTGAAATTATCCATACATATACCATACATATGAACTATAACATAAACTTTGCTTTTGTATATGTAGATAGAATAGATTTATGTTACATACAATATTAGTACAGTGAATGATAAATTAAAATGCAAACGTAAAACTATAGGTTACTTTGTGGTCAGAGTTGTCGAATTACACTGTAGTGTTTACTTTAAACTTTTTAGTGAGAGTTTTACGAAGATACAATTTTTCACGATTTTTCAATACAAAAGTTTTGATATTCTACATGTTATCATATCAGTAGAAGAAGCTTTGACAATTCCTGCAATGAATTCAATTTCGATCAAAAATTTATTATGAAAGTTGTCGATCTGTAAAAGCTATATTTCGCAAAAGTTCAGATACGTAGTTATGAACAATATTATATTCCTGCGATTAAGAATTAATTAAGAAAAAATTGTGCTGCCAACTCGATTACGGTGAATGGATCAAGCTATCGACAAATGCTAACAACTAACTTTTGACCTATTATTGATGATATTGAAATCGCTGATAGCTGACGATAACGCATGCTACACTGCCATTTTACCAAAAAGATGATAGAAAATTTTGATGAAATAATCGACATCTGTATTTGTAAAAGCTGAGAAATTTCATAAATAAAAAACTATTCAACATAAGGTCTTTTCTAGATATGTCACAAATATATAATTGTTTATTCTATGTTGCAAGAGCCGTTATCCACAGAAAAATGGAAAATGGCACACTGCAGATTATTCATCGGTCTCGGATCTCTTTTAGTATTTTATTGTAATTTACTCATTTGCTAGTTATTAATAGTATTTAAACTACAATAACTATTTGTAAAATTTACACTCACTTTTTGAAGGCCATAGAACAATTTAAGAGCTTGAGAGCTTGGAAAGTAGAAAAAGAACCATTCTATTTATAATTATATTCTCTACTGTTAATAGTAAGTGCGTGTGTCTAACAATATAAATTTATACTAAAAGTAAAGTAAATAAAATGTCAAATTTGTTAAATTTTACTCTAACCCTAGTTTATTATAATAATAAAAAAGTTTATCTTTTACCTTTTGGGGACATTAAACACTTTTGGTTGCCAAAGTTTAAAAAAAATTGCATAGAAAAGATAGCATCCTCCAAGAGGGACTCATTAATGATGTATGATTGATAGTTTATCTTTAAGACAAACTAAAAAAGAGAAAATGTGTCAAATAACATTAAACACAAAAAAGTAAAGACTAACCAAATGTTTTATAATAAATATTTAAATTCTGTATAAGGAAATGCTTGTTAATTTTGCCATTGTGATAGACAAACTTTACATTCTAATCATATTTGTAAAGTTAGTTCTTCTTTTGTTAATTCTTAAGATAAAACAAGTAAGAAAGTACAGTCGGACAAATAATACCAAGTATATGAGTAGAAATTGATTTTCAGAAATTGGCGCTACATGAGAGTGGGCATATAAACATTTTTTGAGTAAAATTTTATCTCAATATAAATATTTATAAAAAATTTATCAATGTTACAGAGATTTTCGAAAGTGGGTCTTAGATGGGAGCTTTGACTAATTATGGACCGACCGTTATAAAATTATCTGTCATGATTTCTGTCATATGAATCTTATTTGTGTTGAATTTTATTTGGATACCAACATTTTTAAAAGTGATTTCCGAAAGTGGTTCTTATATGGGAGCTATGACTAACTATGGACCGATTAAATTAGGTTGTATCATTTGCAATATATGAAACATATTTGCGTTGAATAGTGTTTGAATACAAAAATTTTAAAGAAAGTTATGCTCTTTAAAGAGATTTTCGGAAGTGGACTTTTATGGGAGCTATGGCCAATTATACACCAATCTACACAAAATTTGTAGATGGGATAAGGTTTTATGTATAAACCATTTCTAGGAAATTTGTTTGTATATACTCATAATATTATTATATAATATAATAATAATGGTAATTCTAACCAATTTCAATCTCAACCGAACTTGGGCCGAAAAAATATCACGTACCAAATTTTATCGAAATATTTTTAGATGGAACCTGTTCATCTAAGTTTTGCATGGAAAGCCTGCCAGCCAGCCAACCACATACAAACATCAATACATATCCAATATACCCTACCTACTATGCTAGAGTAGGGTATAATTACATACATATTTATTAATTTATTTTATGAGAAAAATAAAAAATTTTCTTTGTGTAAATAAAAGTTTTCTATGTCTATTTTATTGGACAAAAGAAAAGGTCAACTTATTTAATAAATGGAAATGTAACAATACAACAAAATTCTATAATGTTTATTTTCTCTGAATTTGTTTGTGTTTGAAATGTTACACAAGTTTCTGTAAAAAATTGGTTTGTTTAATAAAACTTATTAAATTAAAATATAAAAGAAAGACATGTGTGCATAAATAAGATTAATTTGTTTGTTAATAAATATTAAATTAATTTGTATGCTGTAGGGTTAAATATTTTAATAATATCTAAGAAAAAGTAAAAAAGCATAGTCGGTCACTGTATAAAACAGTTTTTCAGAAATGTGCGCCATATGGGAAATATGACCTATTATGGATCGAACATCCAAAAATTTAGTGTCCTGATTTCTGTGAATATAAATGTTGTGTATGTTAAACTTTGTCTCGATTTAAATACTTTTAAAAGATTTATGGATGTTAAAGTTAATTACAGGGAGGGTCTTATATGGGAGATTCGACTAATTATGGACCGATCATTATAAAATTAGGTGTCATCATTTATGTATATTATTTGTGTCGAATTTTATTTGATTACCAACATTCTTAAGAAATTTATGATCGTTAAATTGATTTTCTGAAGTGGGCCATTAATAGGAGCTACGATAAATTATGGACCGATCATAATACAATTGTACCGTATTGTTTGTATACATATAAGATATATTTGTGTTAAATATTATTTGGATAACAACATTTTTGAGTGAGTTACGCTCTTTAAAGTGATTTTCGGAAGTGGGCCTTATATAGGAGATACGACTAATTATGGACCGATCTGCATAAAATTTGTATATGTGATTTGGCTTCATTTACTACTCATCTGTAATAAATTTTGTTTGCATACTTGCATATTTCAAAGATTTATTACCGGTCATAAACCTCAATTTCGGGAGGACATTTGTATGGGGGCCAAGTGAAATAATGGACCGATTTCCACCAGTTTCAATGCCATCCATCCATCCGAAAAATATCACGTACTAAATTTTATTGAAATATCTTCAAAATTGCGACCTGTACTCTGCGCACAAGCGCACAAGTCAGCCATCCAGACGGACGGACAGACGGACATCGTTAGATCAACTCAGAAAGTGATTCTGATCCGACGGACGGACATCGTTAGATCAACTCAGAAAGTGATTCTGATCCGATCTATATACTTTAAGGTGGATATTAGACCAATATAGCTGGGCGTTATAAACATATGCACAAATCCAATATACCCTCCCCACTATGGTGGTGTAGGGTATAATAACTTATTAAACTTTTGTACTTGACTGCGTGCACATAGTTTTGAAAAAAAAAAATTCGAATGATAATGGGTTTTCTTTAGAATTTTGTTCATGTCTAGTAAACAGCGTCTAATTGAGTTTCGAAGAATTTAACTAGGTTTATATTTTTTACAAGAAACACAAAAAGTTGCATGACTTGAAGTCATAAAAACATTTACAAAACAATTACTTACTATTTGCAGTAGAGTAAACACTAAGACACACACTAAGGCATGTAAATCTTAATCAAAACATTGCCACAAGATCCTAATACATACTCCAGTACACGTATACATATATTTTCACTAATAAACCTTACCACATACACATAAAATAATGATGATGCATTTTGCATGCATCATTTGTTTGAAGATAGAAAATCAGTTTACTTCTCAGTAAAAGTTAGTAAGTATTTAGTTGCCAATCACGTCTAAAGCAACAACATCAGTTACAAGAACTTTATGGCTGTAACATACGTTTTAAAACTTGCAAAATGCGGATAAAGAACATACAAGAATAAACCTACTACTAAACACAATACTCCGTGGGATTTGTGTGAATGATGAAAATTTCTACAATGTGAAAAAACAAAACATTGAACGTTAAAAAAACAAGCCTAAAGTAATAATAGTAAAATCATAAGAAGGTAACACCAAGCTTGTTATTTTCTGTTATTGCCACTGTTTTAATATTATGAACAATAGCAACATCCTGCAGTTGTAAAAGTACTTGTAGATTTTTACTACACGCCTCATCAATCTCTTGTACTTTCAGACAAATTGCAGTGTGTCAGCATTAAGCCAAAAGACAAGAACACCAGCACTGACTGGTAGCTGTAAAAGCAGCAGTTCTTCCAAGTATGTAAGTGTATAAGACCATGTACACTAGAGTGTCTCGAAAAAAAAGTTCTGTTGTAATTATCGAAAAACTTCCCTTACAAAAGTTTAATGATGTTATTTTTTGATATTAGGGTTATACATTAGGGTGGTAGGAACTGAGATCTGATGAGTAAATACTAAAACGGGATATTTAAGGTTAATGGAAGATAATAACATCGATAGATCTCCTTAAGACAAAAACATCGATATATCACACTTTGAGATCGGACTATAACTGCCGATGATATAATAAAAAATGTATTTGTTCGACCCCTACTTTCGGCAAAAAAACAAAACTTAATTTTTTTCGAAATTGTCTTGCAACAATACTTCATATTCGGTGGTGTAACGCGAACTTTTTTTTTTTGCATGTAAGGCGAGACACTCTAATGTACACCTCAGAAACTCTTTGAGTTATAAGGTGTTATCAGCAAAAGTTGAGAACACAAAAATGTGTGTAAATAAATGAATGATGTCGTATTTGTAAAAACAGTAGAGAACAAAAAATTTTAAATCCGGTCACATATGTAAATATTTTAATGTTTATGAAACAAAAAAAATTATTGAAAAATTTTGAATCAGAAATTGAAATTTGTTGCCAATTTCTGGCAGATTAAAGATAATGCTAGGGAATAAACTTGGTTACCTCGTTTCTTTGCAAATCTAAATGTTTGTCTCTGTAGCAGTTTGAGCACTATTTCTGTTGTATTTTTGTATCACTTTTTAATTTAGAAAGAGTGAATTTTTAATTTTTTTTGTGGTAAGTGATTATTGGTAATTTTTAATGTTTTCATAAGAAATTTTATATAAGGAGCAAATGCACTATTTTTTTTTTGAAACAAGTAAGAAAGTGTAGACGAGCAAGCTCAACCATATATTACCCTAATCTCTGTATATGTGTATGCAAAAATATTGTTACAGACATGTGAGCTATATCGGAACTATGACCTATTATAGACCTATCATCTAACAATTTAGTGGCATTACTTATATATAAATACTTTTTTGTGCTAAATTTTATGACGATATAAACACTTTTAAATTTCATTCATACATTCTAAATTTATTTTCGAAGCGGGTTTCATCTGGGAGCTTGTACAAATTATGTCTGATTATATGAAGCTATTTGCGTTAAATTTTATTTTGATACCAATATTTTTGAGATATTTATGGGCGTTAAAGTGATTTTCGTAAGTGGACCTTATATGTTTGGAGACGTTCATAAATCAAGCATTTATAACCAAGAAACCCCTACTACGTGAGGACATTTGCATAGAGCCTAGCTGAAATAGTGGAGCGATTTCAACCAATTGCAACCGCAGCTTTTCTTTTGCTAAAAATAGTCAAGAACCAAATTTCGAAACATTGAAATATCTTTACAATTGAGACCGGTACTTTTCACGCAAGCCAGACGGACGGACTGACGGACATCTTTAAATGGACTCAGAAACTGATTCGAAGTCGATCGGTATACTTTCAGGTTGGTGTTACACTATTATTTTTGGGCGTTATAAACATCAGCACAAATCCAATATACCATCCCCACGATGGTTGTGTAGGATATAAAAATCGGGTAATATTTAGATCCGATATTAGCTAAAACCAGACAGTTTAACATTTAATTTTCATATGCGAATATCTTCTAATCTTCAGGGAAAATAATTTTTTTTTACCAAATTCACAAAATATCAGAATGAAAACACATTGTTGTTGCGAAATATTGGAATAAATAAAAAAAATTCACCTTAAGCTTAAAACAAAATAATTTTTAATAAAGATATAAAGGTCGAACAATTAGTAAAATAATTTCTAGTTGCTTTTAATAAAATTTCACTTTCTTTGTTTACGATTACATATACAAAATGACGCAGAGTTTGGTTAGATTTCATGGGAAGCCATTCTGAAAAACAGTTCAATTGAATTAACCACAAGGTTAATAACTGGTTGTGAGACACTGTCTCCACCTCTACATTATTACAGCTTCTACATTAATCATTGGATCGTATGCTTATTTTCTTGAAAGAAAAAAGTAAGCAAATATACCAGTTCGCTCATGTTGCAAGCTAACGATTAAATTTGTTTCGCCTATTTCAAATACACACCAATTTGGCCTCACAGTTTAACAAGTTTATTAGACCATATTCGGAAAGTCCAAACAGTTCTCTCTGGGCAGTCATTTTAAAACTCTAAAGACAAATACCAGTGAATAGATCAAAAACCTACTCGGTCATCATTGTACTACTGGCTAATTTAGTTGCCCTTGACCCATATAAGTGTTATACTAGAATGTCTCACTATCTTATTCTAAGACACTAGCCATCCTGCCTTGTTATTAGTAAATATCACCATATATGCAATAATAACTAAGCCATGACAGAGATTTTAGTTTAAAGAAGCTTCCGTATTGAGGCCGGATTTTCTGTGAATAATTTATTATGGCTGATGCTCATAGTATTCATCTAATAGATTGCATAAATCTGAGCGTTGCTTTTATACTTTTCACTATTAAACTTTTGTTTAGCACTGTCTGAATGCGAAGTGCATATAAATCTTTGTATTTCAGCATACATTGTGAAGGTGCGTGATTAAATATGATTTTACTAAAATGTGTAAGAAAACAAGTAAAAATACTAAATTCATCTTTAACAAATCTTTAACACCTTTCACTAAAGATATAAAATCTTGTCTTAAAGAAAATGTGCTTTATACATAATCTGTTTTTGTTTTTTATTGTTGTTGTTTTTACAGCACAAAGCAACTTTCACCAATAATTGAACAACAACAAAAAATTATAAAAAAAAACAATAAAATCGATTTGTAACCTAAAGAAAGTTTGCTCAACCAAATTAGTAGATTCACAAACATAAATTGTTATATCAACTTTGTAATATTCAAGGATCTAAAATCATTACAATTCACAATACATTTATAAGTATTGTATAAATCACAAACGGATGTGCAAACTGATCCATAACCTTATCGCTCAGGCTGTAAGGTATAAAGACCTAAAAAGATAGATGATGCACAATGTAAAATCAAAATTTACTTGATAATATTTATGAAAGATGAGAAATTATTGTTGCCACATGCAAATGTGTCAACTCAGTAAAGCAATAAATATAAAGGCTGTCATAAAGTAAATTCAAAAATGTTTTCTTGTTAAGGTGAAGTATAAATTGTATGAGTTTTGTAGTCTAAGACATGGATATTATGGTTAATACGGCAAAGACGAGAACATATTATAGACACATAAAATCTATGTTTAATATGTCATTGCAAAAATAATTCAGTACTTGTCTCAAATATTTCTAATATTTGAAAAAAAATACAAACTATTAGCAGAAATTTGATTTTGATTTTCATTCCAAACGTGAGTGTGTTTCATACGTTTAAATTCCTTAACACTTATGCGTGCACCAAGATCAAACTTTTTTCATTGAAACTGATAATTTGTATATCTGAAACCTTTTGAGAACTACTAACTTTCAAATAATTTAGTTTTCTTGCAGATGTACGCTTTGACTTTTTTTTGTAATTTGCTTGAGAGACCAATTTACTTTAACACCCTTTAATGCGCCTCAAGGTACCCGGGTACTTGTACGTATTTTATATGAAAAATCAGCCATTGCAAGTATATTATTTGAAGTTGTTAGTAGCTTTGCATGAATAAGAAAAAGTCTGTATAAATTATAAACAAAAACAAATTATAACATCTTATTTGGAAACAGAAACATAAGAACCAGAAAATTCAATAAATTTGTACATATTGGTCGACTAATCGAGTGTTGATTGTAGATTGGCTTGGAGCAGCCAGTACAAGCTTTACGAGTCTTCCTATGTTTCATTCGTAGCCATAAGCTCGTAACAACAACAATAGGTACCCAGGTACCATATAAGGGTTTATATAAGGGTTAAAAAGCCGACATTGTTGGGTTCAGTGATTGCAAAAAAGCTAAAGCTTACGAAAAATACTGTAATTGATAATAAAAAATGTTACAACAATTTCATTCCCCTATCAAACTTTAAATTCAGATAACAAATTTAAAATATTTGCTCCTAATTAACTGCAAAAATAAAAATGAAATACGTACTCGTATACTTACTATTTAATTCACAATAATAACAATCACACGCCAAATACTTATTGTCTTTTACTCTTTTGTTCGTGCAATAAATAGTTTTCTTTAATAACTTTAAAATTGTATTCTAAATTAAAGTATTCTTATTTAAAGTTTTATAATTTTCACTCATAATAAATATTCATAATATGAACATAAAATTTATATTACATTACTAAAAAATATTACACCAACATATTTTTATACAAACAACATGCCAATGTTTTTCAAAGTGTTCAATTAAAATCTACCCATAAAATCTATAAACAATATTATAAGTTATATGAAGCAGACTATAAATTTAGTTCAAAACTAATCATCAGCAATTTCACAGTGACAGAATTTAGTATATTAATAAACCCACGTAAATTCTCTAAACGTTTTGAAAAATACCTTTTGTAAATAAATTAAACATATTTTTAAGCTAATAAAATACACATGTACGTATATGAAATTTCACATATACACACAATCACGTACATACATAAAAATTAGGGGTTTGCTCTTCTTCGATTTTGTATGCTCACAAGATTTCAAATTGTACAAACTGTATGACAATCCAGCTTAAAGTTTTAGTATTGGATTTAGAGATGATGGAAACAAATTTTAGGGCTTGGTTGTGTATAAAATCCAAAATAAAGGCCACCCTAATGCTAACAAAGGAGAAACAATATTATTGTTGGTTGCCGATAGAACACAAATGTAGTAAAAATGCGTGACATGCATTAAATACACAACGGAAATGCACACTTGTGTAAATCTACATATACATATATATGACGTGTATCAGTATGTACACAAACATAGCCAAGGATCATAGGACTAAACAGCGAAAAATGTAAAACAGACGTTAAGATAATCTGCGGTGAAAGTTGAGGGCCAAGTAACCAACACTTGCTTAATCAGCAACACACATATATTAACATAAACACAAATACTCTAAAACAAGTTTAGGCATATTAACCATGAAAAATAACAAACATTACTTTGTCGCTGTTAAAACATGTTAACTAAATGATGGAAATGTCTGTTGGTTTTTAAAAGTTGTAAATACCCTTAACGAACTAACGAATACCACCACATGGTAACACATCAGCGGTATAAATAAAACAATTTTTTATATACTCTAACAATGTGCAATAGAGGGTAATGTAACCAACAACAGCTTTATATTTATCACAATTTAAATTAGTTTTTTTAGAACCTTCAAAAATTGTAAAAGTTTAAATTTAAAACCGAAAAATGTATATTTGTTTTAAAAAGGTGAAGTTTAAACTCAAAAAACTCTAAATTTATGAATTGTTATGTTTTCTGCTATATATGTATGTCTTTTTACGCGTTCCCTAAAATTTAGCTTTCTAGCTCTTTTATTCTAGAAATGATGAAAATTCTGAATGTAGTATCAATAAAGCAAACGCCTGCTTTTTTTAAATTATGTGTTTGCTTTCTTTGAGTTTTTGATGTTTTTCACATCATTTACATTATTTTTTGGAATACTTAGCTGTAGAAATATCATTGAAACAGAAAACTTCGGATTTTCAAGGATTTTTTACAATTTTCAACAAGTAAGTCAAGCCCGACCATATAATACCCTACACTTAGTATATGTGCAAAAACAGTTTTTCAGAAATATTGCTATATGGGAGGGTTAAAGTGAATTATGGAGGGTTCTCATCTGGGAGCTTCATCTAATTATGGATAGTACGTTACAAAGTTAGGTGTCATGATATCTGTATATACAAAACTAATTCGTGTTGAAGTTTATTTAGATAATAACATTTTGAAGAGAGTTATGCTCTTTAAAATGATTTAGGAAGAGGGTCTTATATGGGAGTTATGGCCAACTATAAACCGATCTGCACAAATTTTGTAGGTGTGATTAAGCTTCATGCAAAACTTATTAGTGACGAAGTTTTTAACTTAAACATTTCTGACCTATAAAGACTTCTTTCGGAAGGAAATTTGTATGGCGGTTACGTGAAATAATAGAGCGATTTTAATTAAATTCAATTCCAGTTGTCTTTGAGTCGAAGAAATTTTATGGAAATATCTTCACAATTGCGACCTGTACTGCAATACAGTTACATGGACAGCAGAATGTAATTCTGAGTTTATCGGTATTATGTCAGTTGGATGATAGACTAATATTTTTTGGGCATTACAAAAATCAGCAAAAAAAAAAACAAACTTTTCCCTGATGATAGTGTAGGGTAGTATGGTGGTCTAAAGTAAAAGTCATGAAATCAAATTTAGTTGGTCTCGCTTTATACTAAATTACTCAATGAAAGTGTTGGTAGAAAATATTTTCATTTTTCTCACTTGTTAATGGAGATTAAGTATGCTTCATTTTATTAACGCTTTTACCTTAAAATATATTCTAACACTCACATACAATAATAAACATATACAAATGCAATTCGAAACTAAACTTTACTCCCTTCCACATTTATCCGTCCGCATACACCGACTTAAATATTTTAGAAGTAACAAAATTTTTTCTCCAGAGTGATAATGTTTTGCTCTTTTTTTTTTTGAAACATGTACCTGTTTGGGAATATATATTATAGGAGTAGAATCAGTGAAATA
This sequence comes from Bellardia bayeri, assembly GCA_950370525.1. Taxonomy (NCBI): domain Eukaryota; kingdom Metazoa; phylum Arthropoda; class Insecta; order Diptera; family Calliphoridae; genus Bellardia; species Bellardia bayeri. The sequence goes on along the minus strand of OX493265.1, from coordinate 81,398,601 downwards.
AGTGCATATTAAAAAAAAGATGTATTTTTCAAATATTTAAAGTTTGGTCTAAACAAACGTTAAAAAATTGTATATGTATATAAATGTCAATGCAGCATTATTTAATTTAAACATTAAAATGTTGGTACTCTTTTGATCGATATTTGTCCTCTTATTTCAGTGCAGGTTAAATTAAGTCAAATTTTTTAAATAAGGCTACAAAATGTTTCCTAAATTATATGCTGCACATACAAAATGTTCATACTTTTACCCGTAGGTACAATAAGTATATGATGTGGTATTTGAATTTATTACATGAAGACAAACATACATACATGCGAGTACAAACTCACACATGCTCGTGTTTAGATTTTAGGCCAAAAATAATTTATTCTGAAAAAGAAAACAACAAAAAAAAAAATAACATAAACACTAGAGAACACAAATAGTTTTGTTGCGCACATACTTTATTTGTATATGCATATTTGTACTATACATATACATACTAAAAACATTAGAAGGATTCAATGATATGTAACAAAATATATGTTGACAGTGACACGATCATACAAATGGTTTTTGAACAATAACTTTTTTCAAAACAAAATGATGGCAACATAAAAAATAAGAAGTATTAAAATTTGCATCGTACTAGAATAAGGTTCAGAGACCGAAAATAACGGGTCCACTTTAATTTTATAGGTAAATTGGCACCACTTACCATTTAAAATTAGTTATTTCTTTAATATCACTGCGAGAGTGATTCATAAGAGAACATTTTAGGTTTGTGGTTGAGAGAAACAGAAAAGAAAAGATCGGAAATAATCAAGATGAGTGATTTATTTATTTTTTGTTTTTTTCGTAAAGGCCAGGTTATAACTTTTGTTTTCGAATAAATGGCAAAAGTTCATTTAAAGCAAACCAACGAAACCTGAATATAAAATTCGCTTTTTTACTTCTTGCTCAATATCGGCACTGCTTTAGTTCATATTTGACATATCAAATTTAAAATATATGAACAAATTCAAAAAATAGGCTATAGTATGTAAATAATAGAGATATAATGTTAACGTTTATTAAGATCAATCACAGTTGAAATAGTTTTTCGTTCAACAAAGCATTAAAAAACAACAAAAACTAATAAAGGTCTACCAAACCATGTAAACAAAAATGATTTTATAACAGTTATTATGAGTGATTTATTTTTTAAAACGAAATATAAATCAAAATTTTGATTTTTGATTATATAAACGCGTTATTTTCGGTCTCTGGTAAGGTTTGACAATTATAAATTATATCGGATAGAGATCCACTAGGACAACCCGTGTCAACATTTTCTACTGAGTTTTATGACTGTAAATAATTCAGGGGACTCTGTGTAGACCATATCTTTAAAAAAAAATCCTATGAGAAATAATACAGTATTAAATCACTTGGTCGGCCAATTAATAGATAAATGTTTAAATTTTATTTGCAACATTTTAGTGGTATAATCAGCAGAATGGTTTTAACGTAAACTTTGATATTGTATCTTGAGTCTTATGCGATAAACTGGTGTTAAAATTCTTACAGACATAGCTGTCTTTCAGGCATATAATTTTGTTTTGTTGACATTTATGTCACTTAATTCATGACATTTTTAGGACAAACTGTTTATTTTCCTGCACATAGATACTATATATGACTGCTAAGTTGAGAGAGAATATGACTGCCTATATGTAGCCCAAAATGAAAACCTGCAAGATTGCAGCGGAACAATGGCCTGTTAATAAATGAAACTGGAAGGAATTTTCGAGGCTTACGGAACTGTTAACGATCAAATAGTGGGCGAACGGTAATCTTGTAAAAAAAAAACTTGGTCATTACTGCAACTGCCTAGACTATAGAAAGGAAGAAACTATTGTTTACCTCCTCTATCAATGTCCGGCTCTTCGTTTGTTATTTTATGAATTTCTATTTTATTATGATTTAATATGTAAAAGGTTTCTGATTGTATCTACACTGAAATCAAATATGATATCTGAATGTATCAGTTTGAATATAGTAATCATTCCACTAGCTTCTAATCATTATTTAGAATCACCTACCTATCGACAAAATTAAACCGTTTCGAGATTTTACTTGATTGCTTAGCGTTTGTTATAAATTAGCCAAATCTTTGACGCATTTAGTTTATAGTTTATTTCTCTATACATATAATTGCTGTTAAACAGTGTAGTTGCATCATCGCTACTAATGATGTTGTTGCAAGTTTTTCAGTTATATTTGTCCATGTTTAGATTAGTATTTTATATAAAAATTTAATTTTAAACTTACTACTCCATACTACTTTTTCTTAAATAGCGAATAGGTTTCAGTACGTTATATGTATATTGAAACGTAATATATTAAAATAAACTTTTGAAACATTTCGATATCAGTTTGTTGTGTAATAGTCATGAACATCGACATAATCAAACTTAATAATTTTTTGTATGTTGTTCTTGGGAGTAAAGTTTTATTAAATCGATGATTAACTTTAAAATTGCAGCCATTATGTTTTTAAAGTTATATTTTATATATGTTAAGAAATTGTAGTTATATTGATACTGGCATAATCTTTCGGTTTTTAAATATTTAGAATTACTAAGATCAGACTTTAAAAAATGCTGGAATGATTACAAAAGATCTATAATCTGTATTAAAACCACATCCAAATTCTGATAAATAAATCATAAAAATGGTAAGCCCTATTGAAAATATATATTTTGCTTAAAATTAAAGATCGTCACACCTCAAAAACTACAGTTTTATGTAACATAACATTAACGCTATTTTATTATTCTATAAATTTAGTTAAAATTAGGTAAAGAAAAAAAAAATTAAGTTAAATAATAATTAATAATTCAATAAGCATTAAAGTTTCGGTGTGATTAAATTTCAATTATTATATTTTAGCAACCTTTTTTTCATATATCAGATTTTGAGTTGATTCAATCTGGCATTAAATACATATATGCATATACATATGTGTGAAAAACCTAAATACATACTTATTGTTGGTAATTCTGAATAATGTTGATTCGTGTCTTTGGCACTATTGTTATGCTCGTAGGTAATATAGTCATTATGAATCTTCTTATACAATATTTAGTAACGTCCTTGTTTGCACCAACAAAAAAAGAGTAAAGAAAATTAAAAATTTGTACCTTAACCTTCACACACATATTCTATGCGTAGGACAAGTTATTTACAGCATAAAGCAGTTACTTTAAAGTAGTAAAGTGCGTAAAATAGAATTTTTAATTTAAGATAGTTTATGATTAAAGGTTACTTATGTTATTATTTAAGCATAATCCTGGTGACAGTGATTTAGGAATATGCAGCAAAGTAAATTAAAAAATTTTAAAATACAGAAAAAGACAACGCTATGAAATTGATAATAAATAGTTTTAGGTAGGATATCAATTAGTGTTTATGTAATTGTTACATGAGCACATTAACTATTAATACTACTAACGAATTATGATAATAATATAAAAATGTTTAATTTACAGCAGACCAAAATAGATTTAAAAATAATTTACAGTATTCTAGATAATATGTATTTAATTTTGACTAATATTAAAGAGTAAAATTAATACAATATTAATTTAAACCTTAATTTAAATGTAATTTATACAAGTTGTATATATTTTGATTACGCAGGCTTAAAACTATCAGTAAACTATTTTCAAATTAAATAGTTTTCAAAGCATGATATTTAGAATATTTTTCCCTACACTCCCAAATATTGATAATAATATGGGTTAAAGTAATTTTTTTTTCAATTTATTACCAAAAACCCAGAAGCAGACTACATGCTGTGACAAGTATACTAGAACAATTTGGTTTTTTTTTTGCAATTTATTTGTTGCCTAACAAATATTCATGCATAAATTGCTCATAGTTTGAGAAACATTATGCGGTAAATTTTTATAGGCGGGTGAGCCATGAGAAAAAAATTAAATAAAATTTGAATGTCTAACAGACAATATGATTTGAGTACAAGTAAAAAACAAACAAAGTATATTTTATAACTGCAACATAAAATTTATTTGTCTGTTTTTGAATATTTCTATTTCAAACAGAAGTTTATATGGATGGATTCATGTATGAGGGTGTTTTTCACACGAAAAAAAAAAAACAATTTAAGTTTAAGTGTAATTGCATGAATTGTGTTATTGTTGAACAATTTTCAATGTGGTTAATTTGGCGATCAATATATATGTTGATTTTTAATAATAAGGATATGTATAAGAATAAGAATAAAGCAGCAATAGCTTGCTATCGAAAAAACCAGATCTACGTTATTAATAAATATACGGATTGTCCCCATTGAACTATTCTAACTTTACTGAAGAGTGGCTCACAGCATTTTTTATGCAGTACTTTTTTTTTGTTTTCAAAGCTTCATTAGAAGAAAATTAACAGGAACTTAAAAAAATTGTTGACATTTAAAAGCAAACAATTTTATAGTCTAAAAGCACGGTCACACTTGACAAGTATTTATTCTAAAAATCATAACCACTTGTTTTAGCACAAATTTGTTTGACGTTGTTTACTCTTATAAGAGTTTTGCAAGATCAAACAGCATTAAATAATATAAAACTAAATATTTGTTGTGTCTTGTCCTAAATAAACGGAGTTTTTTTTAATAAATAAATAAGTTCAAATATTTGCTAAGTGTGACCGTACCTTAACAAACAAAAAAATTTATTAAAAAGACCCACATTTTTATATATTAAAATTAATAACAAAAAAATGCTCGCTTTTTTCACATCACAGCTTATATTACTCAGTCATTTATTTGTTCGTTTTTCTTTTTTCTATTCCTATAAATATTTTCTATTTTGTGCAGTTCATTTCGACTGTACCGATTAGGTCACACAGTCCAAAAAATTATTAAGCGTTTCAAACATAAAAATTGCGTCCATAACAAATGCACCAAATAAAATTTTCAATGAGCATGATGAGCGACACATTTTTAGAAAAAATCAGGGCAAATCCAAGTCTATCAGCTTTACAACTGGCCACCGAAGTTAAACTTGACCTGCGTTGAAACTGTCCCTCGTGTCACGCGCCAAAATGATTTTAATGGTCGAGTTGCGTGCAAGAAACCGTCTATAAACCCGAAAAAAAGATTCTGTATAGACTAAATTTTTCAAAGTACATGTTTGCAAGGAATCTGAACTTTGGAATGCTGTCATCTTCGCCAATTAATCTAAGTTATATATATTTGGTTCAGATGACATGTCGTATGTTTCTCGGAAACCAAATAAACTAAAGAAAGAAAACTCATGGGCAACAGTAAAGCGTGGTGGTGGCAGTGTCATGGTTTGGCAATGTATGTCTGCTGCTGGTACTGGAAACTTAATATTTATTGAAACAAACACGTATAAGTTTAAGTACCTTCAGATTCTAAATTTATTGGAAAGCACATGGAACCTGAATATAGGATTAGATTTTCAATTTAACCTGGTTAACGTTGCAAAGCCACCACAGTCGCCGAATCTAAATGTTATGGAAAAATTATTGTCAATTTTAGAAAACAGCAGAAGGAAATACAAATTTTATAAAAAAAACAATTTAGAAAAAGCGCTAATGAGGGAGTGGTTGAATATATCGCCGATTATTAGCCAAAAACTGGTCGTATCTTTGGTAAATTGCCTTAAATCTGTTGTAGATAATAAAGGCTATTACACCAATTATAAAATCGCGTAATTTCCAGTTTTAATTTTATGTTTTCGAAACCCATACATGCTTGAATCAAATAAGCTGTGACGATGTAAGTGTTAATATATTAAAATGTATATTGTTACAATAAATAATTATTGTTTGTTAGACTATAAAAGTTTTTCTTTTAAATGACTCCAATATCTTCTTTGAGTTCCTGTTAATTTTATTTTTGGGAAACAAAAAAATGTACTTCTTAAAAAAAGCTTGGTGCCACTGAAATACGAGTATATGAAGTCATAATTCAAGAGACGATAAAACACAGACGACAATTGTAAATTACTTGTACTTTTAAAAAAAGCCAAATTAAATTTTAATTGCTGCAAAGGTCCCTAGCAATAATTTGGATTTTAAAGATTTTAAGAATATATAGCCAAAAAACCATATAAACAATATGCTGAAAATCGGCATTTGATTAAAAAAATATTTGAACTAACATAAACAAACGCCGCGATACAGGTTTTCTAATTTAGCCTCTATTTTCACCCTCACTCTCAAAATCGACCTAACTTTTGCTAACTTGAATTTGTACCACAGTGTAATTGGAGTTTTAAGTTATTCGAATAACAAAATATCATGGCCAGAATTAAATTTCTTTAAAAAATATTTAGTTCTTATAACAGGATTCTAAAAGTAGTGTGTTTCCCGAATATTTCGAAAGTATGTTGTGTTTTTTCTGTGTTCTTTAGCGAAATTCTGCCAATACTGTGTATTTTCTAATTCAATTAAAATATTGTGTTAAATTCTAATCTTAGTGCAACCATCAATGTATTGTGTAACTTTTTAAATTTTGTTTTTGTATTTCATAATTATTAGCCAATTGTTCTATTTTTTTAAATTTTATTAAATTATTTTGTATTTCAAAAGCCACTTATTTGCAAACGCAAAGCTTTAAGGCAAATAATGATAATACTCTTATTATACTGCTCTTCACCCAACTCATTTAAAATCTAACTGCATATGAAGGTAATTTCCCCCAACACTTATATATTACCTTTTAAACAGTGTTTTACTGTTAAATTTCACCTTAACTTTAACACCATTTAAACATTTCGTGTAGCACCGAAATCAACTCACATATTTTTCACAGTAATCAAGTTTTAGTTCTAATATAAGCTTTTTTTGTAGCTTTTTGTTGTAAATTTCAGCACATTTCCACGCGATTACGGTGAAATAAAATTTAGTTTTTGTTGGTCTGTGATAATCATCTCAGTTTTACTATTTTTAATGTCTAATTTGCATCATTGTTGGCAGCACAGTAAAGGCAGAGGGAGTGCAAAATTTAAAGTTGAGTAAACACTATTAATGGAAATTGCAACATTTTAAGTAGGGCATTAAAAAGGCTTTATAAAATGGCACATTGAATTAAGTTCATTAAATTGTTGTGTGTTTAATGGGCAACAAGAAGCTTATCAATTTTTAGAGTTTTAATTTTCACGTTAAAAAAGCAGGAAATGTTATTAAAATTAATAAGCACATTTTAATAATGAAAGAATTAAAAAAATTTAGAGAGATATAAATATATAAAGGCGTATTTGCTGTTTACAAATTTACAAAAAGAAGAAAAAAATTCTATTAGAAGAATAAAGAAATTTATGAAGAAATTTATTTTGTATATGGTTAATATTTTATTTCACTCTTAAGTTGAACATTTCGGTTAGTTTTGGATTGAATAATTATTTTATAGTTTACTAATGTATTGTAAGTAAAAAAATAAATACATTTTTCTATTTTGAAGATCATTTCTCTAAGTAGACATTTAGTTTTTATACAATATTTGTAGAGACAAGACTAAATCACTTCAGAAAATTTTGTCCGGAGAAAATCTTTTTTAATGAGAGTTTTTGGAGTACGAAGTTTTACAAGTGCGGCCATTGATTTATTTTGCTTTGGTTTTTAAGTGTCGAACAACAAACATTAAATTATTTTAAAATATTGTGTATTGAAAATTAATGAAAAAAGAAAATTGTTTTTGCTGATGACCCTGGCACTACATAAGGTATTATTATTTTTATGAAAAAATGTTTGTTATTTGCCACTCAGTTGTTTTTGTCCTGACAATATATAAAATTAAACCAATTCAAGCTGAGAGTTGTTGATGCTATGTTTGTTTATTTATATTTTGAAATGTCTCGCATTGAGCTTTAATCATGGTAGTTTCATCAGCCGAATAGCTAAATTGTTCTTATTCAATATGAGAGTATGTATTTGATTTTACTGTTTTTAGAGAATTATTAATGGATCCGTATTTGTTGGTAATCTTCGGCTCAAATGTTCTATTATTAGTTTTATTAAAAAAACTGTGCCGATGATTTTAAACAATATTCATGTGAGAAAAAAATTTTGATAAAATTCAAGTTAAGTATCAATAGTAAATTTCTGTTGGTTGTTTTTGAAATGGTTTACTATTTAAACAATCTAACGATGTCAGATTAGTGAGATTTTGAGGCTAAAAAAGAACAAAAACTCTAAATCTAGCCTGAAAAAGACTATACAGGAACCATTGCTTGCAAATCAACTGACGCTACTCAATTCAATTATATTAGATATAGGATTGGTTAATACGTTATCTTAAAGCAGTTTGAATTTGAATATTTTGATTTAAACTGGTTTAGAGAAAAGTTGTAAAAGGATTTAAAAAGTTTCGGATATGCGTAATAACTATTTTGGATCAAATGTTAGGTTCTGTTACGGCTTGGAAAAAACTTATTTTGAATCAAAAATTATTTTATAACAAATTAGGCATATTATTTCTAAAAACACAGTATTTACCAAATTATAACCGATCTAAGTTTTATATAAAAAAATCGATTTTGGATCCTAGATAGAAGATTGTGGTTATTGCATCTCAAATCTAATATTTACCGAGTTGAAAACTATTTTGATGAACTTTTCTATGAAAAAGTGATTTTGTTAAAATTGTTTCGTAAAGTTTTCAGCTCAAGATGAAAAAAGCATAATTAATGAAGTCCACAATATAATATACACAACTTAAAAAATTTGTTAAAAATGGAAGAGTTAAGCAAGAAATACGTATGCGGAAAAGTTATTTAGTCATCTCTTCAAATATGAGAAATATCTTCTCAGTCAGCTCCCTATTAGTATTCAAAAACTGTGATGGATTGGTATTGACAAAGTCAAATCGAAATAAGAAAAATATCTATATATGAACTACATTTGGGTTTTCTTAAATATTTGTAGATCAGTAGCAGTTCTAGGTTTTAATTAATAATATTAAATCATTTATATCAACGCGTTTTGGTTCCGTCATATTTTTTGGAGTTATGTATTATATCCTCCTGTAGGTTCACAATCACAATCACACTACTACAAAAAAACTTTACTTTTAATTGTTTATGAAATTAAAATTATATATTCGCTCAGGCATACATGCAAATAACTCGTAATATTTTGTGGGCATATTCTTCTGACTAAAAAAAAAAACACATACATTTTACCTAAATCAACAATGAAATTGAAATTTTCTCGCCCCTAAATGACATCTACATACAAACATATAGTAAAGAGAGACTTAAAAACTGTTTCCTTTTATTTGTCGAAGTAGTAAACTTTTTAAAAGTTAATTTCAAAATTATAAATTATAAAATTTAGCTTTGAGGTTTAATACAAAAAATATCAGCATATTGGGTACACACAATATACGGATGATTAATATTTATTTTAGATAGTGTAAAATATATTAAAATCAATTAGATTACCAAAGAATTGTTTTCATCACAATATAGAGTTACAATATATAACTTAAATAATTGCAGAAGCTATTATAAATATTACCTGATAATAAATGTGAAAAATACATGGAACTATTCCAAAAAATTAAAAGATTTTCATTGCTAACCCAACTTTTTTTTATTTCCTTTACACAAATATATAGTACATACATATATTCTGAAAATAAATATTGTCTATGGAAACAATCATATATAGCAACAATTTATGTCTACAACTGGCACCTTAAAAATTTGCTAAATATATAAAAAATTCAATATGTGTAGTAGACCAGCTCCTTAAAAATGTGTTTATACCTTTCGAAGATAGAGGGTCAGCACTAACTGTAAATATAACAAAAAAAATTTGATTTTTGTAGATCACAAAGAAAAGCTCGTTGTAAAAAAATTTAATTTTCCAATTTGATATTCATGGAAGGACAGGTTTAATGTACATATGTATACATTTCCCAACTGATAATGAAAATACAAAACGTAAGCAAAAAACAACATATGTACACAACAGGGAATGAAAATAGCTTTTCGGGGTTTTTACCAACTATAGAATAATGTACTTTTTAAATATCCATGGTACCACTTTTAATATATATTAAATAATAATAAAACTTACGCAAACATTTTTAATATTACCTTATATAATGGATGTTTAAGCAATTTGATACTCGATATAACCAACTACAAATTTTTTTACATTGAGAATATCAAAATCAATATAAAAATTAACAATAACAATTATCTGGAAATTTAACTTTTCTATTGATTTTTCTACAAAAGAAAACCAAACAATATTTCAGTTAATGAGTTGCTTTCAACATCAATTGTGTATTTAGTCTCAATTTACACGAAGCAATTTTTATTCAAAAGATTGATACAATTTTTTCCTTGAATTTAATTCGGTGTTCACACAGCAATAACTCTTATTACTTAAATAGCCCGTATTTTTGTTATATACACATATGTAATACGAATAAGAGAGTAACACGAATTGCTAGTACAATTAAGTATGTACTCGTCTTATCTTCCTCTCACCCCGATGTCTAAAATGTAATCAGCTTAGCTTAAAGTATTGCTACGTGTAAATTGGGACTTAGCCAAAAAGTATACGATGTAACACTTTTAAAAGCATCAGGAGAGAAATCGTCATACCAGTTTATCGTACTGCTACTAGAAAAAATATTTGTCCTTTCTAGAAAATACTAGTGCTTAAGGAAGAAAGCTGTCAAGCGAGAGAGTAACAATTTTAATTTTCGGTAGTGCATCTAAAACAATGAAAATAAAATCTCTTTTACTTGGAAAGGAAAAGAAACAAGGCTCGTTTCGTATTAAACGATTTCCTGTAAATTATCTTTATAGAAATATGTCATATTAAGAATAATTTGTGTAACCCATATCACAACATATCTTATGATACGCTTGCTAATGTCACGCCGATTTGTTTCGATTTAACGAATAGACTTGACAATATACCATTCGCTATACAGAGTCTGTATTTGTTTATAGTTAGTCATAACTAATTAAAATATATTTCTGAATTTATAAGGACTTTATTATCATATATTACCGCTATATTACCGAAAAGTTAATCTCGGTAAAAATGTTTATATACAAGTATATATATACATTTCAAAAATTATAAGATTTATTATTTAAAGATGTATTGAAGAAATACAAGGTTTAACTTCTAAAGTTTTTTAAATCCTGATTAACCAACGTTTAAGGATTTTTTTTGGATTTATCTTCTAAATAATTTCACGTGTTTCAAATAAACTATGATATAACAATTATTACTACATTTACACCTACGCAAAATCTAATAGATTTTAATTAAAATCTTAAAGAAAGCTTTTGTAGTTTACACTGCTACATTTTCACATATTTTTGGATTTCATTTTCATAATAAAAACAGCTGATTGAAAAAGAAAATACATTATATTGTAAAATTGTATAGCCTGTTCAGCGATTTCGAAAGAAAATCTAAGTGAACGTATTCTAGTCGCTCGAATTCGAATCAAATTGGGTTCAACAATGTCGACAGCTAGCGATCGAATTTACTTACGTGTGCCAATATTTACTACTTACGTATTCACAAATCTAAATATTGCCACATAAAATATTTTTGTTATTTTTAGCGATTTTCTTTAAAATTATCGATAATACTACTAATTTGCTTGAAGTAAATACAGCCCTGTTTAAATATTATCAGCTGTATACAAATGTGAAATACAAAAAAAAAAGTTGTTTTGTTATGTTTATGTCTTAAAATTTAAATGAATGTGTTTTAAAATAACTAAAAATAGATATGTTGACTGTCGCCGTACATTTTTTAATTGATGAGGAAGATGACAATGTTGTACGTTTAACTCGTAGACAATTACGAGATAGAAGCCCAAGCAACATAGAAGAAAGGAAATATAATAGCAAGCATACTAGTGTACGTAATGTTGCTTTGGAATTAAAAAAAAATAGGTTTCGCTGCATTATATGTTCTCGAGGGCTTCACTACGAAAGTCACCCAAATTATAAACACACTTCATAACATGTGTATATTTTACAAATGCGAGGAGCCAATAGATATCTTGGAAAATGCCAATGAAATAAATGACATCGAAGATTTGCAGTAGGAGGAAACTGGAGCAGATGCAATAAGACGTGTCATTTTTAAACTAAAATTCAACGTTTAAATTATCATATAATTATTAAATTGTATATTTATTTTCGTGTATTTTTACTTTTTTTTTAGTAATTTATTATTTTAATAATTTGCCGTTCGACAACAAAACAACAAGTGAGTAGTTTTGACACTTGTATTCGCAAAGTTGACAATACGTTCGAAATAGTTGAACCGCATTATTTACGAAAGTATTTACGTTTTCGTTCGAGTTGTCGTTCGAATTAAACTTCATAAGATGAACTTAAATCAGTTTTCGATCGCCTAGAATGCGAACAATCTCTTTCTTTCGAGATCGCTGAACAGGCTATTAGTAACAAAAATGGAGAGACAGAAACAAATTTTATTACATTTTACATATGTACATATCTGAAAAAAAAATCGGAATTAACATTTTTGCGTAAAAAAACAGCAGCATTTGTTAAACATAATGTTTCACAAGCTTCTGCAAATGTACTACATGCTAATATTATATAGGAGGTTGGAATGGACACACGTAAGTATGGAAAATAAGTTGGCATAATCTTACATATATTTATCTATTTCATCTGCAAACACTAATACAAAAATATTTTGAAATTGTAGCAAATGACCTACCACAAGTCATGGTACCAACAGAGTCTAAAATGTATCAATAATATATCATACAATTGTACCATGTTTGCCAACTTTGGTATATAAAATCGTAAAAGAAAGAAAACTGCAATACCACCTACTTAAATAAAAAACAACAATAAGAGTTATGTAGAGAAAATGATGAGACAATAGACAAAAAGAGAACGAGTTAGAAAAATACAAACAATAAATTAAAAGAAAACAAAAACTAAACAGTAACAGAGGTGGGAAATATTTTCCAAACAAATAACAACACAAGTCAAAAAATAATTTTCCATAGTAAAAAAGGCAAAGTACACATAAAATCCGGCCGTATAAATGCTTTAGTATTTATGTAACATCAAAGCGATTGAACATTTTTGAACCACAAATTGATACTTATTTCTTTATAACATAAAAATAACTAAAAATAACCTAATTTTATATCCTCTTATAAAAAATTGTGTTATTGTTTTCATGGATCGCATTAATTTCTGAACCATTTATTTATATAAAATCGCTAACATTTTTTACTGTAAAGAAATAAAGTATAATTTTGCTTTGACTTACTTTTGACGGCACCCCAATATTATTGTTAAATTTTTTAGAATTTGGTAACAAATAAGTAGGTTCATATACTACTGCGTCGACACAATTTCATCGATATCAATACATTGCAGCTTTTTACAGTAAGCTAAATCTTGCATTAATACTAATGAACAATAACGATAAGAGACGGCAATAATTTCTACAGGCATTATTATATAGAAATATCTAAATTCATAGTTAAAGATGTGACAAATGCAAATTGATTGATTTTTTTTTATCAAATATATAAAATTTTTTGTAAATTATACGATATATTGGATTTTCAAGCAACACGATTTTTTTAATATTTTTCTTTTACAATGCAATTGTACAAATAAATTGTGGTTGATTTAATTTTTTGTCAAAATATAAAAGAAAAATGTGAGCATCAGGCTATTAAATATAGCTTTTGAACTGTGTTTGAGTGTACACAAAATAACTTCCTGTTTTTATTGTTAGAGTTTACTAAAAGAATTTTTGGTCGCTGTACGAGCAAACTATTTGATATTTTATTGGATTCACATGTTAATATTTGTTCCATGGGGAATGAAAATCATAATAACACACTATGGTGGCATGATAATTATCTTTAAGTAAATTTAATGATATTATGTTAAATGACATGTGGTGAAACAATAACGAATCTTTCGTTTCGCTATTAAAAATTTGGCACTAAAATCGTGTGCTTTAAAACCATTGCATTTGTTTTAATCTTGCGATTATTTAAACCTAGAATGCTAGAAACATTACCGTACCAAATTCAACAAGTGCTTTTTTTAATAGTTTCTACGCAAGCGCAAATATATAAACAAGGCATTTTTAGTCCTTGAAGTGCTTTTGGAGCGAGAACATTAAAATAGGCACGTAAAAATTACATATGTATATACTACGCATGACAATCACACGCGGCATTATATTCTGTTTACTGAGCTTAATATGAATTTAATATGAGTTTGACTTAATATGAGTTACTTAATAAATATAAAGCAAAAAAAAAAAATACAAATTTTCGCACAATAACTGAAGCGCTTTAGGATATCTTTCATAGTACGTTAAATCTACGTGGTGTCAGTTTTAACGTATAATTCTTCTAGGGTTAAAGCTAAAGGTCTAGGGCAGTAAATTAAGTTACATTTATTAAAAATGAACATGAATGTCCTGTGTACTTTACAATTAAAAATAAATATACAAGTTAGAGAGTTATATTCAGTTGTGCCGAACCTCAAACACGTTCCACTAACATCAAATAAAAATGATAAAAATTTACCTTTTGTAAAGGCTGTTATATCCATATTCAGTCTTTGTTATTCAGGCTTAGGGATACTTTTTTACCAGAGTACAATTTATTTAAAATGTTAAACAATTTTCTATTTTTTTTAACAATTTATAATGGATAGTTGTAATTGCCGATTATTTTCATTAAACACTTTTTATTTTTATAAAACAATATTTTTTTAGATTGTTTAAATGGTAAAGTTATTTACAAGAAATTTATATGTTGCATAGTGATACTAGGAAGCGACAGATATGACCAATTATGGATTAACAGCAAACAAATCCATTGGTTCGAATAAAACACATTTGTTTTAAATTATTACTAGAGTTTCTGGTTAGATAATTCCCTGTAAAAATTGGTTGGTAGTTCCCGGGAAAAAAATTAAAATTTTCCGGGAAAACGGGAAATTTTAAATTAATGTTTGAAGTTAAATTAATGTAAAAAAATGTATGACAAGTTCATTTGATTGTCAAAAGGGAATTCCCGTGAATTTGTGCTATAAACAATTGCTCTGGCCGGTAAATTTGATTGTATCCATAAAAAGGGGTATGTTCCTAAATATGTGATATCAACATACATACATATTTCGCAAAAATTAAATTGAACGAAAAAAAAAAAATTAAAGCAAAAAATTTTGAATCGTGCTAAATTTAATAAAATCGTGTAAAAAATTTCAATTTTGTTTATTTTCAAACCGTGTTAAATCAAAAACGTGTAAAAACAGAATTAGGTGTATTTAAAAAGACTCATTCACCACTGTTTTATATTTAATTTAAAATCCTGTGTAATTTTTAGGACACCTTTTATATTCATATACGCTCATCAAATCCCTCAAAACTCTTGTTACATTTATGTAATTTTGTTAGTTATTAATTTTTTGCTAAAATATATTAAGGTATGACTAATATTTAAAGACAGCTTATTATATACTACTCATACGCAACATATGTAAATACAGTTTTTGACATATGTTGCGTATACTTAATATGGAATTCAGTTGAATTAAATATTTTCTATACATAATTCTTACGGAAAAAATAATATGTAAAAAATACAAATTTACAAAATAAATCAATAAGACATATATAGAAATAATGGTTGAAAGTAACTGACGTGCCATGTCTTTGACAACACATAAAACATTATTGTACATACACATGTATTAGAAATCCATTATAAACATTGCATTATATTACTTGATATATAAAACAATACCAAGTTCTTCATCAGTACTCTGCTTGGTAAGTGAAGTTCATTTTCTTACATTAACGTAAAGAAATAAAAACACAGAACAAAAGGATGTTAAAGAAATAATGTAATTTTCTGTAGCATATGCATCACATTGTATGTGATTTCAAAAATATTCTGCACATGCTACCAACTAATGAATGTTGCATTAAGTGTGTAATACTCTTGATACATGAACATGACATTGTTAAGTAGTAGCACAGGAAAACCATTAAATAATAGGTAATGAAAAAAAATCTTAGAATTAAACAAAAAAATATTAAATTTAAACAAAATAAAAAAGAAAAAATCATATATTAAAGCTTAATATACGTTTTAAAATTAAAAGGATATTTTTTTTTAACTGCGCTCTATATAATGTAAATTCTTCATTCTATACTGCATTATTTTCAAGCTTATTTTATAAATAAATATATATAAAACGAAGTTCTTTTCATGCATATGACTGTTCGTGAATAAAAATTATTTTCAGTTTATTTTTTTTAATTCATACTATTTATGGCTTGTAATATTTATATGTTTATTATAATTCCAATGACAACCCATAATGAATATCTGCCATTGATATTGTCTCTGTATTTTGTTCTGTAAATTGCTGTTTATTTGCAAAAATAATACTTAATGCCAGACAATGAACTTTTTATGTGAACTTGTTTGAACTCATCAAAAAAAAAAAATGAATTATAAATATTAAATTTGTTAAATTATTAAAAAGAAAATAGAAAAAAAAAAAATAAATACGAACTTTTCGTGAAAATAATTAAATTCATAATTACTGAGAATATAAACCAATATTTTTTTATTTTTTTTATATTATCTAGCTGCATAGTGTCAAAGTGTAAAATTTTACACTTTAACTTTAAATGCAATAAAATGTCAATAATATGAAAAACATATAATTATTATATAATGAAAGTGAAATAAATTAAAGCAATAAAAAGAAATTACATTTACATTTTGGTAATTTTAACAAAATGTATAACTTATACAAAATTTGTTTTCTCTTAGATGTTATTTTCCAGGTGGGCAAATTAATATTTGCCACTATCACTATTATTGCTAATATTGACAGCTATAAATAATTATCAATGACTTCTTCTTCGTTCTTATATAGAATCTCCTAAGTGTGAAAGAAATCAGTGGTTTGAACGAGATCAAGAAACATTTTACCTTTATCCGCATAACTGTTTAAGTTTAAGGTCTTTTTTAATAAAATCATTATATTTTATTTTCGATATTTCGTTACTTCGTTTTGTGACATCTTCAGAACTTTTTTTTTTGAAAAACTCTAATTCATTCGATTATTAAGGAAGCCTGTAATTTAGCATCTTGTAATTTAATGGTATAATATCTACCTTTTTAAGTCATAATAATAATGAATGAACCAAATACTATTTAAAGCGGATATTTTAACACTTCACACCCTGCTAAGTATGAAATGTATTTTCATTGCTGTTAATTGTATTTTTATCACTATAGTATTTCAACCTTATTTCCACTCTCCAAATTTCGTGAGGAAAGCTTAGATCTACAACTTCTTTCTCCAAGTTAGTTTGAAACTCTATTTTTAGACATTAGACATTATTACTTATGTAAGTGCAATACCAAACTGATTGTTAATATATTAATTCTATTCATAAATTTTTGCTTTCGATATTAATGTTTTTGTTTATGAAAACAGATTTTAGCTATTGATTATTTTATATTCCTATTGAGTTTTAAACATAATTTAAAATATCGTTCATATTATTTTTTTTCTGAGCATTGTAGGATTAACTTATAAATTAAGAGATTCAGATAGATGGAGAAGAATTAATAAAGATTTATGTTTTTAAGTTTATATTCTTCTTAAAATTGGAAATTAAGAATACGTTCTTATTATTTTATATTATTTTGGAAAAAGAAAAAATTTTAAAATACTTTAGAGGTTGAGATTACAATTGTACACTTTATATGATACCTATTATTTTTAGTATTAATAAATACTACTTTGAATTTATGTAGATATCAGATATCAAACTATACGATTTAAAACTAATTAATGAATTTGGAGTTTAATCAGTAGTACCTGAAGGCTCTGCTCTACTTCTTACTATATTTATATTTAAAAGGTTGCTAAACAGTTTTCAACAATAAAATTCGTCACATTCCCATTTGCTTTTCGAACCAAAACTGTGGGAATGCAGACTGCCATAAGATCAAGATTATATTACAAAATCTTCAAAGCTTATTTTCAATGGCTTCCACTACATACACGAAGAGGTTAATCAGTATCTTCGATAATATCGTTATTATTTATTTTTTTTTATTGATTTACTTAATTTTGCAATCAATATGTACTAATTTATTAATGGTTACGAAAAGTTTTAGAAGAAACTAAAGTATGGTTTCTCTCACAAAAATGTGTACTTTGGAAAAGTAGTAATATTTAATAAGAGGCAACAAACGTTTCTGCAGCTATTATTTTATATAAATCTTTGAAGTCATATTTAAAGAGTTTACATAAGTGACACTTTTTAACCCATAAGCGAATACCAGAGCCTAGTCACGCATTTTTGAAAATTTTTATAGTTTCTACACAGATATCTTCGGCGAAGCCTCTCAGATTTTTATGAATCCTCAATGAAGTTGTTTTATACAAAAAATTAAAAAAAAACTAAAATTTTTCATCTGTAGGCGTAGTAATTACTCTCAACATATTTTTAACACCAGGTCCCAGCAAGGGCCTATACTATTATGTAAAGAATGCAGCAGATAAAATCAAAACAAAAGAGAAAGATATTAAACCGATTTATAATTATATGATTTGTGTTTTGTACGTTTCAGAAATTAGATTTTCAGTGTTGTATTGGCAGTTAATAAGTGTATAATCTTACAATGAGTTCTGAAGTAGACAAATTCCTTGAAACAGTTTCAAAATCTGACTCTAATTTTTATGATATATTGGCCGTGGCAATAGCCAATGATATAGAAAACGAATTTCAGAATGAGTTCGATGGAAATGAAGACGATGCTTCTGACATTGGGGACGAGTTAGCAGTTGATAATAAAATTGAAGATTTTTAATTTAAATCAATACAAAATATATGAAGTCCCAGCTAGGCCCTGCGATTTGCTAATGTGAATATAGTTTGGTGTTTGCTTAAGGGTTAAACCATAATCGCAAAATACTTGATTATAGTTTTGTAAATTTATATTTTGAGCCTGTATCCTTTCCATTCGTTGTTACAAATAATGGTGGACAGGGTAGCTATTGTTACATTATATTTAAGCTGTGCGCAATACACATGACATTTTTTATTTAGAACGAGTTCTATTTTCAAATGCCAAACCATCTGACATCATTTGTATTTTATAACCAAAATTTTGTAGCGGCAAGAATTAAATGAAATTTTAATAAATATAATTTATAGCTAAATAGTAAAACAAAAATACAAAAAAAAACTACAAAAATTTATTATTGAAAATGGAGGGAAAAATTAAAAAGCAGTTAGCAAAAGTATGTCTGTATTTTTTTATTGTAATTTTTATAGTAATTTTTATGTTGTTCCAGTTTGACTGGTGCAAAGAAGCGGTTCTACAGTTGATCGAAATGTGGCAAGAGAAGGAATGCTTGTATAACCCGAGGAACAAGTTTTACCATAATAAGCTAATGATATGGCTGACAAATTAAACATTTTTAATGCATCTATTGGCCCTAATGAAGTTGAGGTAAAGCATTTAATTTAATTAAATCAGTTAATTTAAAGCATTTGGCAATTGTTATTTGTAATAAATGTAACGTAATATATTTTCAGAATAAAATAACATACTTGCGCGGTCAATATAGCCGGGAAATTGCAAAAGCAAAAGAAAAAAGAAGCGGTAGTCCCGACTGCACGCAACTATTTCATCAACCTCTCGTTCCATTTTTAAATAAAATTGTATTTAATTACAAATTTAATTTTTATACACATACAGCAATCAGCTGTTTTAAGATTTTTTTTTTGTTAAATGTACTTGACATACCAAAATATGAACATGTAAATTATAAACCGTAAAACTTAAATTTTGACATAGACATGAAATCACATGTGGGTAGAAAAGTGACATTCAACATGACAAGTACACATAATGTGAACACAGCTTTGGAGAAACACCATTCAGCCATTTACAATTACTTGTATGTATATTTAATTGCACGATAGATTTTCGAATTGTATTCTACTTGTGGTATATTTATTGATGTTGTATTTTTGTCGGAGAGCCCCAAATTGTACTTTTATGAACGCAATATTTTCTTTGTATGTTCCTTATTTCTTTTAATAACATATTAGCTTCTTTTTTTGTTTCACGAACTGATTTAAGGTAAGCTTGTATCATTTAAAATACTTTTTGAAGCTTTTACTTTTTATGTGATCTACGAACTCGGCAGTGCTAGCTACCTGCAAATATCAGGACAATGAGCATCGATATTAAAGAAGATCAGACAACATAGATGGCATATTAGTTCTATAGCCACAGTGTTCGTATGGAAAATAAAATTCCGCACTAATTCCATACCTCTTTACAAATCCCTCTCTGATCCAACAAGAACAGTTTATTCATTATATAGTAGAAAAAAGCATGTTTTGTCGCTGTTCCTTTATATACTTTCCTTTTACCTTTTACATCCTTTTTTTCATTTTATTATTCAATTGTTTCGATGAGTGACACATTTCTTTTAAACTCCTTAAAAAACCAATTTTAGTTTTAAAATACAAAACACTTATACTACTGAAAATTGTTAACTTTTTGTTAAGGTTTGTATGAAGGTCTACGAATAAACCTTTTCTGAGAACTTACAATATTTGTACATTTTTCTTGTTGGGTGATGTCTGTCTATACATAAAGTGGTTTTTCAAACTAAAATACAGTTTCAAAAACATTATTTAACCATGATTTTAATTAAAATTTGATTCATGGAAATTTAATTGAATTTATATAAACGGCTGTCATTTTTGTTATTGTTTTGGTTGAGGAAGTAGTATATTGCAATTACTTATACGAGTAAAGAAAGGACTCAGAATTTAACTGACACAATATCAGTTTCTTTTTAGACATGCATGTATGTATGTAAATGAAATGCCATGCACAGTAATCTTATACGAGTATTTGTACCAACGCCCACATCCTAACAACATTTGTTTGAAAAGAAAATGTTGCATTACCTGTTTTAGCATAACACATGTATGTATATTCAAAATCTAATAAAAAAAACAATTTTAGATTGTAATTGAAACACATAGAAAGAGGAATATGGGATAAATTTATGTGGATAAAAATATAAATGTACTTTTGTGTCATTAACATTTAGTTTTATCTTGTTCTGATGTCTTTATCTCTATAAATTAAATACTTTTGATCTTTTGCTAAACAAACTATGTCATTCTAATTTACCATTAGATTTTTGTGGTCTATAAGAATTCTGTATACTTAAATTAGCTTTAAACATATCTTTTCTTTATATTTTTGTTATTTATGTATATTCAACAGTAAACACTTTAGTAACAGTATTCATTCGTTAAACCAAAACCTATGATGTTTTACTATTTCCTACATTTAACAATGAAAATGATTATAAAAATTTGCTGCTGCTCATGTTAATTTACAACATACAATTCCTTTTAAAAAGTTAATTTCAACAATTGTGTTTCCTGTCTTAATAGTTTTTACTGCTTTTTGGATTTGTATAATGTGTATATTTTTTACGGCATATACACATACCTGTTAACCTAAATGCTTTTCCAAATTGCAGTTGTTTCATGCATGGCATGGTATATACGAGTATGCATGCTGCACACAAAGTTTGCTGGATTTAAATGGCAGTCATTATGAAGTCTGAAAGCATTTCACATTTTCTACCTTCATTGCATGCCAAAAATTGTGCCATATAGAAATTATTTATATACACTAAAAAAATATATAAATATTGTTTTAAGTACTATAATTTTGAATAAACAAAATATTGGGTTAATAAATGATATAGTTTCGTTTTTTGTTTTAATTTTTGAAAAACTAAATAGACAATTAACTAATGGAAACTTTAAAAATAAAACAAGTTTCTTTGTTATTTTCTCAGAAAATATAGAGTCAGACTTGAAATATTTCACTAAAGATGTCCATCATTTCAGTTAAGTGGCATCTGAAAATACGAAAACGACAACAAACTTCAGTAATGTATGTAAAGGCACCCATATTAGTAAGTATGAGCTATGCTACTACCAATTATGGGCAGATCCCCATAAAGATTGTTGCTGTGATTTATATATGAGTGGGTGAGATGCAAAACTCATTCGTTGCAAAAATGAAAAAACCGAGATAACCATTGATTGTGGCAGTCCTTTGTGGTCTTTATTGATTGAATAGATGCATATTCATTTCTATATTTTTACATGATTTAAAAATACAGTTAGCAGCAAAACTTTTTCGTTCCACTCATAAGTCATTTTTAAAACTCTCTTATAACTTATTCCGTATCAAAACTCGCTGGTTCAATGTTTTATGTTTGATTGGAAAACTGCTGTGGTGACAGCACCAGGTAAGCATCATTTTGAATTCAAAACTTTAAATCGAATTTTAATAAAAAAAAACTCGGAAAGGACTGTTGACTCTGTGGAGAGAGATTAATTGCAGAACCAACTTTTGCACCTCTAAACCATTCTGGAAGTGAGGAAAGACAATTAATAAAATTGATCCAGTGAGGAAAGACAATTAATAAAATTGATCCAGAACTACTTCCCAACAGTGTGGAGATTAAAAATGAAAAGAAAAAAGATGTTGAAACTTTGGAAAAAATTGGAGATACAATAATGACCTGGAATTTTATAATACAGTGAAGTTGAAGATTTCACCTAATCAGTTTAAAAGTTCATATTTTTCTTTGCTAAAACTTTTAAAAATTAATTTTAATTGCCGTCTTCTACTATTACCATAACTTTAATAAATAAACATAATTTTCAAAATATAGTAAAGTAGAATAATAAGTGTGCTGCAAAACTCGTTCGATGCCATATGGTTTGCAGCAAAATCCGTTTGTTTCAAAAATTCGTTCCAATCTAATCTAAGAATTTGAAGCATTCAACTAATTTTGGCCATTTAATCGGCCGCTATAATTTTTTTCCCCAAAATTCGGTTAACGTGTAACGAGTGAGTTTTGCATTTCACATACTCTTATATATGTGGATTATTTCTGTTACATTTCAAGTTGAAATGTTTATAAGAATTTAGATTTTTGAAAATGAACTCTATATGCAGGCTATGGTCAAATATAGACCGATCGTCATACCTGTGGATTATTTTTGTTGAATTTCAACTTGTATATTTGTAACTGAATAAAGCAAAGAGAGAATTTGTAAATAAATTATATATTTTGCCCTAAAAACGTTTTCAGTCACATAAGGTTTTAGGATCCGTAAGTCGACCCTATACCAACGACAAAACCACAAGTGGACTTTATATAAGGGCTATGATCTAATATGAAATGATGCACACAACATATCATTTTATTATTTACCTTTCTATGAAACTTATTTTTACTAACTTTTGTATGCATACTGCTTTTCTCTTGGCATTTAGTAGCAAAGAGCCAAATACTGCAAAGACATTTAAATGGAAACTATGAGAAAATGCGGACCGATTGTTACCATTTTCAGCAGGCCTTGTTTTTCTATAGTAAAAGCCAAATGTAAAAAAATTCATGATATTATCTGTATAAAATTTGATGAAAATAGCAAAAAATATTTTAAAAATATCGACGTTATTCTTACTAGAAATTTCGATGTTCTAAGTCTTTTTTTCGAAGCTCCATCGTGCTTTCAACAGACGAATCTTACAAAGATCTAAAATAAACTGTAGAACAAAATAAAGTGCGGTTTTGTAACCCTCTTCATTCTTCTTGTTATTTTTCTTTTACATGTATCTATTCATTCACTGTTTCGTTATTTTTTGGAGTATCTGAATTATTTACATAAACATTGTAATTTTATAAAGTCGCTCATTTATATTTCTGATGTAAATATATTGAAGTGCACAAGGCATAATAAAGTGCGGTTTTCTGTTAACCTTAAAATAAGAGTTATTCGTAGTTTTTTTTTTAAATTTTTGGCAAATTTTTAAAAAATAATAAATTATAGTGAAGTAGATAAGTTATTTTATGCTAGACTTCTTCAAAATGAGGACTATTGTTAGTATTTGTTAGTACTAAATCGCGAAAATGGATATCGGAATTTGCGAACAGAAAAATAATTGCTTTGTATAAAATGAGAAAGTCAAAAAAATTCGTAAAGAACTTATATGGCAGAAAACGTAGAACCACGGAACTAGACGATGATCATACTGCAATTCTAGCATAAAGAAATTCTTTTACACAAACCGTGAGAAATAAAGTAGGAACTAGAATTAACCCTTTCGGCGTTTGTGCGCGAATTCCCGTCATTACCTGTTGTCTAAATAAACTAATGACGGAAATTCGCGTCATTCACTTGTCTTTAATTAAACTAACAAACAAGTTTTTAACTGTTACAGCTGATTTGTGTTGTTCTTTGTACACAGTAAGAGTTGTTATTATGGTAAAATACTTGCTCTAACAAACAAAACTCATTTTAACGCATTTTCATTGGAAATTTCTGTCATTTGATCCACAGTAAAAAGTCATGAAAAACTGATGCTCTTGGTAGTCACAGCTAAATTCAAGTGCGACCGAAAGGGTTAAATACGTCGACTCGAACAGTCCAAAGAAGACTTCACGAAAGTGCTCTAAAAAGTACGTTCGCTTAGAAAAACCTGTTCTACGAGCTGCAAATATAAAAGAAGCGAAAATAAATACTTAAATATTAGACAAAATAGTAACTGAATTAAAAATAAAACTATAATTTATAATTATAATCAAAAGACAGGAAATTTTATTTTGTCCAACAGTGTATGTATTTTTTGGTGCTATGACCAATACAAACCGACTGATAAATTTAATATACCCCCATTTTTTATTGGAGCATATAAAAACTAAATGATCTGTTGCTTAGTTCGGTATCAGCTTAAAAAATATAAACTTTGTGCTAAGACAGTCTGGTATACCAGAATACGAAATAACTTATGCCTTAGCCCAATATAATAATTGCTAAACACAAATACCTTACAAAAGTATTTCTTTTTCAACCAATGTCAATGAACTGTAGGATATTGTAAATAATAAACACTTTTACAGAAACATAATTAAATACACAAAATTTCAAAAAAGCAAAAAAGAAAAAAAAATTACAATTTAATATCAGGCAAGTAAAATCCTATAAAAATAATATCTTTTGTTTGTATTTAATTGGCCATATAGTAAGTTGTAGGTTAAAGTTAATTTAATTGTATAAAGGCAATAATCTAGAAAAAAAATGTATGGTTTTATATAGGTAAATTTCTTACTAAGGGAAGAATTAAAAGAAACATAATTTAATAATACCTAACATTTTCATAACAAAATAAATTATTTACAAAGAGAAAATCTAATAATAACATGTAGTCGTACACGTTCTTTGATAATAATACTGTGCTTGATTTTAAATTTTTTTTACCGAAAAACGGGGCACCTAATTCATAAAGCTAAGTCGTGTACGCTGAATGCAGTGGTGCTAACCGTTTTTTTTTTTTTTAGGTTAGTTATAGTTTTCTAGATATAGCGTTATTTAAAAAATAAATATTCGTGTAACTCGAAAACTGTAGTTTATTGAATTAAACGAAAAACCCAAAGTCGGCAACAAAATTATTTTTAAATAGGACAAACCTTTTTTTTTAATCTGAGCAAAAACAAAATTAAAATCACAAAAATTTCAATTTATTTTCTATTTATAAAACGACTGCTCGGATTAAAAAAAAATTTCTCCTATTTTTATTTTAAATAATTATATTTACAAAAATAAAATTAAAAAATATATATTACTTTTAATCTGTTAATGCCGACTGGTTAGAAAACGTATTAAAAAAATATCTGTTATGATCGTTCTGGCTGAAATAAAGTAATTAAAAAACCTACACAAATATTTGCTTTTAAGACAGACAGTTCGTAATAATGGTTAACAATAGTTTCAGAATATTTTCATTTACAAAATTTGTACAATTTTAATTTTTTTTTTTAATTTTTTTCCGTTCATTTCTCGTTTCTGTTTCAATATTATGTAGAAGACTTAAATTTTAAAGCTATTACTAAAACTAAAAGTAAACACAGTGCACAATAAACACGTGTACTGTAAATACGTGTTAAAAAAAAACCTAATATAAATGAGTTTGGATAAAAACAACTACGTTACATTAATTCCCGATGAATATTATATTTCTACTTTGTCATCACATTTTACATAATTGTGTTTTGCATTTTTCTTATTTAAATTGTTAAAGAAGTAGAAAAAATAAAACTTTTTCCATTTCAAAGTTCACGCCAATGAATGCCAAAGAAATGAACGGTTTTTTAGGAATTTAATTTTTCTCTTATTCCCGTGAATAATAAAGAATGTTTTTAAATAGTTCACATTTTTCATAAAATTGGTAACAACTGGAATTTTTAATATTAGAAGAGAATAATGGTGACAAATATACTTATGCCCTTATTCACAAAAAATTAAAGTAGACTTCAAATGTACTTTAAGAAATTTTTGTATGAAAATTTTACCTAAAAGCACACTTCAAACCTAATTTATTTTTTATGAATACGGCAGTTATAGTTTAATTAGGCCATTATAACAATGTCTTTTATTATACTCTGCACCATGCTAAACATGTTGTATGTTGAAAAAGATGTTGTATGTTGATAAACATGCTGTATGTTGACACCGACAGTTAAATTTAAATTGAAATACAATTTCGTAACAATATTGTATTGAGAATAATAAGATTTGACAATAATAAATTCAAGAAAATGATATCGGACAGATGACCAAAACTTTAACGCATGCATATGAGTATATCGAAATTGTCAATCACATTTTGATAAAATGGCGGGTCTATTATGTTAACGCGTCACGGCTTTTACTTTTTAAGACTGTAATTGTAATTCGATAGACTCTGTATAAAATCCATCTTTAACATTGGGCATCCCATTAGTAGCTGAATTTCGAAATGCTACTGAAGTTTGTCTAATAAGAGGCAGCAAATATTTTTCTAAGCATTCTAGGTTATGTTTAGAACACAACTATAGATTGCTTTGCAAAATATGTAATTAAAAATTGTTCATATAAAATTCTGCCACAACAAAAGAAGCTGGTGGCAACAGTTTAGTTTACTTGTTTTGTTTGGGGTGAAAAAATTGCTGTGTTGTAAAATATTTTCGCAAAATTATACTTTTCATAAAGTTTAAAATTTTAAATTAAATATTTGCATAAAATTAGATTTTAAATGCTTCTGATGAAATTATAAAAAATCCCAATTCTGATTATGTTACCAATACGATTACCATTATTATTTTATGTCTATGACCTTATAAATACAAACTTTTTTAAAGGGTATTTTCTAATCGTTGAATGCTTGCTTGCTTTTCATATTTTTCTATGAAAAATTGTTCAATACGCAATTTTTTCTTTAATATTTTTCCATTGAATTTTTTTTGTTTTCGTTAATTTCATGCATATTGCACATAAATAACATCATCATGCTTTCAACACAACAACACAAGTTTTGGTTGTATTGCTGCTATCAAAACTTGTTCGTTTGTATAAATATGTATTGTAGATACAATGATTGGGTCCGGTTGCTTTGGTTTCGTTTTATGTATATATGTATGTGTATTTGTAGCACTTCAACTGGTAAAACATGTAGTATTGCTGCTGCCACTTTAACTGTTACTGTGCTATTTCTGCTCGTACTATGACCGTCATCATTGCTCACTGAAATGTATTTTATGATTATATTGCGTGAGGTAATATTTATATTCTACGGATATTGAGTAAGTAGTCCACAGCCACTGCTACAATTGTACTACTACTCGGTACAAAACACCATTCACAACTTATAGTCAGCAGTATTTAAGGTAAAAATTTTGTTTCTATCATGTTTTTCTTACAAATTCATACATACATATTTTCATGCTAAAGGTCGTGTTATAAATAAATCTGCAGGTTGTTGGGGGAATCGTTTTATGTATGTATCTGTGTTTGTATATCAGAGTAAGTGTTGTAAGTGTGTTAGTTATTTGTGGCCAGAAAATGAATATATTGATGATGAATGATTTGTTCACTAAAAGCAGAACATAAAAAAAAAATAAAATGATTTCAATTTTTACAACAACAACAAAAACAACCCAAACTTTATTGCTAATGTCAGTAAGATTTATAGTAATCAAACGACTGTTGTTTATTTTCATAAAATAGAAACGATTTTAATTTTAAGGATGGCTTTAGTGCGTGTTGTTGGAATTATTATAGCATAAAGGATTGATGGATTTTGGATGTGGTTACTCTGATAATTGCCAGCCATTTTTCCAGTACAATAATAATACGAATAATAACCTTTTAATAGCTGGTTAAGGTTTGCAAAGAGAGCAGTGAATTATTATTGAATACTTAGACATATTTATAAATGAGCACCGGTGCGCTATAGTCGAAGTAATTCAATTGGACTACAGACATTGTTTAGTACAGTTAAAATTAGTTTAAACTTTTACGAAATACCTGTAATTAGTAGTATGTTGTAATAGATTTCTAGTGTGGTCAGGTACTAATCAATAACTAACTTCATTGCATAATTACATCAGGTAATTTTCTAAACAAAATATTTTTTTTTCACTTTTCTTGATAGCGCTCAAAAAAAAAGGTTATTATATGATTTTTAAATACCCCCAACAAAACTGTTTAGCATACAAGTAAAATTATACACACTCCGTTTGCATCATGCACGAACATTAATGTATTTAGTGAATATTGTTATCGTTTTATCTTAAAGAGCACGGACATTTTTTTATGATAGAACATGAGCTTTTTCTGAGATTGTCCTATATTTTCAATTTCAGTAATGGTAAACATTATGTATTAATTACGGGCTGCTTGTGGAGCTTTATATAGAGAGTTTTATGCTGGCCCATCTTTTGGTGCCAAAGAAAAATTAGGCTAATTTTGTATACTTTGTTCTGAAGTAAGAGAAAGAGAGTATTGTACATCTATCAAAACAAATATGAGTAAGAAGGCAAGTTCTGAACTATAAGGTGGTTGAATCAAAACTTTCCAACCACTTCTTAATAGCTTTTAACCAGTGTTGCAACATGTGACCGAGCGTTGTCTGAATTTAATATTACGATTTCATATCTGGCCGCATATTGTGGGCTTTTTGGCCAATGCTTATTTCAAAAAAATCAGTAGCATACAATGATCATGTGATGGTCAGGCGAGATTTCAGTAGCTCATAATAGATAGGACCAATAGGGCAAATGGGGTAGTTATCTTAGCACCATAGGTATTTGACCAGACTTTACATACATGATTCCTTACACTTCGGATTATCGTAATAGTCTCAATAGCAAGTAAATTTCATTTATAAATCTTAAACTAAAGTAAAGAAAATTAAAATATGTTAAAACTATGTACTTGTACCTATAATCATGTGGTATGTATATATAGCATAAACACTTAAAACGATTTATATCATGCTGAGATTATGGGATGAACCTGTTTATGACCGCAGCACATATTTTTTGTGTGCATATCATGATCAAACACACAAGTAAAACCAACACAGTCCAAGATGTAGTATTTATAAACAAATAGGAAACAAACTAAATATTTGTTGTTTAAAAATGAACAGCAATTGAACGGCAATATATTTCGTAGCACTAAAAATATACATATACATATATTCCTTATAAGATTCTAAGACGATCTAGCCATGTCACTTATTCTGTCTGTCTGTATGTCCGTCTGTTGAAGGCACGAAAGAGCTTTTAAAAAACACAGAACTAAGAAATTTGTACCAAACATTCTTTGTTCTACCAGAAATTTAGGTATTGAAAATAGATAAAATCTATCTAATAGGATCCGAGTTACAGACCAAAGTTTCAGACAATCTCGATATTTTTAAGATATTTTCATATCTGAATATCTTGCAATTTTACAAACTTTTCTTTTATTATAGAGGGACAACTTCTGTTGAAAATGGTAAAAATTGGTCCACGATTTCTCCCATATGAATTTCTTATCGAAGCATGGCAGTATGGTACATAAATGCCTTACATACATATCCATACAAAATTCAGCAAATATTACTTTCACGTGAAGATAAATCACAAAGCGGTATTTTGTTTGCATTGGTCCATATTTGACTACAGTCCACTTCTGAAACTCATTTAACGGCGCATAAGACTCTTATAAACATCACTATCAAGTTGAACATTTACAAAAATAATGCTTTTAAGATCGGTAAGATGATCTTAAAGATGATTAAGTGAAGCCTGAAGTAGACTTAAGTTGAAATTCGCAACAAATTACCCACATATATGTATGTATATGTATGTATAGGTCATAGGTTCCATATGACTTTTTCCGAAAAACTCAACAATCCTCGTAATATCTCATGAATATCGATATCGAACCAAAATTTTACTTAGATCATTTATATGTATAAAAAAACTATACTCTTGGACTTTGTGAAGGTTAATCTATATTTGGCCATAGCTCCCATATAAGATCCTGTACAAATTAGCATAAAGCATATTGACCACACTGATGGTACAAATTAAATGCAAAACGTTGTGCTAAACAGCATTAGCAGCAACTAAAAGAAACAAACACTTATTAATCAACCACCACAGCAAACAGTCACAAAACTACTCTTCTCTTAACAAACAAACAAACAATTATTTCTTCCACAAAACAAACAAGTGGAATTTAATAACAAAACTGTTTCTTAAATTAATTTTTAAAATAAACCAAAAATATTTAATAAACAAACAAATATACATAGATCTAAAGAATATTTGAACAAAACAAAACTCTTGTTTAACCAAACATCGCAACCCAAGTTGAATTTTAAAATAATAAAACTAATTGTATAAACCCAATAAGAATTATAAAATTAAAATATAAAAGAAGTCTTGTAAACCTAAATAAACCCAAATTGAATTCTAAAATTAATATGCACCTAATTATGTTGTTACGTGAGTTTTTTTTACGCGAATTTGATTTAACGCGTTTCCAAATAAATATTTCATTCTGTTTTTATGCGACTAGATTTAATTTAACACGATCTAAAAATGTATGTATTTTCACCAGAAAAACGCTGTTTGCACTGGTTATGGAGAATTTTAAATTAGACACATAGTTGGCAGCACTAAAAATCGTCTGGTACAAAAACTGAAATTATTAATGGGTAGTTATCGTGAATTACATAACAGTCTTATAAAAACTGGAAGTCAACGATAATCACTGAACCATCACCATCAACTGATCATGATTTCGAAAATATTTCTAGCGATGAAAGTGATGTCTTTCGTAAACGAATGCGATTAACAGAAAGTGATACTGAATAAAACATATATGTATGTAAATCATATTTATATAACAAAAATATTTATTTTTAAGTTTAATGTGTTTTTTGTGATAACTTTTCTAAATGAACTCTTTTCTATTGGTTTTGTTTAAGTAAAATATGTTTGTGTATAAAACAACATGAGTTTGAATTATTTATCTTATTTTACCTGATATTTCACACGTGAAACCAATTCCCTCATTTAATATGGATACTCTATCTTTTTCTATGCGGTTTTTTACGCGAGTTTTCAAGGAACGTATCTATCGCGTAAAAACAGAATTAGGTGTACATATAAAAGAAGTGTTGTACATAAAATTATATTATATGCCTAATAACTACTCTAAAATAAATATTGTGAAACAAAATCAAATAAACAAACAACACAAGCAAATCTCAAATTTGATATAAATAAATATAATCATATTGTTGTTAAATAAAGAGTTACGCTGTTGAATTAAACAATTAAATAACTTGTGTTCTTCAATTTTGGAAACCAACTCCCAACTCACTTCAAGAAATCCAAATATAATGAAAGCAATCTATTCAACAATTGTGATTACACCTCATATACATGGCATCATCAAATACTTCATTTTGGTTCACTTTTGTTCAGATCCGTTTTCGAGAATAACTTTAATACCTACCTAACTTGAGTACTTGTATATATCCTTTTAGAGATGAAATTAAACCCAAATAAGCCCCAAATACATAGAAATAATGGCACAATATTTTATGACGATTGCCGCAAAATAGGCTGCCATGGATCCGAAAAATAAAATAACTCATAAAAATGTCATTATCGATATACAAAAAAGTTTCAAGTATCAATAAATCACACTATGTTATTATGGTGGTGGGTATATAAGATTCGGCACAGCCGAATATAAATTCTTACTTGTTAAAGTTTGCTTGTATCGCTTAATAATATCGTTTATAGTACTTTTTGGAAACTTTAGTCTTGCAACCACTGAACCTGATTTGAACAAATTTACGAGGATTAATCACACGATAACCGATATTTTATCAGCTTTTGTTTGAGTATAATGATCTTATTTCTATTGGCTTTTAATTGAAAATAATTCATAAACTCTCTTGTATGTAGAAAAGTCATAAATCTTAAGGTTTTTTTATATAAAACCTTTGGAAGATTTTTTACTTTAGAAATGCATTGATGGTTGGATGCTGAATCAGTTTCATTAAAAGAAATCTCTTATGTTTCTCTGTCTGATATAATTCAAATTTTGTACACACTTCGTAATGTATTTATTAGAATTGAAGGTAAAAAAAGAATTCAAATAAAAAAAAATACAATTTACTGTAGATAAATAAAGACTCATAGAATGGATTTTCCGCTTCTCCAACTTTCATCGCAATCCATGAAAATAAAAAAATAATATTGAAAAAACTTCTAATCTCTTCTCAAATAACTCTTTTCTAATGGTCTTAATATAAAACACAACGCAATTAAAACTGAGTTCTCAAAGCCCTAAGACTCAAGTATTTCTTCCCAGCATTGAAACATTTGTTGCATGTTCGTATTCATATTTTCTACTATTTATCCCAATTAGTTTTATTTAAAAACTTGTTACTGACAACTCCTGTCACTTCACATTTTTAATGCTATTAAATTTGTCCTTAATTCCTGACACATAAATTGGCAAATAAAATCTTTTCGTAAAATTCCACTTTCTTGTTTGAATCTAATATTCTTAATTAATAATTCTATTGTTTTTGCTATAGATATTTATGAATTTGCTCACGTACATAATTATATATTATGAATATTAAGGTTTAGAACAAATTTTATATGTTTTAAAATATTGTTAGTTTTAAACATGTATGAATATAAGTCTTTTGTTTGTAACTTTATGTGAATACAAATATACAGTACTTAGGTAAGAAGTAAGTATAGAGTAGAAATATAAATCCAATTCAACATATACCACAAATAGTTAAATTAATTATAAACACAAAATATGTAAGTGTATTAAGTTTACAAAATATGTATGTATGTGTACAGTAGGGGGTTCCTTATATTGTAGTTTGCGGATTTTTAAAGTTCTGCGCCATCTATAAACCTAATGTTAAACAAAAAAAAAAAGTGCAACATTTAGAGATTGCATGCGAAAACTCAAATAACTTGTGCAAGCTCTTACGTTTTATGCATCAAAAATTTAAAAATTCCTGTAGGAGGGCCACCCTATTATACATGCTGTAAGCGTCAATATAATGTAAACACCTAATATTGTTTTAAAACATGTTTTGTTTTATACTACAAGTATAAATTTAAAATAAAATATATTGCGTTAAATAGCAAATCAATAAAAAAGATCTACAAAGTAAGGAATCAAAAAATATTTCAATTGTAACGGAAAAGTACCAGGTATATTAAAAGTATTTAAAATATTGTATTTAATTTTTTGCTTGTTGTCCTTTTAACTTTACCACAGCTAATAATCTTCTAGACATAGAATCAACGAGCTTTCAGTGCAATCAGCAAAATTTTGTTCCTTTCATTTCTTTGGCTAATTTGTTCTTTATATATTTTAATAGGGTTCAAGAGGTTGAGGTGTAGGGACTGCGGAGGATGATCATAAATGTTTGGACAGTAATTGAGGAACCACTTCTTCACAGGTAGGTATGCTTAGGATTATTGTCCCATTGGAAAATCCTGTTCTGCGTAAGTTTTTATTTCTCTACACTAGGGGCTACATTATTTTTCAAAATTCTCGAGATAATCTTCCTTCTTCATTGTAGATTTTATAAATTTAAGATTATCGACACCTGACGCCGCCAAAAACCAAAGACCAGACCAAAATTTGAGACTTGTTTATATATTTTTTCCGAAATTCAAAAGTTTTTGATATAAAGGTCTTCTTATGTAGCTATCTACCATTTTGATGCAAAGATCTTCTAATCATACAAGCGCTAACAGGTTTTCCAAAAATTGTTCGTAACATTGGAATTGTTCGTAACAGCACTAGATGTTGGGTTTGCTCTTACTTCGCTTACTTCAGTTTTTGTAACAAGCTTTGGTCGTTTTGCACCTGGAACATTTTCTACGGTAATGTGTTTATTGTATTTTGGTATTTATATACATAATTTGTATACCTACCCTACACCATCATAGTGGTGAAAAACCGATCGACTCAGAAGCACTTTCGGAGTCTATTAAACGGTGTCCTTTCGTGCGTCTGGCTAGCTGCCTGGCTATCCATGTAAAGCCTGTAAGGAGTACAGGTTGCAATTTTAAAGATATTGCGATAAAATTTAGTATCCGAATTTTGTTTGGCCTACAGTTGGGATTGAATTTGCTTGGAATATTGAATATTAGTCATAAATGTTTGATTTATGCACAAATAAGTTGTACATGAAATCATACCTAGAAATTTTTTTCAGATAGATCCATAATTGACCATATAAGACCCACTCCCGAAAATCACTTTCAGAAGCATAAATCTGTTGAAAATGTTGGCATCCAAATAATATTCAACATAAATATTTTTCATATACTCGTATACATAAACCATTCGGTCCACTTTTATAATGATTGATGCATAATTAATCATATGTAGTTACAATCTAACGCTTACATCAGAAATTCACTTTAACAACAAATCTCTTAAAATTGTTAATATACAAATAAAATGCAACACAAATAAATTGTATACATATTTTATAACGATCAATGCATAATTAGTCATAGTTCCATATAAAACCCTTTTTTGAAAATATCTTTACCATGCATAAATCTTTTACAAATGTTGATATTAAGGTAAATTTTAATACAAATAATTTGTGTATGCTCAGAAGTGCTCCCTTTGCTAAAAAATGTTTTTGCTCGCATACATGGTGTAGGGTATTATATGAGATTGAACGACTATACTTTCTTACTAATTTTTATTGTACAGTGATGCCTTTAACGATTTTACCTTTTTCACACAGGAATTCATCTTTTCTATTTGTCTTTCCATTGTAAATTTTCCAGAACTAAACTCTTTTACCATTATATTTTCAAATAAAGAAAAATTAAATAATTGCCACTATTTTTGAACGACAAGGGTGTTTGCTACTGTTTGACGTTAAAAATGGTATATTTTAAAAATACCTATAAATCAATTAAATTTGTATGCCCTTTCGCTTTTATTTTTTGTCAATTCACTTTTTCACAATTTTCTAATATAATATTATTTATATTGATATAGTTAATAATTTGTTTTGATAATATGTGGTGTTGACTTTATTTTGACTCTCACAGTATATGAATATTCATTGTAATGAATACACTTCACAGTATTTGAGTCTTAAATATATGTCATTGTATTGCCAATTATAATAACAATAACTGTAAATATATTTATTCACAATACACGTGAATGCTCCAGTATATAGTCAGATATTTACATACGAGTATATGTATATGTATGTATAAGAGAATACTAATCAACAGTATTTATGTGTTTGAATATAGTAAACAATCGTATTAATTTTGAATTTAAATTTTCATTGTAATAAGTTTTACAACTAAAAGGAGGTTTGATAAAAGTAACCATAAAATTAAATTAAATGTAAACCCAGTTAATTAAGTTTGTTGAAAGTATTGCTAAGTACAAAATTTATTTTTGTATTTAAGAAATAACTGTATATAGGGCTATAAATGTTACAACGGTTGGTATCGATATGATAGGTGAAACGTTTGAAATAATTATTATATCGTATAAACAAAAATATTATTTATGATGTGTGAACGTTATTTGTATTTAAAAGTAGTCCCAGAGTCACTAATAATTGAGTTTTTATTAGCGAACAAGTTGGTATTTGACATGAAATAGAATTAAATATTAAATACTGTGAGATTACAACAAACAGCAATTATTACGTAATTTGGTTTGTGCAAATCTAAGTTTAGAATGAGGGTTTAGGAAACATTTTGAATATGAAATTTATGTAATAAGATAATTGGTTTAGAGAATTAATAGTAGGTGTGTTGTTGTTCATATACCGCAATGAAATGTATTACATCGGTACTTTCTTCATAGTTAATGTAAAGGTCGAATTAAATATACGATTTAAAAAAACAAGATTTGGATATTTAATTGTACTATAGTTTTGAAAAGCAGCAACTTCTACATAATGTTAGTCAGTACCAGTGTAGCCTTTTTATTTACTTTTTAGCCTGGAAATTCATATAAGTCATTTCCAGAATAACCAACAGATCTATTTACTTTTACCATTTACACGAAACTTTCAACTTAAATTTTAAATCATTTCATTCTCCTCCTAGAAAATTAGAGCATTTTCTATAATGATATAAATTTAAATAATATGTGAGAGACAAAATTTTGATTTGAATACCAACACTTTTAAAAGATTTACTATTTAACAATTTATTGACCAATACAATTGGTCTGAATACGAAATATATTTTCGTTGAATATTATTTGGATACTAACATCTTTAACTCTTATGTGACTGACAAGGTACGCGGGTACCTTTTAGGTTTAGAAATGAATTTGTTTGTAGAAATTGGCATCCATCGTACTTGAAACTTCTTGAGATATCCCATATTTTGATATTTTGTTGTCTTTAAACGTTTGTAACATTTCAAATTTTGTGGCAAAATTGATTATTTTTCATAGTATTTTTATAAGGGAGGTACCCAGCTTATCGTACAAAACATGGGGTTAATAGAGTCATTATATTTATAGCGATTTTTGGTTGTATGACTTATATGAGAACTCTGGGCATTTACACAATATTTGTAGATGTGATTAGGCTTTTAATGTTCATGATTTATGTACAACCTATTTGTGGTGAAATTTGTATGGATATGTGAATAAATCAAACAGCCGGCCAGACATCGTTAAATTGACTCAGAATGTAATTCTGTGTCGATCGATATACCTTAAGGTGGGTGTTTGATCAGGATCTATATGCATTTCAACTATCACGTTAACACTAATAGTAATACAGTTACATGTTTTATACTTAAAGTACTTTTAAATTTAATTACTTAATGTTACTTGTATTTTTAGTTTTAGTTCAAAAAACCAAAAAATTCGAATTGAAATTGTGTTGGCTGTTTTATCATTTTCTTTAAAGGCATTTAACCTTTCCTTGCTTTATTGAAAGTCCACTTATATGATTTTTCTTTCCAACTCGTGGCGACACTGATATTAGAACTAATTTTTTAAAAAAATTATAAAAAAAACCATTGAAAACTATTACATTTCATTTTATTACAATAAATTTTTTACAATCTTGAGTGTAATTTAAAAATTTATAAAATTAAAAAAAAAAAAAGTTTTCCGAATTCACGTTAATATATTCAAGTTAAAAACACAGAAAGGATAATATTATCAGGTGAGGCTTCTATTGGTTGCATTTGATCTCAATAACTTTATTCACAAGAAATTTATGGAGTACAAAGTAGAAGCGGACCAATTATGGACTGATATCTTCTAAATCTTGTATTCACTAAAATTTATTATGGATGAAATTTATCTCGTCTCATTGTTATATTTGACAGCTACAACATCCAGTAACATAATTTACCATATTTCGAGAAGATATTTGCATGGCGGCTATGAAAAATCATGGAACGATTCTTACTATTTTCCTCATAGTTTCTTCTTTTATCATAGAAATAATGTGTACATAATTTCATGGTGCAATCTGCAATATATTTAAACAAATTGCAAAAAAATGATAGATAAAAAATATCAAATTATTATGGAGGTTGCCTCACATATTGGTTGATTACTCTGGTTATACTATACCGATTTAACTGATTTTCAATGCCATATATTCCTATAAATAAAAAAAAATTCTAGAAATTTCGTTAAGTTAAGTTGTGTATATTGGACGTGAGAGTGTTTTACATAGACTTACAATAAGAATGATACGAATCATGACTATTTTATACTTTTTTGTGTTTCAGATGGATATTAACAAAGTTTCACACGGAAAGACAAACGTAATATATGTACCCTCCCTCATTCACCGCTTGTGGTAGTGAAGGCTATAAAAATTATTTTTATTTCGCTTTTAATATCTAGTTTACAAAACTATATAACTATAATAAAAATAATAATATTTTAAACAACTAGTGCTAATATTTGTTTAAATTCTCAATATAACCATTTATGAATACAGAAAGTTTATTGATAAAACAACTTCAACCACAAAAATCATAAATGTACAATTAGGATATAATAGCACTTATATTCATTCTGTCATACATTTGTCTATATATAATAGCGCAATATATGGCCAGCATAAACGCAAAAACTGATAACTAACAAATAATATGAAATATATTCTTTGAATTTCTTTAAAGAGTAATATCCCAAATATCAGTTCAAGCCATGTGACCGTTGTGATCCTTGACAGTGTGACATGTCTCAAAAGGTATGAAAACCGTATGCAAAGTTTTTTATACAATTTTAACTATAATATTAATATTAACTATAATATTAATATTAACTATAATATTAATATTAATGTTTTGGATATCGTTGCAAAGTTCTAGAAAATGTTATAACTGACAAAAAAAAAAAAGTTTTAATATATTGCGACTGAAAATACAAAAGTAAATTAGAGTAAACTACTACATCACATGTAATTTATAAGATATGTTTTCTTATACTGTAGCTACTAGATTTTTCATTTAAGCTAACCATATATAAGCCAACCAACGCACATGTACTTACACTTACACATGCCAATACAGACATTATGACTCGACCTAAAAGTTAAACAAAACTTTGCACAGTCACATATGCATTTACTTAGAGGGAATATTCATATACCAGAGAAAAATATTGTATGTTATTAAAAATATTGTATGTTATTAAAAAAAATAGCTTTTAATAAAGGAAAACGAACTATGATGCCAGAGCTAAGCCATTAGTATAAAACGTCCTTATAAACTGACTTTATAAAATTTTGTAAAACAATTATCAACAGCCTCAAAATAACCAACTACTTTCGTTGGGTCTTATATGAGTATGTATAAAAAATGCATTTACAAAAGTGCTCATGCAGCAGTAAGAAAAGTTTTCTATACGATAAAGAGTTTTCAAAACAAATAACAGTTATGCAAAAAAAGAAAAAATATAAAAGAAGTCTTTATCAAAATTTATTTTCAATATTGAGAAACAATTTCTAAATACTACAATAAATCAAATTTAAAATTTGAAGATTTCATTACTTTAAATTTTACAAATTGGCATACAAAATTTAAATAAATAATTAATTTTTTTTTTTCAAATATATCCAAATATATTTAATATGTATTATATTGCTCATAACTCAAAAACCACAGTTTCGAGTAAAATGGTATTAAGGATTTTAAAAGATTTCATTATTATACCCACCAAAACATGGGTGGCATAGTGAGTTTGTTACTTCGTTTGTAACACATCGAAATATTGGTCGTAGAACCAGCAAATATACAGCCTTGCCGAATCTTAATATTGGTCGTAGAACCAGCAAATATACAGCCTTGCCGAATCTTAATATTGGTCGTAGAACCAGCAAATATACAGCCTTGCCGAATCTTTAACAATTAGTTTATATTTCACCTAGATTCTAGATTCATATCTTATAATGTTATCGAGAGCCAAAATATGCAATATGATAATATATATTTAATGAATTTTTTTATTTATACTGAATTTGTACAGAAAATATTGGTTACGCTTTATTGAGTAAATATTTACCATGTGTGACCTTACCTTTAAACTCGCTTAAATAATAATTACAGAATATCTTAAAACTAAATTTTGTGCTTGCATATGACTCCTTACAAAACAATAAGGGTGGAAAATTTATATTTTACAGTTATTGATCTCTTGCTGAGATCGTAAGATAAACCTTTTTAATCTTATGCGCTGCACCGCATAAGTTTATTTCTAATTGCATTCCTGACATTACAAACTGTGTAACGAAAATTATTTTCTTAGCTATTTTAAATGCTAAAATTTCCTTTACTGAGATTGACAACTAAAACATTTAATTATAATAAATTTTGCTACATATAATACTAGCAACGGACCTATAAACTTATGCCATTATTTATACACTTTATTATGTACGTGTGTATGCATGGTAAATTAAACACACTGACATTATTTATACTTCAAGGATATATTAAAATAACAACTATAGTCTGCGAGACTGAGCACTACCGATTTTGCCTATTTTTAACACCCAATATTTTATGTGAAATTAATTTCATGTTAAGAGAAATTACAAAACCGTAGTTTGTTTAAATCTGTCCATATTATAAATCATAAGCATAAATCTGTTATAAAAAGAGTTATCATGCTTTCATATTATCAGTTTTTAATATAACTTCGCATGTTTATTGTAGATGCATTAAAATGGTACATTACAGCAAAAGCAAGAATTTTCATAAGAATTAATTAATTTTGGTTTCTTCTTTTAGCCTTTCTTAAGTATTGGTAAATAAGTATTAAATTATTGGTTTAAAACAAGTAATTCGATTTTTTGTGTTACATAAATAATACAACATTTATGCAACCGAAATTAATGTGAACAATGCTGATTAGTCATCTAAAAAGCGTTTTGGTGTTTTAAGACAAATAATTTTTATTTGCTTTTTATACAGCGAATATGTAACGCTCGTTTTGAATATTATGCCTAATCATGGGATTTATGTATAAATTAATTTAAGGCTTTTATTTTTTTTTTAATAAAATTTCGTTTAAATTAAATGAATATTATTGTTTAAAAGTCGCTATTCAATGTCATCATAATTACTACCTCAATTATATTAAAAAAAAACTCCTAAATAAAACATGCAACTAATTATGACAATAACAAAATATAAACATTAAAAATGTCTCTCAGTTCTTAATTTTTAAAATAACCTAAGTTCATGTCTTATTATTTTTATCCATCTTTTTTAGCAAATATTTTTCTTAATAAAAATGATTTTACTTTTCATTAAAATGCATTAAACAATATACCAGCAAACTCTCAGTTACAAGCAGAAATAAATAAACTAAGTGCTCATGCTGACAAACAGAGAGATAGATAAATCTTTATAAAACTAACCAGTATGTGAGATAAAATCTTAAAATACCTACCACTGTTTTGACAAGCACAACCTAAATACAAGATGCTAAATTAAATACCAGAAGATGACGACTTTCCTACGCTACATTTCAATAAAATGTAAAGAAAATAAAGCTGAAATTAAAACCACTGTCATAACAGTTTCGTCAACATAGAAAATAGTTTATGTTGAAACAAAATTTATAAAAATAAAATAAGAATAGCAATGCATAGGAAAGTATGGCTGGTCAAGTTCGACGGGAATACATGCTACTAATACTTTTCTGCAGCAGTACCCACATACAAGTTTAAAAATGCAACTTTCTAAAAACATTTTCGCTTAAAATAATAGTACCCCATTTGCTTAAATATCAGAAGTTTTTTTTTCACTTAACTTTAATTCTTTTAAAGTTGTAATAATAATAATAATACCTTTACTAACTATGGTGTAGGGTATATTATACATAAGATTTTTGATGAAAGCTGCTGCTGATGATGATGAGGTTAGAACAAATAAAGTTAACCTTGTGCTAGAATATTTCTATTTCCATTTAACTATTTTTTCCATCTCGTTTTTTCGAGATAAAAGAGCACACTTAAAAACCACAAAACCAACACGTTTAGTTTGAGTTTTGTACAGTATGGAAGAATAAATTGTAAATAATTAAGTGTTTTTTTGCAATTAGTTTCTATGATTTAGGTTAAAATTGTTGAACAATTATAACTTGGATTTCTCATTTCTCTATTTTGTGTTACACTCATAATGAATGAATTGAGAAAAATAATAATAATTATTCATTGAAAGTTTATTTTATTTTGCGCGTTTATAATTTATGGAAATGTAATTGATAGAGGAGAAATTTTGATTCAATTTAGGTTTAAACGTTTGTTTATTTTAGTTAGAACAAATAATTTAAAAACACATTTTTGAGAAACATTTTGTATTGCGTTCTTATTGAAGTAAGATGCTGGATTAAAATTGAATGTGATTTAGAGCAGATGTTATTTGAATATGATTTTCTAGAAAATTTAAATGTTTTTTAAAGTTAAAAGAAAAAATGTGTATATAGTATGGCTACGAAATAAGCATA
This sequence comes from Bellardia bayeri, assembly GCA_950370525.1. NCBI lineage: Eukaryota > Metazoa > Arthropoda > Insecta > Diptera > Calliphoridae > Bellardia > Bellardia bayeri. Next base: position 81,356,058 of record OX493265.1, on the reverse strand, counting down.
TGACTTTCTTCACTTAAATGTTTATATAAAAGATGCATGGTGTAAGTTTGAGCTCTCCAAAAATACATTCAGATACTTGAATTGATTGATTTTGCTCAAACTTACAGCATTCATCTTCTAATACTCCGCTCTTTAATTGCAAAATATCTAAAGGCTAGATAGTCATATGCATATTTTATAGTCACACTATAAAATTTTTTTATATTTTTTGAAAATTCATTATGGAAAGGGTTTTCAATTTCAAAAAAGAAATAAAATATTTTAACCTAATGTATGTGAAACGAACAAATAAAAAATATTATTTTACAAAAAAATCATTATATTTTATTTTACCCTCTAAAAATGTATAAAGAAATTAATTGGTGCTTCATAACTAAAATTACACTGAAGTTAAAATAACTTAAAATACATATAGATTTCCATACTATATAACACATCCCCAAATTATTCAGCAGCTAAAATTGCATTCCGGACATGTGAGCTATCCGCTCAGATCGTATTTTTTGTTTGCTGTTTTTAATCAAAGTCGTAATTCGCGAGATATCGGTAACAATTCTAGACAGTATCATAACTCTCAAGATACTGAGAACACTGCTGAGTAATAGAAAATTTCCGAATGTAAATCCAACGGCAAAGTCGCAGCAAAACATTTTAATGAAATTATATTTAAAAACTAAATGTCAAAGATTTGTTCCAACATCAAGTTCTATTTTCAGAACGAAGAGAAACACATTTAGGAGGAAAACTGACCTTAAAAGCCTGTTATAAATAATTTCTATAAAAACCAAGATAATTAATATTTCATTTGCATTACTGGTTAATTGTTTTATGTTATAACACAAATTTACAAATTTTATTTTAACGCACCAATGAAGTCATTGACAAAAATCTTCTGGATAAAGTAATATGTAGTTTAGTAGTTTGGTGGAAAATTTTGAAAATATTATCGAAATATTATTTCCATGTATTCTGGGTCCTTATAAATTCTAAGACGATCTAGTCATGTCCGTCCGTCTGTCCGTCCGATGAAAGCACGACAGAGCTTCGAAAACACACTTAAAAAAATTAAATCTTTGCCAAATATTCCTTATTTCACCGAAATGTATGATATTGAAAATGAGCAAAATCGTACCAGTAGGATCCGAGTTATAAACCAAAGTTTTAGATTCTGGAAGCCTCCACATATATGTCTTCCTAGAATACGGCTCTATGTTACATAAGCCTTTAGAAAATCAGTATCCACACAAAATTTAGCAAATAATAATTTTACGCAAAGATAAATCACAAAACATCATTTTGTTTGAATCGGTCCATATTTGGCGATAGCCCCTATAGAGAGCCTATTTTCGAAAATTACTTAAATGAGCATAAACATCGCTATCAAGTTGAACACATATAAACCGCCATACCGAATTTGATGATCGGTTCATATTTGAGCAGTTCCAAAAATTTTTTTAATGCACATAAATCTTTTATAAACATCACTATCAGGTTGAAAGAAATAATCTATATATATATTTATCGGGCTATACCCACCATATTTCTAGCCGAATATAAACTCCAACTTGTTTTAATGTGCATTTGTAATATCTATATATGTTTTCCTTTATCTTATTTGTATATAACTTTTGAATAACAACTACAGGTTTTCTTACTTCCGTTCCGACTCACAAATTATAGTCTAATTTACTAACATTAAATACAAATTTCAATATTGCCTGACTTCATGTCATATAGCCGGAAATAGCACTTTAATAAACATTCGCTGTCTTCAAATGTGATAATCTTTTGATTTTACTTTACTATTGTTGTTTTTGTTTAACATTCAAATCATTATACATGCAGCAGTGTTCCACAAAAAAAATCATAATAACAAAAATCTATCATAATTTGTTTATCATGACATGTCATTTAAGTAGTTGTTTTTATTTTACTGTTCGTGTTTGTTTTTTAAACATAACAATTTGTTATTGTCCCATATATACTATGTGCTGAAGTAAGTTTTATGTAGAGCTGGTTATTATTGTGCAGTATATATTTACACATACGAGTATACAGAAATATATTTATACATTTATAATTTATTGCAATGGTTGTTTGTATGCAGACATACAACAAACGAATATGTTGTCTTTAAAGGATTTGTAGTGAAGTCTTTGGAAAAGTGGGGATGACTGTAAAATATATTAAAACTTTAATTTGTAGTAATCTATTAGGTTTATAACTTAAAATATGATATATTTATACTTTTTAGCTTATATTTTGAAACATTTGTACAATATAAATTTATTCAAAGAATTGACCATTAAATATGAATTTCGTGAAAAGAATATTTCATCTTTTGGGCCAAGAACGAATCAAGCCAATTTATAATACTCCGTTCTGAATTGAAGAGATTGCCTTCTGCATCGATCGTAACATATGGAAGTCGATTAGGGCAATGTTTAAATGGTAAGGCGAAATCATAATTCAAATCTTGCCAACCACTTATTTCTAATAAGTTTTTAATAGGAATAATATTACACCAACAAATTATTTAAGCCAAGCTGATTATTATTTAGATATCGGGGTGAGGGAAAGATAAGACGAGTGACTACACTCTTGATTGTACTAGTAATTCGTGTTACTCTCTTACTTGTATTACATGTGTACACAAATGTCTGTTGTGTAAATTAAAGTCACAACACTAAAGTTGTGTACAAAAATATTTTATTAGTTGTGGGTTTGCACCGCACAATTTCTATATTATTCAACGGTAAAAATACAAGTGGTTTGTTTATTCTTATCAACTACCCTAGCTCGTCGCATGATAACGCCACACACTGTGGCCGTGTAGTGTATTTAATGGCCATAAATGAAGGAGGTTACGGAGCTTTATGAAATGTTGTACACATTTATTTTAAAATTTTTAAGAATTTCATTTTTTTACAAAAATACGCCCACTTTTACGCCCACCTCCCATACAACTTATATAGAAAATGTGGCATAACTTCAATGATTTTAAATATATTAACTCAGTTTTCATAAAAGATTAATATTATAATTGTAGAATGAGCTCCTAAAAATATGAACTTAATCCTCCCACTTTTACGCCCACCTCCCATACAACTCCAATACAAAAATTTTGTCAGTTTCACTCTATTTCATTTATTAACAACTTTTTCAAATCTTCGTGATAATCTAATTTTTTAAGCTTTAATTTCATTCTTAATTTAAGTTTTTTCTATATAGCACACATGCAATGAAATTTTCGTATTTCTCGCTCCCTAATTGGCACCGGCTACGTGTACGAATAGCGCAGTTGGTTTTGCACCCGTAAAATAACGAATAACGCATATTTTTTACTGTAATTTTTTGGTTTTTCGGTGTTTTTTCGGCGGCGCGCAAATTTGCGCAGGTTTTTTTTTAGTCTGTTAGCTGAGACTCTCAGCTTTAATTTGGTATAGGACTCCATGTCTCGCACTGCTTCGCACACAACTAAAAGTCTAACGGAAAATCATAAATGTTTTTTTTTTTTGCTCAAAATATATTGTCAAAGGAAATTTTTTTTTCAAGTTTTAATCTTTTTTTTCTTAATTTACATAATGCTTAATGTCCATATTAAGTGAAAAAATACTTATAAAGTACATTCGGTGTATAGTTTAAAAGTAACAAGCTTTTGAATATGACATAGAAAACTATCACAATTGGGAATTGTTCACATACTTCAATTTTGCGCTGCTCGGGACAGAAAACAAATGGAGATATTTGCATGATATTTTCCACACATGACCTTTAGATAATTTTTAACTATCTGTGCAGGTCCAAATTGATTTATTGCCGTCGTGGATACAGTGTGCGCCACTCTTATGCTGGGTCGTGTGTGTATGTGAACCAAATGAAGGAATATGATAGCTAGATATGCTGTCAGCAATGAAGGAATGTGATTGCTAGACAGACCTGCTGTCAGCACTTTTGGTGGGAACAAGCAAGTACTTTAGCATCTGGATGAATGTTGATGAATTTAAACGTATCTGGTATTAACTTGTATACTCTCAAATAAAAATACGAGCGATTTAAGCAATAAAATTGTATTTATAACAGTATTTTTAATAAAAATTGCTTTGTGTAAATTGAGACTAACATGTGGTAGATCTTTGTCTCCCTATCCTGGGCGTTTTTCTGTCAATGCTCTTTTCAAATGAATCAGTTGCATTTACTACAGAATCTGATGCTCTGCCCTGAATTTGTCTACCCATAATTGATAAAAACCTTTGAATCCTAACAAATACAATATAAGAAATTGAAAATGTTTGAGTGGTAGAGGTGCACGTCTGTTTCATATTATTTTTATTTTATAATTGTCAAACATACTCTTTCCCATACAATACAATTTGTAACGATTTTTATATACATAGATCCTTTTTTTAGGAAAACAAAGTTCTTATGGAATAAATCTGGAATTTATCTGAATAAAATGTTAAATGGTTTGGTCAACATGTATTTTTCCATCTGTTCCACTGTGCATTCGTAATTACAATCACACACTAAAAGTGTTCGTAAACATGTTGTTAAGCAAAGTTTTGTTAAATAAATATTTTACTTGTCAAACTTTGTTTTTGTCGTATTTGTAAACAGTGAGTTCTACAATAGAAAGATCTTTAAAAACATTCGTCTTTATATAGTGAACTTTCATGGGCGTCATTTTTATTAGCAATATTGTAATGTCTAACATATGTATGTACTAGACATTTGCATGAATGCAAAATAAATCACCTATGAGACACTCACAAAAATAAATGACACATATTCATTCAATTCATTTGCAATGAGAAGCAATCAGTGAGTGCAAAAGAAATTTGAGTTATTTAAAGTATGAAAACATTGAACTCGTTCAATTTGCAGCATTCACGCAACCCACGATTCACACTCGCTGATTTCGCTTTATTTACCACTCATTTATGATGAAATTTGTGATCGTTAAACTCCTATTTCGGGAGGACATTTTTATGGAGGCCAGATCAAATAATGGACCGATTTAAACCAGTTGCAATCCCATCCATCCTTGGGCCGAAAAAATATCACGTACCAAATTTTATCGAAATATCTTTAAAATTGCAACCTGTACTCTGCGCACATGCTTTACATGGACACCTAGCCAGCCAGACGGACGGACGGACATTGTTATTTTTTTTTTTTACATATTGTAGTCGGTAGTTCATTGAAAACACGTGATTACAACGTTGGTAGCGTGAAGAGAGAGAATGCCCTATACAATGCATACTAATCACTCATTAGACTCATTGCTACTAGCTCTTGTCTTTTTGTTGTCTCTATTATTGAATGTTGTGAGTTCGAGTTTGATCGTTGTATTGTACGAATTAATACAATATTCTCCAGACGAAGCACAACGAAGTACAAATACAACTTCAACGAAGTACAACACAACATTCATTCAATAGTCTTTTTGAACACTGGCTAGCAAGAATCATTCATGAATGCGGTTGTGCATTTATAGGACGAATGAATTCATGCAGATGTTTAGTATGTACTAAGTATGTTTTACATAGGTATAACTATATTTTAGTTAAAAAACTCTTCTCTATCCTCTTGATAAATTAAATAGGTATTCTTTAAGAAATCTTTTACTTTAACACACTGACCCATAAAACGATTGTTTTGCTTCATTATTCTTAATGCCTTTTTAACATTTTTCAATTTATCATTCATTCTGATACACTTACAAATGTAAAAACTTTCTAAAATTTAAAAGACATCGGCAAAATCATCTCCATGCAATGACTATGATTTTCTATATATGTAAATGTCTATGTGTGAGTTTTATTTATACATATGTATTAGTTGTGCTTTAAGCTGTATATTTGTGTTGCTGTCACGCACGTTAAGCTGGTTGTTTTGGAAACGGCTTTGAGCTCATTGTAATTCATTCAATACAACATAAACGAGAACTACATATTTCTGAAACAGCCACTACTATCACTTCTATTACTAATAGTACAACTACACTGAATACATTTTTACCCAGCAAGTCATATGAGTCCGAAATGAGTCTTTTCTGACACCTTTTTCGGAGCGTTGACGCTCTTTATGAGCCCAAAAAAACAATCATAATTGCTTCGAAAACCTTCAGAAAAGAGGGTCATTACATTCGAAAATGGTCCGTCAGAAAGAGCTCTTAGATAATATTAGAAAAGATACTTTTATTAGGGTTTTTTGGGCTCTGTTTAATCTTGTTTTTATCATTCTTGTGTGCTACAGCTATGTTTTTTTTTTGTTCAAAGCACAAATAACAGGACAACAACGCTTTGGTACACACATAATTAAATGGAATTTCTGAGTCATACTGCGTGCCGACTCAGGACATTAACAAGTAAATTTTCGGAGCGCTGCGAAAATGCTCTTTTGTTGGACTCTTTTCTGATTCCTTTTTCGGAGCGCTCCTAGAATAGTATGCTGGGTAAATTCAACAAAGTGTACATGAGCTTGCATTTCCTTCTCATCTAAATGCATAGTAAATCCAACACACACACTTACTTGTTTTGAAACACAAACATACATATATATTCCACATACATACATATTTATGTTTACATACAGTTTATGTTCCATTTTTTATCTACTAGAAATCTTAAAACTACATGTGCATTTTTTCTGCAACTCATGCTTTACCAGCAGAAGTAGTGAAACAAACTAAACCAAGGAAGATTGAATGCATGTTCTATTATAAATAAATAGCTAAAATAAGAAATAAAATTCAAACTGTGATAAGGATTTAAAATATTAATTTTTAGTAAGGTAAAAAGTGTATTCAATAAGATAAATGGATGTAGCCATTCACTATTCTAAAGTATGAGAATTTAATGTTTTCGGGCCCGACTTTTAGAAAAGCAAGCTCACCAATTAGATTTTTGGCACTACAACTTAACAAATAATTCTTAGAATTTTTTTAGATTAGAAAACAAATAAAGAACTTATATTTTATTGATTGTCATTTACGTCTTTAATAAAATCTATATGTTAAAAGTATTGCTTAAATCATTGACTGAAGGCTATTTCAGGTCCAGAATTTTTTTAGAATAACATGCTTAAATTCTAAAGTAACAGATACTACACGCAGAGAAAAAATATACTTGTGCATGTTTACCACTACTATTTCAATATCTTTAATTTATTTTTTTAAATATTATGGTAACTGTAATTATTTATATGATTTCTGCAGCCATAATATGGTTAAGTTACCATTAACATGATTACAACAATCATAAATATGATTATAGCTATTGTGTAATGTTTATGGTGATCAGTTTCATGATGAAAAATTATGCTATTATGTTGTTCACTATTATAATAATATTGCAACAAATTATGATAAATGGATTCGTCATAAACATGATTGCAATAAATATATATATAGTTACTGAAATCGTAGATATGATTAGAGTAATAATCTGAATCGCTACTTAACCATATTATGGTTACCACAATTATAAAATTTATTACAGTGACCATAATATTATTGAAAAACTTGTAAAAATGTTTACATTGTTGTGGTAAATATCTACAACTATATTTTTTCTCTGTGTGTAAATTTTAAATTAACCAAATATAAGTTTAATTCATAAGTAATCTACATGTACAACTATCTGATTGTAAGCATAGCAAAGTTTTATGTTCATGTTATCAAATCTTCAAAATGACAAAAGAAAAATATTTTAAAAACAAATAAGTTCAAATAAAAATTCATATCGAACACTTCGTGATTTTTTTCGTTTAAATGTGCGTACGATCGGAAGAATTTCCAACAATACTCTTTATAAAAATATTTGTATATTAATTTTATTTTCTTGTTTTAAATCAATCAGTTTACTATTGGACTGTAACCGTTTGGTTATTTTTTAAACTTTTTTGTGTTTAGATACATATTTTTACTTTTAGCTAAATCTAAACTTTTATTTCTTATTAAAGTTTATTTTACCTTTTTTTATTAATATTCTAATAGTTGTTTAGGCTAAGGTCTTTTTAAATAAAGTCTTTATTTTCGATATTTCACTAAATCGTTGCGTAACATCTTCAGTACTCTTGTTCTGTAACTTTAGTGAAAAGTTTATGCGTCGAAAAGATGTGAAACAAAATATTTCATCGTTTCTCGAAAAGTGAGAAAAGAATGTGGGTGCAACTCATGTCGAAAACAATAAAAAAGGATTACATCGTTGCGTTAGAAATTCCAAAATATAAAACTAAAAGCTGATGTGAAAGTTCAATTTTTGAAATGCTAAACAAAGATATCGTTGACGGCGAATGAAATTTAGTAAAACTTAAAAATGTTCAACGACGGCCACAAAAACACAACCGCTATACAAAATAATGTATAGTACAAATTTAATGATTGTTGTTTACAAAATAATTTACAATAAAATAAAAGTCGTTTCGTGGTGTAAAAAAGAAAATTTTGGTTTGCTAAAAGAAAATTGTTAAAGCGTTACATAAAATATAATAATATAATATGTAGCAGGAGTTACAGAATATGGCACAGGAATTTTCTTTTGTTTTATATATTTCAAATTATTTGTCATATGAAAAAGTATATACAAATTTTTTATATAACAAAATATTAAAATATTTCTTATTATAGTTTATTTGACCTTTTTTCTTATTAAGATTTCAGTAATTATTTAAGGTTAAGGTCTTTTTTATAAAAAATTTAAATTTTATTTCAAAATTTCAAAATTAATTTTGAAATTTATAAAATTAAATTTTTTTCCTGAAGAAGCTACACAAAGACGTAGAGAAATATCAAAATAGTTTGTAAAGTAAATCTCTTTATGTTACACGCTGCATTATTATTGGTTGCAACTGGAAAATGCATAAAATTCTTATAACTGACATTATTAACAATAGGTGATTTGGTGGTGGGTATATAAGATTCGGTGCAGTCAAATATAAACACGTACTTGTTTATTTTAGTACATAGAAAATTTCGCTAAAAATATGTTGTATAAAAAACCTAAGCACATGTACAAATTTTGTACAAATCGGTTTATTATTGACTATTGCTCCCATATAAGGAACACATCTTACAAAAATGTTCGTAACCAATTAATGTTCAACACGGTCCATAAAAAGTCATAGCTCCCATATAAGCCCCACTTCAGAAACTCACTTCAACCATCATAAATCTCTTAAAAATTTCGGTATCGAAATAAAATTCAACACAAAGAAGTTTCACATATATAGCTATCATAACACCTAATTTATAACGGTCGGTCTATAATTAATTAGTCAAAGCTTCCATATAAGGCCCCCTTCGAAAATCACTTTAAAACATGCATAAATCTTTTAAAAGTATTTATATTGAGATAAAATTTAATACCAAAAATATATTGACAGAAATCATGCAAAGGAATTTTTGAAAGGTCGGTGCATTATAAGTCATAGCGTCCATTTCTGAAAAAACTTTTTTAACACATATGCTTGATGTAGGGAATTATATGGTTGGATTTGACTGTCTATACCTTCTTACTTGTTTTATAGAAAACAAATTTAAAATATATAGGTATATAATTTTACTGATGTTAAATTCATATCACAAACAAGTCGTAAACTTTTAATTTATCTTTCTAACTGATGAACTACACAAGTAGTTGTGTACGAGTATGTACACAAGATAAATTAAATGTTTCATATAAATTACAGTCTTCTTAATATTCTTTTAAATTGAAATAAAAGCCACACCCTCGTAAAGGCCAGCTAAAATTAAATGAACAATTTTTCTTGTATAAACATAAGAACATAACATAATTTACACTCGCCTAATTCGTTCTGCAAACAAAAACGCAAAACTTGCCACCCCAATTCAAATTGTGACAGTTAAAAAACACTAATTTAGTTATTAACATTCTATAAATAACATAGTAAAATAGGATTTACGAGCTCCTTAAACATAATCCTTTAAAAAATTAAAACTTATTAGTCAAAGACCTACAGGCAGCAATTTTAAGCCTTGTTTACGACTACCAATCCACTTACCACTCATTCAACATACTTGAATACAGTTGACATTGAAAATCATAATTTCTAACATCGTACATTGGCTCACGTAAGAGTATTTTTATTTAGCTTGCCGTATACACACATGTATATATATATTTATGGGATAATTGTCCAAGGACCTATTATTGTATAGTAAGTTAAAAGGATATGTTACTTCTGAAGAGCATGTTCATAAGACTTTTTGTGTGATAATCTCTACACAGGAATCTGAAAATTTATAGTTATAACTATTAATTTAGTTTTATAACCAATGTGCGTGATTTTGGTCACTTTCTTTTAAGCAAAGCAGGAGACAAAACAAAACAACCTAAACGAATCAAAGGAAAAAATAATAAAAGTAAAATAAATAGTAAAAGTTGAGCAAAAAAGTAAGAAATGTTTTTATTAAGCTACCTTGAATAAAGTTTAATGGAATTTTCTTGTGCTGCTATTTTCTAGTGAAATTATGATTATGTGCATACCGACAGAAAGAAGGATGAGAAAAACTTACCTTTAATATTGCTTTATTCAATGACACATACTTACTTCTTGCTCTTTTATTTTGCAGAAATGGCAAATATTGTCGAGATAAAAGGCAAGCAATATTGACATTTTTGTTTCCAAATTCAAGTACATGTTTATAAGACACAGTGATTAGGAGGATTATTTATTTATTTATTTAGGTCAATAGATTTTACATCCTTACTGACTACATATAAATGACAAAACAGTAATATATAAAAATAATTAGTTCAACAATTTAGATATAAAGTAATATTTCTCTTTAGTACGTCATTACTCTCAGATATATCCATAAGGTGATAGCATTTATTAAAGTTAACACAAGTACGACGAAAAGAATCATTATTAGCATATACAGAACGGTAGTATTTTAATGCTAAGTGTTCAAAGTTGCGTGTTGGTCTAACAGGAACATTGAAGTTTATTTGACTAAGCAGGAACTCCGAATCAACATCACCACGAATTATGCCCAGAACAAATAAAGCGCTCAGCATCTATCGTCAACTTTATAGAGTTGGCAATATTATCAAAGCAAGTCTACTTTGATACGGTGGCAAGACATAAGAATTCCAAACAAGACCACAGAGACAGAAAATTAAAAATTGTTTTTGTACCGATTCAATACTATTGAGATGAATTGAATAACATGGATCCCAAGCAATTGATGCATACTCAAGAATTGCTCGAACAAGTGAAGTATATAAAAGTTTTGTAATATAAGGATCTAAAAATTCCTTAAACCAGCGCTTCATGAATCCAAGTACCAAATAGGCTTTATTTACCATTATAGAGATGTGATCGCCAAAATCAAGTCTATGATCCAACAGTATGCCAAGATCCCATATGGTTTGAACTTTATTTAAAATAACAGTATCAATATAATAAGAAGTCTCAATTGGATTGTGTCTAAAAAATGACATGTGTCTGCATTTCTTAATATTTAACTCCAATAAATTAAATCTGCCCCATTGAGAAAAATTGCAAAAGTCGGCACTTAGTAAACTATGTTAATTTGTATCATTAAAAAAGTTAAAAAGTTCAACATCATCGGCATACATCAGTACTTTATAATGCAAAATAACAGTAGGAAGATCATTGATGAATAGGGTGAACAAAATTGGACCCAGGTGGTTACCTTGAGGAACACCAGAATGTACTTGAATGATTTTTGATATAACATTCCCAAATTTGACTTGTTGAGTTCTTTGTGATAGATAAGAGTTTAACCATTTTATAGCTGATAAACTATAGCCCATAAGTGATAATTTGTGTAATAGAAGATTGTGGTTAGCTTTATCAAACGCCTTACTAAAATCCGTATATATCATATCAGTTTGCATTTTATTTGTAAAACCTTCACTGACGATAATGGTGAGTTCCAAAACATTAGTTATAGTTGAACGGGACTTACGAAACCCATGTTGACATGGTAATAGAAGGGAAGAAATTCGATGATATAGGCAATCTGTAAGAATTTTTTCAAGGAGTTTTGGAATAAAGGAATTATATGATGTTTTCCACACTGATGTCAAATAACACGCTTCAATAGATTTGTTAAATAATGCAGTAAGAGGCGCGGACAGAGATGGTGCACAGTTGTTAAGGATACTGCTTGGAATACCATCAGGATGAGTTGTAGTATAAGGATATTTTGTTGTGTTAGAATAGGACTTGGTGGAATAAGTTATTAAAGAGAAGTCAGCAAGAAGAGCGACGCTTGGAGTTTACGAATTTATAGAAAGATTTGGGGTTTATTCGTATTTTGTATTTAATACGATAAATATAGTCACTGTATGCAAAGTTGGTTTAATGGCTGATGTTTGACTTCCCGCAAAAGCAGATTTCAAGCCAACCAAATTGTCCTAGGTGCTGTTGCCGATCTCAACAGAGCCGTTGTTAATTAGCGAAGACTCTTAGTTACGTGCTCATGGAACGCATAGGATCTAAGGCTTTCGTAGTTTGTTGAGGACTACGTAAGTGCGAGGATCCTGTTCTATGGGCTTTACTAATAGTACTAAGTTATAGACGGCAGGGATTAGATAGCCCAATCACTCTAGCAAGGTGATCTTTACATGATCTTGCAGTCATGTATTGAGAAATTGCAAATTGTGTGCCCCTGTGGGGGCATGCAAGTATGAAACTCTGATGAGACATGGCTCCATGTCACTCACAGGGGCTTACAATGCGGCTGACGGACCGAGTCCGTCCTGCGTTTAAGTACGTAGTGAAGATTAAGCCAAACGGCAGGTGCTTCACTCAAATCTTAGAACACATATCTAAGTTATCATCAGCAAGACATTAGATAACAAACTGTTATGTACAATATAGTTAGTGCGAGTAAAACAGTAGGATTGTAAAGGTATAAAATCTTGTTTTCTAGTCATAAAATTATCATTATCCGGCAATGATAAACCAATTTGAAAAGGAGGATGGTGAAGGTGCACGGGATACAACACAGGCAATTTATTACGAAGACTAAATTCCATAGGATAATTAACGAAAGTAAGACATGTCCGGATTATTTTTAGAGCCAATTTTATCAGTTATATAATTTTTGATGTCATCAGTAGTTGTACAGGAAGCAAATCGAGCAGCGAATATCGTTTTTTTTTTTTTGGAGATATAACATGAAGAATTGGAGTATTTTTTGATGGTATAGAAACAGGAGAGGGCGGACTTATGTTTGTTGAAACAGATGAACTTGTTGAATTGTTTGGCGGATTAAGAACTTGTTGAATATTTTTGCGGTTTGGCGGTTTAAAAACAGGACCGAGTTGATTTTGATTCATAGGAACAGGTGAACTTTTTGAATTAAAATTTAAAGATAATGGTGAAGCTGATGGTACATTGTTTGATGAGTCAGATGAGGGTACAGAAATAGTCACAGGACTTTTTTCAGTGGTTAATGGGTGAACCAACGATAAGGAAGAACAGGTAGATTAAGATGCTATTAGTATATTTTCAGAAACTTTTTCAACAGCATTAGCCTTAGTTAGAGTTGTAGCTTGTTTCTTTCTTTTCGCTGAGCTTGGTGTTTTTTCAAGAAGTTCTTTATAATTTTTTTTAAAATGTTGCTTAAGTCATTATGGATTTCATTAAATCGATATCAAGAGCAATACAGTTTTTGCAGCACCAGCGCAGACCATTATTTTCACGCAAATTGTCAACAAAACCAGCAGGAAACCATCATATCATCGGATTTATTACGGTTTTAGGCATAGAGCAAGACATGATAACAGTTATTAAGTTGAGATTATATATTGTAAATGTAGGTATAAAATAATCAGAGCTGTAAATAACTATCCACAGATTTTAATTTATGATATATTTTCGCAAATATTTGTCGTCTATTTTTATAATTTTAATGGACATATTTGTTTATATAAGAGGTCTTTGGATTTCAATCAATATTTACAGAGATTTGTTATCAGCTTCCATATTTATGCAGATATCTAAACAGGCATTTCCTACCAAAAATAGTTTTGCTTCCGATATCTAGTAGGTATGCATATATTATATGTATAAGTTATTTTATTCTGTATTTAAAATAAAACAAGTTGTTCTAGTACTTGACTACGACTGATTTTCTTTATTAAAAAATTTATAATTTAAAGTATAAAAATGCTTAACTGCATAAAATAACCCAACTTAGTTATTATTGATTATAAGTGTGTGTTGAAACCAAAATAGCTTAACCCATTAAGGCCCGAGCTATGATCCAGTTAAGCTAGGATTATGAAACTTTGAAATTATTATAATTTTTGCCTAGACACAAAGAAAACAAAATTTTAAGTAAATCGGATCGGTGGAAGCCCAGATAACCCACGTTGCGAAAACGCAACACTTGGTCTTACCGATATAAAAATTTAACACATTTGTAAAGTCTTCTATTAAAATGTTTATTCAAGTCATTTTAATTATGGTAAACTACAAAGCATTTTGGATGAACTGCAACATCACATTTTATACATTTCGAAATTGTTGGACTACTACATTGCCTACATCGCAATCGTTTGTCTTGTCGAACAATTCTGTGATCGAATAACTGAAATCGCGGATGAGACACTAGTGCAGGAAGCTCTTATTCTCTCAATATTTTGCGTTCTCAACATGCATTCTATAATAAATATTCTAGAATTCAGCTGAGATAAGGTGGCTTGTTTTTCCTGTTTTCTTAGTAGACAATGTAATTTCCAAGTGTTTACTATAGCTGCGTCTAGAGCATTAGTGAAAAGTGGCCACTACCATTTTTACCTCTTATTTGAATACGGTAGTTGTTCAAAGCGTTGTCAAATAAATCATATATTACGTTTGCCATGGGAAGGAAAACCATTTTTTTTAATTTAGCGGTCACATCACTTAGCTTGTTTCAATGGTTCCATTGATACGCAATTCTACAAGACAGTGACAACAGAGTTGTCATTCCAACGTACATCACTTATTTCATTTAGTAGGTCATAACAGTAGTCGTAAGTTCCCTGTTCTTTTTTCTTAAATATTTTTAAAGGAAATAATTTTGCATTACTGGTCCTGTTTTCTCTAACTGTACCTGTTAAAGTAAATTACTTATTTTATATAAAAAAAATTATTTGCATTAATTTATTAATTAATTTGCCTGTTGCGAAGTATCCTGAATATGGAATGAATTGATATAAATATCCATCAACCGAGCTCTGTTTTTAAAAAGGTTCTTCCCCTTATTACTAAAAAATATATTCTTTGTCAAGCTGTATGTATTTGATAAGTATATATATTGTTAAAGCCTAGAGTTGCGTTTTCGCATCACACATGTTATTAGTAATTAAAAATCTAGTCAATGGAAAAAAAGTTGGATTATACAGTATATATCACAATACGCAAGTGTAAGGTATCTCTGCCAAAAGTAACCGTTTGGTGCATCATATATTACATCATTTTTTCAGGTTATTATAAAAACTCCCAAAAAGGGTGAAATATTAACAATTTATTTTAAGAAAATTACTCAGAAAAACTTATGTATGCCACAAAACCTGAAATACGCCAATTAGATATGAGACTAATTTTTATTTCGTTGTGCTTTGTTTAAATATAAAGTAATCTGAAGAGGTCTGAGAGGTGGTTAAAGTGAACGTTGCGAAAACGCAGCGCAGGGCCTTAATGGGTTAATCAAATTACAGATAGTTTAATGAACTTTAATAAATCCAACAATAACAGATTGAATGAAATAAAGGTAAGAGGGAAAATTTATAATTAACTAAATTTGTGTTAACTTATATAAAGTTTTTAATTTACTATTAGTTAAAAAAACAGTTCTTTAAGATATATAAAAGTAATCATTCAAATTAATTTTTAATCTTATTTCTTTTATTTTATCGTACTCTTTAATAGGTAAATACATTAACAATTTTACAAAAAGAAACTTTGATACCACTGTATTTTATTTCCTTCTAAAAGGATTATGCATAAAATATTGTAATAAAAATTTCATGTAAGTTATACCCCAAAAGGATTTAATAAAGTAAATCAACAACATTCGATATGCTGCGCACACACGAACCTACAAACTTATGTACTTACATTTAAACATTTGAGTGGAGATCTCCTTCCGAGTATTTGCTTAAGCAATAGAGATTTTATAAAAAAAATATATACATACATGTACATATAGACATAGTAAAGAACAAAATATTATTAGAGAAAATTTATTAAAAAAGGAAGCTATTTGAAGTGTATTGGATAATGTACATACACATTTAACTTATTATAAATCGGTTGTTAAAATGCCAAATTATTTTTATCTTTAATGTTAAAAAAAAATATTTTATTGAACATTTTTCACATCACGTATTCTTTATATCTTAATTAGTATTAATTCCACATTAATCATACGTCACATATGTAAGTTCCCATAAATTGCCAGAATTAGTTTTGCAACTAAAGGCGTATGATTGATATTAAATAACGTTAAATGAATATTAAGTTTAAGTACTAGGGTATCCATTCGAATAACGATCGATGGAATATTATCAAATAATTTCTAACGTATTCAAAATAAACTATTCCGAATAACGAATAATTTGAATAATTTTAAGAAGAATAATCAAATAAAACGAATAAATTTTTTTGTGTTAATTTATCGTTTTTTTTTTAGTATATTTCATAATATTATAATAAAAAACAGTAATAATTTAATAACATTTTAATTAGATTCACAAAATAAGACATATTTTAAAATTAGATATTTGTGTATATAAATAAAATAATTATTAATTAAACTTAATTTTTTGATGATGCTATTTTTGAATTTCAGTAATCTTAAAATACGTTTAGGGAAAAACTGAACCACTTTGATTTCTTTATACACTGGTTCGTAATTGATTTAGTATCATTCTTTTAACCAAACCTAAAGTGGCATTGCCGATAACATTGATGATGATAACGTTCAAAGAGGCAAAGAATATAACTATTTAAATGTATATAAGATATATGATTAAATATGGCTATATTATGTACGATTTGATGAAGGAAAAATATTTTCATGTTAATTTATTAATAAATTTTAAATTGTTCGAATTATTCGCTTAATTCAAACAAAAGAAAAATTTATTAATTTGAATACCCTAATAAATACCCGTGCAATACTAATACAATATTTTCCGATATACACCTATTCCTCGATTTACTAGATTTATTTAGTAATATAATAAAATATATTTTCATACATATTAATGCACTGAAACATAAAACTAGTTGAAAATCCCTTAAATTATGATGAACTTTAGGGAGCAGATGTTTGTTTCTTGTGCGCTTTTTACTGCAGAGAAAATAAAACTAATAAAGAAAATTCAATAATTTATTTTAAGTTTAATGCAATACAAAATAATGTTAAATATAAAATGGAATATAATGCTTTTAGGACAATAAACAATTAGTACAAAAAAATTTTAATTTTTTACAAGTGTATGTCATTTGAAATATGTGCAGTAAGATTTTAATGTGTTTGTTCTGTTTATGGTTTAAAAAACATTAGTTTGATACTTATTAAATTGCATGTGTTAAACACTTTTTACATATTATTTAAATCAAATTATAATACAAATTATAATATATTACAAAGAAGCTGTCAAGAGCCATTGACGATAACATTATAACATTTCAGCAAAGAAAAAAAGTTGCTATTCTATGCAGCATGTAGCAAGCAGTTTAAGTTAATTCAATCAGTGCTTTTAAGAGCCAAAAATCACAGATCAGAAGTATCAAAAATCTATTAACGTATGTGGACACACATGACAACACAAATAAAAAGTGATACCAAAAGATGTTTCTTATATTAATAGGCAAACCCGTTAGTCGATTATTCTCAGCAGGAAGAAAATTAAAACCTGCAAGGAACGGTTAAATATTGCCAAAGACCACAACAACTGGATAGTAGATGACTGAAAATTTGTAATCTGGTCTGACGAAACCCAATTTAACAATTTTCAGTACGAAGGCAGACATTGTTACTGGTGCCGAACAGCCCAATTCAAAGATACCATGTAAAGAAAACAATGAAGCACGGTGGAAGCGACATGATATGGGATTGTTTTATATGGTGGCAAATGGACACCTACAAAGAATCGAAGGAATAATAAGAAAAAAATCTATAATGACTAGCTTATTAAAAACGTGGTTAAAGTCACTTTTCAGAATTTTCCTTTGATGCAGTGCCGAACTAAAAGTCCCGTCGACATTTCGATTTAGAATTTGTGGTCATTAGTGAAGAAAACTTTTGGACAATGCCTCTTAACTCCGACCTATTTGGACGAGCTTTTTATACTAAGAAATAATTATTTTTACTGATTCTAAATTCAAATCATTATCTTTATCCTAT
The DNA here is from genome assembly GCA_950370525.1 of Bellardia bayeri. NCBI lineage: Eukaryota > Metazoa > Arthropoda > Insecta > Diptera > Calliphoridae > Bellardia > Bellardia bayeri. The sequence continues at coordinate 81,337,655 of OX493265.1, read as the reverse complement.
TCAGAAAATTTTAGTACGAATAATCAATTTACTCAGCCAAAGGTTTTCATCAAGTACACTGTGTTGCATTACTATAACTACACTTAATGTGTGCTATTTATTGTAAACTTAAAAACAATTTTTTAAAACCTAAAACATATTTTTTTTTCAAAATTTGAAAGACCACAACATTCGTTTTAAAGAGAAATTAATATTGAGTCAGTGTTTCGTAACTATATTTCTCATAGTTTATTTGACTTTTTTTATTCATATTTTATTAATTGTTCAAGTTTAGGGTGCCTTTTATAGAATTTGTATTTTTTTTATTTTCGATATTTCGCTACGTCTTTGTGTAGCATTTTCCGGAAATTTTTTTTAATTTATAAATTTCAAATTATTTGTCATAGAAAAAGTATCCGAACATTTTTAACATAACAATATGATAAATTAATTTATAACAAGTAGAAAATATTACTAATTATAGAATATTTGTAACATAACTTATAGCTTGAACAATTTCTAAAATATTTTGAAACTATCAGCCATGTCACAGAATTTAATTCCGTTCGGAAGCGCAATTAATTCTGTATTTTGCTTCTATAGAAAAGGTACAAGAACATTTTTTTCGAAATGGAACCACTTTTAATTTGCTATGTGGGATTGTAATTTTAGGCATTTCTAGGTCTCATTCCGAAACAATTGTTCGTTTTACTTTTCTATAGAAGCAAAATACTGAATTAATTCCACTTCCGAACGGAATTAAATTCTGTAACGTGGCTATATAAATACATTTTATGATATACAAAGAAGAATACAAGAAAAACAAAATTATAACTTTTATATAGGTTTATTATACAAAAAAAAATTTCGTATGGTTCATACCATAGTGATTTTGAAAAAGTTTAAATTTCAGTTTATGTAAAAAGTATTTTATGTTTTCGAGCAACTGGAAAAAAAAATAAACCAGTCACATGTTGTAGTAACAAATTTTGCAACTAATTCGGATTATTGTGGTAAAAATAAAAGTTCCTGCCCGAAAAAAACGTTGTGAATGGAATAATTGCAGAATTATAAACTATGCTAGTAACACAATAAATAGCCTCGATCAGATTATTAATGAATGTCAGGTAAATGTGTTCAAATCAATACTAAGTAGACTGATAAAAAAACTGTTATCTGTGCCAAGGCTATTACTCAGCCATAAAACTGCTTGACTTGTATTCGCTGCAAGAAACTACAAACTAACTGGAAAAAGGTATCGGCTTAATTGTTGTTAATAGTTTTTTTTTTTTTTGATAAGAAAAAATTTAATCTTGGTATTGAGAATGGTTTCATATTTCTCGGAAGTGGTTGTTTAATAGTTTGGAGAGCTTTCAGTGTAGACAGTATGCTGGATTTGTCAGTTGCAAGCAACAACGTGAATTCTTCTGATTTCAAAAAAAATAAATTAACAGATGAGAAAGAAGTGCATTTTAAAAAAATGGTAATGGAAAGCAAATAATTTTTCAGCAAAACAACGCACTTATATGTAAGACGACAAACATAGGGATTATTGTCTCTGAAAAATATTAAGTACTTGAATGGTCTGCATGTTCTCCTAATCAGAACCCCATTGAGAAAATTTGGGGAATATTAAGCCTTCGAAGTTATGCTTAAAATCCATTATATAAAACACATAAAGATAAAATAAGTTGTTATGGATGTTGGGTGATATATATCATACGAGTATGTCCTGATCGAATTTTTGAGTTGTAGCTATAAAAAAGAGACCTTTCAACACTTTATTAAAGTCCAATATTTTTATAAATATTGGTATTGTAAGTTATTTCATTTTCAATGTATTTATAGTTATGAAACTCTAAATAATTTGTTTATAATTTTCTTTCTCTTTACCTACAAAATTTAGAAAAGTTTTATGGATTTATAGTTAGGCAGCGCATTGTATTTAATTCTATCATTTTATCTGCAATAAAGACCTGCAGAAAATAAGTGACTTTTCGTGCCTTTTAGGCTCCTTTTTTAAGGATTATATGGAAGAATAAGATGGATATAAATTTATTTAATTTAAGTTTATATTTGACAAAAACAATACTATAAATACCTTTATTTTATATAATTATTTATATATATTTGTTATAACATGGGCTTTATTTCTATATTTTTCAAATCGACTTAATAGCAAGTGTCTACCATTGTGGTTAAGATTAAAATTTATGGTAAATCTATGTGCAAATGTGGCCCAAGTATTAAATTTTATATGTGTATGCTGGTACTAAAATAATATTTGGTTTTAATTTTTTTTTTTTTTTTTTTTGGGTAACCACACAAAAGCAAAGAGAATAATTCTATAGGGATTTCTTTAAAACGGTAATAAATTTACAGTTTTTAGGAAATTAATCTATAAACTCTCTTTTAGTGTGCAGTCTCTTGTACATAAAGGATATAAGCATGTACATGTGAACACATATATCAATGAAATATATTTGATATATTTACATTGAAAGATACTTAATTTTAGTACAGCTCACAACAGTTTCTAGAGATGTTATAAATAACAATCGATCAAGGTTAGAAACTAAGTTTTGTATTACTACAACGAGTAGTAGAAGTGAGTAAAAAAATTAGTTTTAAATCGGCTTTAAAAAAAATTCAATATTAAGGTTTTCTGTAACTATTTCAATAAGGAAATAATACATAGAACCTTTTGTAACAGTAGAGCATTATAGGATTATACGATTGTGTTTTCTCCACCACGATTTTTTATTTACATTGTTTCTCTTTATGTTTTTATTATACTAATATTTCACAAAAACCAAATCTCAACAAAATCGTGGTCTCGATTTGATTTGAAATCGCGATAATTTTATTGACGCTGATGCAAAAATTAAACTTAATTAGGCATAGTCATTTCAAATATTAAAGTTAAATCATCATCATACTTATATGTATAACTAATAACAATACTAATGAATACGTGGTGACTTTTTGGTAATTTCTGTGGTTATTTGCATTATATAATTATGTACAAGTAGTATATAGCAACTACATATTATATGTATGTATCTAATCCAAATACATATGCCCATTGACAGGTAAATAGTAAATGTATTTGTGTTTTATTTGTGTTCAATTATTCGAATATGAATGTGGTTAGTTGCGTCATTATGTAATCGAAATTTAAGCCACATTTAGACAGTTGTGTAATTTGTTCGATAAGAGATAATTGTTACAATGTGTACTTGTAATTGTTGTTTATTTGTTAATCTACTGTGTGTATTTGTCACGTAACAGAACTTAAATATTGACTTTTCCTATTATTATAATAGTAGTATTTAAAATATACATAATACGATTTGAGGAAATTATTTGAATTAATTTATAATTATTTTTATTTAAAAGAATTGTTGTGTTTCGTGACAAATCTCTTTTGCAAAATAATCAGATAAACCGACCTTTAGATTCGGTTGTAGCATAGCTTTTTGTTATTTTATACTTTTAAACAAGCTTTGTCATGTAGGTAGAAATATGAGAAATACAGAAGATAGGATAAGTCTCAAAACATAATAAAATTATAAGCCAACTAGTTAAAAAAAATAAACTTCCACAACTAAGAATTTTCAACTATTTAAAAAATTATTTACACAATTGGCTGTATAAAAAATATTCAATTAAGTGGCACTAATAACTGTCTATCATACGCTATTTTTCCTAATTGAAACATTATAAAGTTCAAGTAATTTTTACAAATTCCTTGAAAATACAATATTGTGTGTTTCCAAAACTATTTTTCACTTTAATACTAGCTTTGGATTTTAAAAAAAATTAATTAAAATTCAAGAATCTAAATTTTTTTAAAATTCTAAAATAGAAAATCGTTCATTTCTAGTCTTGAAAAAATATAGCTGGTGTATATGATTGGTAATTTTGTTGTTTAGTTAACTAAAAAAAATAGGAAAATCTGTTGAAAATTCTGCTGATACTAAAATAACTAAAGCAGTATATGAACATATAATGGCACTCCATTAATATAAATCCAATACACATTTTAAATTACACTGATCACTTCCCGAGTTGATGCCCGTCGATCCGTCTGAATGTCTGGCTAAGCATGTAATGTTTGTGCGCAAAGTACAGGTCGCAAATATTTAAGATATTGCGATCAAATTTTGTACATCATAATTTGTCTGTCCAGGGACAGTTGATATTGAAATTGGTTCATTATTTGACCTAGCCCCCATACAAATGTCATAACAAAATAGAGGTCATATTATTACTGGTCATACATGTCTTATTTATGAACGTCTTCAAAGCTATATGACCCATTTCCAAAAATCATTTTAACGACCAAAAATATCTCAATAATTTTGGTATCCAAATAAAATTCAAAACAAATTAGTTTCATAAAGTCAGAAATCATGACACCTAATTTTATAACAGCCGGTCCATAATTAAGCAAAGGCCCCCTTACGAAAATCAGTTTAATATATATAAATATTTTAAAAGTATTTATATCGAGATAAATTTTGACACAAAAAATATTTATATGCACAGCAATCGCACTACTAAGCTTCTGAAAATCACTTTATCATGCATAAATCTTTCAAAAATTTTTTTATTAAATTTACCACAAGAATTATATGCACAAAAGTTATAGCAATTGTAAAATATGCAGTTGTATGACTACAGTTGCAGACCAAGACTACAAACGAATATGTCTCAAGTATTTTCAACATAAGTATTTTCAATATAAGGACCAGATCCTAAAAAGCCATTTATCCATATATATATATATTACTAATATCGTTAATACTAATATGTATCTTAAATATACCGTCAACTGCAGAATTGTGCATGGCTACGGCTTTTCTATAGGCAGTTATATACCATAAAGCCATTTTCCGGGAAGAAATTTGTATGGGCTATGAGAAATCGTGGACGGATTCCTACCATTTTAAACTGGACTTGTTGTTCTATAATAAAAATAAAGTATGCAGAATTTCATAGTATTATCTGCAATATTTTTATGCCTCGGATGCTACTGACCAATTTTGCCCATTTTTCATACCAAATATATCGGTAGATCAAAGAATATTTGTTAAAGATTTCATTGATCTATGTCTTTTTTCGAAACTCTATCATAATTTCAACAGACGAACGGACATGGCTAGATCGTCCTAGAATCTTAGAAGTACCCAGAATATATAGACTTTTCGGCTCTACGACCATTATTTCGATGTGTTACAAACGGAATGACAAACGTAATAATTTTTGGTGGTGGGTTTAAAAAGGTGTCAAATAATGTGCTTGTATTTTAAAATATGTTTAGGAAAATATTAAATATATAATTCACTCAATCTTATATTAGTATTGTTTAGACTTACAGTTTAATACAGCTCCCATATTATATTAATTTATTTGGATTTCACCTACCTACAGTTCGAAATGTAAGGATAAATAAAAATAATGAATTAAACAGAACAACAGAATTAATTGCATAAATAAAGATATATTTTCAAGATATTACAGACAACATTATTTATCTACATTTCAGCCTATCTTCAAGATTTTTTACCATTTCTTAATATATTGAAGAGAAAACCGTTGCTTTTAACTTAAATGTAATTGAAGGATATTCAAAATATATTTAAATGTATTTGGAAACCGAGCACCACACGACGTATAGCAGGGGTAAGGGAAAAGAACAGGCACTGTGTATATAGTAATTACTGGTAAAGGGGCGGAAGATATGATTTAGGGTTGAGTCAGAACAAATAGGAACAGCAAAGGATGGTAACGCGACTATTATACAAAGACTTTGCAGTACTGACATTAATTAGTTGTTCTTTGTTATGACAAGTTTCATATCGTTTGTGCGTAAATTTGTATTTTGAGTTAATGTTTTTTTAAGCTTTATTTAAGAATGTTAAGTGAATGTTAATTAAGGTATATATGATAATATTATAACATAAATGGTTGCGTTCAATTAGAGAAAATAGTCAAAACCTACATACATATACACTGATATTAAATATCATTAAATACAGACATATGTATAATAACTAACCTTTTATTTATGCTGCAGGCTAAAAGCAAGTAATAAATATTCTTTGCTATGATAAAATCTAAGACGTTAAACATTTTTGTTTATATGGCTACGTGTATTGTAGAAAATGTAATATAACTCCTTGTAAATCCAATATGAGTTAATGTACAATTATGGCTTAATAAAATCTCTTTCTAACAATAGATTAAGGCCCTCAACATTTGACTACTAACAACAAACATATTTAGCTGCAAGGGTCTTAGCTGCAACAATCATAATGATCATCATCGTCAACAGCTGCATACATAATAGAGCAGCCTTTAGCAAAATCTCTGGATATACAAATAATTTTGTGGTTCTAATTATCCACAAATATGACTATGTAGACACATTCATACATTCATGCAAAAACAGCATTTCAATGCATTCGAACAATGTAATTTTTAGTCTCAAACAAAGCAACTTTACGGAGAATGTAACTACATAAGGAGACATTCATATCATTCGTGTAATTGCTGTGTTTGTAAGTTTACGAGTATCAGTGTTTGTGAATGCTAAATATGTTCATAATTAAGGAACTTTTTTCCTGGATCTTGGCTCTTCATGCTGTCTATTTGGTGTAAAATTTGAAGGCAGTTGGATATAAGGAATCCGTACCAATCCGTACGATAAATCGATTAACACTTAAAAAATAAATCAAATTGTAAAATTTATAAAACTAAAATCTATTCAAATTAATTTAATAAATAATATCTATAATTGTCTAAAAATTTGTTTCAATTGGTGTATGTGAAAAAAAAATATGTCAAATTTCTGCCAAATAAATTTATTTTATAATGTTCAAACAAATGTACAAAAAATCAATATTTATAACATTTACAAATTTCCAAGTTTTGAGAACAAATGTCTTTGAAAACATTTATATTGTGAGATATTTTTAGTGTAGGAAATAATCAAAACTGAAACTCTAATGATGCACCCTACAAGTAAATATGAAATATGGTACTTACTCAATATGTACATTTATGTACATATATATGTCTACAATCTGTGATTACTTTTTATAACAGCATTTACAGTACCTGCTGCACACTTTAGCTTTTTGTAATCATTGAATTCGACAAACTCGGATTTTAAAGACATTTTTGAACGATTTTCTTTCGATTTTAATTGACTCGTACAACTCAATAGTGTTTCCTTTAGAGGTTTATTTTCATTTGATTTTTTAAAAGATCATGCAGGACTGTTGTCTTGTTACCTTATTTTTATTTAATATTATTTGAAAATCATGGAAAGCTACACACTTTCAGTAAACATTACATTTTTATCACTTATACCTACAATATACACAACTAATTTTACTTTATAGAAAATTAACTTAAAAATAGCTCATTTTGATTTTCTAAATTACATTTAACACAAATAGACATTACAGGAAAAACATTGTGTACTTTAAAATAATGAATAAGCATTGTCAACTTTATCTTACTTGTATTCACCATCTATATTTGCAAATACTGTATGAGTGTATAAATTGTTGGCTGCTTGTTTTGATAATTTGGCAAAATAAGTTATTTTTGTTTAATACAATTTATTACTGCTGGCAAAGATTTAATTCAATTAAGTAACCTGGAAATTAAATTAAACTTGTCGACAGGTAAATTAGTGCAAAAACAAAATTTTGTAGTTTTTTTTTTGTTAGTTTTATTATTTTGTTTTTTGTTTTTTTCTGGTTTTAGGTTAATTAAGTTTGTCGTTTTAATTTTATTTAGTATGTATGAGTTTACTTGTTGGTTGTGTGGCAAAGAGTTCTTGTGTCTGTTTTAGAGTTTTATATTATGTGAGAGAACAATTTATAAACAACACTATTTAACTTTAACATTTGTCTGTATATTTGAGGATGGTGTTTGAAAAATATGTTGATTTCGTATAATACTACCAAATTTCATATTGATATTTATTTCACATAAGTCTTATTTGTTTGCTTTAAAAATAAAGGTAATGGAAATTACTCAAAAATTATATATTTCTTTAACTAATCCTATAAAAAACTTATTCCAAGGACTAGAAACAATTACACGAGTCCAAATAATCAAGGAATGTCGATTCAAAATCTATATATATTTTTGGTAAAAAGGCAATATTTTGGCATCAATTTGTATTTCATGTCTGTATACCTGCAGAAGACATGACCACTATTCAGTAAAATTGGGGCACGATTTTAGTTCCTGTCATTATTCAAAAAAAAATATAGGTAGAAATGTTATGTAATTGGTAATGCGATCCATTTAAACAATTTTTATAAGAGAGACATTTTTTTGTTTTAAAGAATTCTACAGCCTTTTTGTTACATAAATATCAAAACATGTAAAGGACGTTACATGAACAAATTAGATGTAGTGTAACTTACGACGGGTATTACCTCGTTTTTTATCTTTTAGGTCTTTCACAACGTGTGTTTTATATGTATAGATATGTCACATAAATGCAAACCAATCATACGCAACATATCGCACCCTAATTACAAAAGTGGCACTAATCAACATACTAAAATTTTCAGGTGAGACACAAAAAGTTCATCGTGCACAAGCAACACACTTAACATAAAAATAGAAAAATTTTTATTTTTCCAGTTAAAGAAGATAGTGATGTGAAAGAAATTTTTGCAGTAGTTAGAGATGTGCACTCTGTATTAACTTATGGAAAAAGGTAAATTTTAGAAAATTTTGAGTTGTGCCACTTTTGTAATTAGGCTGCGATATGTACTTTTAACCCTTCGATGTTCTATAAACTTAGTCCCACTAAGTGTACCACATGGTCTGGCCAGACCACGATTGAAAAACCCAGCGAAATAAGTAAACCAAACAAAATTTTGTACTCATTTTGTGTTTATTTAAAATAAAACAGTCTTGTTATGTAATTATTTTAATATAATTATAAAATATTGAAATTACTCAGTTAAACAGTCGTTGCAAATATACGTTTTTTTCTCCCTGCCATGTTGAAGGCACATAGCTTTGTTGTAGTTACCGCAGCAAAATTTTTCTCTGAGTTTTGGTTGTGGTTCAACAAATAACGCACAATGGACGGTAGTTAGATGAACTTTATGGGTACGGTACCGCTTGCACATGCTCGGATTGCGAGTTTGGATTTTGGCCCTGTAATGTCATAAAATATATATGCAAATAAATGTATGAAATAATCATTGTATCTAAACTATAAATAAAAATGATACTCACAAAAACATTAAACTTTGCCATAGCATTTTTTATATGCAGATAACGTAACACACGCGAATTTGATGCCCTTGATTCCATAATTGGGAGAACCAGCTGATTTTATAGTTCAATCAGGAATCGACGACGACGGTCTGACTGCTTTACAGTCACCATTTTTGTATGCAGCAAGTCCGGAAATGTCCAACATATTAAAAAAACATTGCCAACGGCCAACGATTTGTTCCTCGCTTGCAGCTATAGTATGACACCATCTGATCCATTCTGTCCAAAATTTGGTTTTTTTTAATATGTTGGGCCTTTCTGCCCTACCTTATTCATCTTCTGCAGATATACGTGGTTCAATACTATTTGTATAATGCTCCGTTGATAGAAATATTACAGCTTTATTTTTCTTTGGAACGTACGAGCAAAGAGCATACTTTTCTTTATAAAAACCAAGTAACGTTTCATGCAGTTGACGCTTATTAGATTTTTTGCAGGATGCAGATACAAAAGGTTTATTGGATCGAACGGTACCGACGGTGCTTCCAACAAATTTTGTGCAAGAGACAATGTTGTAAAAAAATTATCACAATATGTAGTACGGCCTGTATGAAAATACTTTAGTGCCAAATCCAATAAAACTCTTTCGCCCTGGTTAACTTCACGAACGCTATCAGAACTTTTGCCTGTATAAATTTGGGCTCTTAAAGGGTAATTTGATCTGGAATCACATATCCACCACACTTTTATGCCATATTTAGGTGGTTTCGATGGAATATACTGCGTACAAATCTTGATTTGTAGGTATATATCATGATGATAAGGTGCACATAGTTCCTTGAAAGGTTGTGTTACGATGTTCATTTACATGTTTGAAACAACAACAATCCAACCGCAGAAACACCTCTTTCGAGCAAAACACGATTTAAAAAAAACGTAATAGTCAACTTTGTCAGTGCAAAAGCAAAAGTAACCTGTGGTCCAGCCAGACCATTAGGTGCACTTAGCGAACTTTTTATTTTGGGAGGGTTTTTGTGCCCTAAATGTGATCCAAATGATTCCAAATTTCTTTTATTCGATTCAGAACAACTTACTTGTAGAATTCATACCCTTCGTTTTTTAAAAACTTTGCTACAAAAAAAGATATTGCATATAAAAGTCAAATATGGTCTGGCCAGACTATGAAGGACATCTAAGGGTTAAACAGCGAATATTTGTGGCGTATGATTAATGTTAAATTACACTAAATTAGTGTTGCTATAAATGTTGCTACCTAGCTTCATAATACTTGTAGCATTTTTACAAGGTGTTATTGGCAATTATTAATACTTTTATTTAAACAAAAGACTTTATATTAAATTTGTTAAATCATAAAATAATAAAAAAAAATAAAATACACCTAATTCTGTTTTTACGCGGGTTTTGATTTAACACGGTTTGAAAATAAACAAATTTTAATTTTTTTAAACGATTTTATTATATTTAGCACGATTCAAAATCTTGTGGGTTAAATATTTTTTTGTTAAATTTAACTTTTGCGAAACATGTTCATATTACAAATTTAAGTATATCCGCTTTATGTGAATACAAGCAAATTTACTGGTCAGAGCAATTGTAAATAGCACAAATTAAGGGGAATTCGCTTTTAGTGCATACAATCAAATTACCAAGTCATAAATTTGTTTACATTACTTTTAAGCTTAGAGTATACCGAAACTCAAATAAATTTAAATACAAAGCATTATAATACATAAAATCCTATCACAGTACATGGCTAAACTTTGGATTTGTCTTCTAAAGATAAGTGCAGTTATTTTGAGAAAAAATTTAATCAGTCGAAATATATTTTTACGTGTGATAAGCAATTCATTTTCAAAATAATAAGAACATCATTTCCTTATAAATCCGACATTGTCATGTTAAATGATTGCAAATATTTAAAGCTCCCAAAATGTACTGCAGATAATGTAATAAAAAGATAAAGGCAGATTGAAATACAAAGATTTCGAAAATTGTGTAAAAGCAAATGAAATAAGAAAGAGTTTATATTTGCCTGTGCAGAATCCTATATACCCACTACCTATTTATCGGTATTTGTTTATTCATACTTGAAAAAATTTGTATTATACTTTATATCAATAACTGCATTTATATGAGTTATTTTATATGCGACCAATGGCAAATTATAATGAATAATTTGCCTTCACAAAATCTAATAAAATAATGTTTGCATACATATGACTGACCTGTGCAAAATTTCGATTTAATATCGATAATTATAAGTTACGTAGGTTATAGGAAGTCCTCATATGGTAGCTATGGCCTATTATTTTCCAATCTCAATGAAATTATGTATTACAATTCAAATTCAATTGGCGAATTTCAACTTTATAGTGATATTTTAAACTGGGTTGTAAAACACTAATGCAAGTACTGCTGAAGAATACGTGTAGGTGCTGGTTTTCAAACCTGTCGTGCAATTACATATCAAAAGCGTGCGAATACGCAGAATGGTGTTGCTCTGAAAAGAATATGTATTCTCTTCCACAAAGGTTTAAAAAAATACAAAAACTAACTACGGAATCTTTATTACTGCCCGAACAATCTTCAACACGGTCCAATTTTTGATTACTCTTTCCCGCCTTGCTATCAATATCTCGAGAATTATGCAAGTAATATTGTCTTCCAGTTCTAAAAAGCCGATGTAGATCTGAAGCAGATACTGATACCCAAATTTGCGAATGATCTTAGCAATTATAGCAATTATATTACTTGAAGTACAAAAAACTTATTACTAATGCTAATTTTCGTAGACGTTGTTGCGTCTTTCATTAAAACTTGTCATGTAGTACTAAACAAAAAATCTTTAAATCAATCACCCTATAAATTATTTTAAATATTAAATGAGAATTACTCCTCTTGCGGGTATTTGAAAATTTTTACAAAATTTTTATTTTAAGTTAAATATACAAATTGTTTGAACACAATTGTATACACTACAATTTATTTTTGTATATTTCTGTTATATGTTTCACATAGTTTGTTGTTGTTGTTTTCCAATGGAAATCTATGTGAAACATATAACAGAAATATACAAAAATAAATTGTAGTGTATACAATTTTTTTTATTTTAATATATTTTACTTTATAATATTTATTAAAAGGCCTTAGCTTTGGAAGTTATGTTTGGAAAAGAATCCATTTTGTTACTTCCTATTGCTAAACTTTGCGCGTTTCCTTACATTTTTCTTTTTTTTTTGTTGAACAATATTTCAAAAAATAATGTAAGTTTGACTTTGTTAATCAAAAATTAATGTTCAGAGAACATACAATTATTGTCGAAAATCAAATGCATTCAAAACGTGACCTTTTTTTAAAAGGGCTCAAGCATAATTTCGTCACAGTTCTTCGACATTAGCTTCATGTACATGATCATCACAATAATTGTAAAATTTGTACAAGTTCTTTAACGAAATTATGGTCACTGTAATTATTTACTTACTTAAAACTATACTCATATGTACGATTGCTATAAGCATGTAAAGCTTGACTTTAACATGTTATGGATGACGCACTCATATAAATTATTAGAATGACCTTAATATTGCTAAAAAAAAAAAAACTTGTAAAAATGTGTCAACATTATTGGTTTGATAATTTTTTGCGAATAAGTCCAAATTAAACAAATTGAAGTATATTTTAAATAATTTCATATGTTTTTAGTATTGCAATGAGAGATATATCCCAATAAGTAACCTTCTCCTAAATAGAACCTCATATTCATATGAAACCTTTTGCCAAAAAATATTTACGTTCCTTATACTTCTATTTGTATTTTATGTATTTTAGTTCCAACATAAATTTCCATTTAGCATACTATATAAACACAAGTTTTTTTTATTTAATAAAACAACATGTAAAGAAACCAAAAAATTGTTAAAAAAAATAAATACGGAACTATAAGCCATTCAATTTCTAAAGTTCGTTTATTTGTTTTGGGTTCATTGCACTAAAAAACCAAATTATGTTGTGCATGTAAATTGTATTGTTTCATTCGTTCCTTTTTTTTATAAAATAGCTAACCAAAAAAATTAAAGAAAAATTGTTGGCAAAATATATTCAGAAGCTTTACAGGCACCTTAACAGTTTTAAACATGTTTGGTACCACATACAAACTGCTGCTCTTCTACTTACATTCCTTTTGCAAAAAAGAAACTCTGTATCCTTCACTACTCTGTAATAAAGTTGTCAGAATTTATGTTTTTTTTTTTGTTGCTTCTTGTATTTATTTTTATTCTTCGCTTCGTTTATTTATTTTGAAAGAAAATACATGTAAAAAAGACTGAAAATAGTTTATAGCTAAAGTCATTAACTGAATAAACCGCAAAGGGTTTTTTTGGAAGGGAAATATGTGGTTGAGATGGCAGGATACGTGTGTGTTTTGTGTAGAGAGGAGTCATGGGTATATTTTTATGGGCAAATTATAGTTTTATCTTGAAAATTTATAGAGATGGCTATTAAAATAAAAATACGGATAATTGCACAAAGTGAATAAGTGAAAATTGCTAAAAAAAAAAAAAAAATACAGTTTTGTAAATGGCCAACAGTATGAGAAATATGTTGGGCTTACAAATTATAAATGGTTGCCTGGTGGTTGGTTTATAAATTTGAAATTTCAAAATTTTTAAAGATTTAAATAATTCAAGTTTTGATACTTTTCATTTTAGTTATGGTCTCGCTACTGTGGATACCTATAGTCTGCTATTAGCATCGTAAAGTCTGATGTTTAACAATTTTACGTTTTCTAAAAACTCTGCCGTTCTGATATATTACATCAACGGAGAGTTCACTGCCATAACAATCAAGTGTTCTATGTGATGTATCCATTGAAATAATGATTCCCAGTAAATTCTTTGAATATCCGCTAGCATAATGTGGTACAGAACTGTTTTTTTTTTATACATACATATAAAAGTTTAAAAATCTTGCAACGGGCTAAAGTACTAAGTGACGATTATAGTCTAATCTACATCTTAGTTTAACGAAAATATAAAACCGTATGAAGGTCGTTTACGTATCTCAATATTAATATTTTAGGATTATCTGTTATTGGATTAAAATATTAATAGATAAAAATCTATATAGTACAATGGCAGACATTTCGGCCATGATATTGTTAAATTTTTTACTTTTTAAAAGCGGTGGTTTATTTCCTTTAAATAAACCGGATTCCTTTTAATTGTAAAATAAAAGCGTCAAGTAGTTTAAAGAAAATGTTACCAGTGCTTATTTATTTAAATGTACACAAAAACATTTTTGAACACTCTGTCTTTTACACCACACTTAAATTACAGTTTGAGAACGCTTGATGTTTACACAACGATGAATCACATTAATCTAATTTAACTTGATTTGCCCTGTTGTTCAATTTATACACCAGTCATAATTTCTGGATAGTTCGGAGCTAGCATACTAAAATGTTCGTGTTCAGCCAAAGCCGTTAAAACTTAATATTTCCATATTACTCAGCTATGTTTATAATAGGGTGTTATCAACAATGTTTATAAATAGAAACTTCTACACACAGAGAAAAAATATAGGTGTACATGTTTACCACAACAATTTTGACATTTTTACAAGCTTTTTAACAATGCTATGGTAGCTGTAATTTTTTGTATGATTGCGGTAACCATAATATAATTAAGTTACGATTCAGGTGTATATATATGTTGAAATAATGTTTATAATGAATTCATTTATCATAAATTGTTGCTTCTGATTATGATAGAGGACAACATAATATGGTTTATTCTTGCATCATAAAACTGATCACCATAAACAATACATAATTGCTATAATCATATATGTGTTTGATATAATCATGTGTATGGTAACTTAACTATATCATGGTTGTAGAAATCATATAAATAATTACATTATTAATTATTCAAAAACTATTTAAAAATTTTAAATTAGTTGTGGTAAACATGCACAACTCTATTTTTTCTCTGCGTGTTAAATGTTGTTAAACAACATACAATATGCTGTATGTTGATACTGGCCGTTAAATCTAAATTTAAATACAATTTCGTAACAATATTATTCTTGCAATATTCATTTTAATATTTGTGGTTTTCCAACCATCAAACATGATCTATTTTTGTATAGGGAATTATAAAATAAGCAATAGTTGTTTTAATATTGGTCTAAATGAATAATGAAGAATAATCTGTGATCATCAAAAATCGAGTTTATTACATAAAATTATAAAATAGGCACTGGATCCTTTAATAATGGTTTATAATAAAAAATAAGTATAATTTAAATCTGTTCTCCAAAACAAATATTTATAGTGGTCTAAATTTAAAAAGGAGTATAATATGTTATCACTCTTATTCCCCACGTCTGTATATACTAAAATCTTTCTCTGAACCATTTTTTACATAAAAGTCGGCCATACTAAAGGTAAAAGACTTATAATTTTTGAGGAGACAAATATTTTATGAAATAAATATAAAATTTCTAAAACTATTAAAAAATACTTAATTAATTGAGGTTAACCGAAATCTTCCATCAAACACGAATCAACTTTATAGTCCCTATTTTCACACACAGTTGTGTTCACTAAAATTCTTTAAAAAAATTAACACTTTAGACCAAAAACATAAAGTGAATGACTCTTAAAAATACTAAATAGCCAAGTTTTTGTATAGTTTGTTGTTATAGTTTGTTAATGAATTTTCAGCCAATCCTTAAAATCTTTAGTAGCGTTAAAGAGTAATGTAAAAGGATTATTTCTTATTTCTTATTTGTTAAAAATTTGCTTCGATTTTTATATGTCTTTTGTATTAATTATTACCACTGCAGTAATTATTTTTCCATTACCAATATTATGTTGAGTTTTGTTTTTTGCTTCTTTGTTTTGCAACCGTCCTTTATTCCAAGTTGCATGAGACAAACACAAAAAGTCTTAAACAAACAAACTACAGAAATACATTATTGCGGTAAAATATTTAAAGAAACAAAAAACAAAAACCTTTCTGTAATGTTTTTTCTTGTTTATAAACTTTTTTTGTTTGGTTTCAGCTTTCATTGTCTGTATCCTCTTTTCTTCGAATCAGTTCACTGCTCAGCCATTTTTGTGCCCTTAGATATATGTGTGGATGTGATTTGGTAAAGTTTTAACGTTAAATGGATTTCCTGTTATACTTTTTTTGTTGCTATTTTTGTTGTACATCCTTTTTCCTGCCGTCAGTATGTCTAGACAAGCATACATTCATTGGCTGCTTGTTGATGTTTCCTTTAACGTCTTATTTTGCCACAAAATTATTATTATTTTTGTTTTTTTTTTTTTTCTTTTCATAGTTTTGAAGGTAGTTTTGGCATGTTGGAAGATCTGGTAATATTAGAATACGTTGATATAATTACAGTGTATAGTTAGTTAGCTGCAAATACTGCATTTTTTTCATAGCTTAATAAAGACAATTAAGGGTCTTGGATCATTCATGTCAGAAATTAAAAACTTTAACTCAATTTTAGTTAGGGTACTGCTTTAGAAGTGCAATAATATTTAAAATTGTAAGAAGTTAGATTAAATCTGCAAACTTTTTTCTACTTATCCAAACAAAAAGTGAATAAGAAATGATTTTGAGTCGAAAGTAATTCGTATGTAAAGAAAAAAGATTTCGGTGAGGTTATATTTAATTATAATATATAAGGTTATATTAATAATTTATATTATGAATGGTACAAGAATGTAAATGAAATTTTACTAGACTTATTGGTTGACAATGGTCTAATACTGATTTTCCTGGAAGTTGTTAAGAACAACATTCAATAAGCAATAAATATATAACATTAACTACCATGAAATTGATAAAAATATAATTCACTATGAACTTGTTTATTTGTTGTTTTGCTTGGGTTTTCTTAAACATTTAAGATCTTGTGGCTCAACTCTGACTGCTTAATTAGTAGCAGAAATGACATTAAATAAATTTATAACTTGAAAGAGTACTAAAGCAAAAAATGTAGTTTAATATCAATACTCATGTGTATATGTCTTTAAAAAATTTTAATAGATATTCGATACGTAACTATAGGGTGGCCCAAAAATACCGAAGGGGTTTGAATTGCTTATAACTTTTTTATTGTAATTTTTATTTTCTTTTCTTTTCAATATTTTGTAAAGAAGACTTGGGTAATTTAAAATGGAGCAGTACTCATTTGAACAACGTGCCCAAATTGTAGAGCTTAATTTTTCAAATCAACGATCCATTGTTTTGACTCAGCGTGCATATCGTCGTTATTTTAATGTGAGGATTGGACCCTCAGAGACAACAATAAAACGTCTGGTTGCAAATTTTCCACAACAAGGGAAGTAAGAAATATTTCTGGTGCTCGCAGAAGACGAACAGTGCACACGGATGACAATATTGAACTCGTACAAAGGAGTATTCGGGAAGATAGAGAAACATCAACCAGGAGACGTTCGACACAACTTGGCCTCTCATGAGCGTCGCTGCAGAGAATATTGCACACAACAAGAATGTTTCCATGAACTACGAAGCCCATTTCCAAATAAGTGGGTTCGTTAATAAGCAAAACTGTAGGATATGGGCTACGGAAAATCGACAGTAGTTCAACAGCGAGAATTACACTCATTACGGTTTGGTGCGATGTTTCATTGAAAAGGATAATTGTTACGTATTTTTGTTTTTTGAAAATGAATACGGGGTCACCGTTTCCGTCAATGGTGTCAGATATCGAACAATATTGGAAAATTTTTTAAGGCCAGCAAGTACGGTTCCTACAAGATGGAGCCACAGCGCACACTGCAAGGGACACGATGGCTCTTTTACGAGACATCTTTGGTGAATGAATTATTTCGCGTACAACTGATTTTTATTGGCCTCCGTGTTCACCGTATTTAACCGCCCCAGATTGGTTTCTTTGGTGTTATTTTAAAGGATAAGTCTACATTAAAAAGGCTAGAACCATCTAACAATTTAAAAATATACGCAATGAAATAAACAACATAACACCTGAAGTTTTGCAAAAGGTTGTGCAAAATGTGTTGGAAAGGGCACGAATTTGCGAAGAAGAAAATGGCCACCTTTTGCAAGATATTATGTCTCATAACTAAACTGAAAATATTTCCCTTTTATATACTGTATTAAAAAAAATAATTATTATTTCTTAAATAAAAAGTTATAACGAATTCAAACCCCTTCGTTAATTTTGGACCACCCTGTATATTAAATTCCATCAACTTGGATAGAGAAACATTTAAAATTTGTATCTAAAAGCTTGTTTTTTTCTTGATGTTTCCCAAAACTTATTGATTCTAGTAATAAGATTAAACGTGTGTGCTTTCCCACACAAGTGCGATGTTTTTTCATAAAATTTATCTGTTGAATAAACTATCAAATAAATCTTTTAAGGACCAGACTATATAGTATATTGTATATATTTCTATCCTTCAAATAGGCCCTAGATCATTTATTAATAGTCTAAATGCAAAAAGAAAGTTTTAATAGAATTCTTGAATAGACGCTAGATTCTTTAACAGCGGTCTAAATTAAAAAGGAATCTGTGACCTTTTATTTTTATTTAACCTATCCAATCCGATATTTTTCAAGGAATTCTAAAATAGGCTCGAGATCATTTAATAGTGGTCTAACTTTATATAGTAGGATAAACTGTGCTCACTTTTTTTTAAACAAATACATTTTTTATTATTAACCCTTATGTGATTGAAAAAAAACTCCACTAATTGCAGTGCTGTTGAAGCATTGGTTACAATTTCTGAAATCGTTACCGTCGTTCTAAATAAATATGTCAGGAATACGCCACATAGAATGCCTAGCATCTATATAAATATATATGTTTATAAGCATATAACCATGTCACAAAATTTAATTTTGTTCGGAATTCATTCTGTATTTTCGATATAAAAAGTATAACGAAATTTGTTTAATATCCAATATTTCGCTATCACAATTGATAGCTTCCTCAGAGAAATATTGGATATTAAAATATATAAATATATAAAACATTTTTATATAAATATTAAAAGTGACCCTATAGCTTGAAAAAAACAAATTATAGAATACAAACTAGAAATGCTTAATGCAATTGCGCATAGCAAATTAAAAGTGGTTTATTCCGAAAAAAAATTGTTCCTGGTACTTTTTCTATAAAAGCAAAATACAGAATTAATGCCACTTCCGAACAGAATTATATTTAGTGTCATGGCTGATAGATAAGATTAGTAAAGTAAATTTGCTAAAGTACAGCAGCAGTTTTTATTAAATTTTTTATAAAAATCATGTATAATAAATGTGTAACGAAAGCATTTCCAAAGGATTGTGATGCAGTAGTCCTTAGGCTTATGCAAACTCTTAATATTAGTGTAAATCCAAGATGCTTAAACTAAACTAAATTTAGTTTTCAAAAAATAAACCATATAACTATTTTTTTTATGTAAAGAAAAGCATTTTATTTACCACATATTTCGTTTTCAAAAATATACATGTGTATGTATATAAAAATGAGGAATACAAACACGTGTACCTATTACATTATTCTACATCAAATTTTAAAAATTGTTGCATAAATATATATAAATCAACGCAACTGCTAAATATATATAAAAAAACAATTCATTGTGAATTCAAGTCGTAAATAGTGTTATAAAAACATGAGCGTAGTAAATAATGTTTTATTGAATAAATTAAGATCTAATATTTTAAAATTTCATATCATTATATTGCTTATTTGCAACAGGCAAGTCACACTTGCAAATTAGTTTTAAATGTTGCAAACCAAACAACAAATGTATAGCAAACTAATTTTACAATACATCTCATTCAATAATAAAATTTTGACTAAAAACAATTTAGACGTTCTTCAAGACAGCTTTAAAGACGCCTTTGCCGCACACATTCATGCTGTTTGCTTTAAACAACACATGAATGAAAGAAATTATACAATTTTCTCATACATATATATTTTTTTCATATTTATTTTTTATAAACAAATGTATAAGCTCAGGAATATAGTGCATTTTAAACACGACTACACTGTATTTTCTATTTACTTTTGTTTAGTTATGCTATTTTTTGCTTTAGTTTGTTTTGTCTTCTTCCAAACATACACTTGACTAATAACTACACACTCACTCAGTCACTTGCTCGCATAACAACCAATGTAAATTGTGTAGACCGCTAAAGCTTTTGTTAAAAGTAGTATGTAGTGGTTGGTAACTAAAGCACAGCTAAATAGAAATAGAAAAAATACTTTATACACACACGTAGATAACATGTGTATGTATTAGGGTCGCTCTTAAATTTAATGTTTTAGATTTTAGTCCATGGGATCGTCAAAAATCGGTTAATATTTAGAATTATTGCAATTGCTTTTAGAACATTGTATTTTTGCATATAGGTTATTTTTGACTACAGTGGTAGGCAATCGGTTGGCCGTACTATGATTTTTCCTGAACATAGACAAAATAAAAAACTATTCGATTATAAATCAGGGTAAAAGCTTACAAATAAAAAAACAAACTAAAAATATTTTCCGCGTTTAAAAGAAAAAAATAAGCAAAAATTAAGAAAACTTTTAAATTTTTTGAGACATTCCTTTAGACGCACTGCTTAGACACTAGTACTTTGTGTGACTACACTCATTTCGTATAACAACAAATACTGTGTTCGGCATTGAATAAACAAATTTTTTTATGATTTCGGTGTCAATTTTACACCAACATTCTTCAATTTTCGCTTTCAGGTCATTAACAGTCGAAAATTGCAATACATATATATTATTGGATGAAAACCACTCCTTACATAACCTAGAAACGTGAATAGCGACGTTGTCCAGTTGAAAAATGTATTCTTCATCAGCATTTTCATCTAGTCCGGTGATCAAAACATCTTTCAAAAGTTCCAGGTATATTTGAAAATTATTTTTGGTTGTTATAAAACAAACGGGAAGTTTAAAATTATAGGAAAACGCTCCCCACACCATGACGCTTCCGCCACCGAAATTTCTCTTTGATCTCACTACATTATTTTGTTTCAAATCATGTTAATAACAACTACAGTTAACAAGACTTCAATAGATCTTAAAAGATATACACTAGCCCTGTTATAAAATTCTTAAAAACATACGAAACCAATAAAAATATTTGTTCAATTCACAAGTGATGTTGTAGTGTCTTAGGAGTTGTACGTCGCCTGAATTTACAATAGTTGTTCAAATGTTGTTGGTAATTTCTATATAAATATTTTGTATAACACCTACGACATTTTTACGTACATATGTTTTTCGAATGTCGTATGAAAGTTTAAGTGTTGCCAAAAGTTTAAATATGTATCTACATCATTTTAGTTAAAACAATAACCAAACAGTAACACTCAAATCATTAAACTAATTGACCAACTTAAAACAAGAAAATAAAATTAATATACAACAAATTTAAATAATGGAGGTTGCTATATTTAATTTAAAAAAACGATCATTTAAACAAATCAATTGATAACATGCGTGCATTATATTTTTCCTGCAATGCAGAAATTATTTTATTTTTTTCACTTGTATTATTAATTTATTTATTGAGTCTTGTATATTTGTTTTAATACTTTACTTCTGACATTTTAAAGCCTTGATATTATTACCATACGCCTTTGTTTATAATGATATTCACAATCAGATAGTTGTATCATATAATGATGTTGTATCACTTGTGAATTTAACAATTTTATGTCGCTGTGAGCAATCTTATATATTTATCACCAACATTTGTTGTAAATTTCAACTACATGTATTCTAGCTTCCCAAGAGTAATACTTTATAATTTTGGTACTTTTAACTAAAAAATTAATAACTTATTTTTATACTTAAAAGTTTTATAAAAATGTGTAATTGTAGACTTACTACAACAAACTATTATAAAATATGTAAACAAAATAACTTATTGCAAAATGATATGCATAAAGATTTAATATAATATAATAAGTGTTGTTTCGCACATTTCAGTTTTAGCAGCCCAGTTCTTGTTCAATTCTGTTTAAAATCTACAATTTTCGTTTTCTTTACCTTTAAACTTCTACTTTTTCATGCAAACAACTTCGCTTAGAAAAGACGGAGAAAATAAAAGAAAATACAAAAATACTTGTCTTGAAGAGTCAGAATTGAATCGTATGAGAACGAACTAACTCCTCTATTTATTGGAAGTAAATTTTTTGGATTTTATAATTATGACATTTTTAAGATAGTAATTTTTAAATATATAATTAGTAAAACAAAAAGTGGCGAATAAAGCTACGTAAAAATGAATTCTGGAAGTAATAAGTAAAGTTTTTCTGGGTAGGTGGTGACCAAAGTTGTTCATATATTGTGATCTTAATCTTTTTACCAATTGAGCCTCTTTGATCGTTTTATTTATAGAAAGTTGTTTAAAGGTTTTCTCGGTTAGGCAATATGGTGTTCTAATCGTCTTTAAGTGACGAACGAACGGATATTTTGTTCAAAAATGCAAACTTAGTTTGCAAATATTACTGTGTAAAATATTTGTTTGAAATTTAGATATTTATAAGTTAAGTTAAGTGAGTTTCAGAACTGGTTCTAATATAGTACCTAGATCGGGCTTCATATAATTATTTACGGCTATATATTTATATATATGGGTATTACTCTTGCCTAATTTCTGACGGTCTATTCTCGGAAGTTTACTTTAAGGGACTATGATAAAATTTGGAACGATCCCAACAAAATATTGTTCTAAGATTTTTCTCTACATGAAACTTATATTTGCAGAATTTTGAATGGAGACTGTTTTTTTATAGATATTTATATATGTACCAAATAGGCATATTCCGGAAAGATATTATGAGAAATCATTAGCTGATTCTCACAATTTTTGACAGAAATTGTCCGTTTATTGTAAAAGAATACAAGCAGACCTTAATGACACATATACTTGGAAACATACGATTAAACATAAAAAGATAAAATGAAAAACTAACATACCCAGGTTTCATGATTCATGTTACTTTTTTAAACACTCCACCAACACAAGTGGTGAATGAGAGAGAGAGAGAGAGAGATATAGATATGATTTTTCTGTGTATAACATTAGGATATACTCATCTGAGAACCAATAAAGTATATTCTTGGTCCTTATGTAATTTTAAGTTGATAAAGCTATGAATGACAATATCAGTAGAAAATTACCTATATAAAATAAGTTTCATATAAGATTAAATCACAAAACAATATTTGCTTTGGTTCGGTCCATGCTTGAGCATAGCCACCACACAAAGTCAACTTCCGAAAATCCCTTATTTGATATATTTGAAGAAAATAGCAAAAAATATCGAGGTTGTCTATAACTCGGATATCATTGAACCGATTTTCCTCGATTTTAATTCCAAATAATTTGATGCAAAGAAGAATGTTTAGGAAATATTTTGTTGTTCTAACTTTTTTGTTTAACCTTCGCACTCATAGTATCTACCCGGGTAGATATTTCGGTTTTGATGTGTTAATAACTTTATGAGTTTTTAATAAATTTAAAAATGGTCTCAGCTTTGTTATCAACTTTTTATTGTTTTTTAGGAAATAACATCATAAATATTATAAAAGTCATTTTTCACAGCCTTTTTCAAAGTTTGGTTTTTGTATACATTGGCTCATTAATATCTACCGTGGTAGATACATAGGAACTTTTATAAACACATGGAACCTTTTTAATTTTTATATATATAGATAGTGTAGGGCAACAGAAGAAAATATTGTCTATGACCGTAAGCTTCGTTTTTTTGAAGTTGTACCCTTAGGCAGTGTTGAGCGCATATTGGTTTTTTGCATGTGATGTATTCTTGACTTTTGCTTGATTCGTCCTGTTGAACCTCTCTCTGGCTCGTCATTGGCCTCAAAATCATCACCATAGTTGAGTGCAGAGATCGATTCACCTTCAATGTGGAATAAATATGAGTTTGAACAAAAAATTGTCAAAAGTGTTCATACCTAAAACGCATTCAATTGCTGCCTTGATAAAGAATTTGCTGATTACCAGTCGATTCTGGGCTCGAATTCTAATTTGCGGTATACAGAGATTTGTTCCCAAAAAGTTTATGAAGAGTCTACGTCGCGACTCCTTTACGCTACTGTGAGGATTGTTAGTGACATATGTATATAATATACGTTGCAAGGGCTGCAATGTCGAACAAATTGAAAAACATCGCCAGGGGGGGTGTTCTCGCTCCTTTTTGTCGAGTATTCCGTCACCATTTTATCCATTGTGTCCACACCGCCTTTTGTCGCATTCTAATAAAATAATTTCAGGTTTCTTTTTTATGTCAGACACAACCGAATCACGATGCATCGATGAAAGCAACATAACTGCTTTGCCTTTTGCTGGGACGTAAGATGTCATCGTTGCGCTTGGTCCAAACCCAAATTCGCTGGACAAAACTTCTATTTTTGGAGGCACGTACCGCTTATATTTCTTTAAGATTCCGACAATAGACATATTCCATTTCAAGAGTTCTTCTAGCAACGACAGCGAAGTGAAAAAATTATCTACCGTAAGATTCCGGCCAGAGTTTTTGTAAGGAGCCACCAGGTCTTTCACTACTTGCTCACCTTGGTTCACGTCTCTGGAATTGCCTTCTTTTTCTGTATAAATTTTCCCATTTAAGGGGTAAAAAGCTTTTGTATCGCAAGCCCACCAAATTTGTATTCCATATTTTGCGGGTTTTGATGGTATGTACTGTAAACTGTAAACTTGGTGCGACGTCGATATCCATACAACTGCTCGTCTACAGTTGTGCACTCATAAGGTTTGAAGTGCGCTTTCAAATTTGAGTTTGCCATTTCGAATATATCTCTTATTGGTGCGGCTTTATCTTCTAACTGGCGAGCAGCTCTTGTAACATGATGGTCAAAACGAATAAAACGTAAAAGCTGTTGAAAACAATTGATAGGCATAGTCGCACGATAAAGGGGAAAGGCGTTTTGCTTTCAAAGCTCGCCCAGCTCTTCCTGCGACGATTGTTGTGTCCCCATCACAAGTAAGATTTCCAAGAATGCCTTTAACTCTTCATAGGTAACTGGAGTCCATGTAATGGGTTTCTTATTAGGATTGTCAACGTTCCATTGGCTGTAAAACTCTTCGTATTTCTTGTTGGTGAATCTACAAATTTGGCCTCTTATCGGTAAACTCATAATGCAAAAAAACGTGTCCGCTGGCGATAAATTTTTTGTACTCGGGTGAGACCCCAAACAATCGTTACTTTTGTTAAAGTAGCGATAAGTTAGACACTTCTATAAACAAATTTTTAATATAAAATATAATATAAAACATTTTCTTGCTCAAGCATAAAAAGCCCCATATAATTCTATGAAAATGCTTTGTATCTACACGGGTAGATACTATGAGCCCGTGCACAAAAAAATCTTCATGAGAGCGAAGGTTAAAGCTTTATCGAGCCTTCAACAGACACATGAACAGAAGACGCGACATGGCTAAATCGTCTTAGAGTCGTAACAGGACTAATAATATATACAATTTTCGGTTCTACGATCAATATTTCGATGTATTACAAAGGGAATGACAAAATTAATATACCCCCATGTCTTTGCCGGTAGTTATAAAAGTTAAATTAAGCAAAATACAGTGTCTGCTTGAAACACATTTGCAATTATTTAATTTTTTCTCGTTGTTTTATTATGGTGCAAAAAGTACTAAATCTATTTTTCAAAATTGCAAAATTATTCAATTGCAATTGAATACTATTAATTATTAGTTTATTTAGTTAGGTTAAAACGAAAATCTAACATAATTTTTAACTTCATTATCATCTTGATTTGTGATTTGCTTCATTGCCTTTTAAAGATAGTTTTACATATAATAGAAACCTTAAATCATTATATGAGGTAGTTAGAAAAAGTGTTCTCTTATGGCGTTTTCTTTTCTGGCAAAAATGTTACATATATGTTACACTTTTTACCCATTTCCCATATAGAAAAGGCAAAAGTGTAACATTTTTGCCAGAAAAGAAAACGCCATTAGTCATAGAAACGAACGCACTTTTTCTAAACTGTGATCATTTATGATTATAGCTCACTCCAAATAAATAATAATTAAAAGGTTTAAAAAATATTTAATGTAGGGTATTTTTTAACGTTGTTTATTTTACCTGTTACATTTGTGAAACGTGACTTGTAACGTTTATACACTCGTATCGGCAAATATTTGCCGAAAAAGACGTTACCACTAAATAAAATATTTTTGAAATTGTTTATTTATTAAAAGAACTTGGCTTATTTAGGACAAGACACAACAAATATTTAGTCTTATTTTATTTGATGCTATTTGATCTTACAAAACTTTTGTAAGAGTTAATTAATGTGTTAATAATTAAGTAAATTAAGTAAAATATGTATACAACAATTTTCCATTACTAAATTAATGAATGAAACATCTATTAGTAATTTAAATACAAACACAAGTTTTAATTTAAAATTTCTGAAACTTTCGTTACCCCAAAATTGTAAACTTAAAATAAAATTTGCAACTTCTGAATGTTTTTCGATTTTGCACATTTTTAGACTTTCCGAGAACTGATGATATAATAAACCCTTATATAAGCACCATCCTAGTGTGTATGTATTTGAGCACAAATTTATGTATGTATGTGTGTATTTATTTTATACTATAGTGAATAGCAACTAGAATAAATCTCAAAGGATTTTATTATTGTTGCTGTACTATATGAAAAGGAGCGCAGACAAATATATGCACATAAACACACAAGTACTTGGGACGATAAGGGGAGAGTTACAGAACGTACCAACAAAAATATATGCAAGTACTTTTTTGACATTTTTTAAGACAATTTTTATGTTGGAAATTTAAAAGTTCCTACTGATTGCACTGTATTGCTACACTTTGTAGAAAAAATAGCAAACTTTTTAAATTTTTTCAAATAAATTTCAATTTTCTAGTTCTAAGAAATGGAATTGGGATGATGAAAGAGATTTACAAAATGTACCATCAAAAATATATAGAAGTTGTTTTTTTGACAATTTGTATCTTTTAAATTGAAAAATTACCTACTTAGTTGCACTGCAATGCTACACTTTGTAGATTAAATTTGTCAAACTAATTCTCTTTTTGTAATACATTTTATTTTTGTAATTCTGAGGAATGATTAAAGTAAACTCTTGAGTTTTATAAAATGTATGTAAGGAGTACAATAATTTTCTATTAGTTTAAATTATTCCAAAAAACATTAAATAGTACCGTTCATTTTCGTACTTTTTAATGCATATACACGAGTAGGTATCACCAACAACATCATTACAAAGATGAATACAATGATAATGACGTGGATGATCATCAGCACCATAATTTTATTCATTCATACAATAAGGTACAATAATACACAAACTATTCAGTCTGTAATAAATAATAAATGAACTGCGAAACGTACAAATAGTGAAATTGTAACAAATTTACATAAAAAAAATTTACAAAACCGTGGTTGAGGATAGAAAAACAGGTACAATTTGAATGAATAAATATGTACAGTATTGTATTGCATATGTATGTACATAGAATACATGGACGAGCAGTCAGTCAGTTCTCCAATGAGCACGTTAGTGAGTGAGTGAATGAGTTTTGTGGCATCGTTAATGATGTTGTTGATGATGATGTTGATGTACAATCAAAAGCAAAACTAAATTGTTGTAACGAGGTAAGAAATATAACAACATAAACAACTACAAAAGCAAATCAGGATTTTTCAAAAAAGGAATGGTGTATTTTTTTACATATCAGACACTCTAGAAAATGTAAATAGATACTAAAGAAAGAAGGGTTCAATGAAACATAGATTATTTTGGATGAGTTCGAGTGTTGTTTACGCTTTCAACATATATAAATTCAATGAAAGTCTTGTTTTGAAATACAATTGATTTTTCTTATATACATAAATATTCCCGATGAAATAGTTGTAAATATTTTTAGTTATAAGTTGATTGATTTATACAATATGGTATATTTTTTTAATCAATTAAAAGTCATTAGATTATATACATATGTATATAGATTAAAAATAATAGCTAGATTGAATGTGTTTGAAATAACGTAATAAATTTTATACCAACAGACAATAACATAGGTAAATCTAATTGCCTACAATTACAAGCGCTTTTGATGAAACTTCAGTTGATATTATGTGTAATTCCAGCTTTGTGTTCGTAAAGCAATTGAATTAAAGGTGTATTACACTTTATACAATCAAAAAGAAACGTACATTCTAGGGGTAACAGTTTCACTGGAATATTCTCTGTTGATTAGAAATGTTTGGTATAAAAAATAGGATATTCAGAAATAAACTTTATATGCGGATTATGGACGAATATGGACGGATTTTTTTTTACTTATTTTTGATGCATTTTTTTTAATATTGTATAGGCATTTTTGTACCATTAAAACATATTTAGGGACATGTTGGTTCATAAATATAATCTTACTAATATTCAATACCAAACTGCTTAGAAGAATCATGAACATTCTAAGAAAACATGTTAGCCCTTAAGCAAACACCAAAATGTGTTCACATAAGCGTACCCCAAGGCTTAGCTGGGAATTCTTATATTTTGTATGGATTTAAATTAAAAATATTCAATTTTATTATCAGCTTCTAACTCGTTCCCAATATCAGAAGCATCGTCTTAATTTCCATCAAACTAATTCTGAATTTCCTTTTCTATATAATTGGTAATTGCCACTGCCAATATATTATAATAGTTAGGGTAAGATTCTGAAACTGTTTCAAAGAATTTGCCTACTTCAGTACTCACTGTAACACTGTACCTTTTTAACTGCCAACAAGAAAACTAATTTCTGAAACGTACAAGTACATAATACTATAGACCCTGGCTGGGCCTTGGAGTTAAAAACATGTTGAGAGCAATTACCAAGCCTACAGATAAAAAAAATTTAGTTTTTTTTTAATTTTTTTTGTACAAAACACCTTCATTGAGAAATTCATAAAAATCTAAGGGGATCCGCTAAGTTATCAGATAAAAATTATAAATTTTTTTAAAAATACCTGGCTAGGCCCTGGTGTTCGCTTAAGGGTTAAGTTTATTTGGGTATATTTAACGTGAAACTGTTTTATACAAACTGACTCAGAATTTCATTAAGATCAAGAAAATACATATTTTGCTGAGTTTCAGATGAACATTTATCAGTATTACATACGGAATATCATATACATATATACCCTTATTTTTTATCAGACAATCTATTATATTTTTTTCTTTGTTAATCTGTGATTCAGGTTTGCAAGGATCGTTTTAAGCCATAATTTGCTGTACTTTTTGGATGTTTTTTTCTAAGCTTTTCTGCAATAATAAACCCCAACAATAACAGATTTTACATATAATATTCATATAATTTAGCGACTTTTCTAAATTCCCAGACAAGGTTTTTATTGGGTTTATATATACATATATGAAAAATTAAGAAACATGTTACCATAGAATAAATATCGAAACTTTTCCGCCAAACAATTCTATAATTTTGTTCAATATTTAATAATTTTTTTTATAACATTAAAGTAATATTGTATTTCATGACTGATATAAGAGACATGTTGTGTAAAAGTATTGTTCTGTTACCTTAATTTGCAATTACATACTTATATTTCACAACACCTTCTGGGGTACTACCACCTCTGAATACAAATAAACACGCAAAATTATCATTTCTTACTGGCAATTAAATTGTAAATGTTCGATGTTACAAGACAAGTTAAATAAAAAAGAACAGCAAAACGTAAAAAAAATCAGAAAACTAAGTGTATAGAAACAAATTAATAATTTCCGTAAAAATTACACTTACATGTACACTTTTGTGTGTTTATTGTATAAACATGATATTTGTGTGTTTGTATTTTTAGGTAAGGTGTTTGCACAATAGAGAATATTACTTCATGTAAGCTAACACCTTTTATATATATACATATGTACGTATATAGAAATACATAGGTGTGTGAGTTTATAAAGACAAGCTTACACAGCATCACTTACGTATAGATATACATATTGTACTTGGCTAACAACAACAGTTTATATGACAATGATACACCTACAAAAACTTTATTGTTTCAAAGCTATGCATACCTACACACAAACGAGTACAAAATTTAATACATTAAATACGAATACATGCTCTATAAACATTTTTTCGATCTAGCATTACGTACATAGTATATGTATGTTTATTTATATGTTTGGGTATATTTACCTACACATACCTATACTTAGATGGGAATGATTTTGGTTAACAATCACGTAACACGTGATACCAGGAACTAATTGCTAATAGAAAAATTTTATATCTAGTATAAATTCGTATCAATTTTAAGCTAGAATGTATCTAAATACTTGTACATACATGTGTATATAATGTTATTAGATGGAGTTTAAAGTAATATTCCTTAAAATACTTTTCATTTTAGAACAGTTTAAATAGAAAACATTTTAGAGAGTTACATTCGGCTAATGCCGAATTTATATAGACACCAACAACGTTTGGGGTAAATTTCACCTAGATTCTGGATTTATACATTTAAATGATATCAAGAGCAAAGTAAAGTCGACAAATATTAAATATCTTTGTATTTTATTAATTTGGCTTAAAGGTCTGTTCTATTAAAAATATATAAACTCTTGAAAAATAATTTTAAGTTCAATGCAGTGTTGTCCGTTGTTGATGTCTTTCGTTTTTTTCACTGACTGAGATTTTCATTACACTAATATCGAACATTTTACCAATACTGCGTATTTGATAGTTTATGGACATTGGTATTATCATCTGGTCGTATATGACATATCCGTCACATTTTAATAAACATTTTTTGCTTGGATCGATTTTTAATATTTTGAAAAGAGATATACTTAAGTTAATGTGTTTTTCGGAAGTGAGACTTATATTAACGCCATGTATTATAATGTGTAAATCTTCATTTAATTGAAAAAAAGTTTTTTGATTAAAACTTACATTTTTTCTGAATAGCATATGGTTACTGTAATATTCCGCGAATAATTACAAGACGCCTTTTTAACATTGTCAACAGCACTATTCTTTTTATGAAAATATTAATAGGGGTATTTTTTACAAAATGGACTTATAACAGAAAGCAAACTCTTTTGAGAGCGGGTTTTGTTTTTGGTTAACTTATTTTGAGGGGTACATATCTGTCTTTTATTTTTTTTTAAATTATTATAGTGTAAACAACAAAGTGTTTTTTTTTTGCTTTGAAAATTTAAAATTATTATTTAAGTGATTTAAGCATCATATGCGCTGTCATGCCACTAAAGCACACCGATTACTCACCGAAGCTCATGGTGAATGTGTTCTATCAGCGAGAGATAGTTTATGCGGTTCTCAAAGATTTTTATTCGGAAGACAAAGATCGACTAGCAAAAAAAGTTTGAAGACCATAAATATTGTTGTTAAACTCAACAAGAACTTGAAAAATCATTGCTAGCTACTCAAGCAGCAATTTCACAATGGAATTCATCCAAAATGAAGTTAGTTGGTTACCAAATGAATTGAAGATTTAAAAAATGGTGACAAAAATGCTACTTAGACGCTTTAAAAGGAAATCATTTATAACTGTATTTGTTGGGACCAAAGGGTCCTTTCTATTATTAGGTGGTAAAATCTCACCTGACCATCACAGCATATGCGATATATATTGATAAGCGTGTATTACAAATTAATATAGCTTTTTGATGGTTAGTATAATAAAGTAGAAATGTGAATTAAAAAACCAACCAACTTACAATCACATTCAGTAAAGCTGACCCTCTTTGACAAACACCAGGCAAAACATAAGTGCAAGTGCCTCAAGAATTATATATGTGGATGGTTTTCAATCATATCTAACAATTAAATATTAAAATCTACAATTTCGAAATTACTTGTTTCTCATTGGTTACCAATATGTCTCACACATTGTTTTTCTCATTCTAAAACACAAAAAAAGTACAAGCAATCTGAATTCACTAGCAGCGATTCTCCAAAATATTTTATTTTCTTCATGTATCAATATATTCTGTTATTATGTTTTCCAATAGAGGCATATTACAACAGCATTATGATATGGTATTTACCTGTTGACATTCCGTATTATAATCTTTGACATTTCTTGCAATAAATTTAATTTCTCTCGAAAATTTACTAAGAAAATTTTTGACTTGAAAAAGCTACACTATAAAAAATTCGTGATATTTGCGGTCAACGTAACCGTACTTCTGACAATCCAAGAGCAATTGTTCAGAAGCCTCTGCATTCTGAACGTGCAAGTATCACAATGTAATCTGGAAGTTTGACCGGGCTATTTTTTTTTCGAAATTTTGTGAAATTTTGTGGATACATTAAATCAAACAGGTATTCGAGAGATATTAGCAGCTCAAGTATGGCCTATTATTAAATAAATTATATAGATATCCCTTACATGTTAATAATTGTATGTAAAACCATTTTCCTCTAATCTAGTATACTATATAAGAAATTACATCAATATGTATATACACAAAAACAGCAGAACAATTACAAAATATGTAGGAAAGTGTTTATCTAACAACACAACAAAAACAAGTATAAATTTTTCATAAAAATTTAAAAAATATATATTATACACACATGATTATAAGGTTAGTCCTTCTACCTTTAACGCTCTATATGTGTACGTGTGTGTATGCATGTATGTATAAACGTAAGCTTTAAAGAAATACTAAATGTATACATGGCTATTAAGGTTTAATTAAAATGTTCACCTGTACGTGCCTATTTTCCATTTCATATAGAAAGTGTCAAAAAGGGTACAAACACTGTTTGGGGTTGGTACATATTAACAATACATACATATCTTAAACGAAATTAAAATGGATTTTTATAATGTATTTAATTTAAAGCAAAAGAAGTTACATTCTCATAAATATATATAAATGTAAAACTTAAAAATTGTTATATTTTATGGCGCAATAACATTACACATAAAAATTATCACCAAGTTCTCGATACTGTTTAACAATTTGGATTTATGAAAGGTAATGTTTAATAAATATGTTCGTTTCAAACTTTTAGTGATATATAATTATAAATCAAGCAAAAACTTTACTGAAAATGTTTGATTTTTGCAAAGATTGTGATTTCGTTTTATAGAAACATCAGCCGCAAAGCCAAAATACCATAAAGATACCGTTTTAGACACAATTTTTAATTCACTTATGGTTAAATTCACAGTCTTTAGTTAGCTAATGACAAAGGCTTAACTAATAATTCTTTATTCGCTATGCTTAGTTTGCCATTAGTTAAACCCCCAAACGTCGTTGGTTAACTATTAGTCAAATAACAGCTGTTGATATGAAAATAAAGTTTACAATTGTTTTCGGCGACAAATTGTAAATATGTCTTACGAATTTGAATAATGGTTAAATTCAAATAGTAATAGTTAAACAATAGTTAGTATTTTAGTTTACCAATCGTTAACTAATGACCGAGAATTCGGCCATTATTGTAGCTCAAACATAAAAATATATTTAACTTTTTCTCACAATTATAAGAGTTAAACTTATTTGCCGTCCAAAATTGTTTAAAGCCCTTTACTTATACCGTAATCGTATGCTATGCTAAATTATATAGCCAAAAAGGTACAAAAATAATAAAAATTTGCTGGATATTTTTCGAGTTAATCAAAATTCTTCTGACCATTATTTGTCCCAGGCCACATGTTAAATTTTGTTAAATTGTAAAACACCTGTCTGCTGACAACTAGGACAAAATGGATGTCATTATACCAAGGACTTATTTATATATTTGAGATTTATATATTGTTTTTAAAAATAAATCACTCAAAATAGTTGTGAAATGATTTTTGTTTAATTGGTTTGTTGTGACCTTTATCAGTTTTTGCTGTTTTTGATTGCTTTGGCGAGAGACAAACTATTTCAATTGTGGTTGATCCAATTAATTGCTAACATTCTTTCTCTTTTATTTATATATTTATTTTTATAAATTTTTAACAAATTGTAAATTGATTATATTGAATATGAACTAAAGCAGTGCCGGTATTGGGCAAGAAGTAAAATAAAGCAAATTTTATATTCATTGGTTTGTTCATTTAAACTTTTGCCATTTATTTTAAAAGTTCAAAAATAAAAGTTATAACTTGTCCTTTACGAAAAAGATTTAGTTAATAATCACTCATCTTGCTTATTTTTGTTATTTTCCTTTCTGTTTCTCTCAACCATAAACCTAAAATTTTCTCTTATAAATCACTCTCTCAGTGATATAAAACAAAAAACGAATTTTAAATGGTAAATGGTGCCAATTAACCACTAAAATTAAAGTGGACCCGTTATTTTCGGTCTCTGCATTATACAAATATATGCCAATGTTTCAGAATTCCGTTGTGCCAAAAATGTTTTAAGTTTTTTATGAATTCCCTAAATTAATTTGTTTAAAGAGCTTGTAGTGCTGTACCATTTTGGAAATTAATATCATATTTAAAATTTATATTCAAATAGCCAGACAAGTCTACAAGGCTTGAGGATAAATTACTTACTAAGATAATACTTTGCGTTTAAAAAATATGTAAATTTATTTATTGTAATGAGTGCTGTCACAAAACTACTAAAAAAAAGTTTAATAAATAATCTGTCTTCTCATATGTTCAAGGATACTAATCTCTCTCTCTCTCTCTCTCTCCCTATCGTATAAATACTGCACTTGTCATAATATATACAAAATATTCTAAATTCGAAACAAAAACTGATATTTCAAAAACGTTTTTCCATACCGAAAAATGTGTGTGTTCGAATTTTAATTTAATTTTAGCACATACACATTGATATAAAATATGCAAAAGAAAATAAAAAAATAAATCGTTTGTATGTAAGCATTAACAGTTTGAATATGTTTTATTTGTGTTTTTTGTTACTTGTGTACAAGGATTAAATATTCGCTGCTATTCGCTTGACTAAAACAACTAATAAGGATACAACTGTTTTGTGTATTTGTGCGTTTGTGTTGGAGAGTGTATAAGTATACATATGTATGTAATTGTAAGAAGTATAAGAATATTGCTAAGGATTATTTATTGCAGCAAATAAATAAAGCTTAACGGTTAATTGTGCCCCATTGTGCTGTTAAAAGTTTTGACATTTATTGTGTTTGTTTTTAGATGCTGTAAAAACACTCACATACACCTATATATTTATATATTTATACATACACTTACAAAGGCTAAAGCAAACTTATGCATTTGATAGTACATTTATGTATGTGTAAGTTTATATACATTAGGGATGTAAAATCGGAATTTCGAACTGTACCAAAGGAATTAAAAATCGTACATTTTCTAGATTAATTATATCAATACTTTGGTACAGTTTTTATGGTATAGATTTAATCTTGTACAAAATATTACTTATTTTTACTGCAACAGTTTATTGCATACATTACTCTTTAGATCTCATTACTACTCTCAGCATTACCTTGTAAAGTTTCCATAATTACTTATACGTTTGGCTACAGATCTGATTAAAAAATCTATAAACAAGTTAGAGTGAAATATTCTGTGCCGAATCTTAAATACCCTCCACATAAACATAATAAAAAATACAAAAACTGCACTGGGTATAGGACTAGAATATGCTTGTTCTGTGTTTTTATGCAGTATTAGTGGATTTTTTTTTAGTATTATATATATTGTTTGAAAGACAATTTTACTACAGAGCTTGGCTTATTTTCATAACAATCTAACAATTAAAAAAATTTTTTTTTTTCATATTCAGCACAAGTTAAAAAACAGAGACTTCTTTTGGTTGAATTTTATCTCAAAAACATTATTTACAAAAGATTTATGGGAGGCATAGCAGATGTGGACCAATTATGGACAGCTTCTAAATTCATTATCCACTAATGTTATTTCTATGTATTTTAGGCTTATTTTGCTTGGATTTAATCTCAATAACATTATTTAAAAGAGTTCTATGGTTGGTTGTTATACTCGGAAGTGGTCTTAATCCGTCAGCTATATATGGCAGCTATGGCAAATCATGACCGATCTTCTTCAATTTCGGAACAGAGAATTTTATGTATATCAATTGGATTGCAACATAATAACGATATATTTAAGATACATATTAGTATTAACGTGGATTTCAGAAGTGGACTAATATTCTCAATATCAAGCAGTTTGATTTTGGTACGTATGTACGTTTATTAGTATTAAAGTGATTTTCGGAAGAGGACTTTATATGGTGGATATGGTCAAATATTAACCAAAATTCTGCAGTGTGATTTGTATGCAGTATGATTTTGGATCGGTACCGATATTTATAAGATATATATAAAGATTAATGACTTTTGCAGATGTGGTCCTTATATGGGTGCCATGACCAATTGTGGGTCGACCAGTATGAAATATAGTACAACAATACATTTACCAATAAAGATTACTTATGTAAAATTTTAACATTATTTATACCAGATTTATACGTATTTAAGTGAATTTTGGAAGTGGACTTAATATGGGGTCTATGATCAAACATGGACCGAACTAAAAAAATATTAGTTTTGGGATTTCTGTTTGCATGAAACTTACTTTTGATGAATTTTGTATCAATATTCCAATTTTATAGGCATTCATGTATCATTGAGTAATATTTGGCGAAGATATTTGTATTGAGGCTATGAGAAATCGTGGACCGAATCATAATATTTTCCTCTTCTTTTATCTTAAAAAAAATCAATTTTGTAAGTTAACAAGAGGTAAAACAGTTTAACCTAAATTCAACAAACAAAAATCATTATGTTTTATTTTACCTTTAAAAATATATTAAAAAAACTGATTAGTGTTTTATAACTATAAATATGCTGAAATTGAATTTACTTAAAATACCAATATTAATAAAAATTTAGATGTGTAAGGGCTCCTCTTTCTTTTATTCTTATATATTAAGATGTAGATCTTCAAGCATATATAACAGCTTATTTACGGTGATTTATATATGCCTTCAAATCGGATGTTTTTAGCATAAATTCGAAGGCATAATATTCCTCAATGGCCCTTCAAGTACATTAATTATTCGAAGACAACAATCCCTTTGTTTGTGTCTTGTTGAAAAATAAAATACTTTTCATTACTATTTTCAAAAAACTGTGTAATAAGAAATATATATTTTGATGCTTGGAAACGTCAAATCAAGCATACTGTCTTCACAAAAAGCTCCCCAAACCATCAATGAACTACCCTCAAAGAACTTTCCAAACCCTGAAGAAAGTATTTTATGAGAAATATCGTAATTTCTTTCTCAGATCTCTACAATAGCTGTTAAACCATATGGACCAAGAAGATTAAATTTTTTATCATCTTGAAAGAATCACCTTAAACAAATATATGTTTAATAAATGCTTCTATTAACAACTATCATCGGCATATCTGTTTCCAGCTTGTATGTTTGTTTTAGCGAATTTAAGTCAATTTGCGGCGGAGTAAAAGCCTTGGAACAGACAACAGCGTTTGATGAGTAATACTCTTGGATTTTTTTAGCAGTCTACTCATGGTTGATTTGGACACAGTAACCTAACCCATATTAATAATCTGTCGCACAGTTTATATTTCGTCGATTGTCCCATTCAGAAAGTTTTTACGGGCCCCCATTTCAATTTTGTTTTTGCTAAATTTGTTACTACAACATGTGAAAGTTTTATTATTTTTTGGCAGTTGCTAGAAAACTTAAGCCACTTTTTATATAAACTGAAATTTAACTTTCTTTAAAATTACTAAGGCACGGACCATTTTATAGTATTTTTTTAAAAGGCATAATAAGAATAATAAACAGTTACACATTTATTTTTCTACCGCAACCTAAACTCGTTTAAAGGGCTTCGAGTTAATTAGTATTGTAGCAGCTGCAAGAATAACAATAGGATTAAGGTCGGGACTTTTTGACTTTATGGACTCTTATGAACTGATTGACTTACTTTAAGCTGTCATTGCTAGAATATAGTCACCTATGGCTCTTTCTCGTTCCTTCATTATTTATTATAATTTGAATTATAATTTGATTTGTGTTGGAAAATTGCAAAAAGTGTTTACCACACGCAATTAAATTAATATCAAAACAACAAAGACACACTTGTGCTAAATTAAGTACATACTATTTATTATTATTGTAATTGTTTATTTTTCGGAAATTATTATTTTCCATTTTATGTTGTAAATTTTTTAGTTCAGCATTAAATCTAAAATAAATGACAATAAACATTCTTAAGTTATCTGTATTAATTTTATTTTCATGCAATAAAAAGAGCACAAGGCACAAACATGTACTCATTTATGTTCCCCACTGTAAATGCTCAGAAGTATTGAGACAAAATTGTATAGTCATTTGTCCTTTCTAGTTTATGTGTTCTATATAAAATTAAAAAAAAAAACTCTAAATAATTCACCATATATTAAGATATATGTATACCTTGTTTTCAACGCTTATATTTAAAGTTAGGAATTGGGAGGATACTTAGAAATTTAAGAATAAATCACTGATATAACATCATACCCTTTGGGACTAAAAGGTTGTGAAAAAGTACAAATTATTTTTAAAAAATTCACAACTTTTCATCACTGCTACACATAAGTACTTTTCTAGGTATGCTGTATACTCGTATATGAATACTATATATGTATGTTAAATTTTCTCTAAATAAAAACTATATAAAGAAAAATAATATAAAACAAAACTAAATAGTGGCAAGACTCGAGTTTGGCATTTGTTTATTTTACCGGGCACATGTGTGAAAATATACGTGCTTTTCAATGGTAGCTTTTTAGACGGTTGTGTGTATTTTTGTTATTGAAGCTTTAGTTTTGTTTGAGGTGCATAAGTACAAAAGTGCGTGAGTGTGTATTAGAGAGTTTGAGTGTATTTTGTAGGTAAAACACAACAAACAATCTAAGGTAGAAAGCTGAAAGCAGAAACATTCATCCATACATCTATACACTAAACAACTTTTGTGGTTGCGGGAGTTTACCAAACAAAAATAAAATAGTTTTTTGTTAAAAAAAAAGTTTTATTCATTTTTGTTGTTGTTGTTGTTGTTTATAACAACTTTTTATTATATATCTTTATGTTAAGTTTATGCTTGCGTGTACACGTACATACAACAAAACTGAAACATGCAGCCATTTGCTTATAATGCATGATAGTTTTAAAACATTTTATAGTTTCATAATTTCTTTAATATATACAACAACAAAACAAATAACCGAAGCTTTATTAATTGTCCAGATATAAAAAGTTTTATGAAATTAAAAATATTTATTTATCTAGTACCTGTTTGTGGAATTTATGTTGGCAATAAAACATGTCTTTAATTTAAGACCAAACTTCGAGTAATAGTAAATTAATAATTTTTTTTAATTTTATGCACAAAAATCCTTTAGGTAATAAAGTAAATACTTAGTATTACAAAGTAGCAAGCGAATTAGTTTTTGTATTTTGGGGAGTAGTGGTGCTGTAGTGTATAATCTTGTTATTGCTCTATTTGGATTAAAAAAATCGGCTTGTGTTTGGATTGAAATGTTTAGAAACAAAGTATATATAATAACGCTGATTTGGAAATTATATAAAAATATACATACATATAAGATAGGTGTCGTGATCGTCGTGTCGCTAAATTTACCTATTACTAAATTGAGAAATTTTAAAACCGCTTTAAAGCATATACGAGTATCTTTAGAAAATATTCGTATCAAGATACAAGCAGAACTTACAAAAATTGACTTATATTGTTATATGTTATTTTTTCACGCCCTTTGACATTTATGCACTTATATCATTAAACTGAATAAGAGCTGCGTCTCTACTCAAACGACATAGATCCCTGAATCGCTACTCCGGAATGCTAAACGGGTCAGTTGCATCCCTTAGTTGTTGGCGATAAAGCCGCAACATATTTCGTTCATCGAGCTGCTCAGAAGTTATTAACGCCACACCATAAATTTTTATTTATGTACGTTGTACATATATACATATATATAAATTATTCAAAAAATGCACAATATATATATAT
Source organism: Bellardia bayeri (assembly GCA_950370525.1). Lineage (NCBI taxonomy): Eukaryota > Metazoa > Arthropoda > Insecta > Diptera > Calliphoridae > Bellardia > Bellardia bayeri. The sequence continues at coordinate 81,297,238 of OX493265.1, read as the reverse complement.
TTTTTTTAAACTATTTGTTTCACCCTTTATTTTCTTTTTTTGGTTTTGTTTACAATTTATTTTTTTTGTTGATGTTTATCTTGTATTTGACACTTATTTAGTGGAAATATCCCAACAAAAACAGACTCAGCGTTGTCTGTTTTCGCATTCAAGTACAGAAACACTTTTTTTCACAAATCGAGAAACGATGGAATTTTTTGTTTCACACTTCATGTGAGAAATTTTTTGATGCGAGAAATACAAAAACGGGTTAATGGACCAAAATGACCTATGATTCGTAAGTTTTTTTTTTACCTAACAGCGGGGTTAAACATATCTAACTATTATTTTATGATCCTTAATCTTTTGTTTCATAAAATATTTTCAAAACTTAATTAATTCCAAAAACCTTAACCCTTTCAAACCGTGAAGCATCGGTTGTGCGGGCAGGTTTCGGTTTCAATATTTTGGCCTCTGTTAACCCAATTTGAAATAGACTAGCATGCATCGATTATGCTGATTGTTTTTTATATTTGCATCTCACATTTCTCTTCTGAAACTTGAATTATTGCGAAATTCTTCAGTCACATATCAGTTTTATTAAAATGTACTTGTAAGTAAATGTCTTTAATTAAAAAAGTATCAATCGTTTACAAATAATGAAGTGCTCATGTATTAACTAAAAAAAAATGCTAAATTTTAATATTTCAAAATAACTGAAATCGTTTTATGCAATAAAAATGTGTTTTAGTTAAAAATGTTAAGGATCAAGTGTGCGTTTCCTGAAAATTCTTGAAGGATATATAAATGATAAAACCTAATCATTGATTATATTTTCATATGCTATAGAGATAATATATTTCAAAAATTATAAAAAAATTACTGGTAGTTTTGCGTCAGGTCTGAAAGGGTTAACGCGAAGAACTAACAAAATATACAAATTTACTTCAACATTTTAAATTATTGTACGGCTCAAATTAATCCGGCTCCTAATAATTGTAATAAACTACAAATGGCTGAAAGTATTAAGAAGGAAGGAAATAAAAACTATCGGGACATACTGACCACTCCATAAGGTAAAACAATGGTCAAAAATTACAGTTGATAAAAGAGCATATATGTGAAATATGCTAACCTCATGTTAACCACTGTATTTATATATATTAAATTATCTTATTTTTCCAATAATAAAATATATTACTAGAAAATACTCGTATATGAGTAGGATTTTTTTCTTGTGGTGTAGGTAGATACTCTATAGCTTTTTTAATTTAAATAAATTCTTAAACTAACATTAAGAATACAATTTTTTACACACGCAAATATAAATTCCAGCACAGTCATTTTCAAATTTTACCTTCCTTGAAGTGATATCCTTCTAATCAGAGCAAAATAAAACACAATAATAAAACAAAACTAAACACCAATACACATAAATCTTTGAAAACAAAACAGATGAAGAGTACGAAAATATAAGTAAAATAAAATAACTGTAAACAATACACGAAAAATAACTTAAAGATAGTGAAACATTCAACTGTCATTGTGAATCTTTGTTGTAAGATTGAAATACATTAGAAAAGAAACATAAATAAAGGAAAGAAGTTGTAGAGTTAAAACCACACACAGATATACATTTAGATAAAAATAGGATTGCTATTGCTTAAGGGTAAAATTGTTATACAGCATTAGCAAACATGAACAACAATAAAAAATCCAACAGTATCACAATAACAACAAATAATAAAACCCTATAGTTTTCATTGCTAAAAAATAGCATTGGGAAATTTACGAAAAATTTTCTTGAGTTCTGTTAAAAATACTTATAAACTTTTAAACAAATACAACTTGATATATGACTGGTTAAAATGTATAAAAAAAAGTCACAACTTAGATAAACAAATAGATGTGTAGAAGAGAGTGTTTTTTTTCCTTTTTTGGTGTGCAGTTTGGAGTATCTTAACGCATAAAATACAAATTTTAAGGGAAACCACAAAAGAAACCCATCAAGTTACATCATGTAAAATAACAAATATTGGAGCGATAAAACTTGCATTCCGAAAATAGTAAATATAATAAAAAAAAGTTCCAGGCGAAATGTTGTAAGTAATAAACAGTGGGTTGAATATTTTTAAATTTCATAGATTTTAAACAGTTTTGGTTAAACTAAGCACAAAGTGCTAACAGTAGACTGATCTAAGCATAAACATGCCTTAAATATAAGTTTAAACATATCGTTTTTATTAATTTTTTCGGACAAATCAAAATATTTTCAATAAAATTTTGGCATTTAACTAATGAGTATTAAAGGGTACAGTGAAATAACTCCCAAAATGCAATAAGTCCCAATGGTAAAATGAAATAAATGCCAAAAAATTTTCCATACACATTGGGACTTATTTCATTATGAAATAATGCTATAGAGATAATATGCATTGGGACTTATTTCATAATTTGAAGAGGTTTTTTGTTGGGAGTTATTTCAGTTGGGCGGAAGGATTCTCCTTCTATGGTATACAGAATACCGGCTTCGCATAGTACAGATTCCCTATAATGCCCAAAAAATTGGGACTTATTTAATTTTTGCCTTTGGAAATTATTTCGTTTTTTTCAGTTGGGTGTTATTTCATTTTTCATGGGACTTATTTTATTTAGGAGTTATTGCACTTTACCATAATAAAGAGATTTAAAAAAAACATATCAGCATAGATTCACCATAAGTTAAACCGTAGTAGACTACAAGAATTAACAAACTTATTAGTTTTAATACCCACCACCAAAAATATAAAGGGATATATAAAAGTTTGTCATTCTGTTTATAACATATCAAAATTTTTGCCGTAAATGCAAAAATTGTATATGTTATTGATGCTTATAAGATTATAATACGATATTTCCATGTCGGTCTGTGTGCCTGTCTGTTGAAGTCACGATTTAGCTTTAAAAAAGTCTTTAAACAATAATCTCTTTCCTAAACATTCTTCAAAGAAGGTCATCGAATAATGAAATTTTTCCTAATAATTCTTTGTTTCACTTAAATATTTGGTTATGTAAATCGGAAAAATCAATCCAACAAGATCCGAGTAATGGATCAAAGTTTCAGACAACCCAGATATTTTTCGAATATTTTTTACTTATGATATTTTACACACCACACTTTATTTTTATTATAGAAGGACACGTCCTGAGAATCAGCTCGCAACTTCTTGTTGCTCCATATATATATATATTACCGGAATTTGGCTTATTACAAACCACTATTTATACTAAATTCAGAAAAAATAACTTCCATGCAAAGAAGTTTAAAAAAACTACATTTTGTTTGCATCGGTCAATATTTGATCATAGCTATCATATAAAGTATACTTCCGAAAATAAGTTAAATCGTCGTAAAACTCTTATAAAAATCAAAACATAGTACAAATTGTACATACAAATGTATATCAGAACAACTAATTTTATGACGATCGGTATTTCATCATACTTCGCTTCATTTTAAGATTCTCATAAATCTTTTACAAAAACTACCATCAAGTTGAAATTCGACACAAACCATAAAAATCAATTTTTTATAAATTATCGTGTCGAATTTTATGATGATTGTTTCATAATTGCACTTTCGAAAATCACCTAAATCTCTTATAAACACCATTATCATGTTAAAATACGACACAAATAATCCATATATAAATTATTGTTACGAATTAGTCATAGCTCCCATAAGGGGACCGGAAAATACAGATCAATTGTATGTAAGTAAAATTATTTCTCTTGGATTTTGTGAAGGTTAGCCCATAATTGGTTATAGCTCACATATAAAGTCCATTTCCCAGAATTTCTGGAATACCCAAAAACTATAAAATATGTCGTTGCCATAAGGCTCGAACAGTAAAATATTTAATGACAACTGTCCCATAATATGTAATGGATCCCATATAAGGGATCTGAAAAATAAAATAACTCGTATAAACATCGGTATCCAAACAAAATGTAATGTAAATTATGCATATATCACACTATTGGTATATTAGTGGTGAGTATATATCAGATTTGTCAGAGCTGAATATAACCCATATTTGTAAAGTTTTCCTTCTTTGCATCATTGAAATTGATGATGTCGTTTTATTATTTTTTCCAAATAAATTTTTTTTTTTATATAAAAGTTTGTTGTTTAACATTATTTTGAAAAAAAAAGTTCTAATTGAAAACCCTTTCTCTTTAATCAATACATTTTTAGTCACCATTTCTAATTCTTTGTCCGACACACTGTATTTTATCAAAAATATACTTGACATTTCATTATTAGTTTGCTATGTAAAATAATAAAAATAAAATAAAACATATCATGTGATCAAAGTACATATTAAAATGTAACAGTGTTATATGTGTTGGCAACAAAAACTACAAAACATTGTGATGAATATTACTGTGATGTACAAGATGTTCTCTGCAATGAACCTAAAATATGTAATTTGTTAGAAAGAATTTATTTAAGGAAATTGCAATTTACCATGCTGCTGCTTTCTAAATAACAGTCGTATATATGCTATAACTATTAAATAAATAAGGAAACTTAGCTCGTTGATGGATGAATGTCAATTTGTATAGAGTTTAATTAAATAAACAATGAGAAAAATGTGTGGTTTTTATCAAATGAAATGTTTCAAAAAATAAAAACTATATTATTAAGTTCTTAACAATAGTTGGTTGGTGAAAAGTTTTCACTTAAAATTGTCTTATTTGTTAAAATTTATCAGAATATTATAGAAAAAGAACACATATGTCTTTGTGTGTGTCTATGTGTGTATGATCAACATTGAAAGCAATTTGTATGTTGAGGTCAATTTGTGAATATACAAACAATTGCCAATTATCTTGTGCTTGACCAAAACCCAAAATGAAATAGAGCATGATAAAGTAAAGATAGCCAGACATTCAACCAATTCAACGTTGACTAAATATACTTGTGTATTTGTTTTTGTGCAGCAACATACACACATACATGGAGTTCTAGAGCTAAATTAAAACTACTGCTAATACTGCAACTTATGCTGTTAATCAGTATGTATGGATTGCCTAGTTATATGCCCATATAAATGACCATACATTTTACCTAATAGTTATACGGTGTCTCCTTGACTCTCCTACACTCAATTCAAATAAGATTGTCCTCTAGAGCATACATATGTACGTTAGTATCCATATACCACACACATATTCGGAACATGTTTTAATGGTGTTGTTTGTTTTCTGTATATTGCTGGCTAATAAGATTTCACGAGAAAAACCAAAAGTGTTGTCAGGTTTTCCACCACGATACTCTGAAATGAAAATTGGTGTTTATAAACCTAAATGTAAAAATGTTGTACTGGTTCTAAAGTGAGGTAATTGTTCATTAATCGAGTTAACAAGCGTTTGACAAATTAGTTATGAACATTTTTAATATAAATCTGTATATATAAATTGATTCGAATTACATGAATTGCAGGTTTGCTTTATTTTTAATATGTATTGCTTCAGATACAGTCTACAATTTTATTTCATAAGCATTATATTTTCTTTAATTTTTAAAAGATGAGGAACTTGTTGTATAAAATATTATAATATGGTTTAAGTAAAATATGGATTGATATTTAAAAATTCTTTATCATTTATAGCAAGACTAATTTGGTGAATTGAAACTTGTACAAAAGCGAGTAGGAGTTGTGAAAAATATATGACAACTTTTGGTGAAAAGTCTTCTGTATACAGTTTTATCCACAGTGTGCTGTACCGCTGGTCATTTTAACAATGAAATTAATAAGATCTTTTGGAAGGAACTGTATTATGTAGAAATATTTAGATCAACTCGTATCCAACTGTAGTAATTATTAAACAGTGAAGTGCAACACACAATTCCGATAAATCAAGTAATAATGTCGTTCACTAATGTACGTGTCGTCAGAATGTGAGAATTGTATTCCAATTTAAGGTAAAATATAAATGGTATAAAGTGATGACATAAAGTTCGTGCGACATTGTGTCTGCTTTTAAATTTCTGAATAATGTCTTTTCTAATGTTACAAAAACAAAAACTGGTTTATGTTCATGACAGGATTATGAAACCACTGCAGGGCACAAAATCCATTCCTTAAAGCATTGTTCACACAAAATCATATTAGGTTTGGTTACGTCAGCAGGCAGCCAAAATTGTACAGCTCACGTTTGTTCATTCATTGGTTCTCTTGTGTTACCTGAAAAGAAATAGTATAGAAGAAAGGGGATAGAGATTGATAGTGGGAATATAAACAGGGGAAGAGAAGCAAGTGTCGGGTCTAAAAGGTTTCAATAAAAGAAGATGGACTAAACTCTCTGAACTGCTCAACGATCAATAGTTCCACTATAAGAGAAAGAATTTAGTGTCAGATCACGGTAGCCAAGTGATATTTCTAATGAAAGCGTTTATACGCTCTAATTTCAAGTCTAATATCTCAGATAGATTATCAAAGTATGGTTGCCCCAAAAACGTGTTACGTAAAGTACGCATTGTTGTGCAATGCCAGAGAAAAAGAGAGATAGTTTCCTCCTCTTCTTTATCTTTGCGACTTCTACAAAATCATAATCTTCTAGCATGGTTGCCGAATTTACAGTATCCTGTGATCACTGGCACTAAGTCAGTTAATTGTGATCGTACGTTCCCTAGGACAAATAAGTCGTGTGATTCGTGCACAGGTGTGTTCATTTGCCCACCATGTTTGAGCAAGCTCATGGTAAAAATTAATAACTCGTAACATATATTAATATTCTGTTAAAATAATCCCACATTTCAATTGATGAAACTATTGTTCCATATTATGGGAGACATATCACAAAACAACATATTCATGGGAAACCATTACGATTTGGATATAAAATTTGGTCTGCAGCTACGGTACAAGGATATTGCACTCAGAGTATGGCCTAGTTGTTGCAGTTATTTTAGAGCTTCATTCAATACTACCTCAAGAACTAGGTTCTTTTTAATCTGTACTTTGATAATTTCTTTACTGGTCTGCCTTCGCTAAACTATTTACATGAGCATAACATTAGTGGAACAGAAACGATTAGAAAAAATCGCCTTGAAAATTGCAATCTTCCAAATGCTAAAGAAATGCGAAAGAGGCCAGAGGAGAGATATATTATAAGATTTCCAACTGTCACGAACTGGCGCCAATCACAAAAGTAGATAGAATTGGTGTTATCAATAAAAAGAGAACAAAAATTCATTTGTACTTGTAAAAATGTTTGATAAGTATATACGTGGTGGAGACCGCTTTGATGAGAACGTTGAATATATTAGAGTAGTTTTACGTGAAAAAAAAAATGGTGGTTTCCTCGCTTTGAATTAGGACTACATGCTGCTTGCCAGAATGCTTGGCTCATCAAAAGAAAATGCGACAACAGCTGCACTTATTGTGAAGTGGGAGGGTGTCCAAAACACCATATTGAACAGGATTGTCCACAATGTCGCTGCGGGCTCTATATTAAATGTTGGTACAAATTTAACAACAAATTAAATTATGCCCAGTGTCACCTATAGGTGACACCGCTATAAAAACACAACTACTAATATTTATTTTAGTTTTTACTTTATTTATAGTGTTAACTATACGTATTTTTACTCTTTAGAATACAAACAAATTGTTTCTCCATTGGTGAAGATATGGGAATTGCCGGGTTAATGAGATCCATTACTGTAAAAACACAGGTTTAATAAAAGTAAATTAATTAAAGTTTATTTTCTTTTCTTTTATTAATAATAATAAATTAATTAATTTAGTCTGTACAATAAAAGAAACACATGACAAGAAAGATTATGGTTTTGTTTTCTGCATATAGAGGGGGCATTTAACAATATATACCCAATAATCGAGGCCCTAGAAGAGTTAGAGGTAGACCAAAGGATATGCTAAAATTCAGGGCCTTTATTTAGAGTCTTTGAATGGGTACAAAATAGAAAAATGTAACTACATTCATGCATTCAATGATATGCATATCTACTATTATATTAACATACAACTAACATTGGACAAGGAGAGCAGGCGTCAGAGGTGCCTACAGTTAGTAGGCAGCTCAAACATATATCTGTAGATGATTAAGAATCGGAAAGTACACTGGCTCAAAAGTATTCTATTGAATCTGGTCCCTCTCATAATCAAATTGATTTTTCATATGTTTTTTTGCAAATAAAATCAGCCATTCTTTGTTTAATAAATTAAAAATAAAAAAAAAATAATTAAAACTAATCTCTCCTAGGTAGATAGTAGTTTTCACTAAATATTTGTTGACCAAAAATTCTACGCCTTAGGTCTCCAAATTCTGGACATTGAATGTGCTCAATAGTCTCCTGTTTTTTCCTCATAATTGCAACTTATTAAAATGAAACGGAATAGAAAATGGAATTTTGGAAGATTAATTGCAATTCGTGTCCGTGTTTTTGGTTTCCTTTACAATTTAATCTTTAAAAGCAAATATCAAATATTGGTTCGAAATTTGAATGTTTTTCTTGCAATATGTTAACTACCGTATTCATAAAAAATAAAGTAGGTTTGAAGTGTGCTTTTAGACAAAATTTTCATACAAAAGTACACTTGAAGTCTGCTTTAATTTTTTATAAATACGGCAGTCAGTATTTATTCTACAATATAAGAAAGTTTATAAGAGATCAGTTGAAACACAAAGATATACCTCCAATTCATAAAAATTACCAGTGCGTCGGCTTTCGCATATGTATCAGCTTTGCTGTTTCCTTCTATTTCCTCTTGTCCAAAAACCTATGTAAGTATAAACATTTATTGTCTTGCTATCTGGAAAACTATAATTGTGATGTACACACTCTCTAGAGATCTACTCAATGGCTATGTTATTTCGGGAACATCACCTATTGATAATTCGTTTGTGCAAAATTTCCATGCAAACATCAGCCATTAAAACACCATTTAAACATGAATTTTGTTTTAATAAATTATTATTATTTTATTAAGTAAAAGTTTACATATATTTGATACACCAATTTACAATAAATTTAACATTTCGGACAGTTGTATATAGGTACTAACTCTGAAAAAGAATTTATATTAAAGTTTATTAAAATTATGTTCATGAAAATCCGATATAAAAAGTTGACTTACCAGTTGCTGTGCTCAAGTGAATAAATGAAAATTACCAGTAATTGTTAGCACAGGAGGTACTTAAAATTAAATTTTAGAAAAGTTCGTACTTCTCAAAGAATATATAATATTCGGGACTGTAATTATGTGAACAATTCGGTAGTGTTGTGTCGGATTTGTGCAATTACGTAATTTTCGTAACAGATGACTTTGGATAAATGCAACATAGTAATGATCAGAAGCCATTAAATAATCAAATTTCTTTCAAATTCACCCACTCTATATTCAGTATACAGAAAATAATCTTAGGCAATAGACGGCTTAAAGAGCATCTCATTTGAGTTGTTAGTATTTGTTTCCTACTATTATTTTTCTGTTGTTTTGCTTTATTTTGTTCCACTTTAACATCAAGTGTTATAATTGTCGACATTATGCTCAGTTGTTACGGGTATTTTAGCTGTTATTTCCCTCGTATATATATATATATATATATATATATATATATACGTGTATGTACAAATGTATATATGTATATATATACTTTACCTATACATAGTAGAGCAGGTCACATTTATAATTAACATATCGCCGCAGGAATAAGTAAAATAAAAGAATGAAAGAGAGAAAATTTAAAAAAAAACTAAAATGAACATAAAATAACCAAAGTAGAAATTAGTTGACTTTTTAGCATTTGCTTCGGTTGTTGGTAATTACTTCACTTCTTATACAGCTATATATGAAGTGGGCAACTGTGTAAGGAAGTGAGCTGGAATAATAACCAAATATGGAACGTGTTAAGTGCAAGCCTGATTAGGGACAATTTGAGCAAATAGAAATTTGTGTGTGTGTGTGTACTTTTACAGTAAAGGAAATAACCGGGAATATGTGCATGCTGACTATACGCTTTTTAACTCAAGTGTCAACGAATAATAACTATAAAACTTTAATTTGTATAATATATATATATAAATAACTTTATATGGATGTCTTAAATATGTTTGGTAATGGTATCCATTAAGCTTTATTACTTCATAATTTTGGTAGAAGTTAAAAACGTAAAAATTTAATATGATGCTGCGAAATTGTTAATAAAAACAAATTATATTTAAAAAATTTAAATATACATTACAAAATACTTAATTTTTTCAAAAGCTTATTAAACATTTGGCAGATTCTTTGTAAAGAACATTATTCACATATAACACTAGTCAGCAGAAATTTAGATTTACTTTAAGTGGCACTTATTTTCCATGTAAAATCGGCCGCTGAATCCGAAAATGAAGACCAAAATTACTAAAGTAGAACAGTTTTTAAGATATCGCCAAATTTTTAAATTTTCAGTTAAAAAAGTAGTGGCTGCACCTAAATTTAATTATCTCCAAACCAAAACAGTTGATTTCTACTTTTTTTACCTTTAAATTAAATGTTTTTAGATGCTTTATCAACTCTCCATACAACATTTTTTAATCCGATTGTGAGCTTCGAAAATATTTTGTAATATCTCAACAATTTTGCTTGAATTTTGACGAAATTCAGTTAAATGTACTTCGATTACTAATATTATTTTATTTTGTTCTACTAGTCGCTACATGAAATTCGATGTACCTGTAATTTGGCGACAAGCGATGTGTCATTCAGTAGAATATTATTTTTACTTAACAAAAGTACAATGTAATGTGATTTAACTCCATTTAGTACACATGTGTAGTGAAATTTGTTTGGATACTTGCATAATTCAAACATTTATGATCGGTTAACCGCTATTTCGGGAAGACATTTGTATGGGAGCCAGGTGAAATAATGGACCGATTTCCACCAGTTTCAATCCCATCCAGCCTTGGGCCGAAAAAGTGTCATATACATACAAATAATACGGTACAGTTTTATTATGATCGGTCCATAATTAGTCGTAGCCCCCATATAAGACCCAGTTTCGAAATTTACTTTTACGATCATAAATTTCTAAAAAGATGTTGGTATCCGAATAAAATTTGACACAAATAAGTTTCTTATATACAGAAATAACGGCGCCTAATTTTATAATGGTCGGGCCATAGTTATTCGAAACTTCCATATAAGACTTTATCCGTAATTCAATTTAAGCTCTATAAATCTTTTAAAAGTATTTATTTCGAGATAAAGTTTAAAACATATAATATTAATATTTACAGAAATCATGACACTAAATTTTTGGATGATCGGTCCATAATAGGTTATTTCTCCCATATAATGCCAATTTATGAAAAAGAGTTTAATACATATACTGGGTGTAGGTTATTATATGGTCGGGTTTGACCGACTATACTTTCTTACTTGTTATTAATATATTATTATATTAGTCTATTAATCTATTATTATATTATTATATAAATAAGTATGTATATATATTAAATTTAAAGCTTACTTTTTCTTTATGTAAACAGGCATGAAAACATATGTATGCTTGTCTACTCCAACTTGAAAAAAGTTAAATGCCATAGAACAATTTTATTGTCATATTTTCGTTTGAATTTCATTTTTTTTTTTTTTTTTGTCTGTTTCTATTAACATTTTTGTTTGCTTTTCCTGTTTCGCATTTGTGTTTAGTAAGAACTTGAAAGAAATAAGATAAAGTAAAGTGTGTGTGTAGCAAAGAAAGGGGAAAAATAAAGTGCCAATGTCATTGCCAACTTATCACGCTGAGCAGTAGAATATACATATTTTCTTAGCAACAGATTATGATTTATCTAAAAAGTTTTTTTCCTATATACATTTGTAAAAATTTCTCAAGAAAAAAGGGTAAAATATTGGTTTATGACTTCTTTATATATTTTGCCACCGCCTTTTATCATAACATTATTTTTTTGCGCCTAAGCCACAAATAATGGGTTGATTTCCCGCTGAGTTGAATGGAAGACACAAAATGAGTTCATAGCTAAAGTTCAATGGCTTGACGTTTTTTTTTACATATTCACTGATTTTCAAAGAGAAAGAAAAAATTTTGTAATAATGGTAATCAAATGTGGGGAACGGTAAATAAAAATAAGACTGCTGGAGTAAGAATACTAGTATACTTTAAGTTTTTGTGGCAAATATATTTTTAGAAAAATTGTTCTAAAAACATATGCCCAAATATTTTTGGTATTTTATGTTGTATTTTGTTTAATTCTCTTTTGGGTCACTTTTAAACAAAAACTTTGAAATTTGTTTGTATTTACACACTTTTTTAACTGTAACAGATGTTTTATGTTTTCATTTTTAAGATATATTTGAAAAAGTATATAAAATTAGATTTAAAGTTATTAATTAAAACTGAAACCTATTGTGTTGCTTTTATTAGGAACAGAAACAAAATGTTGTGCGTCTAGGTGTAAGGAGTGCTAGAGTATAATTGTATTTATATAAATGTTTTGTTTTGGATTTCAGATTTTTACTTAAACTTGGGTTACAAAATTCACATTGTTAAATATGCAGCTATTTTATTTCACATATTAAATTTCTATTGTACCTATACATATCTTTACGTTTTTAATAGGATTACCTTGCTTGTCAGAAATTTCTAATTTCTCTCATCTTAATATCTTGCCAAATTTGCCATTTCAATTTAAAACAAATTTTAACATTTTTGCAATACAATACATAATTTCTTTACAATGTCATTTTATATGTCGTGTTAACTTCCAGTTCCTCTTTTCTTTTGTTCCTGTTGTTTGCTTTTTTGTTGGTTTTTTCATGGAAACTTTTTTGTGTGTGTTTTTTTTTGTTTGTTTTGTTTTGTATTTAAGCTTATTATTTGTTTGTTAATAACAATGTGCTTGTTTCAAATTTTTAACGTTATTCTTATTATTATTGTTGTTGTTGCTGCTCAATATTTAGTAGAAAACTACAACACATGCTACACGGAGGGATCTTATTGTGCGGCATTTACAACATATGCGATTTTTTATACAATTTCTTACCTTTCCTTTCAACTTGACAGTCAGTACGTTCATACATATATCTATATTATTTCTTTCATATTTAACTTGGTTTTTTGTTTTTGTCGTTCATATGTATAAGTATACTATATTTGTACATGAACGAATATTTTTGTTCTTGCAATTGTTTTTCATTTTTTCCATGCTTCTGGTATTCAACGATTTTGTATTTTGTTCTGTGACTTAACTTGATTGAATTATTTCGCTTCATGTAAACATTCACAACAGCAGCCGTGGCAGCAGCAGTAAAATCATCAGCAAAATGCGAGAAACATGTGAAATAAATAAGCAAGAAAATGTTGAACAAAAAAAAAACAAAAACACTGTAGCAGATTTGCACATGAACACATTACACATTTACACAAAATTCATTTAAAACCAGCTAAAAATAGAAAGAAGTGAATATAAAATAAAAACAAGTAAGAAAGTATATACGGTCAAGCCCGACCATATAATACCCTACACCCAGTATATCAATAAAACAGTTTTTCATATATGGACGCTATATGGGAGATATTATGAACCGATCTTCCAAAAATTTAGTGCCATGACTTCCGTGAATATAAATATTATGTGTGTTAAACCTTATCTCGATAAAAGATGTATGGAGGTTAAAGTGAATTAGAAGAGGGTGAGACCCTGGGAGTTTTGACTATTTATGAACTGTCTATTATAAAATTAGGTGTCATCCTATTTGTACATTAGAAACTTAATTTTGTTAAATTTTATTCGGATAACAACATTTTTAAGGGATTTATGGTCCTTAAAGTGATTTCGGGAAGTGGGCCTTATATGGAAGCTACGACTAGTTATGGACCGATCGTCATAAAATTCTACCATATTTGTGTTCAATATTGTTTGGATACCAACATTTTTAAGAGAGTTATGCTATCTTTAGATGTGATTTAGCTTCATTTATTACTTATTTTTTGTGAAATTTGTTTGCATACTTGCATAATTGAAAGATTTATGATCGGTAAACGCCAATTTCGGGAGGACATTTGTATGGGGCCAGGTGAAATAATGGACCGACTTCCACCAGTTTCAATCCCATCTATCCTTGGGGCAAAAAAATATTACGTACCAAATTTTATCAAAATATCTTCAAAATTGCGACCTGTACTCTGCGCACAAGCTTTACATGGACAGCCAGCCAGCCAGCCAGCCAGCCAGCCAGACGGACGGACGGACGGAAATCGTTAAATCGACTCAGGTAGTGATTCTAAGCCCATCGGTATACTTTAAGGTGGGTGTTGGAGCAATATTTCTGGGCGTTACAAACATCAGCACAAATCCAATATACCCTCCCCACTATTGTGGTGTAGGGTATAAATACAACACAGTCGATAATTTATATACGTTTTTTTCTTCTTCATGGTTGCATTCAGTCAGTTTAAATTTTTTGAATTTTCCAGCTTCTTCTTGTGTACTTGTGTGTGTTAAAAAAATGTTGACTTGGTTAATTAAGTTAGAATAAACATTTCTATGAGCAATTTTATTTCATTTCTGTTTTTTATAATTTTTATTTATTTTTTTTTTGTAGTACTATAAATTAATGTTTGCACTGATAAACAATATTTAAATACATATGTAACGTGACGTTAATAGTGAAGTGTAATATTCAACCCTTCTTTAAATTTAAGACGTTACTTGGATGTTGTACGACGAAAGTTATTTTCTAAGATTTCTGCAATATAATGTTGAAGATAGTCTCAATTTAATATTTCAAATTTTCAAAGAGAATCTTAGAAAAATTCTTTCATAACGCTAAAAGTGAAAAAAGGTTTTGTAAGAAAATTATATTGTATTTATATATAAATTACAGAGATTATGGTTCCATCTAGAGGTTTTTATAAACTAACATTACGTTCGAAATGTCGAATTCTTCACATAACTAATGTCTGGAAAATAAAATATAAATATCATTTAGTATTTAAAAATATTACGGATCTAATTTTAACTTTGCATTAATCAATAATATTGAACAAAAAAAGCTATAATCGAACTCTGTATAAAGTAAAATTTCCCAGCTCGTTTCGGTACTCATTCAACTATGCGTCCTCTCAAGAGGTGTTCTAGAAAAATGTTCATATATCTTCATTTCAAAAGAAGGTCAACAAATAATGATTTAAATATAAAATATGAAAGGTTTTACAATTATTCCTGTATTTCGTCACTGCAACAACAAACTTTAAATGTTCAGGCATAAATCAGACAATTATCCTAATGATTGAAATTATACAAAAAAATAAAAAAAATTTTTGCTGTTAATCAAAACTCAAAAATTTAATTTAGTGAACTAAAAAATAGTTTAATACACAAACTTCATTATCCTGTCGCGTATGCTTTATTAACTCGACAAGAATATATTTAAGCTGAGGCAGAAATTGAGCAATTTCGAAAGTTGAGGGCGTTGATAGAAGTAAGTAAGCCTCTAGATTTGATCCGTCTGGAAACACAAATCTCAAGTTGTAATTATTAAAAAACCTGCAAGAGATTTTATTAAAATTATACGCTGTATTGCATTTTGATCACTTTTTATACAAAATTTAGGAGATCACTCCACTGATTTAAAATTTTGTGTTCATAACTAGAAACACGTTTTATGACAAACAAATAAGAATCGATGTTTATCGTTATTGATTCAAAATACAAAATACATTAGTTTAAAGTTTTCATAAATCACACTACTGACATAAGGGTGGTAGATATATAAGATTCGGCATAGGCGAATATATATATTCTTGTTGTTTTTTTGTTCGTTTCGCATACATGTAGGTTAAACTGTTTTACTTTTTCTTTAGCTTACAAAGTTTAGAAAAGTTTTATGTATTTATAGTTATGCAACTGCATACAACTGTTATACACTGCATAATTATTGAGAAGCTAAATATTTAGTTCATCGTGCCATAACGAAATTTCGAAGTCATGTTTTTGATAATTAAGATTCTATGTTTTGTTGCTACATTATTCATGAAGAAAACATTGTTTCAAAACTTGATTCAAGGGCATAAAAATATAAGATTAAAATTAAAAAAGGATTTAATGTTGCTTTTAATTAAAAATTAATTTTTTTACTTTAAAATAGTTTAGAATGTCTTTCTATATATGTGTATACTATTATATACATTCTTTGCTATATTACTTCAAACAGCTTAAAAAGAAAAGTACCACTGCTATTTGCCTTTTTAGTTTCAATTTAAAACAGGACATAAATAAATATTTTCATAACTTTAGCAAATTATTATTATTCAAATTTCTTTTAACGCAAACATTTTTTATTAACATTTTAGTTCTAAGTTAAAACTTTTTCTTCGCTTTTTAATGATTACAAATATCATTAACATGTGTGCTAAAACTACAAAGTTTTCTGCAACCCTTATATTTCAATAAAATCGCATGTTTTTAATGTTTAACTTTTTCTTTTAATATTGTTTGTACATAAATAAATATAAAAACTTCTTAGTAATAAAAACATATAATGCAAATAAATATGTATTAAAAGAAAACTTTTGTGCTGAAATTTTTAATGTGTCTTATTTAAACAAAACACTTTTTTTAACATTTAAGTCCAAAATACCTTTTACATTAATTTAAAAGTTTATTTAAATGATATTGCTTTAAACGAAATATAGATACCTACAGTTTATACATTTATTTCTTTTAAATAAAGTGGCTATCTACAGATTGTAGAATATAATTTAAAACCCCTTAATAACTAACGCATTTAAAGTTTACAATCTTTATTTATTTTTGTTGTGTTTTTACAACACAAGTGAGTATGTAGAAAGAAAATTAATAATGTGTTTCATTTTTGCAACAAAAACAAAATACGTGTTAAATTTCTACTCAAAATATTTGCTTTTATTATGGAAACTGCTAGTAAATAAACTTTTACTATTTTGTTTTTCGTAAAAATAGTCAAAATGGTAAATGTTGCTTTGCCTACATTCAATATATTATATCTTTAAGTATATGAGACGTATGTTCTTTTTACAATATTGACCACCTATGTTATTTTTCTTTATAACTAAAGGCAACATTTTTATATAAGCTTGCTTGGTATAAATGTCTGTATGTGTATGCATTTTATAGACAAAATTTTAGTGTAAAAAGGCATAATAAAAATAGTACTCGTCCATACAAACATAAAAATAATTTAATTTTTGTGTTGTTTTGCTTTGAACAAGAAAAAAAATAGCATTTGTGGGTGTATAAATGGCTTATGAAGATTAGCTATAAAAATGCTAATAAATATTTAAGAATGTACTTGCAGATAAACATATTGATCGGTAAGTATGCTGAAGGCACAAAATATGTGTCTAAATGTATGAAAAAATAATTTATTGTATTTGTGGATTCTTTGGAATCGAAGTAGATAATAAAAAGTAAACTTATGAATACAGTTACTGTTTTTTACTTCATTCACATTCCACAGTATTTGAAGCTATTAAGGAATTCCCAAGCGCAGCATATTTTCGATTTGTTTTTTTTTTTAGTTTTTCTTTTATTATGCATTCCTTATAATCCGAAAAAACATAAACATTTTCCCTATTGCATGCTTTATAATATAAATTTAAAGCTTAAAACAAGCAAATTTTAATTCTCAAAATTTAATATTAATCATACGCCTCAAACTACAACTGCTACATAAGTATGTCGCTTAAAAGTATGCTATGAATTATTCCAATTTTAGTTATTATAAGCCACTTATACGGCTGCTTTAGAGTGTTCATTATTTTAACACTCCATATGTTAACTGTTTTACTAAATTTATACCCTTATATTAAATGCTCAAACTCTTCACATTTTTATACCTTTCACAAAACTAAACTTAACGTAATTTGAAAAAAGTCCTATTTTATTAAAAAGTGTTGTATTGAAAATTAGTAAACTGAAAATCGGTAGAGCAAAACAAGAGTTATGGAGCAAAAATATGTGAGACAACCACATAGAATTTTATCATTTTCACAAAATGTTTAGTATTTTGTTTAAGTGCATTACAAGTAGGGATGCCAAACGGGCTGGTTTTTAAAATCGCGGGATTCGTGATTTATAAATGAATCTCCGGATTATTAAAACAAACTGATTTTTAAATAATAACAATTTATTTTAAGAAAAGTTACTTATGTTAACCAACAGAATATTTTTTTTTTTATTGAGCAATCATTAAAAATTTATTTTTTATAACACTTAACCTAAGAGTTTTAGTTATTATAGTAACTTTTCAGCTATAAAATCATACTAAGTTTATAGAAGGAGTTTAATAATAAAGAAATATTTTCTTTCAGAGGAAAGTAGTATATTTATAAAAACCTCTGAGTTGATATTAACAGAATATTATCGGTAAAGTTTCTTAAAAATATTAAGGTATCTATAGTAAAGAGAATCTCGATATAATTTTATTACCATTATATAAAGCTGACGAAAAACATCGTTTACGCATTCATAAACAATATTGTTAGCAAATTCTTGTATTTTGCGTGCATAAACAATACGTTTTCACCCTTCGAAACAAATAATTCTTATTCAATATTTTATTCCGTTTTATTACAAACATTACTAGATATTGGGCGGGGCTTTGACATATTTAAATTACATTCATTATTTCATACGTTTCACAATTAACGATTTTAATACATTTCTAATAACAAACATCTCATTATCAATTTTACTCTTTAGTTTTGGTTTTTTTTTCAAAAATATAAAAGTAAATCATCCTCCTTTTTTGGTTTCTTTTAATGAGATATTTCACCACATAACTTTTCGATATCTCATTGAGTAGAAATAAAAGGGCAACATCAAGGAATATTCATATTTCTGCGACAAAGAGCTTTATCTCTTGTTTTAACCAAATTTAAAATGACAACTATTTGCGTAAGTAAAACAAATTCTTAATCTTTTGAGCTCTTGGCTCTTCTTTGCAAAACGGTGGAAATTTACATCATAACATTGAATGCATTTTTTTATTTCTATTTAGTATTAAGCATGATGATGAAAATTTTCATCGTATTATTTTTTTGCTAAATTTATACTAATAATATATACTAAGATTTTTTTTAAAAATGTTTCTTTAATTTTTAACCACTCAAATTAAAGTGGACCCGTTATTTTCGGTCTCTGGTTTGAATTTTTTTTAACTTTCTAAAATTATCGACGAAGTCTAGCAATTCACAATTCAATTCACAATAATTAATGATGGAATAATAAAACGAAAAAAAAGAAAATCTAGATACCATCTGAAGCTCTCTTATTTAAAACATATAAATACTATGTTTATCTGATCCACTCGATATGGGTGTGTAGCTTCCAAACTTAGTCTCATCAAACTTATTTATACTCCCTTCAAAGAATTATTCACACTGATAACAGTAGCTCTCTCATCATATATAAAAGATTTTAAAATCTCATTTTCTTTTGAAACTTATATTGCTTGAAACAATTTTGGCCAATGACAACCGGCTAGTAATAGAAAAACAAGCTTGGTAGCAATGTTATTAATGTACCTGTATCATAATTAATTCATAAAAAATCGTACAAATTCATTATAAAACGTATAGAACAAAATGCATATTCAACGAATTATTCTTAAAAACCATTTGTCAATTTTAAGATCTTATTTCCAAAAATTTTAATTTTTTTAACCTATTATATTTTTATTTTTTAAGCTATTTGATTCATAATTTTATACTTAAGATCCAAAAATTATTTATGTATGAAAAAGTAAATTACTTACTAGAAATTAGTTGCTTTCAATACTGCATACCGTATATTTTCTACAAAAGAACATTAGTAATTTTAATAACATTTTTTTTTTTTTTTTTTAAATTTAACTTTTGGTATTTTGTAGGCTGACAATATAAACATATGCATTTGCTCAACTCACAATCAGATAGCTGTATCATACAATTTACAACATCTATTCGAATTAAAAAAAAAATCTAAATAAATTTTAATAAAACTGAGATGAACTCAACATAAGAGAATATTTTGTTGAATTGTATGGAAAATGACGTTATAATGACGTTCAGAAATTATAAATGCCTTGATTAAAATGAGTCTAGATTGATCAGTATTCTTGCATCGACTATTAATTTAAACTTTAGGTATTAGTAAATGATAATTATTCACGAAAGGCTTAAATGGATTGTTTTAACATATCTAATGTCAATTATCAAATATCCAGACAATCGCATTTAGCAGAACATGACCAAGTCTAAATCTATTAGAAACTAACATACATATTTTTTAGACATAAGTATATGTCCACAGTGTATTAACGTGTGTATACAGAAACTGAAAGCTCACAACACATTTTCTTTTTATAACAATTGTAAAAGTTTTTAATTAAATTTTTTATACATACTTAAGTATACTGGATCTCTTACGTTTATTGCCTCAGGTTTTAATTTGCTTGTTTATAATGACTTCGAAACTATGAAACTTTTATCGGGTTGTGTGGCTAGATTGTATTTAAAGCATTCTTTTCTCTCTTTTGTCCTCTTGCTGTACATGATTATTTGGTCACATTTCAGGCATTATCCTTCTTTATTTCATAAAAATATTTTTGGTTAAAATTATAAAAATATTTTCCTACATTCATTCCTTTTGGCATTCGTTCATTTTACCTATCATGTCGACTGTGATTTTTTTGGCATTAAAATATACTTAAGTGGTAGCGTGTACACGACATGCATGCTAAATGTTGATACGAATATTCGAAAAAATGTCATGATTTCTTTAGCGGTCTTTGGTAAATGTGTGGGTTTGAATTGTGTGTTTCGTGGATTGTTGGTGAAAAAATAAAGAAAGAATGTGGTCTTATAATCACACAAGTAAAGAAGATATCAAAATCCTTTTTTAATATCACTGACAGTCAGGTGTATACGTATAAGTATGTTCATTGTTCTATAGTTATGTATACATTCTCATGTATGCCCACAAACAAAAAGATGCAGTGATGGATAAAAGTTTATAAGAATTTTCTTATGGTAAAAACTTATTTTGTACATATGCAAAAGCTTTCGAATTGGGTAAAATTAATACAATTAATACAGTATAAGAAGAGATGCTGCTTATATGAGAGCTATGGCCTATAATTAATGGTCATTATATAATTAACCGACCGTATGTGGTTTATTTGTCTCAAATTTTAACCTGATAACGATACATATTTATAACAGATTTATATGTAAGTGATTTTCGGAAGTGAACGTCATATGGTGGCTATTATAAAATATGGAGCGATTCAAAAAGTCGGGGACTGTGATTAGCTTATTAATAATAAACAATTAATATAAAATTCTTACTTTTCTGTTATTAATAAGCTGACAAAAAAATCAATTTTTTATTTTGGCAGTGCCATATTTAACAATTTCAATACCATGTATTTCTAAATATTAAATGATATTTGGGGAAATTTGTATCCTTTAACTATTTCCTTTAGTCCTTTAACAGGCAATCAAGCAGCGTTTTTCGGGTTGGTAAATTGATTTTTGCATATATATACATAACTGTCTTTGAGTAACATTATTTGCAGTCAATATGTATATGAAGTGGAATTTATATGAGGCTGTGCTTAAATATGGATCAATATTCACAAAATCCAGTGTTTTAGTTTTTCTTAGTTTCTGGGTTCTTTTTCATGAAACTTAATTTTGTTGGATTTTGCATGGATACTGCAATTCAATAGGAATATCTCATTTCATAGAGTCAAGAAGTATTCCGCAACAAAAAAAAATTTGGAACAAGGATCAATTAAGGATCTATTCTTACTATTTTCACTGAGCTCGTTCTTTAATTAAAAAGACACTGATATGTTTTTAACATAAATACCCTATAGATTTTTCTATAAAAATTATTTTTTCAGATGAAATCCGAAATCAGTTCTGTGATATTAGCTTTAAGTTAAACTTGACTAAAGTTTTGTGGTCGTTTATTGTATATTATATTTTTATTAATTATTTGATTATTTATACCAAAATTCTGTTCGTGATGTCCCGTTTTTTAGTATTTTAGTAACTAATTAATAATAAAAATTAATATCCAATGATAAAAAAACATCAAAGCTATTATTTAGAACGAGACCCCTGAAGAAGTTAGAATAAAACTAATGAAACGTTGGGTAAATTAAATAAAAAAAAATCGAACAAGTTTTTTATTTACGTTTGGAAACAAACATTTGACCAAATTAGCCTGAAGGAAACTCCTTAAAAATTATAAATCCACTTAAATTTCTCTGGATATGACTACAAGGATTACGAGTATTTTGTTATCTTTGAAAAACACTGCATTATTGATGTTTGTTTTTATCGTCACTGTTCTTGTATTGTACATTTGTTGTATTTTGATGTTGATGACATGTTGTAGGTGACTTTGAAAACTTACTCACAGTTCGGGTTTAATTTTTGTAGTCTTTAGATTTTTTTTGTGTTTCTCATTTTTATTGTCGTTTTGCTGATTTTTTTTTTTCATTTTGTTTTCCGTGTTTTATTTTTGATGTGGTAGAGAAAATGGTAAATATTGTATGATTGAGAATGACCAACATAAGAGAAATAATAAACACTTGTCGTTGTTATATTAGTTCCTCTTTTTGTATGTATGTATGTACATTTGAAGATGTTTACATATGAATGTATAACTTTACCTTTTGTGTAGTAGTGTGAGACAGTTAAGTAGGATTATTGCATTGTATAAAGAAAGCTAGATTTACACGATTACAATGTTCTTCAAAATTGCTCTTCAAAATGCTTCAAACTCGTGTAAACAGCAAAATTTCTTCAAAATTTATTTATTTAATAACTATTAAATAAATAAATTTTCAAGAATTAATATTATTAATTTATATATTAATAACTATTAATTAATATTAAATAAATACATTTTTAAGAATTTTTGCTGCTTACACTAGTTTGAAGCATTTTGAAGAGAAATTTTGAAGAAAATTGTAATCGTGTAAATCTAGCTTAAGAATACTGATACTGATGATTATTACATTTTATACATGCCATGCACGTGCGTTTATTTTTTTAATTTTTTTTTGCAAATATCACATACAACATTGCCATGGCTAGTAAAATGTATACATATATTTATATACATATTTTTATATACCTTTGTAGGAATATATAGTTGTGTGCATGCACATTTAAAGCTATACATAGATGAAAATAATAGGTTTATTAAAGATTTGCTTTATTTGTTTGTATTATTATAATATACACATAGCTATACGTATACATGCATGTTTTTTTTTTTGTATCACCCAAACAAAAAAGCTTAATTGAAAATTTAATTTCATTTTAAGAAAATGAAAACAGAGAAAATTCAATAAAAGACGACATGGAATATACAATTGAAAAACAAGTAAATAAAAATATAATAAAGTGTTGTTATATCAATATAAAAACATGCATTGTAGAAAAGTTAATACTACACGAGCAAATACTATAGTTGTATGATGAATTCTTTCAAAAGTTATTGGTTTAAACATTTTTTTTATGTATCAAAAATTTATTACCACAAAGTAGATGAAGGACATACACTCAAAAAAAAAAAATCTAATTATGTTTGGTGTCAATAGTGTTTCGAACCGTTATTTGTACAAATACAAAACAACGTACCGGTGTGGACACAAAGCCATATGTTTTGATTTGGAAACTCGTAATCCGTTTATATATTAAATTCTTTTTAATATTTAGAATGATTGAAAGCACTTAAAGAAAGTACCGAAAATTTATTTTGTCAATTGGTCACATACCTAAGATATGACATGAATATTTTAACGCCCGAAAACATTCAAAATTGCCATATTTAGGCTTCTACAAAAGCAATTGCTGAAAAACTTGTGTTTGAAGGCATGATTGGGTTATTTTTTTTTTGAAAATTCGGCTGAAAATGCGTTTATGGCAGATATTGTGAACAAAGTTATTGATGATAATTTAATTTAACACCATCCTAAACATAGAGTCTAAACATCAATTAAAAAATTATTACTATACAGTACATTAAGATTATACACTAAAAAAAAATCTAATTCTATTTAGTGTAAAGAGTATTTCGAACCGTTATAAACACAAATAGTAAACAACGCACCGGTGTTGACACAAAGACATATGTTTTTGATTGGGATACTCGTAATCCGTTTATATTTTAAATTCTTTCTAATATTTAGAATGATTGAAAGCACTTAAGGAAAGTGCCTATAATTGATTTTGTCAATTGGTCACACACCTAAGATATGACATGAATATTTTAACGTCCGACAGTTATTTACACGATAACAATTTTTATCTGTACAAAAGCAAACGCTATATGGTATGAAGGGATGATTGGGTCATTTTATTTCGAAAATCCGGCTGGAAATTAGTTTATGTTACATGTTATGAACAAAATTATTGATAATAATTTGATTTAAGACCATCGTAAACATAGAGTTTAAACAGCAGATATCATGTCGACTACTGTCTTAGCACTCCAAATCCATGAGATGAATATCAAAGTAGACCCCACAGTTAGCCACATTGTGATTGAAATTTTTGATAAACGAATTTATATCTATAGTGGAGAGCACACATGAATACATTTTAGTACTTTGTGCACTTGTTATTGCATAAAAATAAAACTAATAAAGAAAATTAGAAAAAATAAAATAAATATTTTTAATATTTAACAAAATAATTTGTAAAATAGAACTAAAAGTATCAAGTGCTAAGAAAAAATACAAACAAAATGAAAGGATCTTATATGCCCTCAATTGTTCACTATAAATAAACTTTAGGGGACGATAGTATTTTTAACATTTAGCCCAAAGACCGTTATATAGTAAAACATGTTTACACGAGCATTCGAACAGGAACATTCTCTTCTTTGCGCTGAACTCGCTGATAAATCTCATCCATATAAGAGTTATTATTGTCCCAACTTTCTCTTCACGATTGATCAAAAATTCTCAAATTCCAGACTTTTTATTGGCCACTGCATCAAAAGAAAATTCTGTTTTCTAAGCCGTTCTTCTAGGAATTTGGAAATTTGATTAGGAATGCCAATCCCGATATTTTGAATTTTGGAATATGTTTTAAAAAATTAGTATTTGTTTGCTTTTTTGACATACACAAATACGTAACATAAAAGGATCGACTGACATATTCGGCATTAAATATAATAATATAATACCCTACACTCAGTATATGTGTATAAACAGATTTTTAGAAATGGGCCTTATATAGGCGCTGTGACGTATTATGGACCGATCATCCAAAAATGTTGTAGCATGACTTCTGTGCATATAAATCTTCTATGTGGAAAAGAAAATCTTATATGGGAGCTATGACAAATTATGAACGGATTTGCACAAAATTAGGTCAAATGATTTTTGTATATATGAAACAGGCTTATGTTGAATATGATTTGAGAAAAAAATTTTTGAGAGAATTATGGTCTCTAACTCTGTCATGTCCATAAGGAAACCAATGTTATTTTTTAATATCCAAAGGATTTTTTTAATTGATTCACTGTGAGCCTCAATAGTGAGTAAACACAACAAATTATTTGATTTTTTTTAAGATATCTAATGAAAATCCTAAAATCTATTCATCGATTGAAATTTAAAAGTTTCGTTTTGTTGGATATTTGGTTGAATAATAGATTCGGTTATGAAATAAAATTAAGGTTGAACTATAATGCTTAATCTTAAAAAATCAAAAAATTCACTGGTGCTTACACACTTTTGAGGCTGTGTGTATATACAAAATAAACCAAAATTGCAAAGAAATAAAAATCTCATGGTTAGATTTTGTGGAATTTTTTGGGAAATATTTTTCCCTATACACGAAAAAGGAAAAAAAATACTTCAGTTTATTGATTTTTTATTAATGATTTGACAACTAAAAATAATCAATATAAAGATAGGTTTAAAAATATAAAAATAATTATGATATTCTGCAAAGCAATTCCTTTTGCTTGTAAATCAGAGATGGACATTGCACATAGCACAAATGTTGTGAGTTCTATTTTCAACACGCTTCTTTGCACAATTTACACATCTCTTTATTTTGTTCGCCTTTTGCATATTGTTTGCTGGTAAGTTATGTTTTGTACTAACCCTAGCCTTCGCGTCTTTCTTTTGAGCAGGTCTTACTCTCTGCCTCGATGTAAAATCACTTATCAAATTTAGTGCCACTACTTGTCGAAACTCCAAAGTGGTCAAAAGTGATCCCGCAACTCTTTTTTATTTATATATATTTACATATACTACATAAGCGTTATTCATTGCAATGCCCATAACATCAAAAAACAAACCTAAATAGTATTTATACCCTACACCAACGTAGTCGGGAGCCCAGAAATATTGGTCGAACACCCACCTTAAAGTATACTGATCGACTCAGAATCACACGGGATTGAAACTAGTTTAAATCGGTTCATTATTTCACCTAACCCCCATGCAAATGTCCTCCCGAAATTGGGGTTTACCGGTCATAAATCTTTGAATTATGCAAGTATGCAAACAAAATTTACCGCAGATGAGTAATAAATGAAGCTTAAGCACATCTACAAATTTCGTGAAGATCGGTCCATAATTAGTCGTAGCTCCCATATAAGGCCCACTTCCGAAAATTACTTAAAAGCGCATAACTCTTTTAAAAATGTTAGTATTTGAATAATATTGAACACAAATATATTTAATATGTATACAAATAATACGGTACAATTTTATTATGATCGGTTCATAATTAGTCGGAGCTCCCATAAAAGGCCCACTTTCGAAAATCGCTTAAAATAGCATAACTCTCTTAAAAATGTTGGTATCGAAATAATATTGAACACAAATATGTTTCGTACATATACATATAACATGGTAGAATTTTATGACGATCGGTCCCATTATTTGTCGTAGCTCCCATATAAGGCACACTTCCGAAAACCACTTTAACGACCATAAATTTCTTAAAAATGTTTGTATCCAAATAAAATTCGACACAAATAAGTTTCTGGTATAAAGAAATGATGATACCTAATTTTATAATGGTCGGTCCATAATTAGTCGAAACTCCTATATAAGACCCTCTCCGTAATTCAATCTTAAATCTTTTAAACGTATTTATATCGAAATAAACTTGAACACATATAATATTTATATTCACAGACATCATGACACTAAATTTTTGGATGATCGGTCCACAATAAGTTATATCTCCCATATTACGTACATTTCTGAAAACCTGTTTTATACAAATACTGGGTGTAGGGTATTATATAGTCGGGCTTGACCGACTATACTTTCTTACTTGTTTACTTTTGCTTTGCGATTTACCTCAGAACAAACATTACGCTGGTTCATGAGATCGGCACCACCCATATATTTATTATAGTTTGCGATCACTTCGGCACAGATTATGTTCACTTTCTGAGCTAATCCTGATTGTCTTCCCTTTACGAAAGTAGTTTTTTCTGGTGGTATAAAATTGGATAGCATGTGAACTGATTTTGTGTCCATCAATTTGACGAAAGAAATTCCTCGAAAATTTACCACGTCTCATTGTTTTATCCAATGGAAATTTTTTTTTAAATTTTGCGTCATTAATTTATATTGTAAGCTGGGAGAATTGAAGAAGTTATCAAAATAAATTTCGCGCCCAAGGCCGTTTAACTTTTGAGTCAAGATAAGTACAACAGATTTGCCCCAACCTACTACCGCATTAGTTTTTTTGCTCGTATATAGATCAAATTCAAAAAGGTAGCCTGTTAAAGACTCGGCTCTGCACCACATTTAGAAGCCCCATTTTATAGGCTTCTTTTTAATGTAGTTTTTCATCACATTATGTCCTTTAAACTTTACCATGTGCTCGTCAATAGATTGAGTTGTTAATAGCATTTTGAAAACAATGGTTGAAATGATAAAATACAGGTCTTACTTTATATGCTCTGTCGGTAGTTGATGACTCACACTCATTATTGTAGAAATGCTAATTTCGACGTATTTGCTCAAATCTTATTCTAATCATAATGTTAGCTATGTAACGGACACCCACAACTTCATCAGCAGACTAGTAACTACGAATACTTGGCAAAAACTTTGTAGCTCATTACAAAGTTCATTCCTAAAAATGCTATAATTTCATCTACTTCAACAGTAAAATATCTTCCGTTTTGCTCCGCATATCTTGTACTTTCCGGAATGATAATATCACACAACATCTCATTCAGCTTTGTAAATTCTAAAAAAAATTCTATTGGAGCCACCATATCTTGACTATAAGAAAAGATGTTTATGCGATCAAACTCATAATTATTTTCACAATATTTATGAGGTGTATAAGAGCCACTTGTCCATCTGAAAGTAGGTTCTTCTTCCTGTGCTGGCATCTATAGCTATGTTTTGACCAGTTTCTTGTACTGCCTTTTCAATTTCAACCACTTCTGCAGCCTCTATAATGTCTTCTTCTAAAAAGTTTTTATCTTCTTCATCTAGGAGAAGTTCATCTTCCCCATCACTATTATCCGCCCTAAGCAGCTGCAATATTTCACTTCTGCTAGTCATTGCTAAAATTTAAAATTAATATTCTGAACATGTAAAAAAAACGCAATATCAATAGAGAAGAAGATAAAAATTTCACTTCTGGTCCATAGGGAAAAATGCTTCCCATGGAGTAAATATACACAATATTAATTTTCTGTTGTTATTCGTCATTTGTCTATACTCCCTACGTAATATTTATCACTTAAAAAACTTAGAAACGTTATCCGCTACAAAACGAGCCAAATCTAAAAAAAAATCGGTACTAAAATAACCTATTTAAAATTTGAAAAAAATGTTTCCCATTGACGTGAAAGGGTTAAAGTGATTTTAGGCGACGGGCCTTATATGGGTGCTATGATTAATTATAGACCGATTTGCACAAAACTTATTGATGAGATTAGGCTTCATGTGCAACTCAATTGTAGAGAATACGTGGGATACGTACTTAAATCAAGCATTTCTATAAACCCTTATTTTGGAAGGACATTTGTATGGGGACTAGGTAAAATAATGGACCGATTTTAACCAGTTTAAATCCCAAGCGTCCTTGGATCAAAAACTATGATATATCAAATTTAATCGAAATATCTTCAAAATTTTAAAGTAACAGATAGAGCCATTTGTCGCAGTAATATGAACCTCTGCTGATGTTGCTGTTATATATGCTCAAAGAGGTAACAAAAAATTAAACTATGAGCTGGTGAAGCCTTTCCTTAAAAGAAACCAAGAAAGAAGTTAGATTTACACAACGCATTTAATTTTGTTTTAAACTCAATTGAGAAGTCAATTTAATAATTATATAGAAATGTTTGTTATTAGAAATGAATTAAAATGGTAGATAGCGAAAATAATGAAATAAAGAATGTAATTGAAATTTGCTTACAATTTTGTCCACAAGCGTTGGTAACAAAATTAAATCAAAATTTACTTTACTTTAGATAGCTTAATTTTTGTAAGTATCTTTTTTAAGAACGAGAAATAATATTTTATTGCTTTTAAATTAATATACGAGTACATAGAAATGACATATTATTTTTGGTCTTACACACTTTTCCTATTGCCGTATAAGCAACTTTTGTTGTTTGATGTCCATATAATCATAATATAGTGATGTATCAATCATGTTTATAGGTTGTTTGAAAATTTCGGAGTCGCTAACGTCATGATTCTTGGATTCAAAATGTAAAAAAGCAACTTCAACACTTAAAAAATTTGTAAATGTGTGTTGAATGTGCTTATGCAAATTGTTTTGCAAACACCTTTTAATATGTTACAATTCCCACATTTTTTATTGCAAGAAATCTAAGAAATCACGTTTAAAATGAAGAAGATTTTATAAGAACTTTACACCTTTGTGTATGTAAGTAACTATGTATAGTACTTAAAACTTAGTTTCTAACACTTCAAAATATGTTTAAGTTTTTGTATTGAACATTAAATAAAGTTTTCATGTTTAGCAAACATGAAGTGTAGTTATAAAAGTCTTTACAAAAACATACTTTCACTTTGAATATAGTCATACATACATACTTGAAATATTGAACTAAAGTTTATAGGTTTTTTTTTTTCATTTAAAAATGTATTTAAAAACAAATCCAATATACCCTCCCCACTATGGTGGTGTAGGATATAAAAAGAGGAATATGTTACACAAAACTTGAATTGACCAAAATTTGTTGAAAACCAATTTTTTTCTAAAAAAAAAATTTGATACAAAAAAATAAAAAAAAACGATATTTTAGATACATTAAAGCAAACTTTATGAAAAGAATTAAATAAATTTATAAAAAAAGAGTATATGCATATGTACGTATATATATATTTAAAAGAAATTTTATATATATTTATGCAAAATACAGAAAAAACCTAAAAATTTGTCATAAAAATAATTATTTTTTATTTGATTATAATCTGTCTACAATTTCAATAACTTCAGTTATTATTTGTTTAGCAACTTATTGATTTAAATTTAAATTTGCATTCAATAAATAACTTCACATAAAAAGCTCATAGCAATAGTAGTTTTATGAAGTTCCAATTATTACGTTTTGACTTTTTTCTAATAAGTCAGTTTTGATATATAGTATTTTATTTCATAGCTAATTTGTTGGTGACATAAATGTCAAATGTCGAAAATATTTCACTCGCTACACTCAAACATGTCTACTACATGAACATATTTATACATACATATTTTTATATGAGTACTTAAAATTATGTTCATATTCTATTTGAAAAAGGAGGGAATGAAAAAATTGAATACCGTACACTCAAACTTCATTACAATTCTGCTGAACTTTTATATTATGTTTATATGCATGTAGCTGTGTGACAGCTCCCCTTGGAATAGCCCAAAATATTTAAACATTTTTGGAATATTTCAAAACACAGCAATAGTTATTTCATATTTCAATGTACATAGTTTTACCAGTGGTTGGTTTTATTTAATCTCGTTGCCTTTGTAAATTATACAAAAAAAAAAAAAAAACATACACATTTGTACAGAGTTTAGAAAATGTATGGGCGTTTTTAAAAATGTACAGCATGTAGTTATTTTTTATATAATTTTTTTTTTCTAAATACACAGACATGTTTGTTAATTTATTACCCTTAATAACCTCGTAGCTTTCTGTATTGAATCGTATATGTATAATTTTTTATAAAATCATCTTTTATTGTTTGTAATATGCCACGGTTTGCAAATAATGGGTGATGTGGTAAATGACCTTAGAAGAGCTAAGCAAAATATGTTCCAAACATTGTTATTGTTATTAATTTTAAACTGTAAATAATTCTAAAAATTATGCGTTAATTATCTATGGCTTTGTCTTTAATATCATGTATTTGTTCAGTTAAGCACATAACACTGACTGGATCTTTATTTTTGTAAAAATTTTAATTATTTTTCTGATTTACGTAGGTACGAGGGCGGTTCGGAAACGTCTTCGTCTAGAACAAAAAACTCGATACAAACAGAAAAAAAAAGCTAAATACTATAGTCTACCGTTTATTCCAAGACATAGTATAAGAAAATGAATTTTTGTTGTTATTTTTTGGTTACTGTTAAATAAAATATGAATTGTTTTTATTATTTATAATAAAAAAAACTACTTATTTCCAAAAATAAGATTTTTTCCTCAAAAATAAGACTTTTTTTTTTTTGGCGAAATTAAGATTTTTTGCTGAAAATTTCTGGCAATCCTGTACTTACATGAACTTAAGAACCCTTGTGCATATTTGTGCAGTATTTTATGTTTTTGCGAGTTCTTTAATTTAAAAACTACCAAAAATTACAGCCCTGTATTTGTTTATTTGATATTTTATTTTATTTAAAATTTGCAAACAGTAAAAACTGCTAATTGTTGAATAAATAATAAAAAGGTGATACGATATGAGTAATATCACCTATTTCTTGATTTTGCATATTAATTTTTTTATTTATTTTTTTTTTATGAAATCAAAAACAGATGATGCCGTACGGAAAGTGCGTTCAGTTTGGCACTTTGCTTACAGTCATGCCTAAATACCGACAGAAAGAGTTTTTTAACTGTCAAAATTTCTCATGCTTATACATTTTGTATGGAGCATACCGAAACAACACGGCGTCTACGCTTTGCTATTGGAAAATCCGATTTTGGCGTTTCACAGTGAAGTTAGTTGCAGAATAAAACAAAACAAAAAAAAAAAAAAGAGAAATAAAACAACAATTTCCAGCAGATACAATAAACACGGTCGTTTTATTTATTTATTTGATATTCCTGTTTTTTATCGTTTTGACATAACGTTGCCGCTTTTGTTTAGGGATTGAGTATAAGCGCTAATGCTCAGCGTAAAAATACGTTCCGCTTTCCGTCGGTATTTAGGTATGGCTGTTGAGCAAATGATATTTGACAAAAAGTATCATTAAGTACATTATGGTTTGTCACATATATACGTTTTACATGTATTGGCACAATTGCTTAAGATGGCTTAAGCTAGTTTATGCACATTATGGTTGGGTATGATTGGAGAACAACAAACGACGAATAAATAATATTCGCGCATAAATCGAACAAGACAATACACAATTTATTTACACAAACAAAAACAAAGATTGAATTCCCTACATTCAAGTAAAGTAATGTTGTTTACCAAATTGAATGTGATGGCGATGCTAATGAGGAGTGTGGAAAAATTGGTACAACGAAGAGAAATTTAGGCGTGAGAATAGACGAACATAAAGGTGATATAAAGAGAGGAAAACAATCAACTGCACTTGCACAACACTGCAGTGAAAACGGACACAAGCCAAACTTTGAAAAAGTAAAAATTTTAGATAAAGAGAAAAGGGAAAATAAGATATACACGTTGGAGAGCTTGAGAATACAACAAAAATCAACAAATGCAATCAATACAAAAGAAGACAAAGACAATATAAATGCAAACTACACCATTGCAATACTTTAGTATTAATAACAACTTCGATCAAGTAAAAAATACAAATTTTCTGTGATATAGTTTTAATTTACATACATTTATTTAAATATTTTAAGTTTTTGTGTTGTGTTATTCCCCTATACAAAATACTGTGATATAATTTATAAATGATGTAAAACTAGCGAAAAAGATTATTGTGAGTTATTTTGTTAAAAGGGAAAAAACTACTATGAAGAGAAATTAATAAAAAATGATAATTACAGCAAAAAACTTCGAACTACCAGAACTAACACTAGTTAAAGGATTGATGTTTGTCTGTTGGCTGACCGGCACCGCAGTGGTGCAGGTGGTAGAACGCAAAGAATTCTGATGAGAGAAAGTGGGATTTCTCGAAACATATGTAAATTCAACAACCCAGGTTCGATCCCCAGTCAAGAAAAATTATCAAAATTTTTAATAATAAAATTTTTCAAGTTGTAATTCCTAACTTCAGTAAAAAATAATTTAATGAAAATTAAATTTAATGAACTCGAGCCTAACTAAAATTATCAAGAAGTAAAAATTAACAGTTCGATTATGAAAATAATAATTATTCTATAATTATAGTTATTGTTGACCAAAAATTTTCATTTGTATTTTCACAATGTTACCAGATTTTAATAAAAACTCAATCCCTGCAGAAGTTGGAACGACACTAACGAAACCTCGGATTTTATTGGAAATAAAATAAATAATCTTTTATTTACATTAAATTAATGATCTTGAAAGCCTGCATATAGAAAACTTTATAAACTATTAATATTAACGAAAAAAGCTCGATCAACATTTACAATTGAAAAAAGTTAAGTTTTTTGGAAACTTTAATCTGTGTAAACAAATGTTAAATTTCTTTTCGATATGTCAACGCCTTCATCTAGAAACAGGTGTTCAAAAAAGACGCATCCGCAATTTTTGTAAAGAAAGAATTAGAAATTCGTGGCGTCGATAAATATTTAAATAAAAAAGATTTATCGGGACAAGAAATTTATAATGATATGATGAATGTGTTAGATAAAAGTGCTCTTTCATATGCAGCAGTACAAAATTGGGTTGTAGAATTTAAACGTGGTCGTACAAGCATTGAGGATGAACCGTGTAGTGGACGTCCAAAAATAGCAACAACAAAAGAAATTGCAGTCATAGTGCATGATCGACGAATAAAGGCGCGTGAGATAGGTAATATCATGGGCATCTCAAATGATTGCGTTCATTTAATTTTGCATGAAGAACTACAGATGAAAAAGCTTTTGTTAATAATCGACCAAAAACGCATAAACATGGAAACTTCTCAAGCTTGTTTGGATCGTTTTAAGAAAAATAAAATGGATTTTAAGCGTCGTTTCATAACTGTGGATAAGACATGGATCCACCACTGTTCTCCGGAGACAAAAGACCAATACAAGCAATGGAATGAAGCTGAAGGAAGTGCCCCAAAATAAGGCAAAACAATTTAATCGGCTGGTAAGGTTGTGGCAACGGTTTTATGGGACTTCAAATGTATTTTATTGATTGACCATCTGCAAAAGGATAAAACAATAAATTCAGAATACTATTGCAACAGTTAATTAATTAAATGCAAAAATTCGAAAAAACGTGCTGGCTTACAACACAAAAAAATAATTTTTCATCAAGACAACACACCAGCACACAAGACTGTTTTAGCAATGGCTTAAACCAAAGAATTAAATTACGAGTTGCTTGACCACCCACCTTATTTTCCTTATTTGGCTCCCAGTTACTTTTACGTGTTCCCAAAACTAAAAAAATTCCTAGCTGGTAAACGTTTTACCTCAAATGCAGATGCAATTACAATTGTACAGTTTTGAAGACCTTGAGGAAAACTATTTTAATCAACGGATAGAATTGTTAGATAAGCGTTAGACAAATGTATTGAAGTTTCAAGAGATTATATTGAAAAATAAAAATGTTTTTGAAAAGCGAGCT
Source organism: Bellardia bayeri (assembly GCA_950370525.1). Lineage (NCBI taxonomy): Eukaryota > Metazoa > Arthropoda > Insecta > Diptera > Calliphoridae > Bellardia > Bellardia bayeri. Next base: position 81,262,256 of record OX493265.1, on the reverse strand, counting down.
ATTCTGTTGCTCTACTAGGCTAAGAAGTTTCCGAACCGCCCTCTTATTAAACAAAACGGAGGTTTAACGTTTAGAGTTTGCTTATTTTTAAAATTTTTAATTTTTGGTCTAAATAATTAGCCTTTAAATACCTGAAATTTAAAATACGTTCCAATTGCAGAAATAAATTTTTGTTCTAGCATGTATTTCATCTGCAAATTACGAATTTCAGTTCTAATTCAGAAAAAAATACTCCTGGAAAGCTCCAGGACATAAACAAGGAAAACAGTCTGTAGACAGTCTTAGTAGCTAAACGGGAAAAAAAACCGGTTTTTTAAATACTTAACAGATGACCGGCTATAGACGGTCTTAGGCGTTAAAGGGTTAAAGAAAAAAAGTTGAATAAAACTCAATTTAAACAGTATTTGCATTTCAGTAATACGATATTTAAATATAACATATAAAGATTTTTCGACTTCAGAAAATCTAATTGTCGATTTAATTTTTTTAACCGGAATTTGTGAATGATGATTATAGAAGTAAATTTTAACTATTGTGTTTAATTGGCGAATTTCGAAAATTTGTATATTTTATAATATTTGATTTCAAGTTATTTCTTTGTGTTCAAGACTACAAAGTTGAACATTCGCACAAAAATTATTTAGAATATAAAATAGGAATAATTTATTTGGTAAAAAACAATAGAAATGTAAGCTATAAACCCCATACTATGATCATTTTAAACATATGTACTGTGTTATATTAGATTAAACAAGCAGCCAACTTAAGAATTGCAATTTGAACACGCAAGTTATCCATGAGTTCCGTTGTGATATCTGTAGAGAAAATATAAGAGAAAAAGAGAATTCCTAAAAAACCCCGTTTTACTTATGAAATCATTTAGCATATTTAGCGTTCGTCTTGGACAGATCTGCAAAATAGTGCAGGAACAATTCGTCCAGAATATCCAGTATGAGAAAGGACAATAATCAGGACCTGTACTTCATTGTAACAGCTTCAACATTATTCATTGTTATTTGAGATGGCTTATAGTCGCATCTTTTGCTTGATTCTAATTACTTCTACAGAAGTCATTGACATGGGAGATGGCGTTACCAAATGACAGCTAATACATAAGTCATTATAGGGGAGTCTTAACCTGTTAGCATGCATACCAATCTAGCAGTGAACTCGTGGAATGTTTTGCCGGTGTTGCAGTTCTGCGACAATAATATTTGAATCACGCAAAAAATTTTATCAGCCTAACTGGAACTATAAATTTGTAATGTAATTTTATCGGTATTCAGAAGAGTTCAACTAAAAAATATAACGAAATTAATTTGTATTTCCGCAGATACCGGAATTAATTATAAGAATGGACTGGTTTTCAGTAGAAATTCGTATATAAGCACCATATACTCTGTAAAACCACAGCCAGTTCACTTCAATACCATCGACATAAACTTTTACCGGACTAGTCCGCGCAATAAAAATTCTAATCACGTTATCAACATCCAATTTTGAATTATCAGTGAGGATCTCTAATACATTCTCCCTTTCCATTCGAGATCAACACATTAAAATTCCTGCCATGGAATGAGAAATGGAGTCAATAATCTAATTATGATTTTGTATCCAAAGTTTTTGCATCTCCAATGCCAGAAAATCAACTGGAAGCCAAATGTACATTGAAAAATGGGCTAAGATGATGCAGTACGAATTATCATCACCAGTGACGAGCTCCATAGAACAAGCCAAAATAATCCACAATATGTGGATTTCTCAAGACCCATCCACCGTTGCATCATATTAGTATGGGCTTCACGACCATTTAATGTCGGCAGAAACCTAAGTTACTCTAGTTTAAGATTCAAAAGACAGCTATAATATAAGCATTATTCGGATATGGGTAATTCTCCAGCTTAAAAATGTGTTAGATTGAATATGCAGATTTTGCACTTTCTCACTAAAATGCTTTTATACAGGGTACAGTGCAGTCGAGATAAAAATGGCTTATAAATTACTGAAACAAATTTTGATTACAATCATTTCAAAAAATTTAATGAAAACACTTTAAAAAAATGAGATATAGGGTGTCGATCATCTCTAGTTGTGTCAAACTCTGTAAAGCTCATATGTAGAGATCTAAAAATATAAATATTATGAAATTTGAAAAAACGTTGTTAACATATCGTGATATCGGGGACCAGTAACCAGTTGTCATGACTACAACTCACACAAAACTATAAATGCATTTTTTTAAGTTGTTTACTCTTACAAGAGTTTTACAAGATCAAACAGCATCAAATAAAATAAGACTAAATATTTGTTGTGTCTTTTCCTAAATAAACAATTTTTTTTAATAAATAAACGAGTTCAAAAATATTTTATTTTGTGTTTAAGTCTTTTTCAGCAAATATTTTCAAAATGTGACTATACCTTTAGGATGATATTGCTCAAATTGTGATCACCATATGTCTAGTTTTACCAATCCTAAACTATCAGATATCAAACTGTTATATATTTGTTGGTAACTTTGCATACATTTGGGAACGCTTGTTGTTTACTAAGCACTTGATTTATGTAATTTTAATACTAACCAACATTACATTAAGCATATAAATTAACATTCTAAAAATATTCCAAGATAATTTAAACTAAGCATTGCTGCACAAGCCCACACAGCTACTTAATGAATTCTTCTTTAAACATTCAAATTAGCTGCATTGCTATTCGAATACTAAAACTATTTATCTTGTTATTTCCCTTATTAATTCAATCAGTGACCTACTTAGTGGAGAAGAAAAAAAAACGTAAACAAGGCCTTTTCACATAAATATTTATTTATTAGAGGAAAATATTTCAGGGCCATTTTTAGTATTTATTATTAGTTGTTTTTTACATTTTTTACAATTTGATAAACTAAAGTCAAAGCTTGAGAAAAAGTTATCTGAAAATCAGTTTACAACTTCATTTAATTTATTACATTTTGAGCAAACTTAGCAAAAAACTTAGTACTTAAAATGTAATAGACATGTTGTTTGTCTTTTGTTACTTGGTTAGGATGTATAGTATATACTCTCAGTAGTAGGTTAACTAAAGTTATTATATAATATAAACATGCAAATTCTATTGCAAGAATAAATAACGTTGAACGGCATTTACTGAAGAATGTTTTAAGATTACTGGCTAATTGAAAGTTTAAAAATGTTAAAAGTCGCTATTAAAAATATGTTTCATTAAATTACTTGATATTCTTCACATTGAACCCTAAACCTTAATATATTTATTTATAATATAATTAAACTATTATATTTGGTATAAAGGTTTGAAGTACTTTTTTTCAACTTAATATTCTTAATTCATATTATAAATCCATTTTGCTTTGAATATTTTGTATTCCTTTAAAACATATTTTATTTTCTTATTTAACATTTTTATAAAAAGTTACTTTTAATATACAGTTAGGGACTTAAGTCTTCACACATAGCCAAAATTTCATATTTGTGTTAATTAATACGTCCACAGCCCATATATGGGTCCACTGCCCGTATGTGGAATGTTTACCCAAATAAATTTAAAGAGCTTTAAAATTGTGAACATCGTTTATTTGACTTGGACTTCACAGAACAGACCATAAAAAACAAAATATGTGCTGGGACATGGAGGAAATCTCGTTTTTTTGACGTGGACCTGATAGTGTGGATTGATAGAAAAAAAAACAAAAAATGTTGAAAGATATCATATTTATTGAAAAAAAACAGAACAATTATTACGGAATATTCTTAGGAACTCTTTGGAAACATTTCAAACAATAGGGCTTAGTACAAATATTGCACCCTGCACATCTACGTCTTCTTGGTTTTGCGTCTTTTCTATCCAGTTGTGTAGGAAAATGCTTGTTAGAGGCAGTCGGCGGATCATTATCTCTTTGGAAGTTACTTGTAGATGACCCACTGTGTGGCGTAATTGGTACCGGTAAATTGGCTGACTGTACGCCTAATAGATTTTTTAACAATATCAGTGTCTGTCTGTAAAATAGTCCATTTTGTCTGCTGGTTCAATTTATTATACTAAGAAACTGCGTTTGTTATGGCTACTCCAAAAATAACATCGAAGGCAATTTTTTTGTACCATGTCAGACTCTTGCGAATTGGCGAATAGCAGCTTGATAATTCGTCAGAGTAGTCGATACCTTTCTTTCGATCATTGTATTCCAATATCATATTCAGTTTCAGACGTTGGTTTTGGTCTCTGGACATCGTTTTTTCATTGGCGTGGCATGTAGATAACATCCCACCACTTTAGGAATGTGATATGATTTTTTTTTGAGCAGCGATTTGCTCGCCTCTCTTTAGTTTCTTATTTTTAACCAATAAAGGCAAGTCCTTACGGGATTTTCTCAAAGTTCCACAAAGATCGGTTTTACGTTGGAGCAAATAGTTAGCCAATGGTAGAATTGTGTACCAATTATCTGCATCAATCATTCTTCCCTGGTCCAAAAGTTCCTTAGATAGATTGACAACAATGCTTCCAGGCTTATCTAAGTTAGAGAATTGTCATCATCATCAGTTGTTGTCTTGTATATCATCATCCCATACTTGTGTCTTTCGTTGGGATTGTACTGGCGCATTGATAGACGCCCTTTGAAAGGGACCATCGATTCATCCACAACTATGCAGTTTTTCGGTGAAAAATGTTTTCTGCAATTTCTCGTTATCATATCTACAACTTATACAATCGATCATTGACAAAATGCCGGCGACACAATATTCCAATAAAACGATTATAGGACATTTGTATGTTTTGGATCAGCGGATTATAAAAAATCAGATCTTTTTTCCACTAATGTTCTAATTTGGAGAATTTGATTATACCAGTTAGCAAGTAAATGTCCAAAAACTTTTTCATATCTTGCTTGTTTTCTGGTTTCCAGCGACTCATATGACCTCCTAGATTATTAGTTATAAGTTGTTCAGCGTATATATTGGTAAAATTGGGTTTGGATCGCTAAATAAATTACGATGAGTGGTTGGATTTTCAGAAAAAAATTCGGGATCTGTTATACTATCGTCACTATCAAAAGAAGATACCTCACATTCTTTCAACTGACTTTCTGTAGCTGGTCTAGAGGTCTTTCTTGGAGATTTATCAACAACATTAATTGCAATGTTACTATCGTCGTCGTCATCGAAATTAGTTTCTGAAATTGGTTGTGGATCGTCCGGAAGAAAATCAGGATCTGCCATATTATCGTCACTATCATAATCCGATACACCATATTTTTCTCCATCCGATGAATTCTGGTACTCTTTGATTAGCAAATATATGAAAGTTTGGGTATGTATGCAGACTTAAGTTCCTAACTGTAATATTTACTTACATGCATACAACATGTTAAATTACATACAACATACTGGTAACTACGAGTATATTTACTAAGCAAGCAGCCAGAAATGCTGGGTGTCTGTCCCGAAATAGTTATTTTTTATAATAGATATATATTTATATTTTACATTTTTATATCTATTGCTGCTATAGATTACAAGAGGACATTTGTTTACATCTCTTATAATAACTTTATTTTTTTTTTAATAAACATATATTGCATTTAGAGAGTGTTTAAGTTATTTGGTGATAGATGATTTCTGTATGCCCTACATTTTTATTTCTTTGTTTAGGCTTTTTAATTTTTTAGCAAACCTTCCTTTGGTACGACTGTTTTTGTACAGCTGTTTTTGTATAACATGTTACTGTTAAACGCGTTCACGTATAAACCAATAACGCTGCAGATTATTGAATTTCAGTATCAAAATTCATGGTCGCATCCACTTTTTTTTATCGAAAAATTATGTTCAACGATCACCTCATTTCTGGTTTAATGGATACGTAAACAAGTCAAATTATAGCATTAGAAAACTGTCAATGCATCCTGAAAAATGCACTATGTGCTGTTGATTATGGGCTGGTGGCATCATTTGACCGTTCTTTTTAAAAGACTATGAAGGCAGCAACGTTATAGTTAATGGCGATTGTGATAATTACTATTTTTTCCAAAATGGAAGAGGTGATCAAAAAGATGATGCCACGTGCCACACAGCACACAAAATAATGGGCCAATTGAGAGTCGAGTTCGGTAAACAGTTTATTTTACGTTTGGGGCCGGTCAATTGGCTGTCTAGATCGTGAGATATTTAGACTATTTGTTATGTTAAGTTTCATATCTATTGGGACAAGCCCACAACGGTTGACACACGGAAAATTAATATTCACGAATTTATGGGTGAATGTCCCGAAATCGTTATTTTTTACACAGGTAGAAAATTTAAGCTCTGCATTACAAAAGGTTTTTTTCACTTTTGACTACATCCTTTTTTACACAGAGTCACATTTGATTTTACGCTAGATTACCAGGAAAGTATAATCTTTTACAGTTGATTGCTGAAAGGAATAATAAGAACGTCTTCTTTATTTTTAATACTGCGATGAAGAAAAACTTAAAAAAACAAATAACTTGTTAATTCTAAATGTAAAACTACTGATTTTATTCTCAAATATCAACTTGAGAACCATATTTTTTTTCTTTTTTTTCATTTATTTGTTTATTGTATCTTCATTAAATATAAACTAAGAATAAGCTTTTCAAATTTTATATCTAAAAAAAATTTTAATTATTATTCCAGACAGTCCCGGACGAAAATTGTTTTACCATTATATATTTTATTTATTTAGTTGACATTATTCCTTCTTGTCTTCGGCTCAGATCTGATGTAGCCCTTGTTCTTAGTCGAATATAGCCACTATTATATAATATGTTGCGGTATAATGGGTTTGGGTGGACTTCAAGCTTTTTTAAGTGTTTTTTCTGCATTGTTTTGGATCTCAATTTTTACCAAAGGCACGTTTAGGTCTTTATGAATATTTAAATTTTTTATATACCAGGCGGCAATTGTGATCATTCGCAATTTTTTTTTGGTGTTTTTGAATTCTATCTATTTGAAGCTGAGGCTGTTGTCCATAGCTGTATTCCATAACACCATATAGGTTTTATGATTGAGTTGTAAAGCAAGACTTTGCAATCTAAACTTATTTTAGAGTTTCTGCCAATGAGCCAATTAATTTGGTTCAATTTCAATTTCATTTGGATAAATTTTTCATCTAATAACAAACAATATGGAAACGTTTTGTATTTAAGATATCGTTGAATTTTCTGAACTAAAGGTTTTAACAATTAATTAACTATATTACAATATACATATTTATAAATCGAAGTAAACGTTTATTACTGCAATAGCGTACCGACTACAATTATTGGCACTACAAAATATTGCCCTAATTATTGGCAATAGCATTTATGAAACATCGTTAAAGTCCCGTTGTTTCTAAGTTCATTTTATCTCCCTCTATGATCTATTTCCATCATTTTTTCTTAACTGATGCAAAACATTAAAACGCTCAGTTGCTTGTAATCCTCCAAATAAGTAGGGTGTTTTGAAAGAAAGTTTTTGGGCTGTTTTTAGTGTGGATTTCAATAGCGAGCAGAAGTTTGGTAAGTACCATTATTTGTTTATTTATAGATTTTTTAATTAAGTCTTTTGATTCATTGACATACTAAAACATTAGATAATCTAGTTTTACTTTAATAAACACAGAATTTCGAAAGTATTGTAATAAAACATCAGTGCCAACAAAAGGTTCCAAAAAACTATAATTTATATTATTGGCAGGTGGTGCCAATAATTGAATTTGTAATTACTACAATAATTGGCACTGCCACTAATTGTACATTTTTTGAGTGACAATAACTGAATTTTGTGTATTTTCAGAATTCTTTAAATGCACAGAAAAAATAAAATTGATTTTCAATTAAAATATTCGTATATTTAATTAAACATTTAATTGAAAAAGATGAAGGCATTTGTAATATCAATTAAAATATTTTGTAAAAATTGAATTAAAAGTAGTTTTAATTAAAAAAAATATATTATTTAATTGAAAATTGTTTTTCAATTAATAATTTAATTGTTATGATTAAAAGTTTAATTAAAATTTGTCGGGCAATAATTTTTTCTGTGTGCCTAAAAACAATTTATATGAAGAAAGTTTTCTGCAGAAAGCTCTGTCCGAAATTCGGAATGGAAAAATTTCAAAAAAAGCTGCATTAAAAACGTATGGGATACCACGGTTCACGCTATAATTTGGTTTTGGCCGGAAAGGTTTTCCCATGCCGGTAAAGGCTTTCTCGATGTAAATACGCGGCAACACCAGAATTTTTAATGGAGATGAAACCAACTTCGTGTTATGTCCTAAGGCTAAAAGTGTACTAGCAACAAAGAGAGCTAAAAATATGTATATTTTTTATATAATATGAATTAATGCGTAAATAAATTTGTAAATTTGATTTCCTTATTTCTCTTGTTAAACAGAGAAAGAATTATTACAATCCTCTACCTAGCTAACTAGTTAAGTTTTTTATTATTTTTGAGTTACCATGGTGCCAATAATTCAACTTTTAGGGGTGTTAATAATTATGGTAATGTGCCAAGAATTATAGTTTTTAAAGGGTCAATAATTGTAGTCAAGTGCCAATGACTATATAATTTAATGTACCAATAGTTGTACTTGAGTGCCAATAACTATATTTTTTTAAAGATTATTTTTATTTTAATTACTAAAAATCGCACACAGTTTATATCATTATGTTAAAAACTGTATCTAATAGAAAACTTATCAAAAAATTAAACAAAAATAACACAAGATAGGCTCTCATAAAACCAGACGGTATATCCCATGAAACAAGTCGAAAATTCCTTATGGGTGCCAATAATTGTGGTCGGTACGCTACTCACAAAATATTATTTTAACTCATTATTTTCACCAAGGTGATATCTTTGGAGGCAATTGATTTCCACTGACGCTAATGAATACAATGGCGAACACAAATTAGTACGTATGTGTGCATTGTGCACTTTTTATTGTCTCCAAATAAAAACGATAACGAAAATTTAATTTATTTATTTTACGTTTAGTGCTAAACGAAATTTAAAATAAAAATTTCCGACTAATAAACAATTTGTAGCATAAAACACTTGCATAAACTTAATTTAGTATAAGTGTGTCTTCAAATATTTGCATAAAAATTTTAAAGTTTTCCTTATTCTCCAAAATATTCGAAAGAATATTCTTGAAAAGATTACTACCAGTTCTGGAAAAATTTAATATCATACCTGAACACCAATTTGGTTTCAGACTTAAGCATGGTACCCCTGAGCAATGCCATCGTATAATTGCTTATATAAGAGATGCACTGGAAACCAAAAAATATTGCTAAGGTGTATTTTTAGATGTTCAACAGGCATTTGATAAAGTTTGGCACACCGGGCTATTTTATAAATTAAAAAAAACTAATTCCAACTCATTTTTATCTACTGTTAAAATCGTATTTAACTAACAGAAACGTTTATATAAAAGTTCACGATGCGTCATCTAAAATTTATGACATCAATACTGGCGTATCACAAGGTCGCGTTTTAGGACCAGTTCTATTTACCATATTCACATCACATATTCCCAAACAATGCATCAAACTTAGCGCAAAGAGAACTCAACGTAATTGAAACTTGGTTAAACAAATGGAATATAAAAGTCAACTCAGAAAAATCCTTACATATAAATTTCTCCTTACGACGAGGAAATTGCAATAATGAATACATGAATGGCATTCAAATTCCATAAAGTGATTGCGTCAAATACTTAGGAATACACATAGATAGAAGGCTGGCATGAAAAACACATATTAAATATAAAAAACAACAACTAAGTATTAAAACAAAACGACTTTATTGGCTTTTGGGTTACAAATCACAACTATGTTTAGAAAACAAAATATTAATTTATAAATCAATTATAAAACCTGTTTGGACGTACGGAATACAACTATGGGGAACAGCCAGCAATTCCAACATTGAAATCTTGCAAATATAGCAGTCTAAAATGTTAAGGACTATTGTAACAGCTCCATGGTTTATAACCAATAAATCGATTCACGATGATCTTCATATCCCAACAGTTAAAGATGAAATCAGAAGATCCAGCGAGAACTATCTGGAAAGATTAAGTAATCATATTAACCCATTAGCTATTTCTCTACTTGATGACTCAGAAGAAGTAAGAAGACTTAAGAAATACCACATTCTGGATCTGCCTTTTCGATTCTAAATCATAAATTTCTATTACAATGTACATATGTAATAAATTTGTAAATATTTTTTAAACTGTCTAAATTATATATTATTCCAAGAATTATATTATGCCGTTGTTCTCAGTGGAGTTCACCACTAAATGATATATGATTGTTATACAATTTACTTATTATCCTTAAATGGATAGATTGTAAATAAAAGAATTATAAAAAAAAGGTTTGAATGTATTTGCTTTGTTTAAGACTTAAAAAAATAGTTTTCCATTAGTTTAAGTATATTGAAAAAAAAAAAATTCAAATTATAGATATAATATAAATCAAATTAATATACAAATTATAAGAAATAATGAAGAAAATGTCAAGAGCCATTGAGAAAAATAATGTAGCAATGATAAAAAGCAGATATTCTACGTAAGTAATTGCCAAACAACTTAAAGTCAGTCAATCAGTGGTCATAAGATATACGATTGTCCCCAAAACACAAATCAGAGTTCCCAAAATGTTATTAATGACGTATGTCTCATTAAAAAAATACAAATAAAAAGAGAAAAATGTGTAACACCAAAAGTTTCAATAGCAATAAGCCAACCTGTTAATCGATGGTAAAACTGGCATTTTAGATAGGTTAAAGTTAACCACATAGTACAGAAATTGGAGAGTATGTGACTGGAAATGTGTAGTCTGATCAGACAAATCAAAATGGCATAAAGGCCTCAACGACACTTTGACTTTTGTGACAAACCTTTTAGGTTTTGAAATAATTTTTTTTTTGTAGAAATTGGCAAATATCGTACTTGAAACTTGATAGCTCCCAACTTTTGATATTTTATTGTATTTAAACGCTTGTAACATTTCAAATTGTGTTGCTAAATGGATTGTTTTTCATAAGATTTCTATGGAGGAGATACTCGGGTAACTTATCGTACAAAAATGGAGATTTTTTTTTTGTCAATCACATAAGGGTTAAGGAAGCAATGAAGCACGTTAGAAGGAACGTCAGAAACTGCGAGCAACCGCCCTCAGTCCATTGTCGACCGTGAAGAGACAATTAAGCCATTACCGATTAACTCCAGCCGAGTTAGACGGGCTGTGGTATCGGATTCAATGCGAATAAGAAAGTATTCCTAAACAGTTAATTGAAAAATTGGTGGAGAGTGTATCAAAACGTTTAAAAATTGTTTTACGAAATAACACTTTTGGAAAATAATATTATGAATAGCTACTAATGTTAACTAAAGTTTTGTATGGTGCAAATATGAGTATGTACATGCGAGTTGTTTTAGTTTTGTTTATTTTTTCTTAAAACTTTTTTAGTTTTCGCTTTTAGTTTTGATTTGTAAATTATTATTGTAAAATATTTAACATAAAATAAATGACAAAATATGTACATATTCTAATTTTCTTTAGTTTTATATTTATGCAATAACAGTACACAAATTACAAACATCTACACATTTGTGGTCCCCATTGTATGTCATTACATTTATATCATAAAAAGTAGTAATAAGTAATAACTTAAATAATGCAATTTTCAATAAGAACCTTATATTCCAACAGGGGTATATTGGTATATATAAAATTAAAGTTCTGGCATTTCAGTAGTTTTGGCAAAGGATAAAATAAATTCAATTTCGCGCAAAAACTTTGAAAGCAAAATTTCTTAAAATTTTTGATATATTCTTTTAGTACTAACGTTCCTCTGAAACATCGAATATTGTTGAAAAAATAGCATAATTTGGGCTTCTGAAATCTAAGAACAATTGTTGGGAAGCCTTTAATGGACATGCAACTTTATGGCGCTATGTGGCGTGATTGTGCCATCTTAGTTTTTTGTCGGAAATTATTCACCCCTATCGTGAATGAAAATTCCATGAAATTTGTTCGCTTTTATTTTTTTAACATAGGAAAAATGTGAAAAGGGAACAAATTTCATGTGGAATTTTTATTCACGATTGGAGTGATTGTTTTTAAAGTACTCCAAATAATGATTTTTTGGTCGAATAATAGGTTCGAAGAATAGTGTTCGGTTTCTGCCTGAAAATTAGATTTCGGTCGAACCAAACTAATTACACATTAAAAATTATACATTCATTCTATGTAAAACTACAGGGTATAAGCCACTGTATAAATATGTTGCTGTTCAAAGTATGTTAAAACATACTTTTTACTCAACTAGAGAAATATGTTGTGTCGAAAATGTGTTTTTAATACTTCAACTAAAAAATTTCTATACAAAATATTTCTTATATTTTTAACTTAGTTCTTTTTTAACATTGTTCTTTGATACACACATACATACATACTTTTTCTTGTATGTAAAATTATGCAAATGTTCATTATGCTCCAAAGTTTTCTGCAAAACAAATATGTGCTACAAATAGTATGAAAAAGTAAAATATTTGGTCGTAAAATATGTTACTTTAAAGTTCTTTGCATATTATTTAGTAAGAGAAGAAAAAGTGAAAGAAAAACATTGTAAGAAATTAAAACAGAAAATAAAATATTAATATTTAAGCAAGCTTTTGTTTATGCCGACAACAAGAAATGTTGCAGTAAATATTTATTCAAGCGAAAACATGAACAAAAAGAGACAATTAAAATACTACCTAGTAGTTATTGAAAATTTAAAAGTTTTTATCGTTTTTATTTTTATTTTCTTTCGTGTAATTAATTAAGTTACAACTGCTGCGTTGCATTGTGGGAAGACTCATTGCATTAGAGATGTTGAAAATATTGTTACGTTTTTAACTTTAAAAAACGGTGGTTTATTTTCTTCAAATAAACTGGAATTCTTTTAATTGTAAAATAAAAGCAACAGGTAGTTTAAAGAAAAGATAACGAGTCTTTATTTATTCAAATGTAGACAAAAATAATTATAAATGAACATTCTGTCTTTTACTACACTTCTACGGTTTAAGTAACACACTTAAATTAGAGTTTGAGAACACTTTGATGCTTACTCAACTTTTACAATAAACTAAGTAACATGAGAGGCTTGAGAATGGTTCGGAGCTAAGATACTAGAATTTTCGAATCTAGAATGTTCAGCCAAAGCTTCTAAAACTTATTGTTACCTTAGTGCTCAACTACGAGGGCGGTAAGGAAACTTCTTAGCCTAGAATAGAAAGCGCGGTATAAACAAAAACAAATTAGGTGTTTAAAAAAACTCCATCTGTGCTATGAACACATGTTAAATTTTCTTTCGATCTGGCAACTCCTTCATATAGAAACAGGTGTTCAAAAAGGCGCATGCGCGATTTTTTTACAATGGAACAATTAGAAATTCGTGTTGTCATTAAATTTTTAAATAAAAAAGGTTTATCGGGACAAGAAATATATACGGATATGATAAATGTGTTAGGTGAAATTGCTCCTTCATATGCAACAGTAAAAAATTGGGTTGCTGAATTTAAACATAGTCGTACAAGCATTGAGGATGAACCATGTAGTGGACGTCCAAAAACAGCAACAACAACAGAAATTATAGCCAAAGTGCATGATATGGTATTAAATGATCGCCGAATAAAAGTGCGTGAAATAGGTAATATAATGGGTATCTCAAAAGATCGAGTACATAAGAATGAAAATTTATCAAGCTTGTTTGGATTGTTTTAAGAAAAATAAATGAAGACGCAATTACAGTTGCATACCACCATTTTAAAGGGCTTGAAGAAAACCATTTTAATCAAGGGATAGAAGTGCTAGACTAAGAAGAGTTGGACTAAGTGTATTAAAGTTTCAGGAGATTATATTGTAAAATAAAAATGTTTTTGAAAAACTAACTATTCTCTTTCTGTGCTAGATTAAGCATTAACAAAATATTTTTCCACGAATATTGTACATATATATATGCATATGTATAGTTTAATTAAACTATCACTTCTGTTTTGTTTAAAAGGGATTTAATATTAAATGCTGCTTACAGACATTTTGTTCAATTGAAACCTTTTACAAAAGTGATAGATTAAATAAAATATTTTTGGTTATATATTTTTTAAAACAAAATAAATTTATTGATTTATTTTCCGAATGAATATATTCCACAGAGATTTTAAATTTTACAGAGACTTTAGCTTATTTGGAGATATATGATTTTTGTATACCCTGCTGTTTTATTTCTTTGTTTAAAGTTTATATAAGGTGAATTCTTGGTGCTACTGCTTTTGGGAGCTCAGCTGTTTTCGTGTAAAATAGTACTGTTAAACATGTTTAGTTTAGTCTATAATTTAATTTTGGTCCACTTACAAACTAACAGCCTTAAAATTCATACTGGCTATTCATACTAAATATGCTTTAGCAGTTCTGAAAAAAAGTGAATTTTTGGTGTAGATTATGGCCTGGTGGCATCATTGGACCATATTTCTTCAAATACAACAAATTCAGCAACGTTACTGTGAATGGCAAGCACTACCGCGATGATTATAATTTTTTTTTTTTCAAAAACAGTTTATTTTACCTTTGGGACTGGTAAATTAGCCGCTAGGTTGTGTGATTTTTTAAATGTTTAAAATTTATTATATCACAAAATTTAGTATCAACAACGACAATTTTATATATCAGTTCATGAGACCAATAACCATTCTTACAAAGCTTTCAATATATTTGAAAAATGACGATCACTATATGGTATTAAGTTATTCCATAGACGAATTACACGTACAACGAAGAATTTTTGCATAATAGTCTTATTAAACCTGGGACAAATAGTTCGCGAAGAATTCGAAAAATTGAATCTAGCAACTAGATATGACGGATTATTAAGGCTAAATACCTTATAGAAAACAGAAAGCAACCTTACATTAATAAATAAAACAATAAAATCCTCAAAAGTGCAATCCATGAAGCCTTTAGACAATTTTTTGCGGAGCTCTGCAAAGGCTTATACCTATGGGCACAAGTTTGCAATGGTTGACGCACTGGTAGCTGATATTGAAGAAGTTATTATTGAGATACCGACTAATATGTTGGAGAGATTATGAAGCTTTTGAGGCGTAGCCGAGATCAACAGTTAGATGAAGTCATCTTTAACCTTTATGTGCTCGGAAGTCTACATTTGTAGTTATTTTGATTGGATTAGCGAATAAAAATTAAAAACGTTAGTAATACAAATTACGGTTTTTAGTAGCTTCTTGTTTTAAGCAGATTTAAACATTAGTGATATAAAAATAATTATTTCGTAGGTGCTAAAGAGACGTTTTTTAAAATGAACATCTCGTGGCCGGTAGTCTACATTTGTAGTCAATATGAGGTCTGTATGTAAAGAAGCTTTATTTGTTTCAATTCTTGGTACAGTTCGTCAAAATAAAACCTTTGTACCCAACGAAATGAAAGCTGACCGTAAACGTGCAGAATATTCATCAGTTTCTGGTGTTTTGGACTCAAAGTTTGCACTATCATCTTATGTGCCAAAAAAAGGATAGACAGTTGTTATATTATCAAGTACAACCTTGAAAAATGATATTGTGGCAGAGAAAAAAAATAAGCCGCAGTATATACTTGACTATAACGTCAGCAAAGGAGGCGTCGATGCAATGGACAAAATGCTGTCAGCATATTCCACAAAACGCAAAACATTGCGATGGCCATTGGCAATGTTTTTCAACTTGGTAGATATATGTGCCTTAGCTACTTATATTATCTATATAAAAAATAATAGGCATCTTCAGCAAACAGACAAACGCAGAAAGTTCTTGAGAAGTTTGGCAAAACAGATGTTTATAGAACGGTCAAAAATTCCAAGGGTAATAGGCTACAATCCAACACGCCTCGTTATCGAAATGGCGCTAGGGCACTTCCCAAATTCAACTTCTTCCGCTTCAGCTACTAATCAATTTCCCGATATATCTGAGGATAAGCTACCAAAACAGGATGTACGATGTCAGGCATATGAAATTGGAAATCGCAAAAATACACGAAAGATGTGTAGATGGTGTAAGAAACCGGTGTGCAATGAACATTCCACAACTTACGTATTTTGGAAAATGCTGCTCTATAAATAAAACTTAAATGTATAAAATTGTTTTGTTCAAGTTATCCTATAAATAAAATAAAATAGATACAACAATTTTTTTCTTTTTTATAAGGATAATGCAGTGCAAAAATAATGTTACTATAAATGTAGTCTTCCGACCGCCCACGTAAGTTTTCGATCCCGAGCACATAAAGGTTAAATATTAAATTATATAGATAGTTCTATCAAGTCAAATAAAGATTTTTTGTATTCCTTTTAAATCAATTCCGAAAGCTCCTAAAAAGAGCTGGTTGTCTTACACTAAGCGACACATTTTATAGTAAGAAACTTCATTATTGATAAAGATTTGCAACGCAATTGTCAGACTTGCGTAGTTCCGCGCTCTGTAACATATCATTAATCCTTCTTTGCATGATTTTTTTATTGGTGATATAATGCATGTTCCAAATTAAAGGAAAAATTGTTTAAAAAATCTATAGTATAAATTCAGCAAAAAAACAATATTATGCAAATTTCCATCATCCTGTAATGTTAGATCATTAGCTTAATACTAAATAGAAATAAAAGAAGGTATTTCACGTTATGATGAAAATGTTCACCTTCTTGTAAAGAAGGGCTAGTCTGCTCTAGAAGCAGCTGTTCATATTTCACGCAATTTGAATTTATATTACAAATAAATAGTCACAACTAAATGCCATACTTCAATCAGAAATAGTGGTTATAAATATTATTTATTAATATTTTATATGCTGATGGAATTATCTCACGAAATAATAGTTGAGCTTTATATTTACTATAAATATAAAGCAGTTATGTACTCGTCTACAGGATACACAAAAAATTATATTTGTATGTATATAAGATCATATATACTTTATCTGTATTGCCCACTATTGAATTGGATATCAAATTTTTTACTCATGCAATTTAACAGTTTTATTGGAATCATATTTAAAATGTATATGGTTTTTGTGTATGGTCCATACAGCTAAATTTATAGCATTAAAAAAATATTTTAAAAACTCTAAATTTGTATAAAAAATCATTCATGTAAAACGCTAATGAATTGTGTGCATATATAAATACATACATACATAAATGAAAGTGCAAAACAATATTAATTGTCAACATTTATTTTTTGTCAGTATAAATAATATTATTTACTCTTTTGCTTAAATAAACCATATTGATGTTTAAGGTTTTATTTGGATTTTGTATAAACAGAAATACATTTTTTATAATGAATATGAAGCTAAAATACCATATATTGATTTTATCAAAACAATTCTTGTGAAATTCATGCGGCATACAGAAAATGTTCTATACCTTAATTAATATGCTAACTTTCTGCATGGGTATGCTGATAGGTAATTGCAGTTCTGACGATGAGGTATCGAATTCTAGTATGTAATTCTAGCTTAATTCACCCATCCTGAATATGTGGGAATTCGTTTTATACGATAAGATTCTTATATTCTCAATGGACTTTGTTTGGAACAGAGAACAGAGTATAGAAATAGTTGATGTATCAGCGAGATACTTCCTTTGAAATTAAAGCCTATTTCCTGTTTGAGATACTGTTCATTCATTTTGGGTTGCAATTCGTGAATGTGTTGGACATTTTAGAAAAAAGTTAAATTATATTCGGTAATAAAAATAGACCGTAGCAGTAGACAGTTGACGGTCACATTCATTCAAGATGCTATTGTTGAAATAGCACATTATTTTCTTCCTTCCCACATTTACTATGCGACGAACGTACACGTAAAAATAAGCAAATACTTTTTTCAACCATATTATGCCTTTTTATATTATTTTAATTACGATTGTTTTAAAAAAGTTACTTATTGTACATATTCCAAGAGCTACCATACAAAATAAATTTAATTCTTTTTAATCATATTTACCCCATAAAGCTGATGATTCTGAGAATGTTATGATAATAGCTTTTCCTTTGAACTGTATGATATTTTCCTACTTGAAATTCTCAATGTCTTAATTTAGGGAAATTATAGACCTATAAACAATATGCCAACACATTTTTGCAAATTTCAGCAGATTTGTTTTCAATAACCTCTTTTTTACCTAAGCACGTTTATTATTTTTATTATCATTTTCTAATGACATAAATAAAATAGCACATGCATACAAATTCATATTTATAAAACGTGAATGTAACACTCTGAAGAAACATAATCATAAAAATGTCTTAACATTTTAAATAAAATCAAATAAGCGTGTAATTTAAATACACATCATCTTGATACAAAAGTGACTGAGAAAATAAAAAAAAACGAAAAGACACCAACTGAAAATGAAGATGAAAACCTCAACCATACCGTGTTCATATGCGTACACAAACATGACACTTATGTTGTCAATAAAATGCTTAAAGCAAATTTTTACTTAATTTTTTGTATGTCTCTTATTTTAAAAGACAGCAAAAAACTGTTGTTGCTTTCTTTGTACCTTGAGATAAGAAATGTTTTTTCTCTCATATAATATTGCAGTTAAAAATAATGTATCGGGTGTGATTGGTCACAACGAATATGAAAGACATTAAACTTTTAATACAGAAATTAGTTTTAAAAGTTTAAAAAAATACTACGCAACTAATTAAACCATATGTATGTAAATAGTAACAAACTAATTTGTTTAAGAAATCTAACAGCTGATGGGGACTTCTAAGTTCACTTAAATTTAGTCAGATATGGAAGGCAGAAAATCAGATAATTTTTAGAGACTAAATATCCTATTTGATTAGCAAAGCTATCGATAACTAAAAAAATGTTTTCCAAAACACATCAAATTGATAGCTCTCTTATTTACAAAATCCAAACATCTCTACCATTAACAGCAGGGAAATTAATTTCACTGGGTCACAACAGATATATGAACCTTAATATACCAACTATTATACGTAAGGAAGATGATACGAAAAGGCAACAAACACCTTAAAAGAGCTTAAATTTTTTATACTACTGTCTGCGTTATTTTTTTTCTATTCACTAAATTGTTTTGATATTTGTCTTATGCACTGAATTCTATCAATATTTTACTTTAAAGCTTTAGTACATACCTACAGTGAAAGGCTAAACAGATATGTTTTTAATTCAATGAAATTTTGTGTTTACATTTGGATATAATAAACTTAACCTAAAAAGTCAACTTAGGAATTGTGCATTTCCTGTTTTAACAATATTTTAGGATATACTCCATTTTTATACCCTTCAACATCATGAGAAGGGTATATATAAGTTTTTCATTCCGTTTGTAATTTCCACAATATAATTTTCCGACTCTATAAAGTATATATATTCTGAATCCTTATAGATAGCGGAGTCTATTAAGCCATGTACTACTGTCTGTCTTGCTGTTGAAATCAGTTGTCTGAAGTCCTCAGATATCTTCGGGATCCAAATCTTCAATAATTGTCTCAGACATGCTTCCGAGAAGTCTGCTATTTAAAATCAGCAAATTACAAATTATTAATACACACAAAGTGTATTAATATTGTTACAAATAATTTCATAAACAGATGGCGCTGATCCAACAAAGTGTTTAAGTGTGTTCTTAAACCGTAATATAAGTGTGTAAAAAGTTATCTTAAAACGTAATATAAGTGTGTAAAAAGACAGTGTGTTCATTTTTAATTGTGTTTGGGTACATTTAAATAAATAAAGACTCGTTATATTTTCTTCAAGCTACTTGACGCTTTTATTTTGCAATTAAAAAGAATTCGGTTTATTTAAAGGAAATAAACCACCGATTTTAAAAGGTAAAAACGTAACAATATAATATATATATAGCACTCTTACTTGTTTAATATACATACATATGTAACGGGTGGTTAAATTTCAAGGGCCGATGTTGATTTTGAATAAAACACAAACTATTTAGGAAATTATTCTAATTTTATTTTATTATGATATATTGGTATTACTCAATTATATATAGAAAATAGCGGCCAAATGGGCGCCGCGACCACGGCGGCACACCTCCATCCGATGGTCCAAATTTTCGATTACCCTGAGGCATAATAGAGGTTCTATGCCGTTAATGTGCCGAATTATCTCATCCTTTAGCTTATCGACGTACACCTTTTCTTTCAAATAACCCCAAAGAAAAAAGTCCAACGGTGTCAAACCACATGATCTTGGCGGCCAATTGACATCGTCATTTCGTGAGATAACACGGCCATTAAATTTGTTACGCAAAAGAGCCATTGTTTCGTTAGCTGTGTGACAAGCGGCACCGTCCTGCTGAAACCACATATCGTCCACATCCATATCTTCCAATTCGGGCCATAAAAAGTTCGTTGTCATCCCACGATAACGAACACCATTCACAGTAACTGCCTGACCGGCCTCATTTTGGAAAAAATACGGCCCGATGATGCCGCCAGCCCATAAACCGCACCAAACAGTCACTCTTTGTGGGTGCATTAGTTTTTCGACAATCACTCTTGGATTCTCATTCGCCCAAATGCGGCAATTCTGTTTATTGACGAATCCACTGAGGTGAAAATGTGCCTCATCACTGAAGATGATTTTCTTCGAAAATTGATCATCCACTGTTGCCATTTCTTGCCACCATTCACAACGTTTGGAATGGTCAAGAGGCTTTAGTTCTTGAGCCAATTGCACCTCGTAAGCGTGTAAATGCAAGTCTTTATGCATAATGTTCATCAACGACGAGCGTGAGAGGTGCAATTGTTGGGCACGACGACGAGTTGAGGTGGACGGCTCTTCAGCCACACTATCGCGAACAGCAGCAATATTTTCTGCAGTACGAGCTGTACGAGCATGCACTGGTGTTCTCACATCTTCTACAGACCCGGTTTGCTCGAATTTTTCCACGATTTTTGCGATTGTACGCACATTTGGACGATCAAATTGACCAAAAAAATCACGAAGTGCACGATATGCATTTTGATTTGAACGCCCATTTTCATAATAAGTCTGGATAACTTTAACACGTTATTGGATTGTGTATCTCTCCATGGTTCAAATTGAGTAAGTCTGAAATAGAGAAATGTTAAATAAAATTCGGAAAAAAGCTTGGCGTTTAGGTGTGGTTCACATTCAACATCGGCCCTTACAATTTAACCACCCTTTATATATAAATCTTCATGAGAATACTTGTTATTATATTAAGCATACGCCTGCAGACCTATGCGAAAAATTTTAATTTGAATATTTTTGAAATGCAATTATTTGGAACTTTTTTTTAATTCAAGCTCCATCATAATTGTTTTAGTATTTATGTAACATATAAATCAATTCAATACTTTTCAAATATACAGCCATGTCACAGAATTTAATTCCACTCGGAAGTGAAATTATATCCGTATTTTGCTTCTATAGAAAAAGCAAAACGAAAAACTTTTTCGTAATAAAACCACTTTTGATTTGCTATGTGCAACTGTAATTTTAAGCATTTCTAGCTTTCACTACAAAAAAATTCTTCGTATTACTTTTTCTATAGAAGCAGAATACGGAATTAAATCTTCTTCCGAACGGAATTAAATTAAGTAATAAAGGATGTTTGTTTAGCCACTTTCTTTCTAGCAAGACAGTTTTTGGCACATCGGTTGTTTTACTGTTAAAGATGTTCAGCTTGACCATGATTTGACTTACAAACGAACAATGTTTGCAGATTATTTTATTTTATTACCAAAATTCAATGCTCGGTTAAGAAAGTGTATAGTGCAAATTTTTATTAAAAATTGTATTCAGGTGGGAAGAGGAGGCAAAAGTATTGCAAAAACTACCAATGCATCCCGAAAAACTTCAATGTTTGGTGTTTATTATGTGCCGAGGAGAGTTCGGTGAACAATTTGTTTCTCGTTTGGTGGCAGTCAATTGGCTGATTAGATCGTGCGGTTTAAGGACTTAAGACTATTTTGTGTGGGGCTATGCAAGGGTTGAAGAACTGGAAGCTAAAGTTATAGAAGTTTTTCTTGAAAACCCGACCGATATATTGGAGAAGAATGCCAAAATTGGACCATTTACGGCGTAGTCTCGGCCAATATTAAATTATATACATATGTAGCTTGTTCTATCGACTGAAATAAAGATGTCATACATTTCTCTAAATGTTATGTTTGTTTTAAAAACAAATTCGAAAGGTCTTAAAATCGCATTTTATTTAAGAAAAGCTTCATTTAGCAGCTTTTGCCTACCAATTGCTTACCGAAGCTTATGGTGAATATGTTTCAGTGGTTTTCACATGCGTGATATAGTTTGTGTGATTCAGAAGTGGTGATATTGGAAACGAAGACACAAATGGTTTACAAATCTTTTGCAGATCATCAGGATTTATCCAAAAGCAGGTAAATTGAAGGCGAGAGACATTGATCAAGAGATCGTATGTGAAGTCCGGCTAATCAATCGAATCGGCAGCAAAGCCAAATATCAACGACGAAAAGCCAAGGCAGTGCTCTGTATTTGCTGGACCATACAGTTACACCTGTTATGAGCTGCCGGAATCTAGCCAGACCTTCACATGGTACCTGTACCGAATGCAGCTGATTCGTTTGAGACGAGCAATAGCCAATAACAATGTGCCTGAAGTGCAAACAATGTAAGAGCACCTCAAAAATTGGTAGACAAAATTAATACTAAACGTTCACAATTTAAGAAAAATGTCTATGATACCTCCACTTTTGTTACTTACTTTTATTAAATCCACTAAAATATGTGCATGTGGTTTTTGCTTAAACTGACAGTTAAACATTTTTTAAGAATAATCACAGAGAGTTCGAAAGTCAAGGTACTTTTCCTTTACTATTATTTTTATTCTCTTATTTTTTATCTTTTTGTTCTTACTCTTTATATGCCTCTCACTTCCCTTGAAACCATTTTGCTATCTTGAAGATTTATTGAATTTCTAAACGTGCATCGAATTAGAATGTATGGTTATTCAAATGAGTATAATTTGTTATTTGAGGGTTGAATGTAACAAAGAATCAAAAAGTAGAACGTTCTGCAGCGGAGTCTCAACAAAAATTAAATAAAAACACATACTAAGATTGGCAACCACCCCTTGTAAAATACAGGTGGTAATGTGAAAATTATGCAATCACACCGAGAAAAGTTTTTTTTCTTTAATTTTGTATTGTTCTTAAGGGGTTCTCTTGAATTATCAAACTTTTATAAGTGTAATTACTTAATGCTATTTTGATATTATTTGGAATGAATGAATGTGCGTATTTATATATGAATATTTATTTTTAAGCTTATACGTCATGTTAAAGATTAATAAAGGACAAATTCAAATGTTTGAGTTTTTAAATGTTTTTTGTGAAAAATTGTGCGATTTGTACCTGCATTTTTATGCGGTTTTTCTAAAAATTTATTTCCAAAATAATTGCTGTATTTATTTAACCTTTCAGGACTGTAACCATCTGGAGAATTTCAACTTATCATTTTGTTATGAAATAAGCTAAAGCAAAACCATTCAAAAATATAAAAAAATTTTTTTTCGTATACGAGTTTTTTTATGGGACACATGTGACCCTGTGGTCCTTAAGGGAGCCAAAATGTCTTTTTTATTATACATAGGTTCTCCAATAAAAATTACATTTTTAATGTTATAATACGCTTTTAATAAAAATGTATGTTTAATTTTGCGTTTAATTATGGTTAATTATGATGTTCTGCGAAACATTTACTGATAGTAGTAAAACATAGATGCCCATTGCATTCATTACAATAATTATTAGTTCGATTTTCTACATTAATTTTTGCGCATTGAACACATCTCTTTCTTACGTTGGCTTTGAGCATAGAAGCTGGTCACTTGCTGACAGTGTTTTTTGATGACTCGAATATTGGAAATTCTCTCTGATGCGAAGAATTGTCAGCGAATAAATTTCTGGCCACCAATCGCCTAAACTCTTCAACAAGATACTTTGACTTACATTTGGTGTAAATAAGTTAGGAATTGTTTACGTTTATTATCAAGAAAGTCAAAAAATAACCGGAGGTAATATTTTATTTTCGATTTGCGGTCTAATTCATAAAAGGACTTGCTG
This sequence comes from Bellardia bayeri, assembly GCA_950370525.1. NCBI lineage: Eukaryota > Metazoa > Arthropoda > Insecta > Diptera > Calliphoridae > Bellardia > Bellardia bayeri. The sequence goes on along the minus strand of OX493265.1, from coordinate 81,238,067 downwards.
ATCAATTAAATCTACTCTTTCGACCATTTTACGTTGATTTTCTCAGCAATACCAGCAATGCGACGTCTGACGGTGTCTGTGTCTACTGGCGAAAGAAAATTTGTGAGAAGAGTCACAGCTCTATTCTCCATCCACTTCACAATGGATATGCCCTCAAAACTTGATGTGTAAATGTCCTTCTTATCGTACATTTTTTGGAATAATTTTGGGTTGCTTCTTACTGTTCCACAGGACTTTATTTGACGTTTTTTTTAACTCATATTGTAACAAAGGCGAGTTGAAGACGCTATCAATGTAGACCTCGGAGCCCAAAACTGTGTGTTTTTCTGTCAACTGAACAACGACTGATTTCCCAAGTCCATATTCAGTTCCATACTCTTTTGTTCCAGTGTAGAGATCAAATCAAAATATATCCAGAAGCAGAGTCCCATCTACACCACATCTTAAATCCTATTTTTTTTTCTTGATATACATACATACTGTTTCATAGCATTATGACATTTGAATTTGATCATTTGTTCATCGACAGCCTTTTTGTATGTTTTGTTTATTGCATTGTGAAATGCTCTGTTGAAATGACTTATGACAGGTTTGGTCTTAAAAGCCAGATCATTTATGTTTCCTTTTTCATCGTTATTGCTGAAGTGCAAATTTGACGGATATCTTCAAATCTTTTTCTGGACATTAACTACTTTATTTATGAAGGGTATACCCATATCAGGTTCTGTTGACCAATAATCACCAATGGATGGTAAAACATGATATGTCATGAATTTCACTGAATTTCAATTTGTAGAACATTGTTAAATTTAACAAAATTTTTTAATTTAAAAGAAAGAGAAAATTTCGTCTATGATTTAAATATCCCGTTTACGGTATGTGCAAAAATTTTTGATTATAACTTGTAATGGTCGTGGCGGGTGTTAGTTGTTATACCTTGCACCAGAAGAGAAAAACAAAGAATAAGTAGCGATCTAACTCCAACTAATACCTGTAGATATATTATCTGCTTTAAGCAGATACTAAGTAAAGAGAAAAAAATGGAATCTTCTTCTATATCAAAACTCTAATATGTTCTACTTAAACCCTGAATTCCACCTTCAATATTATTGAGTGACAGTGAGTCGGTGGGACCCGTCTTAGCCGCTAGCTTCAGTGGTATGGGGAGGTTCTTGACTCCTGTCAACCAAAACACCATTACCTTTTATTATTAAAGAGTCCCGGATTAAAAGTGATGCTTACAAATATGTATATATGGACAAATTATTAACTATTTATTCCCCAAAAAAAAACTATGTAAAACGAACTATGGATTATAGAAATTTAATGCTCTGGTTTTTGTATCGAAAGTAACTAGGGTAAAGATGTAATTACCCCGTGTTCAAAACCCTCCCTAGCCATTGTTCTTCTAAACACGCAACTTTATTTGGAGAAGAACCCGAATGAATAATTAAATTTTCTTCAACCCCAAAGGATAAGTCGTAAAACTTTTATTCCAACATTATTTTTTTTTTGTTTATTTTCAGATCAAATTTAAATTGTTAAACATTTTAAGAAATTTATAAGAATTATCAGAACAAAATAAAAAAATTGTTACCACTTACTAAACTATAAAGAACTTTACACGATTTGAAAAAAAATTTAATAAAACAAAAAAATCTATAAAATTTCTAGGCAAAATTCATGACAATTTTAAAATCATTTATTTTTAACTTTTACATTAGTTATTATCTAAATTTATGCGTATAAGGTAATAATTTTAACTAGTTGTAGATATAATCCTATATAAAATTTATGAATTTATTAACTATTAACCAATCTCACTTATAGCCAGTTAGTATAATCTATCGTAGTTGCCCTCAGAAACCTTTAATTTCAACGGGTAGATACAATTTTATTTTTCTGTAGCAAGCCGATTATAAAATTTAAATTTCAATATTGTTACGCGATATAAATTGTTTAATATATTTCTAAATTTTGTCTTTTACAATAATGATTCTGGGTGTAAAAATTTTGTTTTTGTTTTTAATTTGTTTTTAATTTGTTTTTAAAAAAAATTTGGTAAATAAGAAAATCATATAAATACAAAAACTAATTGATCAAAACTGTTTTTCTATGGTTTCCATAAATTAAATTTTCCTTTAGTATTTCTTAAATTTTTGCATTTCTGACAAAATATAAATTATTTCTGCACAAAATATGTTATTTTTTGACAATTGCCAAAAGTTTTAACATTTTTAATATTGGAAACAAAAAAACAGTATTGAAAAAAAACTAAACATGAATACATATGCTTTGTTAGTCAAATTATCTGTAATTTAAGGCAATTTACAATTAATAGGGGACTAGAATGCTTAAAATGTTGCCATTACTGTATTGAATTTTAAACAGATTATTCTAACAGAGCTTATGTATAAAACAAACGTAACATGTACTTACTTGCAGAGATGTTGAAAAGCTTTCCAAATCGCCGCTGTAAAGTCGTTCTCTGAGAGGAGATGATGTATGATCACTGTTGTAACGTCCGTCTGAGATATTATTTCTCTTTTTTATCGTTGTTCTTTTCGCTGTGTTTTATTTTGGATTTTGTTTTAATATTTCGATTTTTTTTTGTTTTTGTTTTTGCTATGTACTTTTTTCTTATTTAACACAAATATTTCTTTTTTTTTTTTATCTTTGATTCACAGTGGCACGAGTAACGAAAATTAAGTTAAGAAAATGTGATAATAATATATATAAAAAAATTTTTTTTTTTAATTAATTTTTAAATACAATTTTCATCTAATTCTACTTTTACTTCTTGTTTAGTTGTAACATTTTAAATTTTTAAAGCCATCTGTGATAGGTTTTTACACACACTCAATCATTATTGTAAATTATTATTTTTCATCTTTGCCGTTATAAATTTTTTTAGCTATAAACTTTTCTTCTTAATATTCTTATATTTCCACTTTTGTTACACTGTGTGGTAAATAAACGGTTTATGAGATATAATATATAAAATTTTTTATTTTTTTTTTTATTAATAAAAAAAATCTTGCTAAATTACCACTTTTGATTTTAAAATTTTCGATATTCAAGAATAATTGAAATTATAATTTAAAACTAATTTAACTGTTGATCCCAATATGATTTTCGTAGTGTTTCTTCCAAGTTACATGCAAAACTGGTTTTCTTGATAAAAAAGGTATATTAACACACCAATTTCAAACAGTGATTTTGTCGAACCAGAGATTAGCATACTTTTTCTTTTGTGTTGGTTTTCGTATAATTGGAGACTAATCGAGAATTCCTCATCAAAAATGCAATAATAGGACTAATAAAAGAGTTGATATGATAAGTTAATTTTTTTTTTGTTTTTATTTAAGTCTACAATTTTATCAAATTACCTTTTTTTTCATTTATTATAGTTTGTAGACAAAACTTAACCCTTAACTGCGGATTATAATTCCTTCCTAGTTTTGTTCCTCCACTGCATTTGCTTCAGTAATGATTTAGTTTATTCCCCTTGTATACTATTGAAATTTCTTTGGTTAGAAAATCACGTTGAAGGAGCTTATAAGCAATCAAGGCTGTTGCAAGCTTGGCGGTTAAAGTTAAAAAGAATGATGGCGTCTAATTTTTTTAATAACAAGTTATTTGAAAAGTATTTTGAAAATCTAGACCTCGCGATTCTATGTTATTTTTATTGGAAATGCTTGAAAGATACTTTCAACTACCATAGATTAGGTAGCACTCTATCATTTTTCTAAGTAACATGCTTTCACTGAACATATGCCTTATACGATTGAAAAATCGTTAATAATATCCAAATTTCAAAATAAAACTATATCTGTAATTTCAAGATAGACTAACAAGAGATAATTATTTACATGATTATGTGTAACTCAAGATAAATTATAATTTTAGTAAATTCCAAAAAAAAATAAAAATTTTGTACTTACATATTACAAAACCGGATAATATGGAAGTTTTATAAACAGATTAGCCGGAAATATTCTATAATTTTATATCCTTGCCATGGTATGTTCCTACGCTGTTTCCTTCAATGTCTTCAAGTACATAATAGCAATTTCCTAACTTTCTTTTTACTCGGGCTCTCACGAATATTGGACTCAGTTTAGCGTTAAATCTTTGCTCAGCATTACTTTGCGCAAAGTTTCGTCTAAAAACTTCTTGACCGATGTTGTAGGTAATTGGTCTTGCCCTCAAGTTGTATTGCTTAACATTTGTTTCGTATGCTTTCTTCATATTTTCTGATATTTGATTTCGAAGAACAGATAATTTATCATCTGTTTCGAGTTTTATATCTGAGCTACCTAAGCAATTAATGTCTCTCAACATTTTAAAGGATGCAGCATGTGTAACCATATCGAACCCATACAATGCGTGATAGGGTGATATGCCTATAGAGTTGTGGATAGAATTTCTCAGGGCACAGCTGATTGAAGATATATTTATATCCCATTCGCGATGATCATTTTTTAAATAGGCTCTTATAACTGCGATAATCGACCTATTCACTCTTTCAGATGCATTGCTTTGTGGTGAATATAGAGCAGTATATGTATGAGTTATTCCATATTGTGTTAAAAATGCATTAAATTCATTTGCTTTGAATTGACTTCCGTTGTCACTTACGACCACTTCTGGAACTCCGTAATGATGAAAAATATGTTTTTCCATAAATTCTATTATCAACGACGACGTAAATTTCCTCAAGGGGCACAACCAGTGGTATTTTGAAAAATGATCTAATATTATTAGTAACCCAATATTCCCCTTTTTACTCCTAGGATAGGGACCTAGAATATCTACATATAATCTTTGGAATGGTCTTTCTGATGAGGCCATTTTGCCCATTTCCGGCGCTTGTTTTTGATTAGGTGCTTTGGTCATTTTGCAAATATTACAATTTCTGACATAGTTTCTCACATCAGTTGCTAAACAAGGCCAGTAAAAATGCCTTCGAATTAATTCCAAAGTTTTCCCAGTGCCACCATGTGCAGCTAACACTGAATCATGAAATCTTTTCAATATTTCGGATTTTAATTGTTTGGGAATCCACAATTTCCAAGAGTCTGAATCTACAACTTCATCCCCTGTAGCAAATTTGTTTCTAATATAAATATATCTATCCATGACTTTTATATCAGGATATCTACTCTCGTTTTCTATAAAATTGTCTCTCATCTTTTTATAATCCTCATCTAGAAAATATACGGAGTCCAAATCAATTTCTGGTCCTATAAGTTCTACTGATGCTAATTCGTTCTCGTGTATTCTGCTAAGTGCGTCTGGAACTATATTTTCCTTACCCTTCCTATGACTTATAGAGAATTGGTATGATTGAAGTTTTAGAACCCAGCGAGCAAGTCGACCTTTCAAGTTAGGTTGCCTCATTAACCACACTAAACTACTATGGTCAGTGATAACTTCAAAATCCTGTAATTCAACATAACATCTAAATCTTTCAATTGCCTCGATCGCTGCCAGACATTCCTTTTCCGTGACGGAATAATTTTTTTGCGCAGTATTTAATTTTTTTGACATGAACGCCACAGGATATTCTTCACCATCATTACCTAGCTGTACTAATACGGCCCCTATACCAAAATTACTTGCATCACAATGTATGAAAAATTTCTTCGAGAAGTCCGGATTTCTTAACACCGGTGCAGTAGTCAACACTTTTTTGATATTCTCAAAAGCTTCTGTTGCCTCTTTTGTCCACTCAAATTTCCTACTTTTTGAAAGAACTTCTGTTATGGGATGAGTTATATCAGCAAAATTTGCAATGAATCGCCTATACCAGCCGGTTAAGCCTAGAAAACCTCTCACTTGCTTTAAACTTTTTGGAGTTGGCCAGTTTAAAATCGACTCAATTTTTTCAGGATCAGTAGAGATTCCTCCATCACCTATAATGTACCCTAAATATTGTACCCTTCTTACACAAAATTTACTCTTATCTATATTTAGCGTTAAATTCGCTTTCTTAAATTGATCTGCTAATTTCATTAATATTGAGATATGATTTTCAAATGTATCAGAAACTACGCATACGTCATCTAAGTATCCAAAAACTGAATGTTTTAATTCAGGAGGTATAATAGAATCCATTAAGCGACACATAGTTTGCGGTGCTGTACACAAACCGAATGGCATTACTGTAAATTGGTACAGTGGGCGACCAGGAACGGTAAATGCAGTGATTGGTTTCGCCTCTTCTTCTAATGCAATTTGCCAATATGCGTCTTTTAAATCAATCTTAGTTATGATATTTGCTTTTGGTAATCGCGCGAAGATTCCTTCAATATTTGGGAGTGGGTATGCATCTTTCACAGTGAATTCATTAATCTTCCTGGCGTCTAAGCATAATCTCACCTTTCCCGGCTTCACTACCATTCTCATTGGAGAACTCCATGCACTATTACTCTCTTCTATTACACCTAAACTAAGCATTCTATCAATCTCAGAATACATCAATTTCTCTACCACCGGTGACACGGGATAGAATCTCTGTTTTACGGGTTTTGCAGATCCAACATCGATATTATGTTTGATCAATATTGTTCTACCAAGACCTTGTTTTTCAAAATTTGGAAAAAATGATTTTACTACTTCTAATTGTTGTCTTTGTGTGGTAGTTAGAAAACATTCATTGTCCTCCATTTTATGTTCTGGGGAGTTATTTATAGTAATACCAGAAACAATATTATCAATTAAACCAAACATTCTCCAGAAATCTAAACCTAAGATCAACCTCTGACTTAAATTTGGAACAATGTACAAACTTATTTTTTCTTGTGCATTCTTATAATTCATTTCAACTTCAATTAATCCCGTAACCTCATGAGCTTGTCCATCAGCTGTTCTTACTGTAGATTTTATTCTTTTAAAACCTGAATAATTTGAAAAATCTCTTGTAGCTAAATTATTTCCAATACAACTTATGTTCGCGCCTGTATCTAATAAACCTAACTCTGTTCTATTCAGGAATTTCACTTCTGCATATAATCTACCATCTTTCTCAGAATCTATAATTGATGATACACAAAGCCGTTGCGAATGTTTAATTTTTCGATAAAAATTCCTCATTCTCGCTGTAGACCTCTTGTATTTTCTAATTAGGTTATTATCCAATTTTGCATCATTAAAAATTCTATATCTCGCTTTGATATACTCCTTTAATCTTTCATGTAAAGGTCGTATATTATATGTGCTTATATCTTTATTAACAAATTCATTTTTCATTTCCTTGGTATTATTATTATTATGTTGTCTTAATATATTAATTTTATTCGTATTTAGACTTAAACAATCATTTAATTCATTGTGATCATTAGAATCTATTTTGGATTTAAATAGTTGTTGTTCAACTGGTAGTTTTTTGAGTTTTTTGTACTATTTGAGCATGTTATGCATTGCGGTTTATAAACATTTCGTAGCCCACAACCATAGCAGAAAATTTTACGTTCCTTCAGACACATATCCCAATAGTGTCCCACTTCGTCACAGTTCCAACATCTTATTATTTTATCGCCGTTAGATATAGCATTTATTTCATAATTTGGTATTTCTTCGGTTACTTCGACGTTAATAACACGCTTTTCTTCTACAATTGGTTGTGATTCCATAGCAGCAATACGTCTCTGTGGAATGACATTTCCAGCATTTCGATTTGAATGACTACGTCGAAAACTTTCTTCACTAAAAAGTAAATCGCGTTTTTGGCAAAGTTCTTTTAAATGACAGATTGAGCGAACCTTTACGTATAACAACTCATGACGTATTTCCGGTTTTAAATTTCGTATTATAATTTCTATTAATTCCTCATCTTCTAATGGAATAGCTAACTTATCTACAATTTCCGTTATTGCATCGTAAAAGACTTCAAACGATTCTGATGACTTTTGCTTACGGTTATGTAATTCTTCGCGGATATCAAATGTTGTCCTAAAGTCTTGGTATTGTTTTTTAAGAGCTGCACTAAATGAGTCCCATTGAATTCTGTGAACCATTTTATGGTAACGCCAAAACCAATCTTTGGCTTTCCCCGTTAACAACACATGTAAATTTTTGCAAACAGTATCATCAAAATTTCCATTAAAATTCTCAAGTGTTAAAACATTTATTCTATATAGAAATTCCTCACATCTGAAACCATTGGAAGATCCATCGAATTTGATATTCCAACTCTGGATCATTGATGTTATCCTATCTGGGTTAAGATTAACATTATTTGACATGATTCTATTAATATTATTACGATTAGAAGGCATATTTTGATCCCGATAGTTATGTAACGAAGAATTTTGTTGTTCGTTTTGTTCTTGTGATGGCTGTAAGTTTTGTGAAGCTTGTACAGGACTAATGTTCATATTCATCAATACTCGTTGAACAGTGCTTTCGACTAGTTGAGACATACGATTTAAACTACGATTATTTCGACGACCTCGATTGGAATTATCCAGTGTAATTCGAGTAGAATTGTGAGCATTTTGTGAATAATTTTGCCTAGTATTTGAACTATTCAAGTCCTGGGAATTTCCTGGTACACTAACGTTTTCTTCTACTTCACCTTGAGTAGCTTGTGGAAATCCTAAACTCGCTTCTTGTATTCTAGCACTTCTAGTATTATATTTCTTACTAGCGGACCCACGACCTCTACCGCGAAAACTTGACACTTGTGTATTAGTGTTTGGCTTAGAACAAACTGCTGTCAAATCTTTCTGGTGGCATAATTTTTTACAATTAGGACACTCCTGTGAGTTAAGTAACCATTTGGCCATGCATTCTTTATGAAAAATGTGTTTACAACTAGTAGATATGCAATCAAGATTATTGGACAACTCACGTTCACACAACGAGCATGCTGGTCCTAAAGGTATTTCCGTGACTGACGGTATATCCTCAGTACTACGCCGAACTGCCATTGCGCAAAGTTATATCGCAAACAAAAAAAGATATATTTTTCTAATTAGAACACAAAATGTAACAGTGACAAAACTCTATCCTAGACTGAAATCTCACTCTATCAAGGTTTAACTTGATTTAGAAAAAAAAATTTTATAATTTTTAAAACTATCAAAAAAGATTTAAAGTATATTCTTAATTTTAGAAAAAAAAAGATATAACTGTTCTTTTTTGTGGTTATATACAATAACTGTTTCTTAAAAAAAATAATTATACTGCCAATAAAAAAAATCTAAGATATTTTATCGGAATGATTATACTGATTTCGTATAAATAATATTTTGTGCAATTACACTGTAAATTAAAAATCGTAATTACAAGATATATTATGAAGACTATCCCTTAATTAGGGGTTGAAAGAAAATAAATTTGCAGTTCTAAATTTTCAGTATAAATTAGAATAGAAAAAAAAGTTAAATTCGACACAAAAAAAAATATGGGCTATTGTTCAGACAGATCGATTCTGAAAAAAACCTTATACTTAACTCAAAATTAGATAAACGGATTGAAATTCGTCAATAAAAAAAACAAATGTTCAATATTCCTAGGAAAACTACTTTTAAGGCTCATATCCAATTAAAATCAAAATCGAACTTCCTTTGAATTTTAAAGCCAGCCTTTTGGAAAACCAGTCTTCGCAAAGATATACTAAATTACCAACTGGTCGAATCTATTCGTACCAATATAACGACAAATAGTCGAATTCCAGGATGGATTTAATATTTATTACGAAACACATGATCAAGCCAAAAGTCTTAACTTATAAAATCATACCACGTTATAGAAACCAATTATCAGAAAAAATTTTCGTGAAAACAGAATAACTGCTACACAGGAGTCATAAAGGAATTATTGTTGCAAATAATGAACCTTTATAATAACTCCTTATTTTGGACCTAATTTCTCGAGAGAATTATATATGCTCAGATACAGAAACTTTCGATGAATTAGGCCCCACGTTGGGCGCCATTTTATGTAATGGTCGTGGCGGGTGTTAGTTGTTATACCTTGCACCAGAAGAGAAAAACAAAGAATAAGTAGCGATCTAACTCCAACTAATACCTGTAGATATATTATCTGCTTTAAGCAGATACTAAGTAAAGAGAAAAAAATGGAATCTTCTTCTATATCAAAACTCTAATATGTTCTACTTAAACCCTGAATTCCACCTTTAATATTATTGAGTGACAGTGAGTCGGTGGGACCCGTCTTAGCCGCTAGCTTCAGTGGTATGGGGAGGTTCTTGACTCCTGTCAACCAAAACACCATTACCTTTTATTATTAAAGAGTCCCGGATTAAAAGTGATGCTTACAAATATGTATATATGGACAAATTATTAACTATTTATTCCCCAAAAAAAAACTATGTAAAACGAACTATGGATTATAGAAATTTAATGCTCTGGTTTTTGTATCGAAAGTAACTAGGGTAAAGATGTAATTACCCCGTGTTCAAAACCCTCCCTAGCCATTGTTCTTCTAAACACGCAACTTTATTTGGAGAAGAACCCGAATGAATAATTAAATTTTCTTCAACCCCAAAGGATAAGTCGTAAAACTTTTATTCCAACATTATTTTTTTTTTGTTTATTTTCAGATCAAATTTAAATTGTTAAACATTTTAAGAAATTTATAAGAATTATCAGAACAAAATAAAAAAATTGTTACCACTTACTAAACTATAAAGAACTTTACACGATTTGAAAAAAAATTTAATAAAACAAAAAAATCTATAAAATTTCTAGGCAAAATTCATGACAATTTTAAAATCATTTATTTTTAACTTTTACATTAGTTATTATCTAAATTTATGCGTATAAGGTAATAATTTTAACTAGTTGTAGATATAATCCTATATAAAATTTATGAATTTATTAACTATTAACCAATCTCACTTATAGCCAGTTAGTATAATCTATCGTAGTTGCCCTCAGAAACCTTTAATTTCAACGGGTAGATACAATTTTATTTTTCTGTAGCAAGCCGATTATAAAATTTAAATTTCAATATTGTTACGCGATATAAATTGTTTAATATATTTCTAAATTTTGTCTTTTACAATAATGATTCTGGGTGTAAAAATTTTGTTTTTGTTTTTAATTTGTTTTTAATTTATTTTTAAAAAAAATTTGGTAAATAAGAAAATCATATAAATACAAAAACTAATTGATCAAAACTGTTTTTCTATGGTTTCCATAAATTAAATTTTCCTTTAGTATTTCTTAAATTTTTGCATTTCTGACAAAATATAAATTATTTCTGCACAAAATATGTTATTTTTTGACAATTGCCAAAAGTTTTAACATTTTTAATATTGGAAACAAAAAAACAGTATTGAAAAAAAACTAAACATGAATACATATGCTTTGTTAGTCAAATTATCTGTAATTTAAGGCAATTTACAATTAATAGGGGACTAGAATGCTTAAAATGTTGCCATTACTGTATTGAATTTTAAACAGATTATTCTAACAGAGCTTATGTATAAAACAAACGTAACATGTACTTACTTGCAGAGATGTTGAAAAGCTTTCCAAATCGCCGCTGTAAAGTCGTTCTCTGAGAGGAGATGATGTATGATCACTGTTGTAACGTCCGTCTGAGATATTATTTCTCTTTTTTATCGTTGTTCTTTTCGCTGTGTTTTATTTTGGATTTTGTTTTAATATTTCGATTTTTTTTTGTTTTTGTTTTTGCTATGTACTTTTTTCTTATTTAACACAAATATTTCTTTTTTTTTTTTATCTTTGATTCACAGTGGCACGAGTAACGAAAATTAAGTTAAGAAAATGTGATAATAATATATATAAAAAAATTTTTTTTTTTAATTAATTTTTAAATACAATTTTCATCTAATTCTACTTTTACTTCTTGTTTAGTTGTAACATTTTAAATTTTTAAAGCCATCTGTGATAGGTTTTTACACACACTCAATCATTATTGTAAATTATTATTTTTCATCTTTGCCGTTATAAATTTTTTTAGCTATAAACTTTTCTTCTTAATATTCTTATATTTCCACTTTTGTTACACTGTGTGGTAAATAAACGGTTTATGAGATATAATATATAAAATTTTTTATTTTTTTTTTTATTAATAAAAAAAATCTTGCTAAATTACCACTTTTGATTTTAAAATTTTCGATATTCAAGAATAATTGAAATTATAATTTAAAACTAATTTAACTGTTGATCCCAATATGATTTTCGTAGTGTTTCTTCCAAGTTACATGCAAAACTGGTTTTCTTGATAAAAAAGGTATATTAACACACCAATTTCAAACAGTGATTTTGTCGAACCAGAGATTAGCATACTTTTTCTTTTGTGTTGGTTTTCGTATAATTGGAGACTAATCGAGAATTCCTCATCAAAAATGCAATAATAGGACTAATAAAAGAGTTGATATGATAAGTTAATTTTTTTTTTGTTTTTATTTAAGTCTACAATTTTATCAAATTACCTTTTTTTCATTTATTATAGTTTGTAGACAAAACTTAACCCTTAACTGCGGATTATAATTCCTTCCTAGTTTTGTTCCTCCATTTGCTTCAGTAATGATTTAGTTTATTCCCCTTGTATACTATTGAAATTTCTTTGGTTAGAAAATCACGTTGAAGGAGCTTATAAGCAATCAAGGCTGTTGCAAGCTTGGCGGTTAAAGTTAAAAAGAATGATGGCGTCTAATTTTTTTAATAACAAGTTATTTGAAAAGTATTTTGAAAATCTAGACCTCGCGATTCTATGTTATTTTTATTGGAAATGCTTGAAAGATACTTTCAACTACCATAGATTAGGTAGCACTCTATCATTTTTCTAAGTAACATGCTTTCACTGAACATATGCCTTATACGATTGAAAAATCGTTAATAATATCCAAATTTCAAAATAAAACTATATCTGTAATTTCAAGATAGACTAACAAGAGATAATTATTTACATGATTATGTGTAACTCAAGATAAATTATAATTTTAGTAAATTCCAAAAAAAAATAAAAATTTTGTACTTACATATTACAAACTTTTAAAAACCCATCATTTCACTTTGCATTAAGCTAAAACTATCAATACTTTTAGTATTAGTTTATTTTTAACGCATATTTTTCGTTTTGGAACACATATTGTCGTCAAATGGTTAAAGGGTTTTAATTAAACTAGGAAACGTTAAACAAATTTATGTTACGCTTGAAAAACTTTTTTTTTATATCGAATGACGCTTTTATTACGTTGTTATTATTTGTAGAATATTCAAAAGAATATTTTGACATTTTTCTTAATTTAGGACAATCATTTTTATGTATACATATATTTATCACAAATACTTATAGAAACTTTCTTGGATGTCAAAAAGGAAATTAAATTAAATGTTAATTAAAGGTCACGCGTAAGTTAAAATAAAAACAATAATTAAAAATTGTTGAAAGTTTAACTATTAATACTGACAGATTGCTATCAGTCTAATAAAAATATTATCAAATATTAAATTTTCTTGCCTTCAATTACAGTAATTGTCATTTAACGATATTGTGGTTATGTCATTTAAGACTCCGTGGCTATTGGCACCTACTGAGATAAAAAAAACAACAATGTAATTTTCAGTAAGCACAAAATGTAGCATAATATACATACATATAATGTTTCTTAGCAAAGAACAATTTTAACTATATTAACATAAATAATAATGCCCTTATTCAGAAAACTTACAACAGGTTTACAAGAGGCTTATAAAGCAAATTTTGTATGGAAATTTGCTTTATTAACCTGTTGTAAGTTTTTATGAATAAGGGGGTAAGGATTTTAAGTACATATATCACAACTATTTTCCCCAAAATTTTAAAAACATTAAATGCTTAAATTTTACATTTTACCTGATTTAAATGCCATATTAAATTCATACACAATAGTAGCTGGACTTTAGCACAATCAAAAACAATACTATTATTGACGCCTTAACTCATTTTGCAGAATATAAAGAATGTCATTTGCATTTCAAGGTTATAGACACAAACCTATTAAAACCAACATAATCGTTGTGATTACGAACGTTATAAAAATACATATTTTCATGGCATTTAATGCAGCCTTTTAACCTTTAGTAACACTTATTAAACATATACATATTACGTACTAATTACGTTATTCTTTCCTTTGTTTAATTATTTTTTTTTGGTTCGTTGCCTGTCTAGCATTATATTTTCGTGGGAAAAATCTTTAATTAACAACTCTTTTGTGTCTGTTCAAGTTTGCCACAGCCAGTTTTATATTGTTTGTCTCCGTTAGAATATTTGGGCGACTCAGGTTTATATCAAGATAATATTTATCAACATAATTACATTTAACTGTTGTAGGGTTTGTTAAACATGTGTAAGTTGTAAATTATAATTAAAAACCACTATTGTAGTAACAACAGACAGAACAATTAACATGGCAATTATCTAAACGCATAATATTTACAGCTAAACACAAACATTTGTCTATTTTTCGTTTGCATATACATACATATATATTTTTTTTGTTTTAGATTTTATACCCACCATCAAAAATCTACGGGTATATTGACTTTCTCTTTCCATTTGTAACACATAGAAAAATTGTAGAACCAAAAAGTCTAAGATGATCTAGTCATGTCCGTCCGTCTGTCGATAGAGCTTCGAAAAAAACAAACTAAGAAATTTTTACGAAACATTTTTTGATCCACCGTAATGTTTGGTATTTTTTCAAATATAATGTAGATAATATCATGAAATTCAACACAAATAACCCATTTATATATATACATATATATATCGTCTTAGATAATTTCATGCTAAAAGGTTCATAATAGGTTCTTTTATTAGCACTACTTCAGAAAAATTCATTAACCTAGATAAACATCCATATGGATTTTAAACAGATCAAACTCAGAGAGGTTGTTAGCAAGTTATTTTGAAAGAAAAAATTCTCCATTGGCATATAGAAAGTGATGGTAAGTCTCATGTTATCATTTGGACCAACATTTTAATTTAATTTAAGTTGTTGTCGTGTTTTATTAGTTGGGAGTAATCTGCAATTGTGGACCGAGAACTACAAAATCCAGTAATATAATTGCTGTATAACCGATATTGGAATAATTTCTAAATTAAAATTACTGATCTGTATAGAATATTGGTCTGATATCGATATTTGGTAGACATTTTTATGTGTTGACTTATTTTTCAAAAGTTATGGAGGACCAATTACTAATTATAGGCCTATATCAACAAAATTCGGTACATAGAAGAGGATACATCACGTTGAATTTCAATAAATTACCAGTATATTTAAGATACATGTGTATTAGTTTACTTTCTTTATTATTTATCATAATTTGATTCTACTATTAAATTAATATCGAACTAATGTTTTTTTAAGTCCTAAAACATCCTATACAAAGCAAACACATACAAATCCTTGTTCAAATATTTCAACATACGCACTTGTGCAAAATAGAGTAAATGCACGTTTTTTGTTTATTTGCCGAAAATTATTATTATCTGATGTGTACTTTAAATTAGTTTGTGAAGCTAATACAAAGTTGATAGTTATTTGCGAAAAAACGAAGAAATATTATATGATCAATAATTTGATAAAAAAAATTACCCGGATCCTAACCGAGGACATAGCCACTGCCATAAAATGCAAATATTTATAATCGCATATTTGGAGAGCTGTTATTTTGGGAGTCATCAATCATGGTATAATTTGCTTTGTTTCGTCGTAAGACTTTTTTTATTTTAATGAAATTAGATATACTATAAATTGAAGGATTTTCTTTTTACTGCTCATTTAGCGTATAGTTTTTCCTGAATAGCAGTTTTGGTTTCTGCAAACTAGTTAAGCAATTATTCTATGATGAATTTGTTTTTGATGTTTAAATAAATACGAGATTGATGGAAAAAGAATAAATCAAGAGTTTTAGAAATATAAAAACTGAAACTGATATACCTCTGGTTTACTTATTTAAAGGCACTAAAACTATATGTTCAGCAACGTGTATCTTTTGCAATTTCTAACCGATTGCAGAATTAGAAAAAATGGAAGCTTGATATCTTCAGATATAAAAAAGGTAATGACAGTAGTGGGTGTTTAACTAAAAACCTTTTTTTTTAGCAATTTATAAAAAAGTTCAAACAAGTGTTTTTTTTTCTTTTTTTTTTTTGTTCACTAATTTTAATGAAAAACAGTTTTTCTTATTTTTCAATTTATTTTACATTACTATTAGTAAAATAAAATGACAAACCACTTACACAAAAAACAGCACTTGCTGCCCACTGTGCAATAACTGGAAATCGATCAAACTTTGATAACGTGGAATTTGACTTGTGAAGGAGAATAATAATACTAAACAATATAGGCAAGAAATGCTACATATAATTAATACCTCAATAGAGTAGAGAATTAACTCTAAAACAGATACATATGTACATATATAGGTATACAAGAAACAAATACAAAAATTATAATAAACAAAAAAGAAAACCGTCAGTGAAAGAAACTGAAGACAACAACACTCAATAAAACTTGAAAGTAAATTTTTTGTTAATATCATTTTAAAAAATTGTTGAAATTTCCCAGAAGATAAAGATGAAGTTGGTCGAAATATTGTAAATAAACAAGAAAAATTTAAAACGAACAAGAGTTTTGTAATGAAACATACCTCAAGCCGAATTAATAAAATACACCTAGTTCTGTTTTTACACGGTTTTGATTTAACACGGGTTTGATTTAAAATAAACAAATTTTAAATTTTTTACACGATTTTATTCCATTCAGCACGATTCAAAATCTTTTGGGCTAATTTTTTTTTTTTGGTTTTTTGGCGACATGTGTTCATATCACAAATTTAGGGGAATTCCCTTTTTGTGGATATAGGCAAATTTACTGGTCAGAGCAATTGTAAATAGGGCATACAATAAAATGAACTTGTCATACAATTTTTACATTACTTTTACAGATATGCACTCTATCTTTTTTTTTTAATAATGTATGCTTGTATAAAAACACATTGCATACATATGTATATACATATGTATATGATTTAATATTATAAACCTGAATAGTTGTTTTTAAAAATCCTTAGTTTTCACTAATTTTAATAGGTTTTAAAGATATGGAACCAATCACCTATTTTTCAATGACTTTTTACACGGTTTTTTTACACAGAGTTTTATGGATTCAATTACCATGTAAAATCAGAATTAGATGAACAAAGATTTTTAATACTATAAAATATATCTAGTATTAATTAAATTCATATCATTTTTTCATCCTTTCACAGTTTTTTTATTTTCATATTTTAGTACGATAGGATCAAAGAAGCACACCACTGCTATCGTTGAAATTATTATTTTATTTGTTATCTCCTTTAAAACACTATATGAAAAAGTCTCATATGGCGATAAAAAGTAAATAATACATTTTAATATTATTTAAATAAATATATGCAATTTAATGTTAACATAATTTCCTCTCGTTTATTTAATTCTGCATTAAACTTTTCAACAGAAATAATTGCATTTAAGTACATGTTTTTATTCATAACTATTTACAATCCAATTTCAAACCTTTTATAATTTCCCTTGAATAATACAGTAATTCCAATTACACTAAATACTTGTAAATAATATAAATATTGAAGTTAGGCATAATTAATTGAAAAAACCATGAAAGCTGCACAGAAAATTGCTTTGTAAATATTATGGCGAAATTGTTGTGGTTTTTATAGTTTTTGAAAATATTTAACTGCAAACTTATAATCAAACAAGTAAGAAAGTATAGTAGGTTAAGCCCGACCATATAATACCCTATACCCAGTGTATACACAAAAATAGTTTTTTAGAAATGGGCGTTATATGGGAGCTATGTATGACCTACTATGGACATGCATATAAATATTCTTTTTGTTAAATTTTATTTCGATATAAAGACCTTTAAAAGATTTTGTACATGTTGAAGTGATTTTCAGAAGGGGGTTATATTATATATGAGGTTTAACTAATTATCGTCGGTCTGATTGTCATAAAATTTGGTGTCATAATTTCTGTATATATGAAACTTATTTGTGTCGAATTTTATTGTTGATAGTATGCCGGACTATCAGTCAAAGGGTTGCGAGTTCGACTCTGTGTGTCGCCAAAAAGCGTCGCAGTTTGCGATTGTTAATTAAAAAAAAAATTAAAGATACCTTTAAAAATCAAACATTTATGGATGATAGAGTCATACTACGGTAGCACATTTGTATGGGGGCTAGGTGAAATAATGGATAGATTTCAACCAATTTTAGTCCCAACCATCTTTGTGCCAAAAAAATTGTTATACCAAATTTGATCGAAATATGACAAAATTGCGACTCTGGAAGTGATACTGAGACTATGTCTATTGGACTAACTCTTAAGGGCGTTACAAACATCAGTACAATATACAATATGATAGTGTAGGGTATAATTCAGCAAGCATTAAAAGTGCTTCTGATTTGTAATAAAATACAGCTTTAATAATGTACATAGTTAGTTACACACATAAAGACATTTAGAAACTTTTGACTGATTTGCAAAAAAGTTTATTTATGTGAATAATTTGTATAACGTATAAATGAAATTGAAAAGATTATATTTTATAATTAAAAGTTTTTTTAATTCAATAACAATATAACGGCATTTATAAAGTAATAAACAAATTACAAACATATGTTGATTTTCATTGCAAAATTATATTTTATTACTTTAATTAGAAATTTATTAATAAACAAACATCTGCAATTGTTATCAATTGTCATCAGGTGCTAATTGTATAAAAAGAAATGAAATATTTGCAAATTTTCATAAAACTATAAATTATAAACACAATTTGTATGTCATTGTGTCAGTAATGTCAATCTAATCAACACACTTAAATAAACCTTTGTTATTCTTACAGCTATCATTCCCGTGTCAAAACTAACACACACATACATATTTACACACATGCTCACACACATAATTATTGTGTGTGTGTATATGTGTGACTCTATTTTACAATTCTTTTTAATATGATTTGCAACTCTGGTATTTTGTTGTCATATTTATGCATTTCACATTAATAATAAAAATTCAAACTAAAGCATAGACATGAGCGGAAATGGAAATACAATATTATATTTTATAGGAAAGACGGAATATGTAAAAGTAATAGATGTGGTTATATAAATAGCAGTATTATAGTGACAATGTGATCCATTCACCACAAAGAAAAAAAACTGCGGGTTGTCTTTAAATACATTTATTAAAACTTTAATTCGATTTTTAAAAGAAATTCTATTGACTGATATGTCAACAAGTTTAATCCAATATGATGGTTTTGCAAAAAAAAAATGTATTTCTTGAATAACCATTTAAAACTACAGAACGCCAAAATACCGAAGTATTTGCGACTTACAAACACCTTACTCAGTAAGTAGATTAAATACATATTTGTTGAAGGGCTACAACGGTCAGAACCCTTTTCTAACTTCGCACCCTGACAGATTATGTTTTTCTAATTTCTTTTCACTCTTACAACAGCGAAGCGCTTAAGGAAAAGCAAAAAGGTTTTTAATGCGTCGCTGGTTATTTTATCGTTCTAATTAAAAACGTTGTTTCGTAAAACTTTATTTTATCAAAGAAAATTGCTCGCTCAGCGCCTTCGATTTTATTCCCACTACAGACAATTGATAGAGTCCAACTTTTCACTAAATTATTTAAAAAATATTTCGATTTTACCGGAAAGCAAGATTAAAGAGTATCAATAATTATTCCAAATACATAAAACTATTCAATCGTACTCGTGCAGTTTAAAGGGTTCTGGTACTAGTCTTCTTCAATGCGTACTTGAACTTCAGCTGACTATTTCAGTACTTAATATTGCGCTAGTGAACCGCCTAAATGTTTGACAGTTGATAATGTAACATTCGTTTCTAAAAAGGTAGACGCTACGCAAAAGCGTCACGTAATAGCTAAGTGCTTTGCTCCTTCTAATGTTATAGAATGTATGGTGAAAAAGACTATTTTAAATTGTTATCCAACATGTTCACATAGATACCGCTTATATACTTTTCATAGGATACGCTCTACTTGCTGGCCATCTTATCGGAATAACAATAACGTTCTATCGACTTGTTGCTTTTGAAGGCACTGTTAACATTTTAATGTTTTTTATTGAATTTTTTTAAGAACGCACTATACGAGCTCAAAGTTGAATCAGGGTACTGGAAGGTTCCGTTCTTTCTTAATGATAATTAAACTTCCAAAGCATTCAACAGTTGCTCAAGGATGGCTCAAGTTTTTGGCCAATAATTTGTTTGAAGTATTTCTAATTTCTCTACACTAGTGGCTTCATAGTTTCTTCAAGTCTGTTCCTTTTTTGCTGTCGATATTCTGTCCGAAAAAACATGGTTTCAGTCGGACTCTAAAGAATGCCAAATTAATGCATATAAACAACAATGGTTAAAGAATTTTCATCTGGCACCGCCGGGACTAAATAATTAAAATACATTACACAGAAAAAAAAATCATGTTTTTTTCAATTAAAGCTTTAATTGATTTTAAAATAATTTTCAATTAAAATTTTAATTGATTCAATTACTTTTTCTGATTTTTCTGATATTTTCAATTAAATCTCACATTCCAATTTCAATTAAATTTTTAATTGATTTCACAAATATTTTAATTGAAACTAATTTTTATTTTTTTCTGTGTAGATACAAGATTTGAAATAAGTGCTTATTGTTATTTCGTTTCTAATGTAGATAATAAAATAATGCAATAAATAAATATATCTAACAAAATAATATCAAAGGATATTATGACTAATCATATTTGCTCTCAATTGTAAAAACGCTAAAACCAAACTGGTACAGGTATATCACAATATGACATTTTTTGGCCCATAATCTAATCTCATGCAACTATAACGAAGTCAAAAAAATAATTGAGAAAATAAAATGTTCAAAAAATGAAGAAAATAGATGCGTGCATATTCATGAAAACATTTCATATGACACTACAAAAACTAATAAACAAATTCAAAAAAAAATCCGTATAAAATAAATGTTAAAATTGTTACTGTTTTCCAAATTGTGTATGATTTGATGCGGAAATACACTTTTTCAGTTGTTCGCTTGAGTTTTTATTGTACTCGTATTACATGGAATATATACAATGTGTTCGTGTGAGGCAGTATGTAAAACGTGTATGTGCATGTCGTGGTATTGTGGCATATAGAGGTTTGTTGCAAAATATGTACATACATATGCATCTATGTATATATGTAACCCACGCATTATAGATTGTACACGTGCCAAATAACCAATTTGTGTTTACACTTTTTTTATAACGGTTACAAATTGAAGAGTTTTTTAATTTTAATAATCTCACTAACAGTTAGGAGCAAACATTTGTAGTGAAAATTGTAGGTCTTAAGGAATAATCAACGCCTTAAATTTCCAAAGATCAGTCTTACAAAAAATATTGTAATATTTATTTGCCTTATCAAGAAATTCTATAGTTAAGTACCATGTGTATGAACACAACTAAAACTGACCGTAGGGCTAACAACCATATAAAATATATTGAGTAGAATTAGATTATCCCTTAAGTAATAAGCTTAGACAATTTCAATTTAAACTCCTTCCTGTTAGAAACTCTTTCCCACCACTGTATGAGTACTTTATACATGAAAACCTATATCGATATATACCTATACAAACATACATACATAATAGTTAAAAACATATACAAGTATATTCAGTTATACAAACGCATGCCCATATCCAATGTATGAGAACAATATCTGAATATATATATTTTGTAGTAGTGCTTATAAAACAGAAAAGAAGATGTAAAAACACATGTATTGGTTGATGTATTTTTTAAGAATGATTGACATTAAGCAAGCAGACAGGAAATTGAATATATCATGTGGTGCATATTAAGCCATATATACACAATACAGTCAAGGACATCTACAACAAGGACACATTCATTCCGTAATTATGTTGTACAATAGATAATAATAAAGGACAAAATTTAAACAATTAACTAGAGAGTGTTTACTTTTCGATGATCTGTAGAGGTTGTGCTGTAAAAATTAAATAATAAATGTAAAGTTTTTGTAACAAATTTAGTAAAAACTCAAACATACATAGTTGATAATACATGCGGCTTATTTGCGACAACATCGTCAAAAAAAGAAAACCGCAAAGTTTACGAAAAAAAAATACTACATTCAATAAGTTCCCGTGGAAACATTATAAAAAGAACATGTGCTAAAAGCTATTTATTCCCATATTCGGCCAATTGCACATTATTGGGCTATTGGCAAAGAGTAATATTTAGAGTAGTACCCTAAATTACAAAATATAATACATGGAGTTTTTTATTTACAAAAATATTAAAACTTTTATGTGATCGCACCGGATTTTATGAGAT
Source organism: Bellardia bayeri (assembly GCA_950370525.1). Taxonomy (NCBI): domain Eukaryota; kingdom Metazoa; phylum Arthropoda; class Insecta; order Diptera; family Calliphoridae; genus Bellardia; species Bellardia bayeri. The sequence continues at coordinate 81,215,633 of OX493265.1, read as the reverse complement.
CAAATTAATATTCATTTGACATGTGCAAAAGACAAGGAACTGTTATTGTACATTAATATATAAGAAATTCTGTATTTTATCCACTTCCACTTAAATGTGCATAAATCTTTTATACACATCAGCATCAAGTTTTATTCCACAGAAATAGTTCATATATACTTAAAAATTATCGTGTCCAATTTTATTCCGATCGGTCTATATTTGACTGGTCCACATAAGGCCCCTATCTTAATTCCACTTCCGAAAATCACTTAAATGTACTTAAATCTTGTACAAAAATCAATATGAATTTTACACACCTATATAGTCCAAACACATAAATATTATACTCAAGAGTAGTGACGTCTATTAAGAGTCAGTGAATGTTTTTGCGGTCATTATAACCACCACCAGCAAGCATAGTAGGAAGGGTACATAAGGATTAGTACTTTTTGAGTTGATTTAACGAAATCCGTCCATCCGTTCGTCTGGCTGGCTGGAAGTTTATGTTAATCTTGTGCTCAAAGTACATGTGGCAAATTAAAATCGGTTAATTTTTTAACAAGCTCCCATATAAATTTCCTCCCGAAATAGGACTTTATCGGTCATACATGTTTAATTTATGGACGCATCGAAATTTCACCACAAATTATTTATATATAAACAAATCACACACAACATATATCATATATGTTATGATAACATTCTATATGAAGTGTATGAAATGTCCAGCTTGACCGACTTTGTATATTTATATCTTGACTGAAATATAAAATGCTTGTCTCATTAGCTGTTTAAAGTCCTTTTTAAAACTATGTTGTAAAAAATTCGCTTTTCATCCTGATTCACAGTGCGGCAGACTCGATTTATTTTTAGAAATAAATATGGAATTTCGACATTCGAAGTGATAAAATATTACATAGGCGTAGCTACAGAGTATTTTAATTTAAGATTTTTAAAAAGCGAAGTAATGGAGGCACCTTTTACATGTAAATTGTTTAATCGTTGTTTAAGATGTTTAGATCTTAAAAAAAACGAGTTATTTGTATCCTATGATTTTAGATTTATACTCATTTGAAAACTTAAATGTAAAAATTTTACCAACCCCTGCTAACGGGGAAAATTTTTGACTGATTTTCCGAAAAGCATTATCTTTTCTAGGTTCAGAAAAATAAACGATTTTCAATATGAAAGTTTTGAACGAATTAAGGAGAAAAAAAGTGCCTTAATTCTTTTTATTTTAATTCTATATGTTTCTGAAAGATATATTTACAGAAATTCTAAAGCCAAAAATTACAAACCAGATAGCAGTTTCAAAAACCTATATGTATATAATAATTATCCTTAAAGTATTTTACCAGCCCAGTTAGTAATTTGGACATTATGAGCAAAGTTGTAAAAAATCCCATTTTTGGAAGTTTCATTTGCATACGGATTTAAGATCTATAAAATATGTCTAAATAATGATTAATGGTTGGCAAGGGTTATAAGGGTTATGCCAATTTTTCTTATTTCTGTACATTTATATTTTAATCTTAAAATCATATACTGAACAAATCCTTAAAAATAAATAAAAATTTAATATAGAAAAACTTAATAATAATACACGTATTTCTAGTATCAATAACAGCTAAATGACCTAGGGAATTTTTTCCGAATGGTTTAGAATTATTAAAAAATTACAAAGAGCATCTGTGTGTTCTTATTTGTACTGCCAACTCAGTTGTTGCCTGAATGAGGCGTATGTTTTCTACATTTCCTTCCTTTATTTATTTGTATTTGTTTCGCTTTAGTCTTTATTTTTATTATTTCGTTTTGTTGTGTAGCTCTTTATTTAAGTAGGTTAAGTGATGAATATGCTGAACATTGTATTGATTTACAGATATTAAGCAAATCTAATACAAATCAATTTATTTTTTCTTTATTATTTCTCTTGTTTAGTTATATATATCTACATATACATATATATTGTATTTACAATTTTTTCCCCATTTCTAGTAATTATTGTATATTACGAAAAGAGCTGCAAGCGTATGAACAATATTTATTAATTTTTTCATTTTTTGCAATAAAAGTATTATTTTCAATATGTAAATATGTATGTTTACATAGAAAAAATATTGCTTAGCTTTAAGTTACTTTCTTGCAATATCTGGTTATTTTTTATCCAAAGTAAAAATAATACTTGTTTTTATACAAGAAGCATAACCATAGTTAAATTACTCGTGTAACCAAACATTGTGAAAATGGGTGTAAATGTAAATTTATAAATAGTTTCAAAAAAATTGTTTTTATATTTTTTTTTTTAGATTCAATAAAATGGTCATTTAAACTCTGCTTATTACCGAAGTCCCTTGTTATTTTCGCAGATACGCAATAGTTTACATATATAAAACAAGTAAGAATGTATATTCGTTCAGGCTAAACTACACCCAGTATTGGTGTAAAACAGGTTTTGAGAAATGGGCACTGTATGGGAGATATTTCCTGTTATGGATCAATCATTAAATTTATAATTTATAGCCATGATTTCGGTGAATATAATTGGTATATATTATTATCACGATATAAATTCTTTTAAAAGATTTATGGAAGTTAAAGTTAATTACGGAGAGGATCTTATATGAGAGTCTTGAATAATTAGTTACCGACCAGTATAAAATTAGGTGTCATGATACATGTAAGCGTAAAACTTATTTCTGTCAAATTTTATTTGGATAGCAGCAATTTTAAGAGATTTATGGTCGTGAAGTGATTTTCGGAAGTGGACTTTATATGGGAGCTACAACCAATTATGGACCGATCATCATATTTTTTGTATATATGTATACGAAACATATTTCTGTGCAATATTATTTGGATACCGACATTTTTAAAAGACTTATTCTCTTTAAAGTGATTTTAGGAAGTGGTGCTTATGTGGTAGCTATGGATGTGATTTGGCTGCATTTACTACTCATTTGTGGTAAAATTTGTTCAGTTAATTGCTTAATTCAAACATTTATGATCGTTAAACTCTTTTTTCGGGAGGACATTAGTAAGGGGGCCAGGTGAAATAATCGACAGATTTCCACCAGTTTCAACCCCATCTGTCCTTAAGCCGAAAAATATCACACACCAAATTTTGTTGAAAAATCTTCAAAATTGGGACATGTACTCTGCGCAGAAGCTTTACATGGATAACCAGCCAAACGGACGAACGGACATCATTAAATCGACTCAAAAAATGATTCTAAGCCGATCGGTATACTTTAAAGAGGGTGGTGGATTAATATTTATGGGCGTTACAAACTACAGCACAAATTCAATATACCCTCCCCACTATTGTGGTGTAGGTTATAATAATATATGTTCATATTAATTTTTAAACCATAAAAAATTGTCCACAGTAAATCATGCAAGCATTAGTGTTTTAATATTTATGTAACCAACAAAGCGAACAATATTTTTAAACCAAAACTTTTACAAAAATCCGCATTTTGTTTTAATAGATTGAATTAACTTCTGCACAATTATTTGATACACCTGAGCTGAATACTTATTTAAAGTCACTAATATTTTTTACTGTGAATAACTACAAAAACATTCAGCTTAACTTTCTTGTGATACGTTGGAGGCTTCATATATGTTTTACACTCGTCAGTTCTGACTGTCAAGTCAAGTTATTTTTCAATGAGAAGGAAAGAGACAATTATCTTTTATCTTTTTCCTTCTCATAGAAAAATACTTGACTTGATAGTCAGAACTAATGAGTGTGAAACAGGTCAATCTTTTCGAATTGTGCCTGTTTTGTTTCAGTGAGAGTCATGTGTTGTTATGCTTGTTTTGTTGATAATCTTTACACTGAAATACACGGCTTGGAAGTAGTGTGCTTTAGAATACAGAACTTTCAATACATTTTGTGCAGCTCTTTAGTATATACATAGATATAGAATAAGATGAATTCACAACCTGCCTGTTCTTATTTATTTATTGGCAAATAAAATATCTAAATTTGTTAAGCATATTTTCGGGGGATTTTTTTATTAAAGTTGACTGAACTCACAAAAAAAAAAATTTAGAGTTCTACCCGGAATTTTTGATTTTTTTTTTTTTACAAACCATCTCCCGAGTATTTCGAATCGAATAAAAAAAATCAGTCAAATCGCTCTAGCCGTTCTCACGTGATGCCATTACATACATGCACTATTTCATTTTTATATATATAGATTTTTCAATTTATATAAAAAAAACATATTTTTGTTAATGCCATTGTGTGCACGATACTACGATGTTATTTGTTTTTCTACCAAATAAACAAAAATAGAAAAATTCAATCTCCAGTGTATTTGGGCTCAAATATTTTTGTTCTATTTGTATAATAAATTTTCGAAAACAGAAATAACGTTTTATGAATTTTAAATAAATAACATAAAAATCATTGTTGGCCTACTTATTGCCACTACTGGCAGGCATACGTTCATAACAGAGTTCGCTCTTGTTACGGAAATTCGGTCATTAAAAAATAAAAACAAGCCACATTATAGAACTCATAGAAAGACAAGCAACATAAGTATATTAGAGTAAATATATAAATACATATGTATGTGTAATGTATGTATAATAAATATTTAGCTTGTACAAGTACAAGTTAGTAGCTGCTTTTTAGGGTTTCCATTCGAATAATGATCGTTCGAATAATCGGACAATTTCCTACGAATAATTATTCGAAGAATTTCAAAATGGCCATTTTTGAATAATAAATAAATCGATTAATTTTATGAAGAATTGTAAATTTATCGTTTCTTTAAAGAATTTTTCATAATTTTATAATTAAAAATAGCAGCAATTTAACACCATTCCGTTTCAATATTATTTACAATATAAGAAACGTTTAATAAACAGATATTTGTATATACAAATATACTTATTATTATTTATTAATTAAATTTTATTTTATGATGGTTTTTTTTCAAAAATTTAAAAATCTGTCTAGTGAAAAACTACAATATGAAATTATATTAACAACTTTTAATATAAATGAAAACTAAATAATGTGTTTCAATAACTATAAATGAGTGCTGTAAAAGTTCCTTATACATGGACGGTAAGGAAACTTCTTAGCCGAAAACAGAAAGCGCGGTATAAACAGAAAAAAAGTTAAGTGTTTTGGAAACTTCCGTCTTTGCTATGAACACAATTTAAATTTATTTCTGATGTTCAGGTGTCCTCGATTTTTTTTACAAAATTAGAAATTCGTGGTGTCATTAAATATTTAAATAAAAAATTTTATCGAGACAAGAAATTTATAATGATATGATGAATGTGTTAGATAAAAGTGCTCTTTCATATGCAGCAGTACAAAATTGGGTTGCAGAATTTAAACGTGGTCGTACAAGCATTGAGGATGAACCATGTAGTGGATGTCCAAAAACAGCAACAACAAAAGAAATTGTATGGCTACATGATCGACGAATAAAGGTGCGTGAAATAGGTAATATAATGGGCATCTCAAATGATTGCGTTCATTTAATTTTGCATGAAAAACTACAGATGAAAAAGCTTTTGTTAACAATCGACCAAAAACGCATAAACATGAAAACTTCTCAAGCTCGTTTGGATCGTTTTAAGAAAAATAAAATGGATTTTAAGAGTCGTTTCATAACTGTATATGAGACATGGATCCACCACTATACTGCAGAGACAAAAGTACAATCCCAACAATGAACTAAAGCTGAAGGAAGTTCCCCAAAGAAGGCTGGTAAGATTATGGCAACGGTTTTTTGGAACTTCAAAGGTATTTCATTGATTGTCTATCTGCAAAAGGGTAAAACAATAAATTCAGAGTACTATTGCAACATTTATAATCAATTAAATGTAAAAATTTGAGAAAAATGTCCTTGTCACAACACAAAAAAAAATGTTTTTCAAGAGAACGCCCCAGTGCACAAAAGTGTTTTAACAATGGCTAAAATCAGTGAATTAAAGTAAGACTTGCTAGATCACCCACTTTAGCTCCCAGTGACTTTTACCTGTTCGCAAATCTAAAAAAAATCCCAGCTGGCTTGCGGTTTACCTCAAATGAAGATGCAATTACAGTTGTAAACCATTATTTTGAAGGCCTTGAGGAAAACTATTTTAATCAAGGGATATAATTGTTAGATAAGCGTTCGACTAAGTGTATTAAAGCTGCAGGAGATTATATTGAAAAATAAAACTTTTTTTTGGAAAACTAACTATACTCTAAAAACTTTGCTAGACTTAGAACTTTCCGAAACGCCCTTCTACTAATATGTAAATGTACTGCAATAAGTTATAATTCCAAAAAGTGATATAGTGATATATTCGGCTGTGCAGAATCTTTTATACCCTCCACCAAAACGTAATAAAATATACAAAAACTACACTGGTTATAGGACTAGAATATTCTTATTCTGTGTTTTCTATTTAGTCTTAGTGCAAATTTTATTATTATTTTATATATTGTTTGAAAGACAATTTTAAGACCAACACAATTTATGTTAAATATTTTTAAATTTTATCTATTCTGACCATTTATAATTGATGAAATTACCGATTCTTATTGTAACTTATAGAGTTTTTCTGATTTTTATAATAATCTTGAATGTAGTTTAACAATTTATAAAATTAAAAGAACATATTTCGTATTTACAGAGTATAAAAAAGGATAAGATATAAGGTGAGGTTTTTTGTTTGAATTTGATCTCAATAATATTATTTACAAAAGAGTTATGAGTTGCATAGTAGAAGTGGACCAGTTATGGACTGATGGCTTCTACATACAGTATCCACTAATGTGATTTCTACGTATTTGAGGCTTATTTTGGTTGAATTTCTTCTCAGTAACGTTATTACAAGAGTTGTATGGTTGTTTAGTATGCTCGGAATTGGACTTAATTCGGGAGCTATTGCTAATTATTGGCTGACAGCTACAAAATCCAGTGGCATAATGGCTACATAATTTAATCTGTATTAAAATTACTGATCTATATATAAAAGTTGATTCGACACCGATATTTATTATACATTTTTGTAGGTTTATTTATTTTTGAAAATTGTTATTATATGGCAGCTATGACAAATTATGGGCCGATCGTCTTAAATTTTGAAACATTGATTTTTATGCATATGAAGATATTTCACGTCGAGTTTCAACATAATAACGATATATTTAAGATATATGTTAGTATTAACGTGGATTTCGGAAGTGTACCTTATAAGGGGGACATAGGCAAATATGGACCGATATTGTCAAAATCCAGCAGTTTGATTTTGGCATGTATGTAAATGATCTGTGTAAAATTTTGGAACGGTACCGTTATTTATAAGAGGTCTATGAGTATTAAAGTGATTTAAAAATCGACCGAAATTCACAAAATTTTGTGGGATAATTTTTGTATATATGAAAAAGATCTGTGCAAAGTTTTGAGTTGCTACCGATATTTATACGACAAATATAAGGATAAATGGCTTTTTAGCATGTGGTTCTTATATGGAAGCTATGTTCAATTATGGGCCAAACATGAACCGAACTAAAAACAATTTCGTTTTGCGATTTCTTTTGCCATGAAACTGAATTTTGTATTGATATTCCAATTTTATAGGCATTTATGTATAATTGAGCAATATTTCGGGAAGATTTTTGTATTTGGGCTATGAGAAATCATGGACCTATTCTTATTATTTGCCGCACGCTTTCTTCTTTTATCATAAAAAAACGTATACAAAATTTCATGGCATTATCTGCAATATATTTAAAAGATTGGAAGAAGAATGTTTAAAAATATCAATTTTTTATGGAGGTTGTCTTACATTTTGATCCATAACCCTAGTTCTACTATACCCATTTTGCTTATTTTCAATACCAAACTGCTTAGGAGAACTATAAACGGTTTTTTGTAAACTTTGTTGATTTTGGTTGTGGATTTGGACGTGAGAGTGTTTTACAGAGACAGATAGACAAACAGACGGACATGGCTGAATTGACTTAGAATTTCGTAAGGACCAATAATATATATACTTTGTCGGGTCTCAGACGAGTATTTCTCAGTGTTACACACGGAATAACAAACTTATACATATATACCCTCATTCTTCACTTATGGTGGTGGAGGGTATAAAAATAAATATTTGATATTTAGTAAAAAAAAAAAAAAGTAGTGAACGAGTTTGGAAATTGTAGAGTCAACATATGCTGGCGAAATATTGGCGAAATTTAAATTATGTACTAATTACGCAATATATTTGTACCTTATTAATAATTCAAAAGAAAATATTGAAAGTAAACAAAATGCTCATGGGATGAACAAAATGTCAAATATAGTAAGAAACTCTTGGAAACACGATGATATTAAAATCAAATAAACTATCGAATGAAAATATCTAAAATATACAAGAAAACACAACATATAATAGGGTAATGAGCACTTTGTTTTCTTTAGAATGTAACCTAAAATTTTGGTGAGTGAGATGGTAAAGAAAGTTGTATTGTGAATAACATTGATGATGATAACCTTGAAATAAATAAAGAACATAATTACTAAAATGTGTATAAGTGATATTATTATTAAATTATTATTAAATTATAAAAATTGATTATTATTAATAATAAAGAGGATGTTTTTTTTTAAAGTGTATAGAAGTTCAAGTTGGCAACACGTTTTTTACCGGTGGCCATTTTGTCAGCTTTCAAGTAACTTATATTTAGTTTAGTTTGGCATTTCAACGTTAATAGATTGACGCCTGAACAACGCCTCCAAATTGTGCAAATTTATTTTGAAAATCATGGTTCTGTGTTTTTTTATATGTATAGAACTTTAAAATGAAACTTTATTCGAAAGGTAATTTTCTAACATTATAATTTAAATATGATTTCTGGCATATGACTGGCTCAGATGTAGTCTAATCGGGAGGTCCAATTAACGATGACGTTTTCCAACATTTGTGGCCGTTGCCAACTTCAAAGATGTAAAAAACACTCATTTGACTGTATTTAAAAATTTTAAATTATTCAATCAAGTCGATTCATTTTAAATATGTGATCGAATTATTCAAACAATCTCTTATTCGAATTATTTGTTTTCTTCAAACAAAATAAAAATCGAAAAATTTGGATACTCTAATGTTTATGCGTCTGTATATATTTATGTACTCGTGTATAAAATACAAATGCTGAAACCGCTTTAGTCTACCCAACTCCCATTCTAGATATAAAATAACTAACTGTGTAGTGTTTTCAATTTCAACCAAAAGCTGACATAACCACCTAAAGCAAATACAAGTATATGTATACATACATGTATGTGTATATTGCACTGTTTTTTTAGGTATATAAATCTGGATAAATTTATGTTTATAAATAATAACTGTGCCCCACCAAGTAGCAAGATTTAAGCAAATTTCTATAACTCACTTAGTTATTACAGCCCAAATGTTAATGCTCTTCAGACAAAACTGGAGTTAACATTATTTGAAAACATTACTACGAGTAGTTATATGTATATTTGATACAATATTAGTTAGGAAATGTTCAAAATATTGTTTTTTTTATAATAGTGTTTATCTGCAATTAATATATGCATGTTCCAAAAATATTTTTCAAATAAATACTAAACTTCAAAAACCAAAAAACAATAATACGTACATTTATTTTTACTAATTGGATAAATTTTAACTACCAACAACAAATTACATTCGTTGCTGTATTTATTTATGTAAATATATATTTATTAGTATTTTAAAAAATTTGTGTTTAACGAAAATTAATTTTCCATAACATTGAAGCACAAAAACGTATTTATGCATATATGTAATATTTTCTTTAATAATTGACTGAAACCTGTAAACCGTATTGGTATTTACACAAATCAAATAAAAAATCTGATATCAATTACATACCTAGATAAAAACAAGTAAGAAAGTATAGTCGGTCAAGCCCGACCATATAATACCCTACACCCATTATATGTATAAAACAGTTTTTCAGAAATGTACGTAATATGGGAAATATAACCTATTGTGGACCGATCATCCAAAAATTTAGTGTCATGATGTCTGTGAATATAAGTATTATATGTGTTAAACTTTATTTCGATATAAATACGTTTAAAAGATTTATGGAGGTTAAATTGAATTACGGCTAGAGTCTTATATAGGAGTTTCGACTAATTACGGACCGACCATTATAAAATTAGGTGTCATCATTTCTTTATACAAGAAACTTATTTGTGTCGAATTTTATTTGGATACCAACATTTTTAAGAAATTTATGGTCGTTAAAGTGGTTTTCGGAAGTGGGCTTATATGGGAGCTTCGACGAATTACGGACCGATCATAATAAAATTGTACCGTATTATTTGTATACATATTAAATATATTTGTGTTCAATATTATTTGGATACCAACATTTTTAAGAGAGTTATGCTGTTTTAAGTGATTTTTGGAAAAGGGCCTTATATGGGAGCTACGACTAATTATGGACTTTACGACTATTTTTCATGAAAATTACCATAATTGAATTGCAATTAAAAAAAAACATCTTAATTATTTATATTATTATGGTGCGGTTGAAATAATGTAGTTTTGTGTATGTTTACCAAATGTAACTATCCTGTTGCTAGTTTTGACTGGTGTTACGATGGCAATTCAATAAATAAATTCCAGATAAATAACAGTTATAAAAAAATTGTTGATGGAACAAAATTAAACATGCAAAAAAATTACAAGATAATAAAGAAAAAATGCAGACATACATACGAGTATTTATATTAAAAAAATCATTCTGTAATTTGTAAAAATTTTAGTTGACTCTTTGCACTGAACTAAAAATAAATAATTAAAATTTATTTCGTTGTCCGTTTTTTCTGGGTATATGTGTAAATGTACTATGTGTTTGCACACGTACGATTTGCTTAAATGTATGCTATGATTTTTTTCACAGCACGCGCTCGTGTTTAGTTTTACTTTGTCTTTTGTTTTTATTCTATTTGCCGACTTCACTCTTACCTCTGCTACAGTTGCTGCTACTACTCGACACACTTGTAAACCTCAAGTGTTTATTTTGTCATCATGGAGGAAAAGAAGGGTCAACTGTAAAATGTGAACTTCCTCCTTTTTTTTTGTTGTTGTTGCTGCTATAGCCTTTACTTATGTTGTTGTTGTTGCTGTAGTAGCTCGTATAAATGACACACATGGGTGGTCTTCAGAGTACCACACTTGATGTAATTAGTTTTATCACAAGTTACGTGATTATAAGCAGGATACTAAGGTTAATGTTGCTGCTGGGGTTCATAATGTCGATGACAAAAATCAGGGCTAATCAATCGATTGTGCGTTTAGGAAAAAGGAAACAGAAGAAAAAATTATATAAAAATAAATAGATAAATTTTGAACAGAGGAGGCTACTTTATGTACGTTAAAATTTTGAAGTTAATATTCATTTCGAAAGATTAAAGGATTATATTTTCACCACATTTAGTGTTAATGTTAACAAGATGTTTTTAGTATTATTTCATTATTTTTAGGAAAATGAAATATTCAGAATCAAACAACTTAAGATAAAAAAGAAAAACTACAATAACAAATAAATGATAATGGTACTAAAAAGTTTTCATATGGCTAACATTTCAGCTTTGAAATTCTTTAATGTTAAAATCAACTATTTAGGTAAAACAAATACCAATTAAAATCCCGATGTAGGCAACGAAGTAGAATCATATTTGGAAATTGTAAAATATATTATTTTAGAGAAAACAAAAATATGGAAGAGCAATTATTGTAAGGATGCGAATATCATTTTTATGCAGCCAGATTATGATAACGAAACTGTGTAATGTGTAAATTCACAATTGTCTAATAAATAAGTTCCGTTTCCGGATAATATATATACTCAAAGGTAAACCCCGAAAAAATTACAAGAAATAAAATTATATACAAGATACAACTGTGTCCATATTTAGTGACTCCAGGAAGAATTTTAAAATGATCTCGAACCTATTATTGTAATCTGAATTTGATAAAGTAACATAATCGAAGGTATTGTAATATACAATAATAGAAACAGTGGACAATATAGAATAAAAATACAAGCATCCACGAAATGCTGCAATACAAACATTTTCATTAGATAATTGGAACAAAATAGTAGTGACAATAATATGTGTGAGTTTAAATTATACAAAACTACTTACATATACTAATATATATACTTCATAATTCATTAATATTTAGTCTCTCAGAAGCCGTTATCTGTAAAACAGAATAAGATTATGGAAATGACAGAAAAATAAGCACTTATATAACAAATAAGTCACTATAGGACTACTTCCAAGTAATGCACTCGTTAGATGGAAGTCATTGAAAATACAATTATAAGGTTATTGTAAGTGGGAATAATATAATCAATGTAAATAACATAATCAAAAAAAATCTGAATAGATAGAAACAGAACTGATATCAATGTTCTTTTCCAGAAGGAAGTATATAAACTGCAATGTTTGAAATATAGATCTATCTTGCTGCTATATATTGGTTACAGAAGAACTTATGCTAAAATATATAAGATAAATGCGAATCTAATTATAGGTGAATGACGAGCATGCTACCGAGCTTTAAAAAAAGCCAGAAAAAATTAAATTCCATCACGAAAAGTCTAAAAAAAATCAAACACAATTTTTATTCTAATTTTCTAGTTTTTCGAAGTAAAAGGAACATAAAGTAATAAAATTTGAAACGTACTTTAAGTATGAAATATATACAGTAGGTTGTCCCATTTTTATATTTTCATGGTTGCTCAAGCATAATTTGTAGGCTTATAGAGTAAAGTATTTTTAAGATTTTTTTCAAATTTTTTTCAAATTTTTCGGAAAATTTTTCAAATTTTTGCCAAAAATCGACTTTGCCGGCCGTTTTTGGGTTTTCTTCATACCTTTGTCAAAAAACACGATTTTCTTCACTTTTAAGGAAACAATTTAAAAAAAAGCTATAAATTCTGGCAATAAATTTGCTCATTTAGGTACCCTACATACAAATTGTTCATAATTTTTCGTAAATAACGTTTTACAACGTGAAAAATTTATATGAAAATGACAAAAACGAATGATACACTTTGAAAGATCTATTAATTTTAAATAATTAAAAGTAAATAACGTTTTTTAATTTGCTCTTACCGTTCGAAGTTATACAATTTTTAAAGTTTGTTTGTACCCGATGAATATTAAATATTAAAATTTCAAATTTTTGCTTTGTAGTCTTCTTGCACGATATAAAGAGCACGATATAAAGAGAAAAAAGCTTAACCTTCCGGAAAATCTAAAGAATCAAATAGAGTTCTCAAAACCAAATCGGAATTTTTAGAAAACGAGGATAACTACAGCGTTCGGACGATTCATTCTATGTCTTGCACCCGCACTGTATGGCGATCTTCGTAACATATTTATGTGTATTTAAGTGATTTTTGGAAGCGCACTTTATATGGGATATATATAAAACTTATTTCTACAAAATTTTGTATGGAAAATTTTTTTCTATTGGTATTTATTAACCATAGAGCGATATTCCGGAAGAGGTCAATGAGAACTCACGCATCGGTTAGTACCAGTTTCAGCAGTACTTTTCCCTTTTGATACAAATAATATGTGAAAAATTTCATGATATTATTTCCAATTTATTTCAAAAAAATAGTAAAAATTTGTTATAAAATACGTAAGTTGTCTCAAATTTGGGTCAATCTGGAGTTAAATTTTCCAGCGCTTTTCAACATCTAAAAAGTTTCATTTTAATAGTCAGGGCTTTAAAAAAAAACATCTATATTGGTTCATTTGAATTTGAAGGCCTTTTAATAAAATTTTGGCGGTAACACATCTGTGATGAATGTAATTTTGAAAAACTTTAACAAAATTGATATTGAGGATTACATTGATTATTGTGTTAAAATGTATGATGTAAATCCGGTGAAGATCAGCTCCATCCGTAAATCTTATAAAATATTTTAATATTCCTCATGCATTTTATTAACAGCATCATAACGTTCAAGAACTGTTGTTGGTATATTATGATCTCCTAGGTTTTAAATAAACTCAAAATTCATAACAACACATAGCTTAAAAACAGAAAACAATGAAGACGAATTGTTGGACGGAACAAACTCTCACTCAATTTTGGCTCTTTTTTGATGTGATTTATTTCACTTATTGCAAAGTTATTTCAATTTACCAGTCCTGCATAAAATATCTGCTGTCTTTATACCATACAGAATGAATTTTTTTAAGGCTAGTCATCAGAATTGTGGTTTTCTATTGCTTTAGATTTTGATTTAACATTTTTATCTGTCTTTAACCGATTATTTGTTTTTGCTTCTTCAACTGAAATCGATTAATCTCATTCAAAAGTAAAAAATAAGCAAACTTAAAAAAAGTTCAGTGACCGCAGTTTGGCATGCGTTGGTTTTTTGTGTCGACTTTTTTTGTTCTCTTTAGTTTTTGAGGATAACTCTATTGCATTGGCTTAACGGCTTTCTGTTTTTGTAGTTGGTTTTGATGTTCTTGTTGTAGTTGTTGTATCTAAACAACAAAACCAGCTAAATACAAAAAAAAAAAAAGAAAAAGAAAACAACTACAAAAAAGCAACCATTATACATCTATTCGTTAGTTTTGTAAACATTGTTTTTTGTTCGTGGCTTTCAACAAATATTTTCAAATACTGAAGCAACTAAATATATACACATCTACGCACATATACATAAGTACAAACAAAGACACACAAATGCACACATGTTTACGATGTCCTGTCATGTTTGTTTTCATTCGGTTTTTTTTTTGCATTAGTATGCATTTGTTTATATGTATGTATGTATATAAGTATGTTTATTGTCTATACCATTCACCATTCAATAGAGTATTTTTAAAAACAATGTTTGTTATGTTGTGGTTTTCTGCGAACAAATGATATTTTTAGAATTTTTAGTTTGTAGTTGCTGTTGTTGTTGCTGGTGGTGTTTTTATTGCTAATGTTGTTCATATTACAATTTTTCTAACAGATGCAAATGAAAAATACATAAAGATATATACATACATATGTATATTCAAAATTAAAGTTGTTCAGTTTTTACTAATGATAGCTGCGGTTTTAATTTTTATCTTTCGTTGAAAACTGTTATGGCTAATTCCAAAAAAAAAAGTTTATAAACATAATTTGTGTGCAGCAAAATATGATAGTATTTATTTAATAAAAAAAACTAAATATTTTGTGAAAAATAAAAGGGAAAGCTATGCAATTGTTTTTAGTTTATATGGTTTTTAATAACACAGGAGATTCTTGTGGAAAAATGTAATGTATAGTTGAGTCCGTATGACTCAGCAAGTTTTTGGTCAGTGGATTCTCGAATTCGATATATATTACAAGGAGTGATGACTCCTGGAGAAAATCTAAATCGGAATCTCTAGAATTTTTACTAAATAACCATTTTCCAGGTTATGCGGATGTGGCTGACAGTAAATTACTATACAGTGCATCACTTTTTGAAATCAATGTTAGTATTTTTTGACGATTGATAATTTTTAAGCTTACAAGTTACCAGGGCTTGATGGAATCCAACCAACAGAACCATTTATTTTTACCATTGATACTAAACTGTCAACTTAAATTTTAACTCATTATCATGAACATTTTTTATTGTCATCGCTTCAGTTTTAATAAAAATTTATACAATATATGAGATATAAAATAAAAAAAGGAATAATATGTGAAATTTTTTAAAAAATGATACGCCAAAAGTTTAAAATTTTTTAATGAATATATATAGATACACTTCGGAAAATTTACTTTTTATCCATTGATAATTCACTAAAAAGAGGAAAACCAAATTTATCTCTCATATTGAAAGTTAAAAATTTATATATATAGATAATTAAATAACAATGATTCAAGCTCAATGGCGAATTATAAGTAGACAAATAAACGTAGAATCAAGCTTTAACTTTTAGGTGGAGTTATATGAGTTTAAAACTGCCTTGCAAGTAAATCCAAGAAAATTTTGCGTAGTTGCATCATTAAGTATTTATACATTGAATTAAAGTTAAAATGCTAATGCATTATTAAATATTCGATGTTCTTTAAAAATACTACAGAAATGATTTTTCGTGGTATTTATGCTAATCCTAGTTCCGGTTCTTCTGAGAATGAACAAATTATAATGTATAAATAATAATTATAGATAATTATACAAAAATACTTGTTGGGTGGACTTTTTTTTATTATTTATCATCTAAAACTAATCAATGCTAAATTTTAAGCCGCATAACTATCGTGTTATTAGATTGGCGTAAAATTTTAAGACAATGAGTTGTAGATTCTAAAGGATAAAGTAAGACCCTACCGATGAAAATAAAAACTTGGGTTTGTAAATTTTATTTTTTATACATATGCACATAAATGTATATATGTATTTACTAACAAAAGACTTATTTATGTGCAATAAGTTGTTAATAGTAATACTGTTAACTGTTTTATACTTGAAGTACTTTTTAATTTTATTAATTTATGTTACCTTTTTAATTCGAAAAACCCGAAAATTCTAATTAAAATTGTGGTGATTTTTTTTTATAGTGATTTAACTTTTTTTGGATGTTTTTTAAAGCCCATTTATATTTTTCCAACCCCTGCCAACACTTAGTAGTTATATTCAAATCCATTTTAGTAAGATCATATTCCTCTTGATGCTTCAGATACAGAATGCATGAATACTCAAGGATATTATTAAATTAGCTAATTACAAGCGTTACTCGTGCAATTTAGTAGAATGTATTTACTTATACCATACGCGAATAAATTGGATAAGACATAAAAGTATACGCTGACGATTACAACATTAACTGTGGATATGAGTCTTCTTTGATGACATCGGCTTAAGGTTCTCAATAAGTATTCTATAAGCAAGTTTGCTATAACCTATATAGGGTAGAGTATACCTAACGTGAGCATACGTCCCGTTTTCAGCTACTTTGTCCCGTTTTCCCCGACAACAACTCGACGCAAAAATGTCCCGTTTTTAGAAATTCGAAAAAACAAATAGTAGATTTGTTCTAAAATGTAAGAACAAATCTTCAAATTCGTCAAAGATAGTTTTTTTTTAATATATGTATGTATGTATGTACAAACATCTAGAAAAACTTAATTGGGCAAATTTAAAAGAAGTACCACAGTTGGAACATGTTCAAAAAGTTCTAAATATATTGATCGAAAAATAACATATCGATTGCAATAAAGATGCGGAAGAATTCGATGAATATTCACTCGTGTCTAAATATATAACATCGCAGAAAATTGATGAATGGAATCAACAAAATATTTCTACGGAAAATCGTTTGGGGAAAGTGTTTAAACATTTTAAAAGCAATTACCAAAACCATGCATATTTTTAAATTATCGTTGAATATATTTTATGTTTGCCTGCAACAAATGCGCCAGTTGAACGTGTATTTTCTTTGATAAACAAAATGTGGACCGCAGATCAAACACAATTAAGGGTATCAGGCTATGTTAATTGTTAAAGTTAATATTAAAAAATCATCCCAAGAATTACACACATATTTGTAATCGTCACCTAAAATTTTGAAACAATTTTGTACCTCTGAAAAATATAACAATGTATAAACAATTTTTTTGTAGTGTAACGTAAAATAAATAATGCCATTCACTACGGACAAATAAAAGATTATTATCTATGCATTTTTATTTCATATAACCGAACCAATCAGAATTATGTCCCGGTTTCAGATAAAAAAAATATGGTCACTTTAAGTACACCGGATTTGTGCTGATGTTTAAAACGCTCATAAATAATAGTTATATACCATCCTTAAAGTATGACTTCTATCCCTCCGTCCGTCTGGCTGGCTATCCATTGCTTGCACGCAAAATATGTGCAGGTCGCAATTTTCAAGTTATTTCAACAAAATTTTGCACATGATAATTTTTTTGGTCAAAGGCAGTTGAGATTGAAATTAGTTGAAATCGGTCCATTATTTTAACTCGCTCTATATCAATGTCTTCTCGAATTAGGGGTTTATCGGTCATAAATATTTAATTAATGAACTTATTTAAACAAATTTGAATACAAGTATGTTGTCAAATTAAATCTTCAACAATTTTGAGCAGATCCGTCCATAATTGGCCATAACTTCCATATATATCGCACTTCCGAAAATCACATTCATAACTCTCTTAAAAATATCGGTATATAAATATTATTCAACACAAATATGTCTTGTTTGTAAGCAAATCATTTGAACCAATTTTATGATGATCGGTCCTTAACTACCGAAAATCATTTTAACGACAATAAGTCTCTTAAAAATGTTAGTATCGAAATAAAATTCCACACAAATAACTTTCATATACACAGAAATCATGACAACTTATTATATAACGTTCAGTCTTCCATATTAGACCCCTTTCGAATATCACTTCAACCCATTAGAAATCATTGGACTGTATTTTCCATATATCCAAGCAAAAATTTAGAAACCAGAATCTTTTTACCGTTACTTAGTTTCACAACAACAATACCAGGAACTGCAGAAAAAGAGTTTTTGTGTATATTCTGTTTTTTATGCAAACTTTGAGTCAAAATTGATTTTTTAATTATTTTTTAAATATTTTAAACAAAAATAAATAATAGTGTATAATTGTTTTCAAACAAATTATATATTTAACTTGAAGTAAAATCTTCGAATACAAATTTTTTAAAAATTGTTTAATACTCGCAAGAGTAAAAACTCTCATTTAATATTTTAAATAATATT
Source organism: Bellardia bayeri (assembly GCA_950370525.1). Taxonomy (NCBI): domain Eukaryota; kingdom Metazoa; phylum Arthropoda; class Insecta; order Diptera; family Calliphoridae; genus Bellardia; species Bellardia bayeri. Next base: position 81,196,854 of record OX493265.1, on the reverse strand, counting down.
AAAATTTGTTCGGTTACCTTGTACTATTTTTATAAAAATAGTACCAACGACACATAAAAGCATCAAAGAATACTTAAAGGAGAGATAATGAAAAAACTAGCATCGTAAAAAGTTGGCTGTACAAGAAACCATGAGAAAACTGACGTGGTTATACGCAATTTATTCCAAAATTACAAGCTCGATCAATAAATATCTTTGTATAGGATTGAGGAAGTGGTGGTGGATTTTATTCACATACATGCTTGATATAACAATTTCTAACGCTTGGCGGCTACATATACTGAGCAGTGAGACTCCCATGGATCAACTTTTGTTTCACCGTTACTTGCAAGTTATTATTTACGCCAACGTGGGCAAAAAAGTTTATACCAAGATGGAGTTGGGCACTTTCCCGTTAAAATAGCAGTTACGGTACGTAATTTGCCATTCCAGAGTACGTTGGCAGTTTTTTTTTTTTTAATTTATTTTTATTATTGAATCTTTCTTATCGAAATTTACAATAAGTATTCAAATCTTAATTCTACTTTTTGTTTATTAAATGTTACCAATGTAACCACTAACTGCTGTATTCAAATGTATATAAATGTATAAAAATGTCTTCTAGTTAGGCTCAAAGTATCGAAGCAGACCCCGAGCGAGGTAGTTAGGGTGGGCCATTAGTTTATCGATATAGCTGAGTGAATTGTTTTTAATATCCTCCTGGATAGTGGGAACGTTGAGATCTCTGTAGATAATATCATTACTTATATACCATGGGGCGCAGACAATTTGTCGTAATATTCTAGACTGTCTTCTTTGAAGTTATGTTAGATGCGCATGCAGTACCCCATAATTGGATGCCATATGTCCATATTGGTTTTATGATGGATTTCTATAAGAGAATTTTGTTGTCTTAAGACAAATTTGAGTTTCTACCGAGAAGCCAATGTAGTTGAGCTGCTTTAAGTTTCATAGCCGTTATTTTCGCTTCAATATGACGAGACCGGGTAAAGCGTCTATCTATATGAATTCCCAAGTACTTAACATGGTTTTCTACCGGAACAGTGATGTTATTTATTTTTACAGCTGGGCACGTTTGTCTTCTGAGCGTGAACGTTGGCAGTGCAAAAAAAGCTTTAAAACATATTGTGTCGAGAAGCCATGTTTCATTTGAGTACACCCCTAAAACTCGTTTCCAAAAAAATATATAATTTTTCTTTTATTTTGTGCTTCTTTATGTTCGTTTCTATTAATAAAAAATTTTAAAACAAAATCTTTAATCCGGTTTTCATTTGACCTCTAATGGGTTAACATGCATAAATTTTTTAAAAGTGTTTATATAGAGAAACAAAATTTATATGCACAGAAATGTCTTGGTTTTTTTTTTGCCCATATACTGGGTGTAGGGTATTATATGATCGGGCCTGACCGACTCTACTTTCTTACTTGGTCTTGACTAAAATATTGGTGATCAGAGAGTTATGTATAGTTTTACACGAACAGTTTAGGATATATTGTCGACAGTCAGGAGGAAATTCCGATACTTCTATTACTTTAAGCACTCCACAATACCGAGTCTAGTACTGTAGTGAGCAGGCAAATGGGCTAGCCGGAAAATGGTTGCCGAAGACAACCCATATATATATATATTTTCAATAAGAGTAAAAAATTCAAAAGAAAATTCTGTGTACTTTAAACATTTATGCATATATCATACATATGCTCTATAAAAAAAATGCATAAGCTAATTTTTAATTATAATTGTACAAACGGTTTTTGTAAAATAAAATTCGCATACATACTTATAGTATTTATTTTGCATTTAAAAATACATTTTACTTGCTTTAACGGTTTTGTTAATGCTTCATAAAAGACTGTGATATTCACATACAACTCAAATTGTATGCAAGTAAATTTGTATGAATGAATATATTTATGAATGTACATATATACATTTATATGAAAAACATACATATTGGTTGGATTGATTTTCTTTACATCCGCATTAAAATTCATATCTGTTCCAGTTCAGTTATTGTAGATTACAAAAAGAAGAAAACTAAATTGTCGAGAGAGTAAAAAAGAAACACTTTATATGTTTAATACATTTATAATATAGTTCTTTGTATATATGCATGTATGTAACATTCTCGTGGATGTACATACATATGTAAGTATAAATCTGTACATTAGGGCTATAACGTATTTAAATTTTAAATAAGAATATGGTTTTAGGGTAGTAATATAGAACATTACAAGATGCTGAAGAACAATTTGTTTATCTTTTCGTAGAAGTTTGGAAAGCATATTTCAATTTATTCTTGCATTTATTGCAAAAAAGAAAACATTAATACATAAATTATATGAGCATGATTTAGACCTGTATTTAAAATTTACCTTTTTGGAAATTTTGAAAAACATGGTTGTGGATGAAGATTTTTTGTCTTAATGCCTTAAAATAAATGTTTCTGTAAACATATTTTTGCCAATTACGGGAAAGATTGTACAGTCAAAATATGGTTATATCCCTAATATATATTTGTATGTATACTTTACATTGGTTATATTCGTTTATGTCTGTTAGTACTTGCAGTATGTTTGCTTGTTGTAAAAGACAATACTATTTGCAATTTGTAATAAATTCACTTGAATGAATTTTTATAGTTTCCGTGTATTGACTAAAACTGTAATGTTCAAACATTGTGTCGTTGCTAAGAGACAGGAAATTCGTATAGTTTTAAGCCTATTAGAAAACTACTTATTTAACTTAAATTGGAGAATAATTTTAAAAGAACTAAATTAGTATATATATATATATCTTAACTAAAAGTAGTAGCATATTTGGCCATTACAAATATACCCATATTCTAGTGAGATATATAAAAATATTTTTTTTTTCAATTCAGTCCTTTCTTGTTATATACACTTCCTTCTGCAGTTGTCTTCTCAAAGTGTGGGAAGCTTGACCTCTGCGTTTGTTTTCTTATGTGTTCCACTTAACGTTTAGACCTTTTTAATTTTAAATATAATACATTAAATAGAACTATAGTAAATGTGGAATCTTTATTACTGCCAGTCTTCAATCTTTGAAATTTAATTTTTAAAAATAACTTTATTGAAATGTTGTACAAGACTATGCTATAGATGGACCATTCGAAAAGTTAAATTTCCGATTAGTAGCATTGCTATCGGTAACTAATTATGGCTCTTTAATGAATTCAAATGTTGGACGAGACTATGCTGTATATGGTACCTTTGAAAGGTTAAATTTTTGATTATTTGCATTTCTATCGGTAATTAATTAGGACACTTTTCAGCATTGCTTCCGGTATCTCGGGTATTAAGACTTTTACTTTGCATAACCTTAAACAGCTGCCAGTTGACAGGCGTAAATTGCGAAATTATTTTCCAATTTCACACATATCTCACAGAACGCAGATTTTTATAATACAGCTTAATAATTTGGAGATTTTTATTCAGTGGCATCCTTTCCATGGTGAATTGTCAAGCAATAATAAATAAAGATAAAGTTACATTTAATATTTACAATAAATATATTAAAATGAAAGAAGTTAATAAAAATCAAAAAGAAGCAGAAAATAAATTGGTAAACAAGGTATTTAAATCGGTGTATACGTGTTAAGTAGGCAAAGTGTCATTTTATTTTTGTTTTAAAAAAGGGTAAAATCTACAATAAAATATCAGATTTTATTGATGCTTTATTAAACGTTTAATAGCCTATTAATCGTTTATGGATGTAACTTTAAGGGATTAAGAGGTGTTTAAACCTACTGTAAGTTTTTATACATAGGGCTGAAAATCTATACAGAGCCCATCGAATGAACTAATACTCAAAATCCGTGATGTGATTAATAAAACAGATCCGGCATTTTGCTATAATGTGATTGAAAATGTAGATATATAAGTCTGCAACTGTATGCGTGGTTTTAGTGGACATCTGAGTACTATCAATATACCCTACACTACCATATTGATATTATGTGTTTGTGCTGCTGTTTGTAAATGTCTGATTCTCCACAAATATGTTCTATAAAAAAAATGTCTTGTAAAAAAACTCGTTAATTTGACCATACAATATTTATAGTCAATATCCTCTAACATGTTTTTACTTTTGCTAAAATTCTATTCGAAATGTGTTTTATTGTTTAAACTAATTGTTATTAAATAAGTTAAAATTTTACCTTTCTTATAGATACTGCTCTTTTGAAAGCGGCCCACTATGTTGTACATTTCTGACCAAACAAAATAAGAACCTTAGGTCTTTCAGCAACCCAGCAAGAATTTTCATTGATATAGTATGCCAATGTTAAGTAAAGAAACATCTGTACAGGCACATTTTCTTCCAGAGAAATGGTAGGCAAGCCAATGAAAATATTTGATAGGCAAAGATTGACAAAAACGTAACGAACCATAGCTGTTGCACAGATTTTTGTGCAGCAGAATACAAATTGAAAAATAATAAAACTGAGCAATAAAAATCGATATCCACAATAAATTTAAACTCTATTCTTCAACATTTTTCATTTAACAATTTCTACACTAAACTATGTCAAGAAAATTTTTGTCATTTTCAGTTGTTTTATTGCGTAATTTCTGCTCTTCACATAAATCGAGACAAAAAACATACAAATATGTAGAAATGGGTGGTAGGAAAATGTTGAAAATATTTTAAATTAACAAGCAATAATAAACAACATTGCAAATATTTGTATGTTTGCATGTAGTTCGTTTGAAGTATTGCGGTCTTGCGGTCACTATTGCCACATTGGGCTATTTCCAATTAGATTCGGAAATTATAATATCCTGAAAAAAAAATATGCTAAACCCTAAGATCTTTAGAGTGAAAGATTTATTTATTTGCTTTGATTTTAATAACATATTCAGAGTTTTTTTTATTGACTAACTCTGGCCACACTGTTTGAATATTTTCCTCTTTTCACCAATTGTAAGTTTTTCATAAAAAATTTACTTTTGTTTTTGCCATCCTTTTATCTCGTTGATTAACCCTCAATACTCAAAAAATGAACCCATGTCATAGTTTTGTTAAGGGATTTCATCATGTCAATTTGTGACATTTTGTTTAAACATTTTTTTAATGTCTTCTGTTTTTATTCCAATCACCAAAAAGATGGGGGTATATATTATGTTTATCATTTCGTTTGGTCGTAGAACCAAAAATTCTATATATTCTGTGTTCTTATAACATTGTAAGGCGAACCAGCCTTGTCCTGCCTGTCCGTCTGTTGAAGACGTAACAGATTTTGAAAAGAATTCTTAGAAAAATAAATCTTTTACAAAATATTCATTGTTCAACCGCATTGTTTGGTATTGAAATTGGCAAAATCGGTCCAGTAGGATCCGTCTGATAGACCAAAGTTTCAAATGATCTTATTATTTGTCAGATATTTTTTGCAATTATCTTCAAATATAATACAGATAGTATCATGAAATTTTGAATACTTAAGTTTAATTATAGGAAAACAAGTCCTGGTGAAAATGGTCAGAATTGGTCTACGTCTTCTCATAGCCCCATACAAATGTCTTTCCGGAATATTGCTTTACGATACGTAAATGTCTATAGAAAAGTCGTATCCTAAAAAAATTCTGCAAAAATAAGTTTAATGCCAAGTGAAGTCTTAAAATAATATCCAAAAAATCCAAAAGGCCGTAACTGCACATTTTACTCTTTTACAGGAGAAACAAAAAACTTTATAAATTTACGACTATTTCATTCTTGTTGGACAAATTTTAGAATTAACTTTAAAAATCTATTGCGGATTTGGTTTAATAAAAAAAGTATAAAATAAGAGTAGTTTTTTAGTAATTCTACTTAAGGCCTTTTCGGATCGTTTTTTCTGAAACCAAAAAGCCGTAACAACAAAAAAAATTTTAATAAAAGTTAAAATTAGGATGAAAAAAATCCGCTTTTCACTCTTATTAAACATTTCTTACTTTTTGTTTTCTATGTTTTGAATATAAAGAATACAAAACTCATTACAACTTTAAAAAACAAAACGAAAATTCATTACTGTATACATGAAAAGAAACGGGGTTCACATTGCGAAATAAAATTTAAAAATCTAATCTGAGTATGGTAAATTATCGTAAAAACTGTGGAAATCAGCCGGAAGTAAATATTTAAGTTTACGGAGATGGCTCCATTTCGTGTTGGATATTTTTGTTTTTTCATTATGTAACCGAACTGGTTCGACAAAAATATCCATATATAAATGGTGCAATATGAAAAATGGATTTCTCCAAACCCCTCTGCCCGCAGACCGAAAATCAAAAATCAGAGTTCACAGTGCGATCCGCCTAAATATTCTAAAGATTCTCTGAAAATTTCAGCAAAATCGGCCCAGCCGTTTTGGAGTCCATACGACGAAGTTCAACACAAATAATCCATATATGTATACATATAAATCGTCGCACCAAATTTCCTGCTCATTGGTTTATATTTTACCGCAGGCCTCGTATAACATTTCCGAAAATCACTTAAATGCGCATAAATCTCTTATAAACACCACTATCAAGTTGAAATTAATCACAAAACATTCAAATACTTTTTACATATAGATAATTTCATGCGGTTCATAATGAGGACTACTTCCAAAAAACTTATTAATCTTCATAAACATCCATATCGAAGCGAAACTTTACACTGATTCTTTACAAGTATGTAAAAATTATACTATTGGCTTTGGTGAAAATTAGTATTTAATTGGAAATTGACTCCCATACAACGTCCACTTCCGAGAATAGATACAGAAGAGACAATTTTGTGGTTTCCAAAAAAGGCAAAATCAGTTTCCTAGGACTTTTTGGTATCTAATTTATTGTGTGTCAAAGTAAATCGATACATGATGCAAAAATTTAAATAAACGGCAGTTCTGAAAGAAAGAGTGTTGAATGTGTTTGTCTGTCTGGAATATGTAGAAAATTCTTGTAAATGTAGTTTTTGAGATGTAATTCGAACAAAATAGACTTCAAAGAAATAGAAATTACGGTACAAAATTAATGACTATCTTCCATAATAGTTGATATCACTTATGTATGGGATCCGCAAAATAAAATAACCGGTATTATCGGAATTATCGTTACCGATACAAAATGTAACAAAAATTAGTTTCAAGTATTTACAGATCACACTATTGGTATTTGTTGATGGTGGGTATATAAAATTCGTTACAGCCGAATATAAACTCATACTTTTTTTATTCGTCTTGTTCTCTTTTTAAGTTTTCCTACTCCGACAGACATTTTTGTGGTTCTCCTTCTGTTTTGTTTAGCATACTTTTGTTGTCACAATTATTCTATTTACATCAATCTCTCGTTTGCTGCTTCTGCTGTATGGTTAAATTGTGAATGTTTCAAGCATTTTTTACGTTAACATTTTCTTACTTCATTAAGTACTAGTACTCATATGCTGTTGATGAAGACTTTACATAAATTGTTCAAAAAAGACTTTAACTACCCGGAGATTTGCACAAATCTCTAAAATGTACTTTTTTGTGTCACTGCGGTTACCGCCTTTATTTTGTTATCGACATCTGCATTTGGGCATTATAATATTTGTTTTGTGTGTTAGCTTAGTTAACAAATATCTACAAGTGAAAAGATGAAGATATATTTTAGACGAAGCCTCATAAATGTTTAGCTAAAATTGGCTTTTAAAAAGTTATTTTTTATTTTAAATATAACCACTCGCTATTTTTTTGATTAGAAGTACATATTTAAAAGCAAGGGCGACCTAATGTATTTAATTAACTCTAGAACGTTGGATGAGTTGGGGTGTAGTTGTTGTCATAGTGTAGTCAGTAGAATAGAACTAAATGGCTTCTTTTAGTGATTCAGTTTAAAGGTGGTACTACAAAAATTTAGTGCTTAATTTTGCAAACAGAATAAGTAAGAAAGAATAGTCGGTCACGTGATATTTGAGAGATGTAACTTATTATAAACTGATCATTCAAACATGACTTCTGAGCATATAAATATTGTTTGCGTTCAATTTGATATCAATATAGACACTTTTAAAAAATGTATGCATGTTACAGTAAAATTCAGAAGGTTTTATTTGAGAGCTTTGACTAATTATGGACCGACCGTTATAAACTTAGGCGTCGTGATTTCTGTACATAGAAAACTTATTTGTGTTGAATTTTATTTAAATACTATAATTTTTTAGAGGTTTAGGGTAGCTTAACCCTTATGTGATTGACAAAAAAAAAACTACGTATGTTATACTTCAAGGTACCTTCATACAAATCTCATAGAAAACTACATTTTTTGCAAACAAATTTATAAACTGTTATATGTATTTGGGAATTTCTAGGGTTTTTTAGGATTTAGTCATAGGCGTGGTATACATAGGTCATTCTCCGTACTAGCAAAAATACATACATATGTATATTATTTAGCAAAATATTTCTTCACTACTTTCATTTTACTTTTTTATCCTTGCAGTGAAGTTTATTCGGCTGAGGGAAGTATTTATTTTTGTTGTAAAAGTTTTCAATTAAATTATAAAATGCTTTCAAGCGCAAGAGTCCATAATAAAAGATTTAGCTCTACCTATATAAATAAATTATTGTGTGAAAGTGATTGCAGTGAGGATAATTTTATTTGTTCAGATGATGAGGATGAGTACACTCCAGCAGAAAACGAAATGGCAATAAAGGCTTCAGATGCTGAATCGACAGGAATTATAGAAACCGATAAGGATTCCTACGCCTCAAATGAAACCAACGGGAGTATAGAAATAGAAATAGGAAATAAATTGTTGGGCAAAGATGGTTCTTGTTGACTACCAGAGCCCTTTCTTCAAACACAGACTTCGAATAAAAATGTTTTAAGACAGCGCGGATGAGCACCCCAAAAATACAAATATTTGAAAGTATTATGTCAAATGGAATTTGTGACATTATATTGCGAGAAACAAATAGAAAAATGAAACAAAATGATATAAACAACAATGCACACATGGGTAGAAAAATCGTAACCGCTAAAAACAATAGATTTAAACCTTTCGTCGTAGATGAGCTAAATGCATTTTTGGGTATTTTGATATATGCTGGTGTTCATAAGTCAAACAGAGACCATTTATCTGAGTTGTGGAGACCTACTAATTTGCCATTGTTTCTAGCGGCAATGTCACTTGAGAATATCTTTAGTAGTATCTTTGTATTTTATGTGAAACAAATTTTTCAACACAGAAATATTAAGAAAAAATTTACTTCTAAAACTCATTTTCGTTTTCGATTTCCATCACATGCCTGATTATGTTTTCAAACTAACTGTTTACACTTATTAACTATCAATTTATATAAAGAGCATAATTTGATTCTACTTTAAATAATATTTTTTTTAATTTATTTAATAATTATGCATGATTAATATATATATATTCTTTTTCAAAGAGTACAAAATTCAATATGTGTAATTACTTTACAAACAGACGACAAATAGTACACTATTCAAAATAAGTGTATGGTACAAGTTTACGTTTGTAGTAATTTAAAATATACTGAATTGAAAACTCATTTTATTATAAATTAGATTGACAAGAAGAAGGTATTAAAATAACATATACTAAATGCAATTATTTATTTAACAAATTTACAAGAAGAGATATTGTACAAATTAAAGAATATAGTAATATAGAGCAATTCCATATGAAAACGATCAAAATTGGCAAATTTTTGGACGACCCCTCTCCGATTTTAAAATAAATAGTCTCAATCGATTGCCCAGCAAAAAATAATGTACCTACATATTTTTTTTTTTTTTATATTGACTGGTTTAGTGGTGGTGTACACCACTGTAAGTGACAAAATTGAAGAATTCTTCATAAGGGACCTCATTGAAAGTTGTTTTAAAAAAAAACTAATAAAGCGATCGCAACGAGTGATAGCTCGTTGGAAAGGTTGAATCAGGCTTTAATTGAAAAAAAAAATTTTCCTAAATTTTAGAAATTTACCTTTAAATTTTCCGATGAAAATTAAATTTTCCGATTTTCCACAGAAGCTCCTAAATTTTCCGGCTAATTTTTTTCATAATTTTTGCTTTAAGAATCAGCAATAAAAAAATGGGCCCCGACTCCTTGTTTGGACAGGAGAAGAGCATTTAAGAGACCACCTTGTATACATACTTGATAAAATGCTGATATGAATTTAATATTTGCAATTTTTAGAAATGTTTGTTTCTGCGCTTTGCTTTTTCTCTGTAATGTACTATAACTACGAGTATACGCATTTATATATATTGTAAACAAATCAATAACAACAAAACTTAATTAAGGTTCTTTATGTGTTTGAGAAATTATCATTTTATAGGTTTAAAATATTTTTCCCTTTGCAACAAAATTTTTGGAAAATGAAAACTTTATTTACAATAAATAAAATTTATATTTATATACATTTTTATATATATATATGTTTACCTACATACATATGTAGGTTTGTGTAATTTGAAGAAAATTTAATTCTACTCAAGTGGTTATACACTACTAAGACACGGCACAAGATGCTTATTTAACCCTTATGTGTGCTGCAAGGTACCTGGGTACCTATATGAGAGTTAAGTAGAGAAAAAGCATTTTCGCATTTCTTGCAATAGCTGCTTTCTCATATAAAACACGTAAAGGTACCCGGGACCCTGATGCACATTAAAGGGAGTTAAAAGTAAATTGGTCTCTCAGGCAAATTACAAAAAAAAAAAAAGTCAAGGCTGCAAAAAAACTAAATTATTTAAAAGTTAGTAGTTCTCAAAAAGTTTCAGATATAAAAGTTATCGATTTCAATGAAAAAACTTTGACTAAAAACGCCAAAGGTGCCCGGGTACCTTGATGCATACATATGGGTTGAAACAATAAAAAATGTATAATGTTATATTTTATAAATACACATATTTTAAGGGAATTATATAAATGAGACAAAGAAAACAAATAAGTTGTGTTTACATATTTAAATTAAACCAGAATAAGAAACCAGATTAAGAAAACAAATATCTTGTTTAAAAATTAAATTAAACAATAATAAGAACAAGCAAAATGCAAGAAATTATTTCTGAGAAATCTTTTCAGATATGAGGATATATAATTAAAAAGTAAAGAAACGTAAAGTAATCGCTGTCATTTAGTGTCTAGAATGTATGAATTTTGTTACAGTCGGATTATTATGTGATTGATTCATCGATGATGCAACTAACTGAAAAGCTATTAAATCGAATTTGTTATTTTTTACATATAATTATATATATGTTTATTATATGCCATATATTCTAAAATTAATCCATCTTCGAATTATTGGTCATAGATCCAAAAATATATAGAGTGGGGAACACAAATAATTACGTGTAAGTACTTTCACTTTTTATTGTATAAAAACAAAACTAATAAAGAACATTGAAAAATATATTTTGTCATTTCTTTTATGTTTAATATTTAACAAAGATAATTAAATAACAAATGTTATTATTAAATATTTAACAAAATATTTTACAAATTAAAACTAAAAAAAAAATACAAAAAATCAATTAACAATTATAGTCTGACAGTAAAAGCTTTTTTCAGGCCGTAACCGAATACAAACTAATATTCGGCCAAAAAACTGATATTCATTCTAATCTGAAACAAACAAGAACTTTTAAAAATTGCTATTAATTTAAAAAAAATTATTTTAATTTTATACCATTTTTACATAATTTTAAGGTGGCCAATATTAACAACAATAGATTGCGGACTCCATTTAGTTTTATCATTCTTGTTTCTTCATGTTAAACTGAAAAATTTGTTTAAAAGCACAGTTTTTACCTTATTAAATATTATACAATAAAATATAACTTTTTTTATCCTATTCATTTTACTAAAAATTTGTATGACCTTAAAAAATTTCATAATCTATGTTTTTCCTTTATAAAAATTTCGGTTTGGGTAAAATAATACCGAATATTTGTACTAGGCCGAATTTTGACCTAATCCGAAACCAAAATCGGTCGGATTCTAACGATCATCTAAGGAAAATTCTGCTCACTTACGTATTATTTCACGATTTTGGAAGCGAGCTTTGAGTCACCATACAGCTAAAAAACAAAAATAACAGATAATCTTCTTTCCTCATTATTCCTTAGATTCTTTGCAGTGATCTGTCGTGCCACCTTGTAAAGCAACCCTATACTATGGTATTCTTCCCACCATACTTCATTGCTTCCTTAACTTTAGCATTAAAGGTGCACAATGCAAAGGTGATGTTTGCTATTTGTTGTAAAGTAAGAGACAGTTTTTAAAAACATGTAATCTCTTTTATGCAAAATTTGATAGACCAATTCATTAATTTAAGAGAACAATTTTGCATTAGTGTTTCACTATACTACACACCTAATTATGTTTTTACACGGTCTTTTTTGCATGGGTTTGATTCAACACAGTTTGAAAATAAGCAAATTTTATTTTTTACACGATTTTATTCCATTTAGAACGATTCAAAATCTTTTAGGCTTATATTTTTTTTGGTTAAACTAAATTTTTCCGAAATATATTGATATCACAAATTTAGGCGAATTACCTTTTTGTAGATACACGCAAATTAACTGGTCAGAGCAATTGTAAATAGCAAATATTTAGGGGTAATCCCTTTTAGTAAATACAATCAAATAAATATGTCAATAACAGGTTGTCATAAATTTGTTTACATTACTTTTAAGCTTGGAGGGCATATCTCTTTTTCTTTAATAACTATGATTGTGTATATGTCTGTGAATCAATATTTTAAACCTGAATAATTGATTTTAAAAAATGCTTGCTTATCACTAATTTCAATAGGTTTTAGCGATCAGGAAACAATCACCTATTTTGCATGCGGTCAATATCTTTTTTTATATGGTTTTTTTACGCGGAATTTGCTGCAACCAATTGCCGTGTAAAAAGAAAGAATTAGGTGATTAAATATTATAAACCTAAATAGTTGTTCTTATAGGTTTTAGAGATATGGGACCAATCACCCATTTTGCATATACACGGGTTTCTTTGACATGGGTTTTCCTGGAACCAATTACCGTGTAAAATTATAATTAGGTGTAATTACATTTATGATAAACAGAGAATAATACTAGAATACCAAAAGTATAAGTATATATTATTTATTCTTATTATACTTTAGTGATTTTGAAAAAGTTTTCAAGCAGTTGCCAAAAAAAATTAGCCGGCCACATGTTGCAGTATCAAATTTTGTAAACAATCCAGACTATTATGATAAAATTAAAAGATGCGTCCCGAAAAAATCTTTTTAAACGGAACAATCGTATAATTATAAATTGTTGATGCAACACAATTAAGAGTCTTGCACATATTAATAATGAATGTGAGGTAAATGTGTCCAAATCAACGAAAGAAAATTCCATCTTGGAGGTCCAGATGGTTTCAACAGCTATTGGAGACACCTACAGAAAGAACTACGATATTTCCCATTAAGAAATTTCAGAGGAGATTCTTTGATGGACATTTGGTTTAATGAGAAGCACATATTTGCGAAAAAATTAATTCTTTTTCTTTGAATAGAACAATATTTTATTAAAAAATAGTCGGATCTCTCATAAGTTTTCTGGAATACTTTAAACTTTACATGACACACAAAAGGATTTTATAACAAGTTTGACAAATAAGTCAATAATTTTATTAATTACATCTTCTTTAGCGAAATTCTCTTTGAAAAACCTTATTATTTTTTTTAATTTATATTGGAAAATCTATAGCAATATTTTCATTTTGGTTCATAATTTATTGAAATTTTTTAATGTCTGTTTGTGTTTTAAATATCAGCGCATATACATAAGTAATGTTTATTATGTGCAAAAACAAAAGGTTGATTGTATAGCACATCATATAGGTATACATAGTGTTGAGATTTTATACTTGTGACATCTACAGAAATATTTGTTCTAGTACTTTATAATTTATGACAATATTTAGAAATACGTAGACATATTTTCTCTAGCTCCATTGGTAGTATTTAAAAACATGCAACACATTATCAAATGAGGCAAAGTAGTGCTTCGGTATGATTTAAATCATTAGAAAATGAGAATGCTTTTATTAGTTAAAGTGTATGTATAGCTACAATTGAATATGTGTAAATGTACTCTAAATGTGATTGTATGTTGTTATTTAATTCATATAAATTTACTTGATTGTTTTTGCAGACATACGTACACATTTCACACGCACATACTACATACAAGTAAATGTGACAATATGAATTTGATTGCAAATGCTTTTGAATGTAATAGAGTGTACGTACGATAATGTTGTAGGTTTAAATAGAAATATGTCTCTGTCATGTTGTGTGAGTATGTGTGCGTATGTGTATGTTTATGTGCTGATGCCATGGTGTTATGCCTTTGATTGGCATTATTTTGGTTGCATTAACAGAATAATAAACATTCCCCAAAATGCTGTTATTACTTGTCATCTGGCTGACCAGACAGGACTGAGAACAAAACCAAAGATACTACAACGAACGATACAAATGTTACGCAAAGCACACGTCCTTTCTTATACATACACAATATAAATAATTAAGTGCAATTTAAACTCTACGTAATTAAAAGTGTTAAAGTGCATTTTTTACTCTGTATAATAATTGTTTATATACACATTTCTTTATGCATATATGTATGTACTCGTATGTTATCATTTATAGAAATTATCAGACATTTAAAATTTGTAGCACTTTGTGTTGCTCAGGAACTTGTAATGTTGAAATTATTTTTTATCATTTGCAACAAAGGTATTAACTCAGAATTTATAACATTTTTACTGAGCATTGCACACTATTTTTATTTGTGTCCTTACTTGTGTTACCTCTTGACTATATTAAAAATATAAAATATTACATTAAAACTGAAGTTTTTGAGTTAGGACGATCTTGAAACAAATTTTTTGAAAATAAAATTTTTGAACCTCCTATTTTATAACTATTTGTTTATAATTTTCTATAATGCAATTGATATTTATTGGGCCACAAATTCGACAGTCTTCGGTTTTATGACCAACATTTCGATATGCTCATACGTGCCAAAAAAAAACAAGGCAGTTATTTTATTATCATCAATGCATGAGAATGATGCCATCGGCACAAGCGGCAAACCAGAAATCATTGAGTTTTATAATGGAACAAAAGTATTCTTGCCAAAGACAGACAAAACGTTGGCCATTATCTCTATTTTTCAATACGATTGATTTGACGACATTGGCAGCTTACATCATATATTTTGGAATTTTTTAAAATGTCAAAAATATAGCAATATAATTTCATATAAATTCACAAAAGCCCTAAGTTATATAGATCAAATGTACAAGAAAATCCAAAAAATCTTAAATGTTATCCATTAACAAACATTTTTAATTGTGGGAAATATTATTTTTAGTCTTGTTATTGTAATTATTTTGCATTGCAAAATTTTAAAATTTAGTACGAACATGTATTTTGATACGGTGCATCATAAACAACCAAAAAGTTGATTTTGATTTTTTTTTTGTAACTTGAGGCTTTTTTGAAAACATATGACAATTTGTAGAGTATAACATGATCACACCATACCAGCTTAAGTTTTATGTAAATTTGCAAATTCATATTGATATGTATCTTTGTATAATAGCCATTCAACCAATATTGATTTATGCAATTTGTTGGTTATGGTTTTACTTTAATGTTCATTCATAAATCTTTAAGTATTTAAATTTCATTAATATATGTATGTATATTTATATACATATATGTATTGTTGCTGTAAAATACAATACAAAACATTTTCATTTGTGTAACAGGTGTGTTGGTTGAAATATTTGTGAAATGTATGTAGATACATATTTATAGTAGAAGTTTGTCTGTTGGGCTATGTTATATAATGTTAACATAATAAATTAATATATAACTGTGTTACGTTTGAGTTTCAAATAAATGTATTTTAAGTGCTTTTTAATCCATAAGCATTCCAAAAGGTCATGTTGCTTAAAAAAAGAACAATAAAGAAAAATTATATACATTGTAGTAAGGTCAGAATAAGGTGAAAAGTAAAATAAAATGATGAACAAATGTTGAGTAGAATAAAATGTTGAACTTCCACAGCTGTATTTTAGTGCTGTTTAATAAGGTAGAGAGTAGAAATCTATTAGTCAGACAATAATTTAAAATTGAGACGGCTGTAAATATGCTGAGCAGAGAAAATTGCTTTAAATAGTTAATTTAAACTAAACAGTTAAAGATAAAGATAGAAAATAAATTCTATTTTTTCAGAATTAATATTTACAAATTTAGTTGCTTATTGTATTGCTTTCAAAAAATAAGTTCACTTCTGGTTAACATAAAAAAATATCACTAGCTGTCAAATTTGGTATCAACATGTACAACCATGTACGTACAAATTTAAAATTTTCATAAATTTACATATCAGCAATACAAAAACTTCAACTTGATTTTTGAAATAAGATTTTGCTTAGTTATTGAAAATAAAATTAAAGTTTCTTTAACAAATTGGCTAACTTTATAGTTAAACCCTGTTGAAATTTTAGATCTTTAGCAAAGCCATAATATCCGCCAATATTTCAGTTAATTATTTTCTAATATGTTGGAACAAATCGGTATTGTTCCTATTTTCTTTTCGGGATTGACCAAAAATTCTCAATAGAATTGAACTCGGGAATTTTTGCTAGCCACATCAAAATATACTTCTGATCGCTAAGTTTTTGGAAGTTTCATTATTCTTTCGTTGCTTTGCAGTGGTCCAATGTAAAGCAATCATGTTGCTCTTACCGTGCTTCAGTTCTTCCTTAACAGAATTTTCTGTTTACCGTCGGATTAAAAAAAGATTAAATTTGTATTCATCTGACCAGTTACAAGGAATTGTTGCTGTAATAGGTGAGAACATGTTTAGCGTAACCTCAATTAAACATGGAAAAATCAGCGAGACAAAGATCCAAGTGAATAGGGAAGATGATTTTCGAAAATTGTCCAACCAGTTGGAGAGGGAGACCAGGGATTTCTATACCTATCAGCTCAAAAGCGCAAAAGGACTCCAAGTCGTTCTAAAGGGTATAGACCCATGTGTTGATCCTGCGGAGATAAAGAACGGATTAATGGACAAAGGGTTCAAAATCAAGAGCGTAGTGAATATTAGAAACCGTGAAAAGATTCCTCAGCCCATGTTCAGGGTAGAATTGGAACCTGGAGATGTTGCCTTAAAGAAAAACGAGTCCCATCCAATTTACAATCTTATTTATCTTCTGCATCGTAGAATTACCGTGGAGGAACCGCATAAGCGTGTTGGACCCGTCCAGTGTCTTAATTGTCAAGAATTTGGTCACACCAAAGCGTATTGTAAATTGCCGTCTGTTTGTGTTGCATGTGGGGAACTACATGCAACTGCTCAATGTAATAAGTCCAAAACGGACTTAAAAATAAAAAAATGCAGTAACTGTGGAGGAAATCATACCGCTAATTATAGAGGTTGTCCAGTTTATACTTATTTGAAGGGCATAAGGACCAATAAGTCGCCAGTATTACCTGACCATCCTCAACAACCTAATTTCACGTCGAGTAAGAATTTTCCTCAAATTGTACGACCAACTACTCACGTAAACGCTCCTAATTCTAGACAAGTTTCTTACGCAAACGTGGTCAAATCTAATATGCCAGGTCTGGAGCAGGAACCTATATCGCAATATTCTGAGCCACATATCAACAATCTAGAGACAACATTGCAGACACTTGTCCAAACTATGAACACTTTTACGACGACCATGACATCCATGATGCAGGAAATGCTGAAAATGCAATCCACTATCTTGCAAGCCATTTTAAAGAAATGATTTATTTAAAAATTTGTTTTTGGAACGCGAACGGCCTCCGCCAACATAAAAACGAACTGGAATACTTCCTGATGGATAAGCAGATTGATGTTATGATGATTGCTGAAACTCACTTGACGTCGACAGGGTACTTCAAAATTAATGGCTACGTGTTGTACGATACTAAAGATCCCCGAGGAAGAGCTTGTGGAGGTTCGGCAATTCTTATAAAGAACAGAATAAAACATTATCTAATGAATAACATAAGTGAGGATTACCTCCAAGCAACAAACATTTGCATTGAATTCTGTCAATACAAATTTGTTTTATCATCGATTTATTCTCCGCCTCGATTCTCAATAAAAGAACACCAATACCATAACTTCTTTAATTCCCTTGGAGCTAGATTTTTAGTTGCTGGCGACTTTAACGCCAAACACACATTTTGGGGTTCACGTCTTGTAACCCCAAAGGGTCGCGTACTCTTCAACACCATTGCTCAAATGGGCTTAGATGTACTCTCAAGCGGACATCCCACCTACTGGCCGACGGACCGACGGAAGATTCCCGATGTTATTGACTTTGGAGTAGTGAAAAATATCCCTGTAGAATGGATGCAAGTGGATCCTTCATTAGACTTGTCCTCAGATCACTCTCCTACTATCATTTCAATGCATTTCCCTCAAGTGTGTGGCTCTCCATTTAGAAACATGACTAAGACCCGAGTAAGCTGGATAAAATACAAAAAGTATTTAAGTTCTCATTGCACGGAAAATATTGTGTTGAGAACTACCGACGATATCGATGAGTCGATTGGCAACTTTACCGAGGACCTTCGACGAGCTGTGCATCACGCTTCCACTTATCACGTTGAATGTAGAAATATGACAAACAGAACTTATTTATCTGAACTCGAACATCTACTATCAGAAAAAAGAAGAATGAGAAGAGAGTGGCAACTTCACAGGTCTCCTGAACTGAAAGCTAGGCTACGGGTATGCAGAGATATACTAAGACATTTCTTAGAAACCCAAAGAACGGCTTCACTTAGATCCTACTTGGAGGGTCTTGATAGTACCCCACAATCTGACTACTCGTTATGGAGGGCGGCAAGAGGTTTAAAAAGACCAGTGAGAGGAAAACCTCCTTTGCGAAATCCGACTGGTGACTGGGCTAGAAATGATTCCGAGAAAGGGACATTATTTGTGAACCATTTAAGAAATGTGTTTACTAAAAACAACTCAAATAACGTATCTGATTTGCCACCACTCGTTATTAGACCTCCTGTACCTCTAAGACTAAACTTTGGTGATGTCCAAAGCGCTATTGGTACTCTGAACCTTAGAAAGGCTCCAGGTATGGATAAAATCAGCAATAAAATGCTTGTGGAGTTACCTCGTGTAGCTAGAAGAATTATCCTCTTTATCTTCAACGCTATTTTACGCCTAGAATACTATCCTGCAGATTGGAAGGTGTCTATGATCACTATGATTCCTAAGTCAGGGAAGGATCACACCAAAGTAGAGTCATATAGGCCAATTAGCCTATTGCCGACAATTTCTAAACTGTTCGAAAAATTGTTAATGACTAAGTTGATTCCAATTCTGAACGACACTGAATGCATTCCTAATCATCAATTCGGCTTCAGAGCTAAACACAGCACCATCGAACAAACACACAGATTGGTAAATGTGATAAGAGGGTCGTTTGAAGACAAAAAATACTGCTCCGCCCTTTTCATTGATGTGTCCCAAGCGTTCGACAAAGTTTGGCATGACGGTTTAATGCACAAAATAAAATTAACTCTGCCTGCTAACACCCATAAACTTATGGAAAGCTATTTATACGGTCGCAAATTTAAAATCAAAGAAGGTAATTGTTTAAGCCCCGCTCAGCCAATTGAAACAGGTGTGCCACAGGGTAGCATACTGGGTCCTACTTTATATTTGATTTATGCCTCCGACATGCCGTCAGACCCCAAAATCCACACGTCAACTTTCGCAGACGATACAGCCTTTATCAGCGTTCATAAGGACCACCAAGTAGCATCACAGAATTTGCAGAATTATGTTTATAAACTAGAGAATTGGCTAGAGCTTTGGAAAATCAGGGTTAATGAACAGAAATGTATTCATATCACTTTCACATTGCGAAAAGAAACTTGCTCGTTCATCAAAATAAATAATCAAATTATTCCTCAACATAATGAAGTCAAATACCTCGGCATTCACCTCGACCGCCGTTTAACTTGGAAGTCTCATATTGAAGCGAAACTTACACAGATGAGATTAAAAGCAGTGCAACTTAATTGGCTAATTGGCAGAAATTCTTCACTAAAGTTGGACTGCAAACTATTGTTGTACAATGCAATTCTAAAGCCAATCTGGTGCTATGGAATTCAATTATGGGGTACTGCCTCAGCATCAAACATTGAAAAAATTCAAAGGGGTCAAAATAAAATTCTACGTATAATTACTGCAGCTCCATGGTATGTTAAAAATTCTCGAATTCACAAAGATCTATGCGTGCCATTAGTAAAAGTTGAATTTACAAAACACGCGTCAAAGTATGTCAGCAAACTTGAACACCACCCAAACCCACTTGCACGAGACATCCTTAACTTTAGTGGCCATAATCGGTTGAGAAGGAGGGATACCCTTGCTTTAACTCAAGCGCAAAATAGATGACTGGATCAGTTGATGTAAAATTTTTTTAGTATCATAAAATTTTTGTCTAGCACTGGCTGGGCTTATTATTTTCTTTTTAGTATTAAGATTTGAATACTTATTGTCATTTCATTATATGAAGATTCAATAAATAAATAAAGGCTAAAAAAAAAAAAAAAAAAAAAAAAAAAAAAAAAAAAAAAAAAAATCTGACCAGATTACACGTTTCTAGTAATCTACTGTTCAATTTCTCTGTTCCTGACAAACTCTAGCTGTGCCTTAATAATTTTTTACAGGCAATGCAGGTTTTAATTTCTTTACAGCTGTGATGTAACCAATATTGTGAAGTGCTCGCCTTGCTGTCCATCGACTAATGAGTTTGCCTATTACTATGGAAGCATCACTCTTTCTAAGCCTCTTTTAATTTGTGTTATCACGAGACGTGCCCACCGATTCACTTACTTTAAGCTATTCGCGTAGAATAGTTACTTTTTGCCAATTCCACAATAGAAGAATGTTGACAATTTCTTCATTATTTATATAATTTTTATTACAATTTGATTTGTGTTTGATAATTTGCAAAAAGTGTTTGCCAAAGGCAATTAACTTAATATCAAATTGATTTTTTTAAGTCAAAAACAAAGCAAACACATACAAATTAAAAGTTTAAACTTTAATATTTTTATGCAAATATTTTAAAATACACACAATGTGCAAAATTGAGCACATGAAAGTTAGATTTCATGTTATAGCAACCAAATATGTATGTACTCGTATATACTATTAAATTTAGTAAATAAATATATGTTTTTGGCAATGATTATTATAATTTATAACTCTCATATCAATGAGTAACATCTTTGAACATGATTGAGAAGCATACATACATAATAAATGTAAACACATATATGATTACTATAATCATGTAAATAGTATTTTTTAACATATTTTGGTTGTCGCAGTTATAAAAATAATTACAGTGATTATAATATAGTTATGTGTAGGTACAATTAAATTAGTTCATATATTTTTCTATGATGTTGAGCTTAGTAATAATGGGTGAGAGCTAAATTCAATCAAAACTTAACTGAAGAGTGATGGCAAACGTGTTTGTATAAATTATTTTTTATTACCAAACTTCCCCTTTAATCAATAATTGATATAAAGTAAAACCACTTCTTTCAAATATAGTATTGTAACAGCATATAGTTTTAAAGTTTTTCGCACATGATATGTTGGATAATTTAATCTTGAGTACATTTTTTAATTCAAAGATTTTACATCTGAGTTATCTATTAGTTTATATATTTTGCATAATGTTTATAACCTTATTATTGAGGTTATATGGGATTTGTGCTGATGTTTGTAATGCTCAAAAATATTAGTCTAATACCCAACTTAAAATATACCGAAATAGTCTGAATCGCTTTCTGAGTCAATAAAGCGATGCTATTTGTCCATGTAAACCTTTTGCGCAGAGTACAAGCAGCAATTTTGATGATATTTCGATAAAATGTAGTATCAGACTTTTGTTCGGCCCAAGGTCGGTTGAGATTGCACTTAGTTGAAATGCGTTCAGTATTTCACATAGCCCCATACAAATGTCCTCTCGAAGTTAAGATTTTGCGTTCATAAATACACGGATGTCCCGATTGACTAGGCGATAGTGTGCCAGACTATCAGTCAGAGAGTTGCGGATTTGATTCCTGCCAAAGACTCTCGGTATTTTCTGCAGATAAGCCAAAAAGCATCGCAGTGTGTGTTTGTTAATTATTTAAAAAAGAAAGAAATTCGCCAAAAATAAGTTGTATATGATCTCAAATCACACTCACATATTTTGTGTAGATCGGTCTATAATTGACCATAGCTCCGATATAAGGCTCACTTTGGAAAATCGCTTTCAAAACAATAACTTTTTTAAAAATATTTGTACCCAAATAAAATTCAACAAAAATAGTTTTCCTATACACGAAATCATGATTTCTAATTTCTAACTAATTTTACTGTGGTCGGTCCATAATTAGTTAATGCTCTCATATAAAACCTTTACACATATACTGGGTTATATGTACGTGCTTGACCGACCATACTTTCTTAATTGTTTTTCCTTCGCTTATTTTTTCCAGAGCTTAATATATAGCATGTGCTAATTATTTAACAATAAAACAAATTTTATTACAATTCACTAAAATTAAACATTATTTTTAAAAAATGCTAAATCAAATCAAAAACTTTTCAAATTTGTATTATCAAACTTTATAAATATCTACATTACTTAGTTATAAGCATATATAATTATATATGTATGTATGCATTTATGTTCATGCAAACGTTCTATACAACCATGCAGCCATACATATATGAACATTGAAAATTTTTTTTCCTTCGTTCTGGAAAATAAAAGTATGCAAATAAAGTATACGCCATGTTGGCTGCCTTCAAATTCCGCAAAAAACAATAGAATGAGAAAAGCAACAGCAGAAGCAGCGCCAACATGATTTAACGACAAATGTATAAATAATGAAGATAAAATAAAACGACATCATACATAAAACAAAAAAAGACATATGACAGTAAAAGTTTGACAGTTGTGTAACATTGTGCATTATTCAAAAAAGAGAAGAAAAAAACGAAAACGAAAAAATTGGAAACAAAACAACTAAATGCGAAGCAACAACGGGAACAGCACAAAAAATTCCAAACGAAGGATTCAAAACAAAAAAGTATTTGAACACAGAAAACAACAAACTAAAACTTAGACTAAAAATGCAAAACACATGGCTCAAATTGACCTTAATTTTTTATACACATAAAAAAAAATTTGAAAAAATACTCCGAATAAATGTTATAAAAAAAATTGAAAAATAAAACTTCAATATAAATTTAAGTTATGCTTTATTTCGACCCTTTTTCAGCTTGTTATTTGTATTTGAATTTTTTGTATTATTTGTTATTTCTATATGTTTTTGCGCATTGCATGGAAATTTGTTTGCATTTTTTCAACTTATTGGCATTACATAAGTGGCTACGAATTGTAAGCAAACTTATCTAAACAAAATAAAATAAGAATAAACAACAGCAACAACTACGTGCATACAAAATCTATACATTTGTGAGTTGTATTTATGTATATACGAGTATACTATGTAGCTGTCTATTGGTCCGTCTATCTACGAAACTAACCGGATAGATACAGTATGCAAAACTAAACAAAAACAATTGGAAAAATATTGCATATAATATTGTTGTATAGATAAAGAAAACATGAAAACTTCTTGTATGTGTTAAATTGAAAGCAGAGAAATTGAGAAAAGTTTTAAATTAGGTAAGGTAAGTCGAATTTTGTACACACTCAAGTATAGACGTAAACTTCTAAGTCGGTCAGTAGTAGAAATATTAGTATTTAAACAGTTTAGAACTCAAAAATTGCAATGTCTTTGCTAAACTGGAAAATCTATGATTATATTCTGAAGCATTATTCTAATTAAAACCGGCAACATTAGACATAAAAACTTGGTGCTAACACTATAATTTATTTCAGTTACTTGTTCTTTAACCCTTATGGGAGTGACAGGGTACCGGGGAAACTTTTTAAACTTTAATTGCGTTTTTTTCAATTTTCTTGAGGGAGTTGAACCTCTTGGGAACTCTTATTATTGTGTATAAGATATAATTTGGTAAACATTAGCTTGAGAGAGTGCTGTGGGTCAATTTACAATTTTTACCCTTAACGGAGTGACAGGACACCCGGGTACCTTATTGAAAATATTTAAAATAAAGCTAGATTTACACGATTGCAATTTTCTTCAAAATTGCTCAGCAAAAATTCTTCAAAATGGATTTATTTAATAGTTATTAATAGTAGTTTTGAAGAAAATTTCAATCGTGTAAATCTAAATTTAAAATCATGTTGGTTTATTCAATCTGCAAGATTTTCTTATTTTTGACATGAATGAAAAAAAAATACAGTGTTAGTTAGTTTGTATATTTCGTTTTTTATTTATTCAAGCAGAGCACCTGCTGTTAGAAGTTCTGAATTTGATTTATGTACGCCACCAAAGATCAGTAGCCCCAAGAAAATATCTAGCTCTTTTTCTGAAACTCTTTTCTCTCTTCTCTCTTTTTCCTTTTCTATTACTTTCACGCAAAATTATATCGCACATCTCTTTGGATAATAAAGTTTGGAATATATCCTTAGATGTTGCTATATAAAGGCCTGAAGCAGGATCTCTACGTTGACGTAGCACTTTTCTGTTACTGGATTGGTATTCAGGAGAGGGATCAAGAGGCCAACGCGTACCATCCTTGTCACAGAGTTCAGTAGCTTTTTCAAAGTATTCACTCTCGTCAGAATCATATGAATCCTCGTAAGACTCAATATATCGCATATTTTCTGCATCGGATACTTCTAATATTATGTCGCAAATGTTATAATCTCCATCATCACTCACACACTCATCTTATATTTCATTTACATCTGTTGAATTTAAGCGTGCTTTTTTAGAAAAAGGAAACATTGTATTTTGACACTCACACAAGGTTTAAACATAACTACCGCCATTACGGTGGCAAATAAAACTGGAAGAAAATCGTCCACAATATCTTTGAGAATTCGAAAGTATTAAAATTTAATATGTACGTGTATATACATTGCTATTAAAAAAACACATATAAAACAAAGAAAATTCTATTTACGTTAATAAACATAATCTGAATCTTTCGTATGTACAATCACGCATATTGTGCAATTATAAAGAGTTTGTCAATAAGAACAACAGGCTGGTATTGTAATACTGCGAAAATCCCATTTTAATTTTTCTGAAAACTTCAGCAAACAATATTGCTGTATTTGAATTTCTGGAAATCCAAGAGTAATTGTTTATAAACTTTTCTTTAGAAAATTGTGTTGGAAATTCAGTTAAAATGACTGAGTCATGTTATCAAGAAACGTTTATAACTATTATTGATAATATGGATATCTCTAAGATATGGACGATGCCACATGTATCAGAACCACTCAAAATATTATATTAATGCAAACCAAATTTTTCGATTGCAAAATTTCACGACACTCATATGTTAATAGATCTTGAGATTAAAATCCACTAGATTATTTTTTTTTGTGAGATATATTCAAGATAAGGCCTACAAAGGGCCAATCGAATCGATTACAGCCTTAGAAACCTGTATAGAAATAAAACTGCTATTTTGTCAGAATGTGAAATCAGAATTTGAAATCAGTATGCGTGGTTGTAGTGTATATTTGTACAATATAATTTTATTGTGGGTTGGCTAGTTAATGTAGTTGTGGGCTGGGTTGTCACTTTTTCAAAGATTACATCAAATATTTGGAAAAAAAGAACATGCTGAAGCGTTTGTTGCCTCTATTTAGACGTCATCGTACTGCAGTTTTTTTTTATTTTTTTTTTACATTTATTAATTTATTGTAAACGAACTAACAATAAGTTTTGCAAATCTTATATCAAAAAAAAATGAATTATTGGTCCAGCCAGTGCCGGACGAAATTTGTTGACCATTGTTTTTGTATTTATTAAATTGGCATTCTTCCTTCTTGTATTTGGCTCACATCCACTCTATCTCTTCTTTTTAATCGAATATAACCACTATTATTTAATATGTTTCGGAGTAATGGGTTTGGGTGTACTCCAAACTTTTTTAAGTGTTTTTCTGCATATCTTTGGATCTCAGTTTTTACCAAAGACACGTTAAGGTGTTTATGGATATTCGAATTTTGTATATACCAATCTCACTATAGTAAAGTTCTAAATCAGTTTAGCTACCTATCATTATTAAAAATCTGCATTGGATTTATTACATTGCACCACTTCTCAATAAAGTTGTTTTCTCTACTTAGATATGTTTTATTATTTAAAACTGCAATAGATTGATATGGAGAAAATTAGGTCGATATTATCAACGTTAAATATATGAGCTCCTCTAAATTTCCCCATCTTCGGCTAATTGAACGATACTGGTCTCTTGTCAAAGGGATGTTAACGTGAAGGGGTACTTTTGTTTTTGACAATAATATATGAACTCCTCTTATTGTTCTCATGTTCAGGTATTTGTAGATATTGGTATTTTTTTAAGGAGCGTAAAAGTGAAGAGCTAATACTTGTCGATAAACAAATGTGACTTGGTTAAGTATGCAGTTAATTAAAAACAAAACAAGGGGTTTTCTAAGAGTTAACTTAATTAAGTTAACTCTTAAGTTAAGTTAAGTTTTTGTTTCTAGCTTTCCTTAAATATTAATAAATTAGTAGCAATTTAGTGATTCAGAAATATTCAGTCTATACTTTTGGTACTAAGTTATATATAAAATGTATGCGACCGGATTTTATATGAGCATAACTTTATGCAAGATATCACATGCTTTTATTTCACTATGAAGCTCCTTAAATGTAAGTGTTGTGTCTTGCTAGTTTATTCTTTACATTTCTTTTCATACAGTAAACTACAACAAAAACTATTTATTTATTGGAATATTGAGCATTGATGTGCAAACTTGTTGAAAAAATATAAATCATACAATTTCCAGAAATACAGCAGTAACTTCTCCATTACAATCATATTAAAGCCTTCATATACATACTATATATCCAAAAAGAAAATAACATGTTTTCAAATAACAAATGCATGACATTTCTTAACACCACTCTTTTCCTAAAGTAGACTTAAAATAAACATATAGAGTAAAATATTGGACATTCCTTTTCTTAGACACAAAAATAAAATCTGTTTATACTATTTCCTTTTATTAAGTTAAAATGATTCAGTGTTTAAGCATATATTCAATATATTGCATTTAATTTTTCTTTTTCTAAGATTGTTTTATTATATTTGGAACTTTTACAAATTGATGTCATTAGTAATTATTTGCTCTAATAAACCTTCAGAGTGCTTTGGATAGTAGACGATTGTTAAATTTCTTTAATTTAAGGATTGTCCTCTACACCTCTCATACCGCTTTAGATTACATTATATTTAAACAAGGCACAAGGAAAGAAAATATAGTCTCATATCTAATTGGCGTATTTCAGGATTTGTGGCATACATAAGTTTTTCTTATACATTTTTTTAAAATAAATTGTTATATAAATTACATAAATTGTTTTCGTCCTTTTTGGGAGTTTTAACAAAAAACTGAAAACAATGTAGTAATATATGATATACCAATCGGTTACTTTTGGCGAAGATACCATACACTTGCATATTGTAATACCTACTTTTTTCCAATTGACTAGATTTTTAATTACTGGTAACATATGTGATGCGAAAACGCAACACTAGGCTTTAACAATAGCGCAATTCAGAATATTATGCAAATGGTATTGCATTTGAAAAAGGTTTAGTATATTTTTGATCTTGCTGTGTATTTTGTTAGTTTAGAACAAAATTATGCTAAATCTTTTTGCAAATGCAATGATGCAATACTATTTCCACAAGATTGTGAATAGCGCTAATATGAAAATGCATGATAAAGAATATATTTTTTACTAGTAGTAAGAAGGGGAAGTACCTTTCTTCAACAGAGCGATTTCTGCTACGTATGTATGTATAATCCTATTTTTGTAAGAAAGAAAAGTATTTCAAGATATTGATCAGTTGGTAAACTGATTGAAATAGTAGAGAAATACTGATTTTAAAATGTTTTGCAAAAAGTTTTTGAATTTAAAAGAGATTAATGACATAATAAATTAAAGTTAAGATGAAGATGAAATTAATTTAAAAAATGCAACGGAAATAGATTAATCGATTTTGACACCATCAGAGGTTAATGAAATAAATGACACGGAGGGCAATGATGAAAATGAGCAAGTTTTCAATAACCCAGAAACAATTCCAGCTGAAATCGCAGGTGAGGTGGAATTGTCCTATTTCTGTAATGTAGATCAACTAGATAAACCTGAACGGAAATCAATTCTATTATCAGTAAAGTGCTGTAAGCGTCTACGTTATAATGAGTTTTCAAGTGAAAATTTCCAAAAGTTTTACGAGTCCTACAGTTCTTTCAACCCAATGGAACTGTATAAGTTGTTCATTGATGATGAAATTATTGGTTTTACCTATTTGCGATATAACTCAACTCGACTCAATAATGTCATTAGACGCTGGGGCATATAAATAGCAACAAAACTTGTAAATAAAAGTTTAAAAATAAATAAAAAAAAAAAAAAAAACTTAAGACTACTGTTACGACCCACTAAATGAAATAATTGCTGTACATTGAAACAAGCTAAGACCGTTAAAATAAAAATTGTAGCCCTTCCAATGCCAAGTGCTATATACTCGTATAAGTATGTATAATAAGGTGGAGTTTGGAGATTTGACTAACGTATTCAAATAAGGGATAAGAAAAGTTACTGGCCACTTTACACTAATGCTCTAGATGCAGATATAGAAAACGCTTCAAACAGTCAAACAATTTATAAATGTATGTATGTGATGTTACATTTCATCCAAAATGCTTTGTAGCTTACCATAATAACAAATGCATTACATATACACATGTATACGTTGTAGTTCTGTTTAAGACTGAAATAAAAATTTTAATAGAAAACTTTACAAATGTGTTAAATTTTTTATACCGCCCAGCGTTGCGTTTTTCGCAACATGGGTTATCTGGGCTCCCACGATCCGATTTATTTAAAAATGTTTTCCTTTGTGTCTAGGCAAAAATTATAATAATTTCAAATTTTCACCAACCTAGTGTTACGGGATCACAGCTCGGACCTTAATGGGTTAAGGTTTGAGGAAACATATGACCACATAAGTTAAATAAACTTGTTGTTTCATATATAGTACTTGAAAATATACACACTTATTTTAGCTATTATTTAATTAACCTATTTGTCTATTTTTAACTCACTCTCATAAAAATTTAAAAAAATATATTATATGCAAAACTTTTATATTTTGTATTATTGTTTATAGATTAAAAAGTAATAATATTTCATTCAAATATTTTTTAGTTCGTTATTTATTAAGAAAATAAAACATATTTTCGCAATTTTAATATTATAGCATATCAAATGTCTCTGTCACCTTAATTTTCATGCACGACAAATACCATATAAGCAAATTTAACTCATTTTAAAATTATGTTTGAAAAAAACAAATTCTACGAAAAAGAGTGTAAGATGAAAAAAATATCCGTATAAAATAAAACAACTTATAATACAAAAGCCATAAAAAAAATCCACAACAAAGGCTCGACCGCAGCAACGGAAGATGTGCAATCATGTTTATATTAAAATTATACACAATCATATCCGTCATAAGCACAAGCCAAGAGACCAATGACGAAAACACTGCCACACCAACAGCTACAATAATAAAAGCAACAACTACAGCAGAGTTGGCGAAACGGAAAATTATGGCAAAGGGATGTGTTTAAGCTAAGACCTCATATGCAGCAACAAACTTCTCATAATACATATACATAGATAGCTGTTCATTAGGTTGGCCTCTAATAAAAGCTATAAATGTGTCAACTAAAATCAAAGTTTCATTAATGACTAGACTAGAGAAATTTTATTTTATTCGGTTTGCCAGAGGCCCCCAAATTGAGAAATTAAAACGATCCCAATTCTTGGTATATTGGTATTTGAAGTTTTTTTTTTAATTTCAAAACAAATTGTATTTATAGTTTGTTTTAGTATTTTTTATTATTTATAATATTTTTTTAAGAGGTAAAAGAAAATTTATTAGAGCAATTAACAATCTTGTTCAAATGGTATTGCATTATGCAGGTTTAGGTTTAGCATATTTTTGCCTTTGCTGTGCATTTTATTATATGCTAAACCTTTTTGCAAATGCAATGATGCAATACAATTTTCACAAGATTGTGAATTGCGCTATTGATTTTTTGTTTAATAAATTAGCTTTTTGTTCGTTTCACGTACAAGTAGGTTACTGTTTTAATTTTTCTTTAATTTATAAAATTGATAAAAGTTGTATATATTTATAGTTGTGCAACGCTTAGACGATTAAAACGGAGTTGTTTTATAGCTCTTGATAAAACATATGTTCGACATTTTGAGTAAGTATGCGGCTCAGTTGGATCGATATACTGTGCAACAGTTTATGAGACCCATCAAAAGAAAAACACGAAGAGGAAATATATTTTTGTGTTTTTCTTTAAACTTTTCTTAAATATTTATAAAAATGGGTAACAATTTGTGTTTCAAAATTACTGAATTGCTTGTTTTGTTACATAAATATAAAACCGGATTTCGTGTGAAATTTTTTTAATTACTTTATGACAAAATGAAAAAAAAAATTAAATGTTTGGAAAACATTATTAAATATAAAATATTTTTTTAAACATTCGCAAATATCTGGTATAACTAGAATTGAAAGTACCTCCTTGATACCAAATTTTGTATGATTTCTTTGATCCAGGTCACCAAATATAGACGTCACATTCGATATTTTGCTCAATGGTAAATATACCATTGAGCCAAGAACCTAAATATTTATTGGAAACAGTTTATTTTTCTTCAATACAGTTTGGGCTACCCTAATGCAAAAATTTACGTTAATTATAACAAATATGTTTATAATGAAAGACAAGGAAAAAAAAGGACATGAAGAAGAATAAGAACAAGTAGAAGAAAAGCCATATGACATGTGTACAATATAAAATCCAAACTTAAGAACAATATCAGTAGCTGAAGGAACAACAACAGCTGCCGTATGAGTAGTTGCATTAACATCAGCTGCATTTGCGGGTTTGATGAGAAAGTAAGCTGGATGCGTTACATGTACAATGTACAAAGAGGATCTGCTTAATTCTTAAATCTGTGTAGGAAGTAAAATTTCGATAATAGTGACTACAATTTTAATGTGAACAACTAATGTCTTTAACAGCCAACTGGACTCTTTGTGATACGGTAAACTTTTAAATATGTTTTGTGCGTTTTTTTAGAATTGGAATGAAGTACTCATGTTAAACTGATTTTCATAGTGGGTTTTATGTGGGAGCTTTGAAGAATTGTAGACCTACCATTAAAAAATTATGTGTCATGATTTCTGTATACATATATGAAACTTATTTGTTCTGATTTTTTTTTTACAAAATTTTTAAGATATTTTTGGTCGCTAAAGTAATTTTTGGTAGCCCATATGAGAGCTATGACTAATAATGGACCAATAGTCATAAAATTACACTGAATGATTTGTATATATATATATTGTATATGAAACAAAAATACTTCTGTTGACTACTATTTAAATACCAAAAATTTTGAGACAGTTATGATTAGGCTTCATTTTCAACTTATTTTAGGTTGACTGTTTTCGGACGAGTATATAAATCAAATATTTATAACCGATAAATCCCTATTTCGGGAGGACATGTATATATGGCTAGGTGACATTATGGACCAATTTAAAATAAATTCAATCACATCACTCGTTAGGCCGAAAGATTATTCTGTACCAAATTTTATTGCAATATCTTCAAAACTGCAACCTGTACTCTGCGCATAAGCTTTACATAGACACCCAGCCAGACAGATCGACGGACATTAATTAAACGACTCAGGAAGTAGTTCTGAGTCGATGGATATAATTTAAGGTGGATGTTGGGCTTTTAGTTACGGGCATTATAAACATCAGCACAAATCCAATGATAACTTACACCATTATGGTTGCAGTGTTGTAAGCTATCATTGGCAACCTTCAACTGTAACAAAAATTAGATCTTTATTAAGATTTTGGTAATTATTTAAGCTTTAGGTCTTTTTTATGAAAATTTTAAATTTTATTTCAATATTTCGCTACTCTTTTAGTAGCTTCTTCATTTCTTTTTTCCTGAAGAAGCTACTCAAAGAGTAGCGAAATTTTGAAATAAGATTAAATTGTTTTATAAAAAAGACCTAGAGCTTAAATAATCACCAAAATCTTAATAAAATAAGGTCATATAAACAATAATAAGAAATAAGATCTTTATATGCTAATAAGGCAGGATCTTAGTTCAAGTCGTTGGACTCCTTCTAAGAGGGTTATGAGAAATAACCCTTCCTTTATATACATTTTAATATTTCCATATTTGTGTGCCTGTATAACAGTATAAATATTGTGTTGTTGTGTTCGTAAAATGCAGGGTAAAGTGCTTTTACTTATATGGTTGCCTGTTAACTCAGCATTATTCATTTCACTTCACAATAATTTCATTATAAACGCATCTGGGTCACTTGTACAATGTTTAAACTTTATGCGAGCAAGACTTGCATATGTGAAACCTACATCACGGAGACCTTCGCCCAAATCTGTACTCGTGTTTGTAGTACACATGTAGTGATGCGTTTATATTTACTGATTGAAAACTTACAAATAACCCCGAAACCTTTTTTCATATACATATATGTACATATGTACATATACGTATAAACTTGTAATCCCACATTAGCCATCTTTTTATTATTATGTGTTCATGTTACTTCAAGAGTGCTTCATGCAAGAGTGTTGTGTATAGCCCATACTCAAGCATACACACAATTGACGTGTTGGTGCTGCTCATCGTTGTCTTTTGTTGCAGTGGTCAACCAACAATATCCAGTTGGCCAGCAGCAGTTCAACTATAATCTTTTAATATAAATTTACAAACGGTAAGTATACAGTTGCGATTAAAATTGGAATATTTTTTTTTGTATCTTTTTACTGCTAAAAAGAGTATTTTAAGAAGTTTTTATAAAATTGACGTTTAATTATAAGTTATTTCTTGACGTATATCATTAATATATTTTAATTGGAGAAGTTTATTCTTGAAAACAAATCTGTTGGTCTAGAAATAAATACTTAGTGAGGTATTGTTCCTCGTGAGCCTTCCTCATTTTATTAAATATAATTTTATTAAATAAATCGATATTGAAAAACAAAGTTCTTGTTTAAAAACCTGATATGCTAATCGAAGATTCGAGGGTAATGCGTTTCCTAATGCAGGGCCTACAAGAGAGTGACTATCAGGTATATAGGGCATGAAAAACAATCTGAAATATTGCTAAAATTATGGCTTTGATCATACCCAAAATTGTCTTATTTAGAGTTCACAGAACAAATATCTGATTGTCCATAAACAAATGCAGCAGCAATTTATAATGGTTTGATGTAGTTGTTGGATACCACTCATATCTACTTTTTCGAAAATGTGTTTAGTTATTGATATACAAAATCTTCAATCAAGAATAACATCATATTTCTTCATAAACTAATAACACTGGCAACAACAACCTGTTGCAACATGTCGCTGCCACATGCATTGTGAAGCAATTAAATTACAGCATGATAAATTGTCGCACTTTTCAATGATAAATTTTGGCATCTTTTCATTTGCTTTATTGTTATGAGATTAGTTGAAGTTAGAGATCTAAACAAACTTGTCCAATACCATCATTCCATTGAGAGAGGAAATTAAATGTTGCACTAACAAAATTCGTTAGCAAAACCATCAATAAAATTTTTAGCAAAATTGTACTAAAGTCAGCAAAGTTTTTAAGGATATTTGCCTGCTGTTCTACTTTATAATTCAATTAAATAATACAAATTTTTATAACCAAAATATTTTTTTTCTTTAGAAAATTTTATGACAAACTTTATAACTTTATAACTTTTAGCATAATCAATTAGTTATCATTAGAGATGTAGTAATTTTCATAGTCATTTAAATAGCTTTCAGGCGGAAATTATCGTCATCTTCATTTGTACCACTCAATATTTGAGTAGAAGGTTACAACTTTTATGATGAGGTCAATTTCGTTATTTTTAAGGGAGAATATTTTTAAGGAAGGAAAAATTAATTTTTATTCCATTTTCTTTTGTATTAGTTAATGTTTGCCCAAAAGTTTAATGGGCTCAATAGTCTTAAGAAACAACACAATATTAACTGGTTTATATTGTGTTTTTCCTCTTCCTGAGAACCACAGTTGGAGACAATCAGCTGTGAAATAAACATTGCATTGCCTAGCTAAACCACTGGTTAAATCTATTTTGATTTAACCAAAAATTAATATGAGCTGTTAGTATGTTTGGTACTACTTTGGGTATATATGTCATGAAACAAGATTATTTGGCAGGCCATGGTGACTGGAGTTTCTCAAATAGAAATAATTAAATAAATTTCTGCTACCAATCAAAGCTGTTCTTAAAATTTTGCTAGTCACTGAACACCTTAAGTTGATAATAATATTTATATAGCTACGTATGTACATACGTAAAGTGTATTATTTTATGTAGACCACATCAATATACTTATATAATATGATAAAGTACAATGTTATTAATTCACACACCGAAAAATATACATACATACATACAAGTACTCCTGCTAATATTGTTATCCAACAGATACATGACACACAAATGCATGAGTTTAATGTTTGCGAACATGCATAGGATTTGACTAACTACATTTACATTATTTCTCGGTACTTCGATGCATTGTCGATGTCGTGGCCATTTCGAAAAGGCCCTACTTAACATAAAATACTACTAAAGTCTAATGATATATAAGAGTATTGTGTATGTTTATGTGAATAAATTGTAGTAGTTGATTCAGGTGTTATAAAACTGCATGTGATAGTAGTAGTGGTAGTATTAAATTAGGTAAGCATTCATATAGTTTTACAGTTTTATTTAATGAATTTAATTATGAAAAAATTAATAAAAACGTTAAAAATAATTTCCATAAGTTCATGGTATTAATTACAACTTGATAAGATTTATTCTTTTAAGGATAAGTTAAAAAGTAGATTAGGTAGTTTGGGTCGTTACAAATCTTTATATGAAATAAATAGCTGTAATTTTAGAACAATTTCTTATTGAAATTCGAATTATATTTCCTTACGCGCACATGTTACTACAAGTAAACATTTTCTTAAAACTTATTATATAAAATTAATGTTCAACCTCATATCTTTCTTACATTCCACTATTTCATCACTTTAAGCTACATGATTTAAAAAAAATCATCTTAATAACAATTAAATTCTTACCATTATATACTGAATTTTTTCCAGTCTTCTACTTATAGATTTTCTTATTTTTTGTACAAGCTTGTGGTGAAAACACAATGCTTGCATGTAACCTCCTTTTTGTCTTCGTAGGAACTTACCAACAATGTCATAAATTTAAGGATTAACAATAGAACATTGATATAATGAAAACAATAGTATGCCACTAATCCTGACGCCTTTAACAAAGCCAGAAGAAAAATTATAAACATTAAATGTAAAAACGAAAAAAATCGTAACACAACAGAAAGCATAGAGAAATGGGAAATCGAGGAAACAACGATAATAGAAGAACATGCTTAAAAAATCACAGAAAAACCAAAATAAACAGTAAGCTCGTTCAACTGCGGCACACATAGAAGAAAGATCATAACACTCTGATACATTTCTCATTGTTTGTTAACTACATAGTTATAATGCCAAGAATATTGAGTATTTCTTAGGCTGGGATATTAATAAATATTAGGGTGTCCATTAGGTATTTATTGTGGATTTTTGTAATACAAAATTTTTCGCTCTTATTTAGCAATTGTACATATCGCTCATTGTTACACATAGTTTCAGGTAATTCTACTTAAATAAATAAAGCTTAAAATAATAAGACATTTTTCTCTCTAATAAAACTTCAAGCTTAATTTTTTGTTTCGGCTTT
The DNA here is from genome assembly GCA_950370525.1 of Bellardia bayeri. NCBI lineage: Eukaryota > Metazoa > Arthropoda > Insecta > Diptera > Calliphoridae > Bellardia > Bellardia bayeri. Next base: position 81,160,662 of record OX493265.1, on the reverse strand, counting down.
TATAGCAAATCTCTTTTTCTCTAGAAATAATGTACATTAGAGTGGTTCGCCTTCCATACAAAAAAAATGTTGTGGCGATCACCCCCTAGGATTAAAGATAATGTAGAAACAATTCCAGAAATATTTTTTTTATTTTTTTTTGCCACGCCTACAAATACCGCCCTTTCAGTATTTTTGTCACTGTGTTGCTATTTTTAGTCCGATCATAATATTTTGTATACCGGTGATCATGGTAAGGACTACATTTCTATCCTTAATCACACAGCGATTTCACATATTTCGGCATGATTTGATTCTGACTACATTAAACACGCTAACTCCTAAAACACAAAACAAAATTTTGTGAAAATATTGTTTATCGTGATGTCATATTATGAAGCTTTAAAGTCTTCAAGATCTATTTATTATCTATTTTTAACCAATTAATATCTTACACGAATTCCTTTAAAAAATGCATCAACAATTTTGATTACTCTGGAGCCTCGAATTATCTTACTAAAGGAGGTACGCCATAAACTACAAATTCTAATAATTTGGATTTAATGGCAACAAGATTAATGTAAGCTACTAAAGGTAGTTAAGATTTAATAATGATAATATTGCTGGTTGGAGTTCATCTTCTCTAAGTCCTATTTTACAGCTATTTAACTTCTACTAGATGAAAAATGGTGTCGATGCTGAATGATTAGAAAACTAAATCACTAGGTTTTACAAAAAAAAAAGAAGTAGTTTTTTGTTTTTATGTTTATGCTTGCGTGGCTATTTGTTTGAATTAGAAATTTTAACAATACCACTGTTGTTTCGAAGCTAGTTTATTAGGGAACACCCTGATAGATAGATTTCTACGATTCATTGAATAACATCCTCAAGGCCTACACAAAGATGCGCAAGATAATAAGGAAACCTACAAGCAAATGAAACAAAAAACAGCAACGATTACACGAAATGACACTGATGATAGAGAAAATGAACAACGGAGAAAGTACAGCAAATGTACACACATATCTCTGTAGTAAAAAAGTAACATTGGATGAACAATGAGAAAACATACATAATTAATAGGCATATAAAAGCAAGTGACTTGTAAATAAATATGCAAAAAAAAATTATTAAGATGCGTAGTTGTGAGTTTGTATCTTATAATATGAAGTACAAACAAAATAATATGTATTAAATACACATTTCATTTACTTTTGCAATATTTTGCTGCTCTGTTTGTTGTTATTGTTGTGTGAATTTCGATTTCTTTTTTAAAATTATCCTTGACATAACACAAGCAACAACACTAACATTATCAGCACAAACAAACCTACAGAGTTGGCATAGTTTTACTAGAAATTATGTTTATGACAACGATAATGTTTATTATATTTACATGTATATATAACGAGTATATACATACATATATGTACGAAAGAGTGCAAGTGTGTGTGAAAATAAATATGTATGTTTAAGTAATATAAGTTTTAAGTTTCTTGTTATTCTTTCAATGTTCCAATGTAAACATATAGAGTGTTACAAATAGGATAGTTTATGACACTTTATGGAGTTTGGCTGGCAAGAAAAAGTCCTATAAGACAGCAATGTCATTATTAAGGATGCTTGGTTTTTTATATATTTAAATAGCAGTACAGCAGTATATATAAAAAAAAAACAAAAAAATAATTTTGAAGGTTTGTTTGATTTAAGGAATTTTTATCGGAAATTGCAAGGCTACTAATGAGTTATATGAAATATTTTTTGTGTTTTAAACAAAATTCTTTTTTTTTTTGCTATCTCAGTGTGTAATACGTGCCATAAAATAGTATTTCGATTTATTACATGTATTTTTATTTTATTACTTAAAACTATTTGTACATTAAACAATTATTATTCAAACTGTATTTATAGAATCGTCCTTTGAAAAATTGTATACTTATCTTAATTCCTATTTGTTATTTCAAAATTTTTCGCTCTCAATGACAACTCATGTATTTTATTATTACTTAATTATTATTGGTAATGAATATATTATATTATTCAAGAAAGAAAGAATCAATCAATCAATTTATTTAATTCTTTATACATGCTAAACATCTATTCTAGAATCTCAAAATAATCATACCCCAACGTGTTATTTTTTACCCACTCTTTATGTATTAATTTAAATATCAATCATACGCCTTGAATTAATTTGAATATTTTAAACGCTAGAGCGTATGCTATATTTTTTTAAATTCAAATTATTTACTGCCGTATTTATAAAAAATAAAGTAGGTTTGAAGTGTGCTTTAAGACAAATTTTTCATACAAAATTTTCTTAAAGTACACTTGAAGTCTACTTTAATTTTTTATAAATACTGCGGTTAATGAATTGATTCACATGCTTCACAAAAATGTGGCTCATCAAGTTATTGCCAAAAATATGGGTATATTAACAACAAGTTTTTACCAAACATTTCGGCGGCACAAAGAATGTATGAGAATTGAAAATGGACAAAATCGTTCCAAAGTTAAAGAATAAAGTTTCAGACTACCTCGATATTTTTCAGTTATTTTTTGCTATTTGCTTGAAATATAATGCAGAAAATATCATGAAATTTTGCACACTTTATTGTTATTATAGAACGACAAGTTGAAAATGGTAAGTCGACTTTCCTCATAGCCCCCATACAAATTATTTCCCGGAATATGGCTTTATGGCTTATGGGCATATGCCATTTCCGAAAATATCTTAAATGCGTATAAATATATCACAAAACTCGTAATCAAGTTGAAATTCAACACAAATCATTGACATACTTATGCATATAAATAGTCGTACATAATTTCATGATGATCTGTTCATAACTGGTCATAGCTCCTTTATGTGGACTACTTCAAAAAAAATCTCATTAACCCACATAAACATCCGAACTACAATTTTACACAGATTGACCAACGTTCATTTCCGATAATAAACACAGAGTATACAGAGAAGATAATTTTAACGTTTCAAAAAGACAAAATCAGGGGCCAAATTACCGCATTCGATATCGAGTAAAATTGATCGTAATTTTCTTATTTGAGATTATGGCATTCGATATCGAGCAAGAAATTTAGTACATTTTATCATAATTTCGATATCGAAATCATTTTTCGATACGATAGCTCATTCGATCACGAATGCGAATGTTTTATCTAATTTATTGTGTGTCAAAAATATAAACACGGGACATTTCTGAAAAAACTGAAATGTGATTATCTTTTGTCTTGTGACACCTCCGCATATTTTGTGGAATAACTGGAATATGTGTAAAATTCTTGTCACTGTTGTTCTTGGTTTAAGATTTCACCAAAATAAACTTCAAATAAATAGAAATTACGGTTCAATATTTCATGACAATCGCCCCTTGTAAGAGATCTCATGTAAGAGATCCGCAAAATAATATAAAATGTATAATTATCGTTACCGACAATAAATTCTACAATTATCCATTCTTTCCTTAAAATTGTATAATAGAAAATTTTATTTAAATTGAATGAATATAGGTATATTAGTAATTAATAAATATTTATTTTTAACCCTCCATCATGCACATGTTTCGGTAGTCGCATACGTAGCGCATGTATCTGCCCAGATACACTATGTACTTCAATATATTTATATAAAAAAAGCTATATTAGTGATAATATTGCATTGCTAGGCAGGCAGATACATAATTTCTATTTTTTGTTTTTTCTTAGTACATGCTCAAAAATTTAAGAAAAATTTATTTTTTTAATTTCAAACAAATATTTGTTTTAAAGTTTATTTCGATTAATTTCAATTTAAAAATTAGACGAAATGATCCTTCCTCATTTCGTTAGGGATACATCTTTAATTGAACCGAATGATACCAACAAATGCAAGACTAATTCTGTCCAAACGCTTTGCTCCTTCTAAGGTGGCAAAGAAGTTGTTAGCTACAAGTGCACGACCAGTATTTATATACGGCTTTGCGAGTTGTAGCATACAATTTTCACCTTGATTCACTTCTCTTCCTTCTCCTTCGAATGTATCGGTATAGAGATTTCCAAATAACTTTCCAAACTTTTGGTTTTTTATCGGCATTTGCTGAATATCACTTTTTGACTACAGCATTTTCATGACGATTCATTTCAAAAATTATAACAAATATTATATTTGGTGTAAACCGTTGTTTAAATACCTCACCTGGAACACTATTTTGTTGCTTCCGACAATCCTTCTGCAGCATTCTGGTCTACAATTTTGTCATCGTCGTCACTTCATCAAACACTTCATTTGGTTCGATAACCAAATCATTTTCAATATCTGAGGCATTGTCATCGTTTGGCATATAATTTAGGATAGACAAAAATCTGAATTCTACAGCAGCTATAATAATGCAGAGGAAAATACAATGCAGTTTCAGTTGCTTTGTGTGAACAAACGCAAAAAAAAAAAATAAAAAAATTCAAATAAATTATATTGTTCATCGAACAAAATACAAGCGCATCTGGGCAGATACATGCGTTACGTATGTGATGTGTAGATGAAAAAATCCACATACATTGTTGTTTTGTTTTTTCTAATGTTTTTTTTTATAAAATGATAGCTAACAATATTTGTAGAGGGTACCTGGAGACTCAAACACCTAGCTGAATTCGAAATTTATTTAAATAACAGTTAAATGCTTAAAAGATCTGGCCAGATACATGTATATGACGGAGGGTTAAACATAAATATGTTCAGTCCTATATGACTGAGATAATATTGTATTTTTAGCAAAAAAATGGACGTAGCTGTTTTGCATATCACAGTATAAAAAACAAGAAAAATCAAAATAACCTAAAAACATGTATTTAAGAAATTAAAAATTTATTTAATTTTTTTGTATTTTTTTCTCATTAAGTTAGCTTTATCGGAGGAACATATGTATTTTTTAATCCAGTGCATTGAGTGAATAAATTTCCATGACGCCTTTTAATATTATAATATCTTTTTTATATAAAAGCTTTACTTTTTTGTTGTTTGCTTGTTTATTCTTCTTTTTTAGATGGCAATTATTCCGTAAATTTTAAGTTACACAAACAAAAATGACTAAAATGTATCAACAAAATCCTTTGAGCTGTGTTTGTATTTTTAACATCGAAAACTAGTAGTGGCTGTAGTGTTTTTTTTTATTTTTGTAACTGCAATAAACTAAAATCCTTATAGTGTTTTTTGCTATTATAGCAGGCACACTACAGTTTTAGGATGGTAAGTTTTTTATAAGAATTCTGGTTTGTAACAGTTCTTTGTATAATATTTAAAATAATTTTGTCAAATTGCTAAGGTATTGTTCATATAAAATCCGGTAGCATATATAGTGTTAATGTAAAAACAACGATTTAATACTTTATAAAATAAATTTTTTAAAAATTTAAAAGAAGAAATTTAAATTATTTTTCGTATATTAGAATTCGAGTTTTTGTATTATTTTATTGCTTTACTGTTGCAGAATATTTCGAGCCACGCTGCATAATTTTTTAAAATTGATAAAATTATTTTTTGTTGTCAAGAACTTCAGTATCTACTATTGCTGTGCTTTTCCAATAGAAGCTGGAAGCTTCATATATTTTTCATAGCTAGCTATGCAAACTGTAATTTAAATTTACTTGGCTAACCATAGTCTTTTTATATTTATCCTTTTTTTTTTAATCCATTTTTACATATGTTTCATCTTCCCTAATAAGGCAGTTGTCAATTTAATTTTCTTTTTAAGTTAAGAATACGTTTATAGTAGTCACTTTAGCCATAATAATCTGGATGATTTCCAAAATTTGAGTACTACAACATGTGACCGTTAAAAACTTAAACCACTTTTTATATAAACTGAAGTTTGACCTTTTTCAAAATCATTAAGGTACGAACCATGTGACAATTTAAAGCCAATTGTTGAAAATTGCATAATAAGAATAAATAACAGTTATAGTTTTATTTTTTTGTATTCTTTTTTGTTTATCATAAAACGTAATTAGCTATCTACTCTTATAAAAATATTAACGAACAATTTCTCTCTGATATTAAGCAGTGGTTTCCCAAATGTTGGATAAAAAAAGATCAATAACTGTAGTTTTAAAACATTTTAAACATTTTAAAAACTGTTTTTTTATTATAACAACAAACAGCAAATATCAAGTGTAAATATAGTTATGCAACACTCTGTAAAATAGAATCGAACTTCATCGACTTGAGTTGTATTGAAAAGAGAAAGAGAAGAAAACAATGGAACACCTTCTTTTTCACTATCAAACATTTGGGGATCTGGGACGTACAAAGTTTTGTTACCAAATATCTGTATATCAAAAGGTGACTAAAATAAGATCGAAACATTCTTAAAAAAATACAATATGGCAGCCAAGAAATGCAAGTCGAATGGTGCAATGGAAGCAAATTATCATAACGAGACTAACTTATGCTACTTTTCACAATGCTTTGGATATTTAAGTGTACGATAGATATGAAACCATTCGCCCGCAATACTTAAACTGATGGTCTATTTTTGTGTGTAGTCATGGTCGCTAAGACAATGCTTATAGAACGTTATATTTTATTTGTAAGTTCCGTGTTATAACATCATTTACAATCAGCTGGAAAGATTTAGCTTTTTTGCAATTATGAAACCCGACAATTTTTGTAAAATGTTTTCTAGTTTGCTTTTTCTCCACACTCATAAAAATTATTTTAAAATCTTTTCTTAAATAACAGACTACATACATACATATATTTATTCTTAAGAATCTAATAGGATCCTGTGACTCTATTATAAATTTTTTTTTTAAATTAAGTGATGTAACATTTAATGTTATTTTGTTAATTGTTTATTATTTGTTTAAATAAATTGGTTTAAATTTTTACCATTCAAAGCATAATCCTTACAGGCGACCATGGTCAATTTTAGTGCTTTAAATTATTTTCTATTTCTTTTTTACGCCAACAGTCAGTTAGACAGCTGAAGTTTTTTTCTTTCTATTTTTACGGACTAAATTGCTTCTCAATTTAAGCATTATAAAGCATGTGAAGCGATAAAAATAAATCTTTTTTATTGCGTAAATTTCCTTTCATTTTTTTTGCATGCTCATTTACGTATAAGAAGATTTAAAAAAAAATAAAAAAAAAAAAAACGGATTGCAATGTCATCTTCCATGAACGGCAATGCTACTATTGTTCCCATCATTATATCTTACTTTTTTTGGTATTGTGCTGAAAATTTCGTCAGGAATTTGGAGAAAAATGTAGGAAATAATATTTATAAAGAATTTTGTTATTGAAAGGGTTAACTGAAATTTATGCGTTATTTTTTTATATTTTTATTAGATTTAGAGCCGTTAAGTCGTACTTTATCATCTTAATATCTTGTGTTGATTTGCTTTATTGTGAAAATTCTAAAGTACTATTAACATTAGTTTTTGGTTATCACATTGACTTTCAGTCAAGGTTGTTGATGGTTGCTTTTTTATGCGAAATTTTTAATTTTATAGTATTTGAGGAAAGAAAAGCTGAATGGAAATTGTACTCTTTCTGTAAAGTAAAAATATATTTAAGTGCATTTTAATATTACAAAATTATGGTTATTTTGATGATATATTTCTAGTGGCTATTAAAATAATTTGAAATGGTAAATTGTTTGGTTGACATAGTATATCTCTTTGATACTTAGTTAACAGCAAACATTGTTAAAAGTAAAATTCATTATTTAAAAGTTTTACCCAAAAATTAAAGAAAATAAACGAACTTTGCAAAACTTATTAAATTAAAATATCTTTTTCATTTAAAACACTATTATACTACAACACATATACACATACATATATATATATATATATATATAAAGCACACGCCATCAACTTTAGAATTAAATTTTTTCTGCAAATAACAGAACATTTCTATGCTGTATAACTATTGAATAATTTCACGCTTAATTCATTTTCATATCAGCATTTCTGAATTAAAATTCTGTTTTTCTATGCTGTGTTTTATATTCTGTTTTGTGCTTTTTTTTGAGTTTCCTTTCAATTTTCTAAAACGCCAAAAAAGTTCAACAAAAAAGTAAATGTATATTAAGGCTCCCTTTTTCAATATTTCTGCTACATACCATTAAACATCTTGCACAGCATACCGTCGCTACTGTTTTACATTCATTGTTCAACACAAAACGAATTTTCAATGAATTTCAAATTAAAAATCGAACGTATAATCCCTGGTATGGCCCCTATTATTTTGTGTACTATTATTTGCATAATAGTAAGTTGCAAGGATGATGAAGGAAAATTTCTTTTTTTTTCAATTTTCTTTTCGCTACCAAACATGTATAAAAAATAAAAGAAAATTAAGACTTTGCATATTTCAAAGATTAAAACAAAAATTAATAGAAAATTTTATACAAACAGAGTGTAAGAGCAAGTGTCCAATATACTAAATGCAGTAGGCATGAACATTTTAAATTATTATTATTTACATACAATTTTGTTGGAACATAATATCTTTTTGATAGAGAAAAACTTGATGCTATTTGATGTTAACTGAATTAATTTTAAAAATGGGATTTTTGGGTTTCTTAAGCTCAGATAATAGCAAGACATTTTTGCAGTTACATAGACTGCATAGTAGTTCGTACATAGTTGAATTAAAAGGTAAATTTATATAGTAAGAGCTGATAAATATAAATAGAACCATCTCTAGCAATTACTTCTAAAACATAATTTCATTTAAATATTGGCAGAGACCACGCTATAGCTAGTGAATTCGGAATGTCCAATTTTCAATCACTTTTTCTATCAGTGCGAAAAACATTGGCTTTCTAATCCCTCTGATAAACTCATTTGACTGCATATATGTAACTCGAAAGAAAAATTCCTGTGGTGTGATATCACACGATATAGAAGACCAATTGTAAAGTCCATTTTCGGACTCTTTAAAGTGTGCTTGTTCTCAAATCACACGATATAGAAGACCAATTGTAAAGTCCATTTTCGGACTCTTTAAAGTGTGCTTGTTCTCGAATCAAAAGGGCAAATTTTTTTATAAAATTTACATTTAATTTTTGGAAACTTTTACCAATTAGTAACTTGCAGCAGTTAGGTTCTCGAAGTGCATGAACAAGTTTTTACGTAATAGAGCTGAATACTTTGGAGACGTGCGGTTTTAATTTTCACTAATTAGCTTCCACCAAAAAAACAAAATAATAATTTCACAAATAAAACATGTCCATATTACCTACACCACCATACTGGGGGGAACATATTAAATTCGTTGTGATGATTATAATACTCAAAAATGTTAGTTCATCACTCACCTTAAATGATACCGATGGAATTTTTTTCCGAGTCGATTTAATGATGTCCTTCCGTGTGTCTGGTCTTCTTGCTAGCTGTCTGTACTTCTACTTTTGTGCAAAGTACAAGTCGCAAATTTTTAAGTCATTTTGATAAAATTTTGTACAATTATTTTTTTTCGTCCCACGGATGTTTGGAATTGAATTTGGTTGAAATTGGACCATTATCTTACTTAAGCTCCATACATATGCTCTCCCGAAATAAGGTCATAAATGTCTTATTTATTTATGTTTTCTGCAAACAAATTCGGCCAAGTACTTTTTTCAATAGCCTTTTTTTTTGACAGATCGTGCACTTCGCTCAACTTATGGTCAATATAATCGGCCTAATGAGCATATTATTCCCAACATTATCACCCATTTTGAGACCCAGCATTCATTTTTGAATAATATTCGACCGAATAGACCATGTCCATCGAGCTGTGTAGAAAATATAGCGGCCAGCTGAGAGTGTACACGAGGACCATGGAGATTCGATTCGGCGCCGTTCGCAGAAACTCGGTCTGACGTATGGGACGACTTGTCGCACTTTACGTCATGATCTTAAATTGAAAGCGCACAAAATACAGCTTGTGTAACAACTGAAGCCCATCGACCTTCCCAAGCTACGCTATTGAGAGAAAACTTCGGCATATAATTTCACGCTTTGGCCGGTCGATTGGACACCAATATAGTGTGATATCACAGCATTAGACTTTTTCCTGTGGGGAAATGCAAAATCTAAAGTTTATGCCTTGGAGGAAAACATCACGCGTGTCATTCGCCAGTTACCGGTCGAAATTCTCGAACGAGTCATCGAAAATTGGACTCAACACATAGACCATCTGCGACGTAGTAAAGGCCAACATTTGATAGACATAACTTAAAAAACTAAATGCCAAAGAATGATCTTTCAAATGATAATAAACATTCTCCATTAAATTTTAATTTTCTATGTTTTTATAACCTACACCATCATAGGGGGGAGGGTATATTGGATTTGTGCTGATGTTTGTAACGCCCAGAAATATAAGACCAACATCCACCTTAGAGTATACCGATCGACTCAGAATCACTGTCTTTGTGGTCACTTAGTAGCAAGAGGCATATTTGAGTTAAAATATTTTTTTTATAGATATGCCTCTTGCTACTAAGTGACCATAAAGCTCTTAAAGGAAATGGTATAAAGTTTCTTTTGAGAAAAAATAAAAAAAAACTCCATTTTGAAAAAAAAAATAAAAGATGGGAGAAAATGAAAATGATACATGTGCCAAATATTGAAAAATCATATTCTTGAGTTAAAAAATAATTTTTTTGATAGATATCCCACTAGCATCCCATTAAGCGATTATAAAGGCCTTAAAGGAAGTTGTATAAGCTTTCTTTTGAGGAGAAAAAGGGCCCAAATTGAAAAAAAAGTAAAAAAAAAATGTTTTAAATTAAAAGAATTTTTTGGAAACATTGAAGAAATAGCTATCTCAAGTCCTTTAGACAATTTTTGCTAGGACCAATAGGTGAACAGTTACACTCATTTAAAAAAAACCCCTGTATGATCAAAATGTCCAACTTTGACCCCCTCTAACTCTGGCACTTCTTGACTGATAGAGCTAAAAATTTGAGCTTGCCTACTATCAAATAGTACTGACCTTGGTGCAAATTTCACCCAAATGGGAAGACATCGATTTTAAAAATTGGGTCACTTGACGTGAAATGGAATTTCCAAATTCCAAAAACTGTAGACACATCAAATAGTGAGTTAGAGTTTGGCAATCCTAAATTAATTTTAATACTATCACCTTTATTTCTTCGACAAACATTTTAGATTTAAAAATTTTGATGATGGATTTGTACACAAATACTATCGAGATTTTTAGGATCGGGATTTCGGGATTGGCATCTGTAGTTCATATTCAAAAAATAATAAAGACCATACCAAACCATTCAAACAAAAATCATTTCTTAATAGTTATTATGAGTTATTTATTTTTAAAAATAAAATATAAATCAAATGTTGATTTTTGACCATATGGACGAGTTATGATCGGTCACTGATTGGTAGACCTTCCAATTTCCCATCTCAAGTAGACAGTAGTTAGTAGGCAAGGCTTGACTAACGATGACACGACATGTAAAATTGAAACGATTTGGCAATGCGGCTGGAAGTATTTTTGAATGTTAAGAAGACCTTCTAGAAGGCCTCGTTGCAGTATATTTTTTCCGCTGGGAAGCGTTTCTTTAAGCTTTTATACTTCAAATACCTGTTAATTTTATTGCTTTATGTTACTTTTACTTGTAGTGCGTAAATTTAATTGTGGTTTTTAGATTTAAAGGTTTCAACTTTTTCTGTCTTTTTTAAAGCCTATTTATTTTTCCAGCTCCTGGCAACACTGGTTATAGCAGATGCAGATATTAATAAATCAAAATAAATAACGTTTAATTATCAATTAACTTACCTTAGATTCCACTCAATTACACGCAACATTAAAAAATGCATTTTTAATTATTTTCTGTTCATTTAATATTAATTTTCATTCTTTATTTCTTTCGATTTATTTCATTATTATTTAATTTTTAGTCATTAAATTTTTATTTTATTTTTAATAGACTTAAATAATAGATTTTATTTTTTATCTGTTTTGTTCTCATTTTTCATTAGTAATTTAATAATATTACAATATTTTACATAATTGCTTACATTAGTATTTTAACTTAAAATTATACTTGTTTTTATAACTACTTTGTTGTTATTTTTTTTAATTATAATTAGTTTTTGTGTAAATTTTATGTATAGTTTTTTTTTTATATGATTTTCTTCTTTTTTTTTTTGTTTGTGTATTTTTATGAAAATTTCTGTTTTGTTTTTGTGGATTTTATTTATAGCCTACAAATGATTTAAATTCAAATAGTATAACAAATCTTAAATGCTAACACATAAAACTAATTTATATTTAAATCGTAGATTAAATATTTTTACAACAGTATTATTTGTTATTCATAACTTTGTTTTTATTTATATTTCTATTTCTTTTGTTTAATGTAAAAATTATTGTATAAGTATTAATAATAATAACGAAAACGGTGTAAACATTTTAAATAATATTTAGGAAAAATAAATTATAAATTAAAAGTTATAAATTTAGAGAATGAAGATATGATGAATAAATAAAATAGAATAGCGAGCTAAGGTGGTATCAAATTTTTCTTCCCTGATACATTTATATAGCATTCGATAAATCTGCCAAATTTTTACACAAAAACATGTATGAAAGTATATTCGGTCAAGCCCGACCATATAATACAATACATCCAGTATATATACAAAACAGTTTTGCAGAAATAGGCGCTATATCCCCTATATGGACCGATCATCCAAAAATTTACTGTCATGACTTCTGTGAATATAAATATTTTTATATTATCTCGATATAAATACTGTTGTGGAGGTTAAAGTGAACTACGGAAAGGATCTTATATGGGAGTTTCGACTAATTATGGATCGATCATTATAAAATTAAGTGTCATCATTTCTGTGTATATTAGACATATTTGTGTTGAAATTTATTTGGCGACCATTTTTAAGAGACTTGTGCTCTTTAAGTGATTTTCGGAAGTGAGCCTTATATGGTAGCCATGACCAATTATTAACCGATTTGCACAAAATTTGTAAATATTATTTGGCTTCATTTATCACTCATTTGTGGTGAAATTTGTTTAAATCTTGCATAATTCAAACATATACGATCGTTAAACCCCTATTTCTGGAGGTCAATCCCATCTATCATTGGGTTAAAAAATATCATGTACCAAATTTTATCAAAATGTCTTCAAAATTGCGACCTGTACTCTGCGCACAAGCTTTACATAGACAGCCAACCACCCAGACGGACGGAAGGATGGACAGCGTTATATCGACTTATGAAGTGATTCTGAGTCGATCGGTATATATTTAGAAAGGTGTTAGATCAATATTTATGGGCATTACAAACATCAGCTTAAATCCAATATACACTCCCCACTACGGTGATGATGTAAGGTATAAACACTAGTATCGAAATATTGTTTTCCTCTGTCTTGACAAGCCATAATTTTTGTTCACTCAAACAAAAATTTCAGGCTTCAACATTGGCTCACGTGACCAAGTCTAGTCGAAGTTACAAAAGAACTTGAACAAATTTATGTTTGCAAATATTGCCCGTTAAGGCGCAGCAGTTAATGCAATACATTCTAACAAAAACACAGATTTATATAAGAAGAATTTAATTTTAAATTCATCTATGAATTTTTTATAAATATAATTAAATTAGCATGAATTTTTGGTTCAAAAGTTTTCAAACCTTTGTTTTGTTACATAAATATTAAAACATTTGTACGAATGGATTTCTCGTGAACATTGCTTTACACAATGAGATGAATCAGGAATAGAGCACCACTTTTCTTCTAATAAATAAATTACAGTAATATGAAATAAAACTATAAAGGTACGGTCACACTTGGCAAATATTTACTCAAAAAAGTGTAACCGCTTATTTTAGCACAAATTTGTTTTATGTTGTTTACTCTTACAAGAGTTTTGCAAGATCAAACAGCATCAAATAAAATAAAATTAAATATTTGTTGTGTCTTGTCCTAAATAAACGAAGGTTTTTTTTTAAATAAATAAACGAGTTCAAATATATTTTATTTAGTGGTTACGTCTTTTTTGGTAAATATTTGCCAAGTGTGATCGTACATTAAGTAAGTAAATTATATTGTTACTTAAACTCTATTATTTACAACCTTAACATGAAAATTATTAGAAATATTTTCTGGTATACATTACATTGCATTTTGGGTGTGCCTAAAAGTCTATAAATATGTATGTATGTTTACAATTAATCATTAATTATAATCATGTTTATTACTTGTTTCTCATGATAATTTGAGGTTTTAAATTTTTCTCTGTTAATTTTTTTTCGTCATTCTGAATTCTTAAATTCAAAACAATTTTGCATTTATTTAGTTTTTATTATAAATTCTACAACATTTTCATAATTTTTCTGTTTGGGTTTTGTTTTCCCGTTTATTTATTTAGTGCTATTTCATGTAGTTGTTATTTTCACTTTAATTGTTTTCTTATATTGTTAAAAATTCTTTTTATATTTTCATTAAAAATAAAAACTAAATTTATAAGTCTTGAGGGTCTTTTGTTTTTTTTTTTTATATATATATATATATATATATAGGTAAATAAATATATATATTTTTTTTAATTTAAATGTTAACAACTTTTGTTATGCTTAAAGAAAAAAGAATCGCATATTTTCTATGACAAACTAAATTCAGTATGAAAAAAACTGTTACCTTTTATCTAGTATGATGTTCTATTTTTGAGTTGTTAAGCCCCTTGAAAGAAAAAAATGTTCGTACTTTTGACATATATAAGTTGTGCTATACTGCGTTATTGCTTGCTTCTTTATTAGACACGCGTGTTTTACAAAGACAGGGGTTGAGCTGAAAATTGTTTGTTTCAGAAATTGAATTTTAGCAGGAAAAAGTTGAAATCGAAATTATGAAGTGACACTCAAAAAATGTATTAAATATAATGATTTATATTTGCAAGAAACAGGCTTGATTTGAATTTTATCTACCAATGTCGTTAGCAATTTTAAATATAATCGAGTAATTTTCGGAGCCGGAACATAAATTAAATTTTATCTTTAGCAATTTTTATCTTTATATCTTTAGCAATTTTGTGAGTATTAGAGCGATTTCTGGTGATGTTAAGATAAGGACCTAATCTTAAATAAAATTTATTTTTGTTCATAAGAAGCATACATACATAGTGTAAATTTAGTCATAATTTCATGATCTGTTGATATCATTTTTCCTTCTAAACTCTAGTTAAATGTTTTCCTTTTGTAGACATAGAATTTTTTTTATACAAAAACTACACTTAAATTTCCTTAAATGTTAAAATTTCTGTTCAGGCAATTCAAATCGTTTTTCCTCAAAACAGCAAAAGGTAACAATTTTCTTAATTAACTAAAACTTCAACCTATTTTTCGTCTTCTTCACTTCGCTTTTCGTTTTAATATAGATAAAAAAAAATAAAACAAAATGTTAGAAAACCCTTAAACATAAATTAAAAACTTTTAATACATACACACACAGAGTATTCTTACAACGCCACTGAATCGTCAGAAAGTGAATTTGATGCATTTCTGCTGGATGTTAGCGTGTTTGCTTTCAGGTGGTTAGAGGCAGGTGTGGTGGCACTATTATTATTATGTGAAAAACTATTCGAGTTGATAGGTGAGGTTGATGATAATATTGAGGTGGTGGTAGTAGTAGTGATGGTGGTGTTCAGGGCAGATCCTATTGAACCATTTACCTTAAGCAAACGTGATGGCTGTTGTCACATTTCCTGTGATGAAGTTGATGTTGTTGTCGTCACCGTCGTTTCATGGTTGTCACCCACATATCCCTCATCGGGACTGTCGGCTAGTGGACCATTTAAATTTCGTATTTTAGTATTTTTCTCTGTTGAGTTAAGAGAACAAGATGTTGTTTCCTGTTTAGATTGTTGCTCCTGCAGTTGTTGTTGTTGCTGTGTTATACTAAATGTAAGAGATGATGTTGTTGGCGATATATCCGTTTCATCACATTCGGGTATGGTTGAAGAATCAGCCTGTGCTGCCGCACATCTTTTTCTTTGTGCATCCGTATTGGTTTGCGATGATGCTGATGACATGGTTGTTACAGGGGGTGTATTGGTATGTAACGGTGTAGCTGTAGTATTTATAGAGGTAAGTGGTTGTTGCTGCTGCTGTTGTTGTTGTGGACTTAACATACCCATTATTGTAGGTGTATAGTGTATGGGCTGGGCATGATAGCCTGGCAGACAAGGTGGCCATTGTTGTTGCTGCTGATGCATCTGCTGCTGTTGCTGATCAGTATTACTTTTATAACCCTCCGGAGGTGAAGGATACTGCACTAAATGTGTTTGTGGATATCCCTCAGCAGTAAAGCGTACATTTGGTATGTTGTATTTGTCGTAGGATGTTGGTGTTCCTGAACGTTGTTGCAGAAATTCTGCCTCTAGGCTATACCGCATACCACTATTGTTATTTGCATTGGCGAACTGTTGTTGTTTGTGAGCTCTATTGTGCGGTAAGGTACGATAGAAATTTTGCTGCTGCTGTTGTTGTATATTCGCCTGTTGTTGTTGTTGTTGCTGCTGCTGTTGCAGTTGTTGAGCCGATGATTGTTGCTGCATTAGGTGATGATGTGATGGAGGCTGCTGCGGTGATTGCTGTAGATGGGCATTTGTATAATCGTAAGCAAAACCATCCTGCCCCAAAAAACAAACAGGATTTAAATGAACATCAACTGGATGAGTAGGTATTGAATTCATGACTGTTTTCAACTGAATTCCCCTAGGCAACGTTGTCATACCACTAAACCTCGACGAGGCCATCGCTGCAGCCGCATTAGGTCTTAGGATTTGTGAACCAAACTGTGGTGCTGACAGCTGATAATACTGATCATACTGCACAGGATTTTGGCAATCACTTTGACTGTCATACTCTGAGCCTCCAGCATCCAGAGAAGATGAAGTTTTTAGTTTATGCTTATAACCCGACTCGGCATCATTAACTAAATCTGGATTCTTTTCCGCGTAGTTGCGCAGTGATGAGGGTGGTGAACAGTATGCCAGTGTGGAGCTTAAGGCGGGATTAACCATTAGAGATTGTGGCGGTGGTGGTGGTGTGCCAGAGTTTAAAGTTGAGGCCTGGGCCATATTAACACTTAGTTGTAAAGTTTGTGTGGAACTTTCCAGAGGATTGTACAGCATTATGTTCTGTTTTATTTGATTGCCCAAGATGACACCATTCTCCTTGGAGAGTTTAGTAGGTGTTAAGGTATCACATTGACCAAGCATCAAACCAGAATTGCCATTTAAACTATCATTGTCGTTTATAATGGAAGAGCACTTCATAAGGCCATTGTCGTTATTGGATGAACCATCTGAAGAAGAGGTGTTATTGCCATTGACAGAAGTAACACCTGAGGAGGGACACTTTTTACGTTTTACTGGAGTTTGCCGTTTTTTACACTGTATAATAATGAAAGCTAAAATGAGTACAAAAATAATACCACCTCCCGCTGAACTGGCCACTATGTAGTTCATGTAGTTCTGAGGAAATGATACCTCGTTAACTACAGGAGGTTCTTTGATCATGACCCTTATGGTGTAGTTGCTAAAGGTGGTGCCAGCAATATTCTGTCCCACACACGAAAAGGTGCCATTGTCCTCTATACCTACATTATAAATGAAAATTTCACTTCTTTTCTCCTCCGAGGTAGTTGAGGACTCATCAATGTAGTACAGCATATGCATGTTATCTACAAAGCTGTCATTAGACATAACTTGACCATTGAATAGCCATAGAACTTTTGGTTCTGGTATTGCCCTCACCACACATGTTATGGTAAGATTGCGACCCTCTGATACTTCGGTGTAAGTTGACTGCGGAGCAACTTCTGGCAGGCAGCCAAATTCTTCACGTTTTAAAGCTTTTATTACTTGACCTTTGAGACGAGGAGGTTCCACACACTTGGGCTCTTCTATCTGTGGAGTATTGTAGTTGTTAAGCCATAAATGCAGGTCCAGCAGGCGACAGTCACAGGTCCAGCGATTACTTTGCAGGCTTATGCCATGCAACGATTTCGGCAGTATATGATTACCTTGTATATAACTAATGCGATTACCATCTAATCTCAACCATTCCAAATTATCCATACCCACAAAAGCCTCATTTTCTATTCTGTCTATTTGGCAGTTACTTAATTCCAAGGTGGTGAGAAATGACAGATATCTGAAGGCAGATGATTTTAATTCTCTAATAGGATTACCACTCAAAGTAAGTCTCATTAGAGAACTGTAGTCTTGGAAGGTTTCCGAGGGTATATGCTGCAGCGAATTCTCGGACAAATCTAGTTCAACGAGATTTGTTAGACCTCTAAAAGCCTTCTCGTGTATTCTAATCAATTGATTGCGGGATAAATAGATTTTTTGCAAGTTCAGTAAATCCATGCGCAGAAAGCGTTCACTTTGTAAGACCTGTAGGGCATTTCCACTAAAATTTAATACTTGTGTGCCAGGATCCATGCCTTCTGGTATATTGGGCAGTGATTGGCCACCACATTCCACCGTTTGCTTGCCACCCTTCCATTTGCAAATGCACACTTCTGCGGGACAGCCTTCTACGCCCTGGATATGAACACAATTTAACAGCAATATACAGCAGATTATTAACACTATTGAGTTGCGACTTAAACAAGGCATTTTGTGCTATTGTTGCTTAATTATAAGTATGTGAAAACACGGTTTTGTGTTTGGTTGATTTGTATAACCAATTAGATTTTATTTATTATTTCAGCAAACTTAATTTTGCATTTGTTTAATTTAATGTGAGTGTAAAAAAATTACGTAGAATGCTTTTAAAAATCTACATTTAAATAATAAAGAATCGTTGGTTATGGGCCAGTTAAACAACATTAATGCCATCTACTGACAAGATAATGAATTTACATATCCAGTGTGGCAACTGCTACTTTTAGGTTTAATTTATATATATATTTTTTATTTGTTATCTCTTAAACCTAATCTCTTTTAGCCATTTTCGGTTTTAAAGCCTACTACAAATGACAATCACGTTGAAAGGCAGCAATGAACGAAAAAATTTTAAAAGTCCTTGTCTACAGACTAGATAGAGTTTTTGTTCGGGGGTTTTTTTTTTTGTTTTTGTTGTGTTAACTAGAAATATTTTTCTCGATTTTTTTAATTTCTTACAATGCCATTTAAGCTCATATTACGCACCAGTTTTTCTTGTGGGTTTTTTACTGTGTGATTTACTTTGTTTTGTGCTCTCAAAACCCTACACCATAACGTTGCCATATATATATGAAAGGCGTCTGCTTGTCTTTTCTATTTTTGTGTTTGTTAGATTTTGTTTTGTTTGCATGTATCCTGTTTTGGTGTCTATTTTTTGGTTTTCTTATTTACTTAGTGTTAAATTTTTTTCTGGGTTTCAGCTTTTTATTAGATAACTTCCAGTTTTAGTTATTTTGTAGTTTATTTCTTTGTCTTCATTACACTGTTGGTTGACGTCAGCATATTTTCTTTTCCCTCTTACATCTGGCTCCTAAATATGTATAGATATATATTTTTTCATAAACGTCAATTGTTTTTTGTTTGCGAATTTTTGTGTTCTTCTTATCCGTTATATGTTTGTTAATATTCCTCCTTTTTTCCCTTATTTTTATTTTTTTGTAAACTATTTATTTCTTTTCTGGTGTATATTATATTTCCTGGAGTTTTGTGCATTCATTCATTATGTATATGATGAAAAACCTAAAAGAGAAATCCATTTGTTTTCTAGCTGTTTCTTACTGAGTTTCGTTCCAGTTACTTCCACAAATCTTTAAGTCCATTAGTGTATTTTGTTGTTGATTTCTTGCCTGAAACGAAAATAATATTGAAAGGAAATATATTTAAAAAGTGTTGATTTAATAAGTAATATTAAACTTTTAATACAGCTTTAAGATGCAATTATTATTTGTGGTGAACAAATAGAAATTATATGAATTTACTAAGACCCTGAGTGTGTAATTACAACAGTTACTAATTAAAATTTAACATTTCAAGAAAAAAAAACAACAGCAATTCTAGAATAGATTTCTGCATTCACATACTTATTAATGAATAGTGTTAGGTGGATTAATTTCTATTTCAAAATATAGGAGCCCGAATTAAGTAAAATAATAATCTTAATATTGGCATGTTTAAATCGTAATAAATTTTAAGTGATATAAAAACGTGTACCCTCTTTTTCCTTTCGATAAATTTGTACAGTAGCTTTGCTGAAAACGTAAAAACTGTAATCAATTATTCAAGACTAGGGTTTTTGTGCTTTATTACAGACAGGAGCTTCGGCAAACAACAGCTTTGTCCATTGTTCAATAAAAAGACTTTGGTAAACTATACAAGACTGGGCCATGGGCCAAGTATTCAAAACAGGAGCATCGGCCACCAGCAGCTTCCCCGACTGTTTAATACAGCGGATTTGGTGGACAGTTTTATCCAGCTGCTGTGGTCAACTTCTTAGTATGTATGCTTTTGTCAATTGTTTAAGTATTTTAGACTGTAGGTCAATTGTTCCCTACACATACTTTAGTAAAGACAAGTGCTTCTGTACAATGTTCTATACAGCTGATTCGCCATCTATTCTGTGCAAAGATTTCGATAGGTTGTTAAGGACAAGGACTTCGGACAAATGTTCAATACAGACAAAGCGTTCTATTATTACAAACAAGTAAATTGCTCATTACAGCTACTTAAGTCAGCTGATTGGCCAAGTTGTCAATACTGGAGCTTGGCTCAAGGGTTTCATACAGCCGCATTGGTGAACTACTTGCGACAGAATCTTTGAAAATAATTTTCTCAACTCTTAGAGATAAAAACTTCTGCCGACTGCTAAATATAGTGGCTTCAGCGACTTTGACCATCTATTTCAAATAGATGCATCTTTGAAATGTTTTAAATAGTAGATTCTTTACAAAAACTTCCTTGGTTTGTTCATAGCAGGAGATTTAAACAAGTCTTTAATACAGTAAATTGGGTCGACTGATAATACTTCAGTCAACTTATCGATACAAACACTTTGGTGGACAGTTTGGCATAAAGGCTTTGAACAGCCATTCAATACATTGAATTTTGTCAACTGTTAAAGGCAGGAGCTTGGGCCCACTTTTCGATATAGGGTATATAACGATTATTTAATACAGCGAACAATTTTTGTATAATCTTAAATAAACATCTAATCATATATCAACGAGACTTATTGCCGAAGAACCTGATCCAATAGCTGTTGACCAACCGCTATGACTATTGAAATTCTGACAAATCCGAGTGATATCAAAATAGCTTATTTTTGTATATTTTAAAATTTTATTTCCTAAATAGGTTTGAACTCGTTTGTGGTATACTTTTCTTATGTCTATAAACATCGCCTTATAATTTATTCCAACATTCTTCACAAATTCATAAAAATACAAATCCCTTAAACTTGCCACATTTTATTGCTCTCACGTTTAGTAACTATGAGCTTTCACTTTCACAAAATTTATTTTCTTATTTCTTGACTCAACAGAAAATATCACAAACTCACCAATACCAATTGAACATTTTTTCCGATTTTATAACCCTTGCAGCATTTTATGTCGCATTTAAACAAATAATATTTATTTGTTTTTTGCACAGAAACCTATGAAATTGTATTTTTATTTATCTTATCGCCAACATTATTGGCAAAGCAATAATATTACTGGTTTGTTGCTTTTTTTTGTATTTTGTTTCATTTAACCCCTTCTTAACATTAAAGAAAATACAAAATCAACGAACATCCATAAAAACAACTACTTAAGTGGTGAAAACATATAGAATACATCAGAGAGAGAAAAAAAAGAAAGAAAATCAAATCATATGAAGGAGTTGAATGGAATGAGTGGTAAGATTGTAGATTTATATTAGATGTTTACATATACATACTCGTATATCTATACGAAGGAGTGGTTGTGTATACATAATATGTATATTTGTACAAATCTTCAAATTGTTAAAGTTCAAACAAGAGACGATGATATTCAGAAAATGTCATAAACAAACGCAGCCACTTGAAAGAAGATTTCAAGATGAAAGAAAATCATAAAAATTGGAAAACGCTAAACAGTTTTGAACAAAAGACTAGTGATTTATAATATAATTAATATAAAATAATTATTTGGTTTATGGAATAAATTTGCTCATGTTTTTCTGTGTGGTAAATTTATAAATGTCAATCTTTTGTATAAACATTACAGACTTAGTTGTGCGAACAAATATTCTGACAAACCTTTTTCGTACAAGAACATTACATCGACAAGATTTGTCCGCACGAAACAAAATCATGGGTGACAAGAAATTGTTCGCTGAGGAAACAAATTTAGGGCTTGTCATGGTGGTAAAGGGTTGTAAACAAAATGACAGAACTTTGCTAACACTAAGGCAAACAGTATTCTTTGTGGAAATAAAAAAGCCTGTAATATATTTAACCCTACATCTTACACATGTTTTAATTTCACATAGGTACGTAACGCATGAGTCCAGCCAGAGCCATTCGTTAATTCGAAAAACAAAACAATTTTTTTAATTAAATAGTGAATAATAATACACCTAATTCTGTTTTTATATGGTTTTGATACAGCACGGTTTGAAACAAATTTTACACTTTTAGCATGATTCAAACTCTTTTGGGCTTAATTAAATTTAATTTTTGCGAAATATGTTCGTATAACAAATTTAGTGAAATTCCCCTTTTTGGATATAAGCCTTACTTACTGATCAGTGCAATTGTAAATAGCAAAAATTTAGGGGAATTAGGGAATTTAGGGAAAATATTTTTTTAATTGTTTTTTCCTATTATTTTTTGTTCTTGCCACGTAACTTTAATTTGAATATAGAGAAAAATAAAACTGTTTACCGTGGCAAAAAATGTGTTGTTAATGGTAAAACCTGTTAAAAGTTTTAAAAGTTACTGAATCGCACTACTGAAATTTCAAGTCTCTATTATAATAACATTCGAAATTGAAAATTATCTGGCCAGACTCATGTGTAACACGAATGGTTAAATATTGAAATTATTTCAATACGAGTAGATACTACTAACATTTTGACCTACATTGTTAATAAATACGCATTTTATGAGAGGTTTCCTGGAAACAAAACAACATAAGTTTAGGAACCAAAAAAAAATATAGAAAAAATAAATACAATATGGAATTGTAACAATCGTAATCAAGCATAGAAAGCTGAGTAGACAGATTTTTATTGGGTTACACTTAACATAATTTGGATTTTATTTTTTCCCACATATTCTCCTTTTTTTGCCTTTTCTTTTTTTTCACTGTTTGTACGCAATAAAATTGTAATATATTTTGTGCTGCTGTTCTTGCTTAAAATAAAAGAGGCCTTAATTTATAAATCAACAAAACTCAGAAGATAAGAATAAGAAAAAAAATAATTTAAGAAAGCCAAATAAATCATTAAATTTATTTTTGTCGCATAAAATGTAAAATTTAAATAAAACTTTATTTTATAGGATTTTAAAATAAATTCTAAAAGACATTTCGTTTTTTTTTCAACAAATTTAAAGGTTTGTTTTATAACTTATTGTTTTATTTTTATTTATTTATGCTTTTTTCTTTTTAAAATATTTTTTTTTGTCAGAAACACATTTTTACTTAGATAGACAGACAGATTTCATAGCAAAAGCTTAATTATCTGAAATTGTATTTCCCTTGTTGTTCGCATACATATCAACACTTGCTTTTTATTTGTGTAACTAAATACTTAGGTTTGTGTTTAGTTTGTTTGAACGCACTAAACTTTTCCTAGCAGGTTGTGGTGGAGTTGACTGCCGCTATCAACACAATGTTAGGTTTTTTGTTTCATTTAGAATCATTAAAAAAATGATGAAGAAAACTACAAGCAATTGTTGGCTTATATTTAACCTTTAGCCGGTTTATAAGAATGAGTTTAAAATTATATCCCTTAAGATATGCTAGATATTTCAACTAAAAGTCATGATATTGCAACATGTGCTAAGAACATGGGAACTACACAAATCAACTTAGATCTAAGTATGACGAACATTCTCCTCTCTCATTTTATTATTTGGCCCTTAACGTCCACTCAACCACTTTTGGGTTAAACATTTAAAATCATTTTCCAAGATGTATTACTAGCTATTTGTAGTAAAGTACAAACAATTTAGCACAGACCTGATACTCAATGTTTATGTATTTTTATACATTTCTCTACTATGTATGCGTACGCTTACCATAGTATATGTGAATGGGGTTTTCGCATATAAAATAGTACTTTAATATAAACATGTTGTTGCATTCACATTTGTAAAATTTTCATGTTTGTTGTCTTAGATGTTAACAGAGATTTGTTTGTATATATTTTTCTAGCAGTTTCATTGTGTAAAATAAATTATTTTCACTCTATTTTGTACAATTTAGTAGAATGTACAAGACACTTAATTTAATGTAGGCTTTATTACACACACGCTGCTATAGCACAGTTGCAAATACACTTACAGTTTTGTTTTATCTAACTATGTCTGTGTGAAGGGGACTTTGTTGGGGTTTCTTTATCTTTTGTGAATTTTTCATTATTTTGTATATGTATACATGTGCTTAAGTTTAGCCGCTGCACAGTAGTAAAATGGGAAAAAACCTTGTTTTTCAGTCTAGCTCTAAAATGAAAGGACAAGGGTTCAAGCTCTCAAATTAATAAACTTACATATTCATACTAATTTATATATGTAGTCATTATGGTTTAAGCTTAATTCTGGTTCTACTTATTTCTATTTCGGGGATGAAAGTGTAAAGCTTACTGATAGCTTCAATCCCAACACAGCCGGTTCTACTTATCTGAATGACCCGAGTTTATTAGTACAAGAGCTGTCAACTTAACAACCACTTCTGCTACAGCAACTACACATATCTTAGTCAGCCAGAATGAATAAATTGCAATTCACGACAAACATTTTAGTATTTTTGCATATTTGGCCGATATTTTGATCATATTTCTGCAAAGTTTTTGTTTCTGCACACTCATCTGTTGAAGCTTTTCAAAAACCTGTTGGCACCACCTTCGATTTTATTTGGTTAAAAATTTTTATTAAATATAAAAAAAATTGTATACATATTTATTATTAAGCTAAAATAATGTTAAAAGAAACCAAGAGCTTACAAAAAAAATACTGCATTCAATAAAGCGAAATCCGGCTCTCTCCGATAATTACAGCTCAAAAACAGAAGGGTTTTCAAACCTATCATGCAATTAAATATTCAAAACATAGTAAAAAGAAGAATGATGTGGCTAGAATAGTTGACTGGTCGAAATTTACAATATACAAAATGGATATAATTTGCAAAAAGGCAATGTTTTCAAAGGAAATTTGCAGAAGTGGGTTAATTCTCTTAAAAAAACTTAACCGCTTTAAAAAACGCTTGAATATATAAATGAATTCAATATATAAATTACAAAATATATATAGATTTAATATTGAAACACTTCAATTGTTGCTCCTTGTATAATACTTATCACATTTTTGCACATTTAATCCCTTCTCAGAAATTTAATTAACTTTATATTGTAAATTATATCTTTATATGAGAAATTTCAGCTACACGCATGATTTTTAGTTACTGTTTCACTGTGTGCCAATTGTTTTATTAATCGGTTATAAGTAACTTGACTATAATGAAGTCGTGGATATAATTAGCAAATTTTCAAATTACATTTACAATGATTACATGATTACATTGCAGGGGTTTATTTCTAAATTTATTTATTTCTTTTATAAGAAACATATTGGATTGTAGTGATAATTATTAAAAATAAGTGCCTATGGGTTTCATATGATTTTTACTAACATTTTTATATATACACAAGTAGTGTACATATGAATGTATTTGTTCTAAGGGAACAAGTATAAAACAAGTAGTAAAACAAGAAGTGTTAAAAAAGCTGGACTGGTACATTTTTTAGATCAGAATTTACTTATCGAAGGGCACGATTGAAAATCGAAGGGCTAAGTCTACTTGTCCTGGCAATATATACTGAATAGCTTTGTGCCCGCAAATCATTTAGAATCAAAAACTTTAAGGAAAATATTATACTTTTGGAGTATGTTGAATTAATTCTTTAATGATTTTTAAATATTCGACTGGTTTGGACCAGTTAAAAAAACCGAACCCATCAATGGGCGATTTTATCCTTTAAGCGAACACCTGGGCCTGGTCAGGCATTTTTGAATATTTTTATAGTTTTTGATCTGCATATCTTAGGCGGAACCCTAATGAATTCCTCAATGAAGGTGTTTTGTACACAAAAAATTAAAAGAAAACTTCAAGAACTGCAGGCGTGGTAATTACTCTCAACATTTTTGTAACAGCCCAGCCAGGCCCAATATTATTATGCATATATTATAATGCAGCAAATAAATTCAAAGCAAAATATAAAGAGATTAAACCAAGTTATAATTATATATTTTGTGTTTTGTATAAAAAGCAGAATCAGTGTGCTTGTACGTTTTAGAAATTAGTTTTTACTGTTGTGTTGTCAGTTAATAAGTGCATAGTGTTACAATAAGTACTGAAGTATACAAAATCTTTGAAACAGTTTCAAAATCTGACCCTTATTATGCTTGATTGGTAGAAGCAAATGACAATGACCTAAAAAACGAAAATCAGAATGAGGTTGATGGAAATGAAGATGATGATTCTGGTATTGGGAACGAGTTATAAGTTGATAATTAAATTGAAGATTTTTAATTTAAATCCATACAAAATATAAAAGGTGCCAGCTAGGCCCTGGGGTTCGCTTATGTGAACACATATTGGTGTTTGCTTAAGGGTTAATGGAATTGTTTCTGTTGTAGACGTCGAAAATTTTTAAAAATTTGTTTATAGTATTTTACGCTATTTGAAATAGTTACCGAAAACAGTTTTGTATTCCTTGATATTACTGGTTTAAATAATTACATTCTTGTTAACACTGTTAATTATCGTATATGAGCTCACTTTTTTATAAACCCATTTTCGTTTTGAAACTGTGCTAACCAGATAATTTTGAGAGTTTTCAGTACGTTTCGAATTTCATGCATGTACAAAGAAGAAAAAAAAACACAAATTTTACTTTAAAAAGATTTAAAGAGATAGCATATCGTTATTTCATTACTAGAGAAAAGATAGATAATCGATGCAAAATGTACAAAAGGGGTTTGTTTAGTTGCAATTTAAATTCTCATATATTAAAAAAATAACGCTTTTAAAACTTCGAAATATTTAACATCTTTCAAAGATAATGTGCCACTGTATTATTCACGAATAGAAACAGTTTTATATAATAAATATAACAAGTAAGAGTATTAAATTCGGCTTAGCCGAATCGTATATACCCATCACCAAAATTTTGTGTAAATTTCACCTAGATTCTAGATTTACACATATAAATGTTATGAACAAAGTTGTTCATATATTTTGATTTAAAACTTTTTACCAATTCAGAATTTTTGAATTCTTTCACAGTCACCTTGTTCAAGACTGTCGTGTTTTAATTGTTTTTAATTTAATATGTAAATTTTTGATATAGGTATGTAGGTTTTTTTTGAAGTGTTACTTATATGAAAACTATGGCCTATATTGGGCCGATTTTTATAAGATTATTTATGACTATTTCTATATAAAGGTATATGAGGATTGTCGATTTCAACTTGATAATGATGTTTAGAGAGATTTAAATGAAATTCAGTTATTTTTGGAATTGATCGCTAAATGAAAGTTACTATCAATTATGGGCTTAACTTTACGCCGATTTTCATGTACATGAGAATAATTTGTTTCAAATTTTATCTCTATGATTTCTAAAAGTTTTTATGTACCATAGAGGCTTATTCCGCGAAGATATTTGTATAGTAACTATAAGAAACTATGCACCGATTCTTTTCATTTTACACAGAACTTGTCGTTGTATAATAATAATAAATAATATTTGCAAAATTTCATGATATTATTTGTAATATATTTAAAGAAAATCGCAAAACATTAAAAAAAAAACAAATCGTGAATATCTGAAATTTGGTTCTACAAGTCTGGCTTTACTAAGCTGATTTTTCCCTTATTCAACACCAAACGCCTCGGTAAAATAAAGAAAGTTTGGTAGAACTTTAATTATTCTAAGTATTTCGAATCTCGATCATCTTGGAATCTCATAAGGACCCAGAACATATAGACTTTTTGTTTCTACGGGCAAAATTTCTATGCGTAACAAATGGAATGCCTATCTTAATATACCCCACAGTTTTGATTAGGAATATAAAAAGAGTAGGAAAATGATAATGAATACATTCTTTTAATTAGAGAAAGCAACACAAATTCTATTATTAAAAATACCTTTGCTTTCAGACATTACTAATACTACTACGAGAATACTTGTATTTCTGCTTAAGCAACAACATTTTTTACAAATAATTCTACAAGTATTCAGTACATAAGTACTTACACATACACCAAGGTACAGCTATTGTTCTTTTGTGTCCTTCGTTTGATCATATTTTATACAATTGTTTATTTATATCTGTCTGTTTATTTGAGTGTGGGTGAGTAATGGTGTATGTTAGCTTATTTGTATTTCTGGTGTATATTAGCATTATATCACGATTTTAGTTGTTTATGTGTTTTACAAAAGCTCAGTTTCATTATGCTTTGTTATAATTTATACGCACAAAATCCGACAGCAAAGGGTTTTAAAGTTGTATATTTTTGGTAGATTTTTAAAATGAAAGTTCGTGTGTCTCTTAGAATTTAAATGCACTTTTAGATTGAGACTCGTATGTTCTTGCTGTTTGTATCTCTTTTAGAAAAGTCTGTATATTTTTGTGTTGTAAGTGTGTTCTGTATTGTCACTCTTATCTGGTAATTATTACCAAACATTTTCAAATTTTCGTTTCCTCTTTCCCACTCTTGTCAAAACATGTAATTCTTGTGCTACTGTCTGTTTTCATAAAAAGCTAAAATGCTAAAATTAATCAAAACTTATTGTACTAGTGTCTTTGTTTGCATATCTGTGCCTTTATCGGTTTGTTGATTTCTGTTGTTGTTTTATTTATTTAAAAGCTTTTTATTTGTTTTAGTGTGTATGTAAGTATATAAAGTACAAATATTTATGTGTATGTTTGTAAAATGTTTGCTGAATTTCTTGGTAATTTATGTTATATTTACCTCTTAAGTAATTTCCTGCAATATGCTACATTTTGATTTATATTCAACTGCGTTTGTACGGGCCGGAAATTATGTGTTATTGTTATATTTTTATTTAGCATATGGTATTGTATCTCCTATTTCAAGAAATTTCTTAGTATTTTGTTTTTCATTTTTTTTCTCATAGCAAATTTAGCTTAAAATCTTTATTTGCCCTAAGTAGCAAATATATATGTAAATAAATGTTTCTATCCACAAAAGCGGCTTTAACTTGAACATAAATAACAATACTTATATATTAAAGTGGCCTATAATAACTAAGAATAATTTTTTGATAATTGTGTTGAAACAGTAAAGTTTTCAATATAAGGTTTTCCTAGAAGAGAATAAACAAGTGGAGTATATGTTCACCAGTGCTGAATCTTATATGCCCATCACCAGTAATGTGATCTATGCATATTTTAGAAAAATTTGTGTTTTATTTTGTATCGTTAACGATTTTTTTTATTTTATTAATTTTTATTTTTTTGGTATTCCAGATATTCTTGGAGATTGACCTTATATGGGAACTGGACTCGCCTCACTTGCACAAAATCCAATATCAAAATTTTTACATATAACTGATCGGACAAATTTCAATTCAAAGTCGATATTAATAAGAAACAAAAAATAGTTACTATGATTTACTATGGTTGGATACTATCTATAATTTATATACCATATACGTATGTATGTGGATTATTTCTGTCGAATTTTAACTTGATAGTGATGTTTATTAGAGATTTGGGTGATTTACGAAAGTAGACTTTATATGAAGGCCAAATATGTAAAATATGGACCGATCATCAGAAAATACTGCCAAATGTGTGTTGAATTTCAGTATACAGCTCTTTAATATAAAATAAAAGTAGATATCCGGACTATTACCGGTACCAACTGGTCACTGGACGATTGCTAAGTGCATGAAGACACGGACGTCCTTTTAATATCCATCGAAAAAAAAGAAGAGAAACAAGAAAAAGTATTTAATCATTTCATTGAATGCCCAACTCTTCATAATTCAAGAGAAACATTTTTCTACACTCACATACTAAACAATTTGGCAAAGATATGAAGTCTCAAATGATGCTATTTCATTTGATACCTGAACGTGGCAGGCTAGATTTAGTACTCTAGTATCTACTAGCATCAAAGATTCTACTTGAATGCTTGCACGTAGCTGGTAACTACGTACACAAACCAACCAACCTTAGAAAAATAAAGCCTAAAAACCAGCTATATTAGAAAGAGTAACTTATTTTTTTAGAAAATCCTTATAATTTAAAAACTTGTTTTTAAACATTACTTTATAAATTTGCCTGCATTAATTTCTTCTTGCTCTTTTTAGTATTTTTATACTATATTTTCTGCCATAAGACCCTTTGCCTAACATTACAGCTGTTATGGAAAACTGTCATACTACTGCCACTTTTTTCCCCCTTTCAACTATGTGTTAGATATTATACCATCAGACTAAAAAATATCATATTTTTTGTATTTATATATTGCTGTTTATTTTATTTTCAAAGAAGGATTTTGGTTTCCTTAAAAAAAAGAATTTTGTTAATTTTTTCCTGTCAAAAAAAAACACATTTTATAAAGGTTTTTTTAATACATATACCTACATATACATATGTACATTAGGGTGGCCACGTTTGTATGGAGAAGAAATAAGGTATCGATGTTCCCGACTAATATGAAAATTTGATTCATTTTAAGACTACGATTCTCAATTTTTTTGTCCTGTGGTCAATATTTGGTGAGCTGGATTAAAGGATAAAAATGTCCTTTTTAGAGGTTTTTGATTTTTTTCACATTTCTTCCAAAGGAAATTTGGTATCATATGAAAGGTCTTTGAGAGGCGCATTTTAAATGGTTTTTCCCGTTTTTTATAATTCTACCTATTTCAATTTTTATTAATTTTTTTTTAAACCTTAATTCTTCCGTATCTGACAATCTCTGTTAACTCAATTCGTCAATGTAATGGGTATTAAAATAACGTAAATTGTATAAGCTAAAACACGGGAAAACCCATTTGGGTTAAAATTTTTGAATTAAAAAAAATTGTTTTTTAATTTTTGATAACCCATTGAATGCGCCTCTCAAAGACCTTTCATATGATACCAAATTTACATATAGTTCCCTTGTGGGAAATGTGAAAAAAAAACAAAAAACCTCTAAAAATTACCTTTTTATCCTTTGATCCAGCTCACCAAATATTGACCCCAGGACAAATAAAAATTGAGAACCGTAGTCTTAAAATTAATCAAATTTTCATATCAGTCGGGAACATCCGCTTTATTTATTTTGGGGCCACCCTAATGTACATACATACTCGTACAAAAATAATTTTTATGTATGCCATAACAAAAAAAATCAACAATATTTATATGCTAAACTATGAAGAAGCTTTAATATTTTGTGGCATATTATAATGTATGCATGTTTATACTAGGATTATTTAAATTTTTGCTTTTTTAATCAGATTATTTACAATATAAAAATTAAATTTACTCTTAAGTTGATTTGAAATAGACAAATGTATGAGTAGATGTATATCTTAATTTTATTCTTGGAAGATTTTATGAGTTTAAATTTATTAAATTTTGTTGGTATTATCACATTATATGAATTGTTAAATTTTCTGCTAGTGAAAACTTAACATTTTTGTATCTAGTTAAAAATGTTGTAACTTTATGCATTCAATAAGAAAAATCTGAATAAATGGCTGCATTTCGCACACGTTTTTGATTTGATATTTTTTAATAGAAATTTCGTCGTCTCTTAAAGCCGTAATACGTCAAGTAAATGATGTATTTAAATATAAATACATTTATTTCCATATCCTTTGAGATTTTCCAAAAGATATCATTCATATTGCTGGCGCACTTACCATTATAATCAGCGTACCTATCAGAACGAACCAATGAATATAGCGTTGTCAGATTCAATTAGGCAACTTTAGCACTTACAGGTTTCTTGATATCGAATGCTTTTAAATGGAATCTGATATGAGCGTAATTAACATAATAAATTAGAATAATTTAATTTCAATGACAAACTTTTTTATATCCTAAAAGTGGATTCCATTTCAATTATTTTTTAGAACGAGAAATATCACATTAGATTAACTATTAACATACTTAAAATTAGTACTGTTTTAACGACTTATAAATGCCCTTCTGTAAACCTATATAGTAAAGTTAAAGTACTTCTATATCTGATTATATCAACCTATAAACCATTGAGCTCAAAAAAAAGTGACAATTTATACGAAGCAATTTTTAAGCTAAACTGTTTGTCTCTTAGATATCGGGGTGAGGGGAAGATAAGACGAGTACACTCTTGATTGTACTAGCAATTCGTGTTACTCCCAAATAAAAATACGAGCGATTTAATAGTGGTTTCAGACGGTATGTATTTTGCAGTGTATTTGTCAGTTGTACGATATATACGTAATTGTGAATGTCTGTCAAAATTGGCAATTTACAGGCAGCTTATATTTTTTGCTTTCACACGTCTACAAAACAACAGCTGTTTTTGTTATGGGTATTTCCGCGGAAGTTTTGTATTTTTGCAAATACAGTTTGAAAATTGGATTAAAAAAATCAAATAATTGTAATTTGCAGCATAATTGAAATAAAAGCTTCTATAAAATATAAAAATAAAAAAAAAATATGCAATAGTTAAAGAGAAAATGTACCATATGGAGCCAAAAATTGTTGTATTTATATTAAATAAAAGTTAATTTGTTTTTTTTTTTTCAAAAAATATTTCAATACAAATTTATTGTTTTGTTTAATACAATTTTTTTTTTTAATATAAATTTGCTGAATGACATCACTATGTTTTTGGCTCCATAAACAATTGACTTGCAAAACGGCTGGTTGCAGGTGCTTTGCCAGATGATAATAGAACATGCTCTAATTGAAAATTTTACACTGTAAATGCAGCCTGACATTTGCAGAATCATTTTTGTTTTGCTTTCACACGACGTGTATGCATTGAAAATTTCACAAGCATGCTGCAAAATACATACCGTCTAAAACTCTTTTAAGCAATACGAATTGTGCTGTGTGAACACCAGTGTTGCCATTTTAGCCTTTTTGAGGCTAGATCTAGCCTTTTTTTCGTCACTTAGCCTCAAATTTTTCTTTTTAGCCTCTAGCCTTTTTTTTAGCCTTTTTTCAATTTCATTTTAGCCTTTTTAAGGCTAAAAAAATTACAATACGTACGTAAGATAAAATAAGAAATGACAATATTACTAAATCAACAGAAAATATAATAAGACAAAATTGCAAAAAGTTCATTGTAAGACTAATAGAACAGTTGCGTCAGCGGTTACCTATGAATATAGATACTTTACAAAGAATTGATTTTTTATCTGTGGATAATTCTTTAAAAATTGTGAAACCCGATATTTTTTCCCATATCGGCAATGAAAAAATTAAATATACGGCCGATGAAATGACGCGTATTGAAATGCAATGGCGAAAACTCCTCAATTATAGTTGGACAAACGTAGAATCCACTGTTGAGTTTTGGATTGAGGTTCGGCACTTTAAAGACGCTCTGAAAGAAAATCCGTTTAATGATTTAGTGAATTTAGTTTTCTCATATTTAATATTACCTTTCAGCAATGCTGAAGTTGAGAAGCTTTTTAGCACCATGAAGTTAATCAAAAATAAACAAAGAAATAAAATTAACATAAAAATGCTTAATTCTTTGTTGTGTATTCGTTGCTCAATGAAAAAATTACAAAAAAAATTACAAAATGACTATGAAATTAAAGACGATCTCCTAAAACTTTTAGACTCTCGCGATATATATTGTAATGATATTTCTGATTCAGATACCGAGGAAATGGGCATAGTTATTTCCTCATCTGAATGAATTAATTATCAATAGTTTTAGTAGATCGTGGTTGATTTTTAAATCATGACAATATTTTTGATATACATAAATGAAATAAAAGTAAAGAATATCAATCCTAATTATATTATTTTCTATATATATTTTAAGTCATTCAAAAAACTTGAATTTTTTACATTAAAAAAATGTACATATACATAGTTTGCTCTATATGTATATATTTAGCCTTATTTAAATTAAAAAAAAAAAGATTCAGGTGTTAATGAAATCCAATAGCTGTTGGAATAAGAACTATCACCAACAATCGTAGGTAGTTCAAATGCAGAGTCAATACCGGCAGCTATTACATTTCATAAACATTTACATTATTTTTTTAAAATAATTTTTGTTTTTAATAAAAAATGTTTTTTCTTATAAAACATAATTAACGGTGAAGTTTATTGTTACTTAAATAAATGTTATATTTAAAGTTTAGCCTTTATTTTTATATAAATAAATGAAATTTGAATTGAAATAATCTAGCCTTTTTCTTAGCCCTTTTTGAATTTTTTTAGCCTTTTCTAGCCTTTTTTTAAAGCCCATTTAGCCTTTTTTTCACTTCTGGTCCTGGCAACACTGGTGAACACCAAAAAAATTTTAATTAGTAAAAGGAGTATATTGAAAATTTGCTTGTGTTCACAAGCTCATTCAAGATTTTATGACAGCCATAAAGTGATCACTCAGCAATTTTGGTATAAAAATTTTTAGATAGAGTTATCTTCTATTAGAAGTTGTCATTCTAAGAATTAATTATAGTCAATGGTCCATCTTCAAAGGACACCATGACAATGAGCTTGACCGAACGGAAAGCTAGAATCAGTCCCGAAATCAAACAGCTTTTTTTACCAGCAATAAGTTACTGATGCCATCAACGCTGGTCACAGCTGATGTTT
Source organism: Bellardia bayeri (assembly GCA_950370525.1). Classification (NCBI taxonomy): domain Eukaryota; kingdom Metazoa; phylum Arthropoda; class Insecta; order Diptera; family Calliphoridae; genus Bellardia; species Bellardia bayeri. The sequence goes on along the minus strand of OX493265.1, from coordinate 81,125,645 downwards.
TAAAGAACTTGATTTATTTAACACCTTTTTAAGTTGAAATTGCGAAATTGCAAATTTATATTGAGAAATAAAAAAACTGAAAATTTGGAAATACAAATTGATAGTATTGAGAAGTAACAGACTGATATGCAAAAATCTATATTATAGTTGAGAAATTGAAATTCAGAAATCCAAATTTATATTGGTAAATAATAAATTATAAATTAGAAATACAAATTGATAACAGGAAAAATCAAATTGAAATTAAGAAATGTAAATTCTTAAATATTGAGACTATGCTAATTGAACTTGAGAAATCGAAATTTATATTGAGAAAATACCAATTGGTATTAAGAAAATAAAAATTGTATGTGGGAAATAGATGTAATTTTACTTAAATACTTAACATGATTTTGAGTTACAAATCTAATAAAAATTCTTATTTCTCAATTTCAATTGGTGTTTTCTCAACAGCAATTTGTATATTCGCAATATATGGTTTTGCTTTTTCTCATTATCAGTTTGTATTTTCCATTTTAAATTTATTATTTATTTCTTTTTTCTAAATCTAAATTTTGATTTTTGAATTTCAGTTTGATATTTCTCAACATTAATTTGGATTTCTGAAATTCAATTTGATATATCAACATTAATTTGGATTTCTGAATTTCAAATTGTGTTTTCTCAATTTGATCTTAAAAAGGTGTAGTTTTATTTTTTATATGTGGCAGATGCAATATTGATGACTTATTATCGGGCCTTTAATACACAACTTATTACTTCTGAAATTATTTATGTTTAAATCAAAGATTTATAACACCAAATTAGAATCCAAAACTATACATTTGTATCTAGTTAATTATTTATTTACTTCTGGATTTTATCATTATAAGTGATAAAGTCGTTCGTTCACCTTAAGCCCTCTTGTTCTATGAAAATCTTTCTATTTCTTATATTCTAGAAAACACCTTTGCTGTTGTTATTTTTTCACACACTTAAGAATGTATTGATTTTTCTCTTACAGACATAAAACAACAGAATATGTGCTAATATCTGGCAGTAAGCTTCTGTAACTATACTTATATTACAGTTGTTCTCAATTGTCTATTTAAGCTGTTGTTATTTACAACTACTACACACTTCTAAAGTGTAGAAAACTAAACGTACATAACATATGTAACATATATATGCATTCGTTCCATTTCTGCATTCAATGCCAAGAATTTAAAAAAACAAAACTATTGTTTAAATTGTACATGCTATTGTTAAAGTCTTAGAAATACTCGCAAAGGGGGGAAAATATGAACTAAAAACAACAGAAAACAACTTTTACAATACTACTATAGCATCGTAAGCCGAATTGTAAAGAAAATAAAAAAACAAATAAAATAGAAACAAAAAGCATTTTGCTTAGAAAAATATATTTATGTATATAAGTGCATACTATGATACTTACAATGCCACATGTAAATTTACATACATACGTAAATAACTACTCAACTCAAGAAGGATGTGTCTCGAAAGTAAAACAAACGATTTACAAGCAAAACAATTAGAAGTAAAAAAAATACAATTTGTAGTGCATAATTATGCAAGGACATGATACGGAAGTTAAAGAAACTAAATACAAGTGAACATTTAAGTATTCGGTTGTAAGAATTTTAAAAATATTTTGTTTTTTTGCAAACAATATATGCCCAATTAATCTTTGAAAATACTGTCTTCGTGGTGAAGAAGAAAGGCAGCTAAAGTCATTTGTTACTCACTTTCTGAAAGGGATTCTCTTTAATGACATTTTAAACTTTAAACTGTTTATTCAGTTTAATTACACCCTACACCAGCATAGTAGAAAGGATTTTTGATTTCTGATGTTTATAATGCTAATAAATATTAGTCCAACATCCACCTTAAGTTATACCCATCGACTCAGAATCACTTCCTGAGTCGATTTAACAATGTCCGTCTATTCGTCTGTCTGTCATTGTAAAGCTTGTCAGCAAAGTACAGGTCGAAATCTTGAAGATGTTTTCATTAAATTTTCTATGTGTTATTTTTTCGGTTCAAGGACATTTGGTGTTGCAATTTGTTGAAATTGGTTCATTATTTCACCAGCCCCTATACAAATGTTCTCCCGACATAGGAGTTTATCCGTCATAAATGTATGATTTATACACATATCCAAACAAATTTAACCACAAATAAGTTGTACATGAAACCTAATTATATCTTACAAATTTTGTGTAGATCTGTCCATAATTGACTACAGCTCCCACATAAGAACCACTGCAGAAAATCACTTTAAAGAGCATAAACTCTTTTAAATATTTTAGTTTTCAAATAATCATTCGACCCAACAATTTTTTGATGATTGGTTCATTACACGGCGCTACACTCAAAATATATATAGGCCTTATTGAGTAGATCATAAATGAATTTTTAAAAGTTCGGAAATACCCTCAAATTTTGGAGTTATTCCGAAAAAACTGTTTTCATGTAGGTTCGAGTACTTATGACCACGTAACTCAGTTGATTTTAATCCGATTTTCAATTTTTAAACGGTTTCAGAAAGACAAAGAAAAGATATTTCCAATCCTGTACAGTTTATGCTATATTAATTAAATATTGGTAGTAACATCTGCAATTTTTTTTTATGTTTTTTTAACTTTCAGTTCTTTTTTATATATTTCTCTAAAAAAGCAGATATTTTTGTATAAAAAATTTTAAACAGAATTTTATTACAAATGAAAATATGACCTTTTTTTTAAAATCGGATAATGTTTGTGAAAGTTATTTAACTTTATTTAAAGAGCTTTAAATAGCACAAGCAGAAAAAAAATGTAAGTGAGAATAATTTTTTTTATACTGAGATAAAAGAGATAAATTAAATACTTTGTAATTTAATTGTTGTAATGCTCTTTATGTTTTTGTTTTAATTTTGCCGTTAGATATTTTGACATTCATTTATTACTTAAGTGCATTGCACCTGGTAATGCAGTTCTATAAGTTCTAACAATTTTATTCGGAATGCAAGGAGGCTGTACTAAATTTCATTTTGTATATTTGCGAATAGGACAGTCGTGGGAAAGACTAATATAAGCATAAAAACTGGCAATCAAGAACAATTTTTCAAATTGGCAAGAAAAACGTTTTAAAAATTTCACTAGTGAGTACCGAAAAATAATTTTGCCACCATTACACCTCAAATTGGGATACATGAAGCAGTTCGTGAAACGCCTGGATAGGGAAAGCGATGCCTTTTTGCACTTAAAATCAGTTTTCCCAAGAAAAAGTGAAGCAAAAATAAAAGAAGGTACAAATGTGTATTGATTTTTAAACATGATTGTATTATTTTTTATTTTTAGGTATTTTTGTTAGACCTCAAATCCGCAAAATCATGCTTGACAAGAATTCACAATGCAATTAAATATTGTGGAAAAAAGAGCATGGTGAAGCTTTATTAGTTTATGTGAACATTTTTTTGGGAAATGAAAAAAGTGAAAATTATTTCTTGAGGCTTATGCAGAAATGGGATGCAGAATGTCCATTAAAGTTCATTTTCTGCATGCACATTTAGATTTTTTCCCTGAAAACCTAGGACAATTTAGTGATGAGCAATGTGAATGATTTCACCAAGACATTTTGGATATCGAAAGACGCTTCAAAGGAAAAAGCCAAGTGACAATGATGTTAAATTACTGCTGGTCACTTAAGCGAGAAACAGACGATTTGATGTACAAGCGAAAGAGGTTTACCAAGCCTTTTTAATCAAATATTCTAAATAAAATTTATTTTAAAATATTTATTTAATCATATCATTATAGGACTAAAAAATAAAGAAAATGTAGTATCTTGATCAATATTTGTAAAAGCAGAATTTTTAACTTTTGAAAAACCTTAATAAATTTTTAATTTTTTACTCGATTTTGTTTAGTGCAAGCTCAAAACTCAAAACTAAATTGGCTTTAATAAAATATATACATAAGGGTATGTTTCTAAACAATCTAGTTTAAAAAAATGGTGCCAAAATTAAAAAACTTAGAAAAAATAAAATTAAAATCAGATATAATTAAATATAACACTGCAACAATTTAATATATATACCAAAATGTTTACACATTTAAAAAGGCACATATCTCTTCTTTTTGAAACCGTTTAAAAATTGAAAATGGGATTAAAATCAACTGAGTTACGTGTTAATAAGTACTCGAACCTACCCAAAAATAGTTTTTTTGGAATAACTCCGAAATTTGAGGGTGTTTCCGAACTTTTAAAAATTGATTTATGATATACTCAATAAGGTCTATAACCTACACTAGTAGGTAGGTTATAGCACCCATATAAAGCCCACTTCCGAAAATCACTTTAACGATCATAAATCTCAAAAAAAAATTTGATATCCAAATAAAATTAAACACATCATGATATACATATATCATGATACTTAACTATATTACGTTCGGTCCATAATTACTGAAAGCTCTCATATCTCTCTTCGAAAAATTACTTTGACATGTATAAATCTTTTAAAAGTGTTTATATCCAGATGAAATTTTACACAAAAAAAACCTTTATATGCACTGAAGTCACACCGAATATAGCGCCCAAAAAAAAACTGTATATGCTGGATGTAGGGTATTGTGTGGTCGGGCTTGACTTTCTTACTTATTTTTCCAATAAAAATCTAAAATTGAATTAACTATTATGTAAATTTCTTTTTATTAAAACAATAAATCTATTTTCGCATGCAAAACTCAATACTTGTACTAAGCTTTTCAATCACTGTTAAATGCTCTTGAGGACTTAAGGGAACAGTTTTCCTACTTGATCATAAACATGCTATTAACGTACTACGTATTAAACACTTTAAGTTCATTGCCATTGCAACAGGCCCTCAAACGACAAAGGCAACAATGCAATCAACAACATTTCATGGTTATGGTCGACGTTGTTGCATAATTATTTGTATTTATATGTTTGCTTGATATTCATACAAACTGTAAGTATATCAATTTCGTCATTAAGCAGTTCATACAAATATGTATGAACTTATAATTACACTACACATTAATCGAAAATAAATTTAAAAAAATATTTATGTACTCCAATGGCTCGCTTGTTTTCCAAATAAGAATTCAGCAATTAAGAACATTTGGGGAATATAAAGCTACAAATGTATGCTGTTATAGATGCATAGAAGATATAAGAATAAATTTGTAGAATTCAAAAACAAAAGGAGGCCTAACACGTTATTAAAGTCAAATTTTTTTTTAATATTAATATTTTAAGTCATTTTAAATTCAGTGTATTTATAGTTATGAAATACCACGTAATGTCTTTATCCAATCTTGAAGAGGTGAAATAAAAATAGACATTTTTTTGCGAAATAATATTTTCTTTGTTCGTTTCACATACATGTAGATTAAATTGTTTTTTCTTTAACTTAGAAATTTGAGAAAATGTTTATGTATTTGTTTTGTGTATGTATTACTAACAACTTTTTCATCGTATAAAATAGTTACTTTATTAATTTGCATTAATAGGTTGAAAAATTTTATTAATGAAAAAGTAGTTAAATCGTGTTTCATGGTTTCATTTATAAAAGGCTTCATATATTTCAGAAAAAAGAAACTTGCAAATTTTCGCTTCTAAATATTTTCTGTGTTCAAAATAAGCAAAAATAATGTAATGCTTTACGAATTGGATTCTCTGCAAATACTTATTCTGTTTAATTATTGTAAAAGCTAAAACTATATAGTTTTCTAATCTAGGGTTTCTGCATTGAAGTTTGCCATTTGATTATCTGTAGGTATAATTTTGATCCTGCTTAGACATAAATTGTGATGGCATGGTTAGTGTAGGGTTAATAGGCATTAACCCTCTTGATCTATCCCGACAACAGTTGTGATCAGATTTTCTATCTTTTTTCAATAGACAGTGAACAGTATTCAAGTTGCCAGTAGTTAAGTAGTTAAAGTAGTTTAAAGCTGGCGATGACCTTCTTGAATTTTGCAGTTTGTTTGACATTTCAGGGGTCTCTATGTATGTAGTTTAAAACTATATGTACATATATCAGCATTGATTCATGCCTGAGCCTGAGGGGTAAGTCCAACTGTATGACTTTGTAGTTTGGCTGACAACTCAGGAGGAACTTTTCTGCCATAACATTATGTTTCATAGCTGAGTGAACCCTTATTTTAATTATAACTAAATCTTTGGATAGATCCGGCTCATCATCCCACTTGAATTTCTATACATAAAGTTTAAGGTGGAACCATATATATTAATCTTCATAAACAAATCGTATCATTTCCACCTATTCTGTTATAAAGTTAATAACAATTTTTTTATATGATCTACGATATTACAATAGTGATAATTATTTAAAACATTAAGAACGATTATACAATAATAACCATGATAACTTTAAAAAATCTCCTACCAATTTACAGTTTCCCTATTCATTTCACTGCTAGTGTTGTACTCTGCATTATTTCGTAATGAGATTGCAACATAGTTAAGTATACGAACAATGACTAAGATATTAAACGTTTAAAATGCTAAAAAAAAAGTAATTTGCAATTTAAGGAAAGGGTATAAAGTCTGTTAAATTTGTGTCTGAAAAAAGTGGCGAAACCATAAAACAAAAAATAAAATAAAAAGAGGAAATGTTAAACAAATTTTATAAATAGGAAAGTTTGAAAATAAGTAATATTCCAAGCAACATTTTAACAATGTAGGGATCTTAGAGTTTCATAAATCTACACATTTAAGTCATATTAACAGAAATGTATTCATTTATATTGTTTATTTGTTTAATCAAATAAATTTAGCTTAAAAAAATAAATACTCGCTGAATGCATTAAAAACATTACTACACCTGTCGCACGATGATAAGCGCAAAGTGAGGATTCAACCCTGCACTTGTTAAATGGATGGATCCCTAGTTTGGTGGACTGCAACAAAAAGAAAATATGAAGTGAACCAACTATGCAGAATTCAAAGTTGTGCCTGCATTGGTATCAATCCTTCAGAGACTCTGAACATTGTTCTTCTCCTAACCCCAATAGATATACAATTAATGGTCACTTCCCCAAGCAGTGCAGTGAGCTTATCGTCTTCTGGTTGTTGGAGATTAAGAACGTATCATGCTTCCTCTTCACTACACCACACATAAGACTATACAACACCCCTTATAGACTTTGATAAGATGTTTAATTAAAATCACAATTCCATATAGACGAGAATAGAAAGGAGGTTATATGATTGACGGATATGACATAAAAGTATAACCTGATGGTTCAAAGAGTGGGTGTGACGTCGGATCCAGCGTATTCCCTCCAGATAAATTCAGTATTTTTCAGTCTGAGATACAAGTGATTAGGGAAGCTTGCACAATTTTGTTCAAAAAAATATTCGCCACAGCACTGCTATTTTCCGACTGCCAGGCGGCACTCATGTCACTTACATCCTATACTGCTACATCTATTCCGTACTCTGACAATGCACTTCCTCTAACGGACATTACTGTAGTTTGCTTCTCTGCACATAGAAAGTACTACGATAGTGAACAGGCAGACGAACTGGCCAGAGTAGGATCCACTTTAAATGTCTCAATAGCCGTATCAGTCGCAATACCGCTTGGGACAATTAAAAATAAAATATTCAGGCACTACGTTCAAAAGGCTCCAAATAGATGTCGCAACTTAGACACATGGAAGACCACTAGAAAAATATGTCTAGTGTATAATGTAAAACGCAGTAAGCAGCTCCTTAATATAAAACGAAAGGACATCACGATATTAATAGCGGTGCTTACTGGTAACTGGACTATTCGTAAGCATGTAAGCATACTCGGACTTGTTTTCAATAAACACTGGTGTAATTTCTAGAATCGGAATAAAGAAGAAACAGTATTTTGTCTTCTCTGCGAATACTAATCTTCACAATTTAAGACTCAAATTTTTCCACTCTCATATACTACGTTAGCAGACACATCAAGTATCAAATAGTGCAATTTTGTCGGATACCTGAAAGCGATAGGCTGGATGTATTTCTCTTTACTTTACTAGCATCTAAATATGATCTAGTCCTGTCGCCTATTTCAATGAGTGGTGTTAAATAGACGGTATTGAAACAAAACGTAATTAAAAGATTATATTTGAATGCTTGCTTCTGACGGAAAACTTAATTGACTACCTATCTTTAAATAATTATTTATTGGGCTTTTAGATAAAATGAAATACGAGTCATAATAATTCTTGCTTGTAAAAAGGGTAAGTAATTAAAACAATATGCTACATTTACCGCGATGTTCAATCCCTAAAGGTTGATGTTATGTATTCTATCACATTTAAGGTAATAAATATTATGAGCTATTATATATAATAAATATTGTTTTCAAACTTTAATAAATTTAATTAACAGAGTCAGAAAAATTATTTAGTACAAAAAAATTTATTTTTTTCCTTTACAAATACACAGTTTACCTTAAAGCTGCTGTACTTATAACTTACACTTCACTATCAACACAATTCTGTGAGATGTTGCTTTTGAGAAATATATTTAAAATAAAAAATTAATTTACCCCCTACCTTTGGTGTTGAATGTAATAATAACAAGTAAAGTGTTTACAAAAGTGTTAATAATAAGTCTGTATACAAGTACGTATACGTATATATGTATGTATGTTATAACATGAGTACATCTGGCTGTGTTTATTATTATATACCAGCAAAAGAAAAACAATTTTGTTGTTGCTTTACAACAATATTTTCTTATGCTTCGTTTTCTTTCCTTGGAATGGCATATTCCTTATGAGTTCACAAAAGTTAGTAGTGTTGGTGGTTAAGAATTCTGTATATGCCTAAAAGCATGCTGTTTTAATAAATATTAAAAACATTTCATAACAACTATTTAGTAAATGAACTTTTTTGTTAGTGTTTTCTTTAAAGAGTCAACGAAAAGCATATCTGTCGTAAAACAACAAAAATTTCATGCGAAATCTCTAGGGAAGATTATACTAAATTTACTTTTTGTGTTGTAGATTTATTTTTTTTTTGTAAATTTAAAGTGATGTAACAAAACTAAACAGACATTAAAAAATCTAATAGGAAAAATTCCAAGAAAACAACAAACAGTGGGAGGAGTCAAAAAAAAACAAAAACATTAAAGTAATTTAGAAAAAGTAAGATACCAGTTGCTCTTAATGACTTGTTTTAGGAAAACGCATTTTAACTAAGTAGCACAGAATATGTTGTAGCAGCAGATGCCAAAGTAGTAAATTTATAGGAAGGTGATGTTTTTTAAAAAGGGCACATTAGTGTTGTTTTGAGCGTTTTAATAACACGTACATATGTATGTTTGTATGCTAAAGTAAATCATAATAGAAACAAATTGTGTGTTTTTAAAATAAAATGACAGCAGAACAATTGACATTGGATAAGATAGTAAAATTTTAATTATAAATTTCAATCTGTACAATTGCCATAAAATCATGCCAAATATTTATCATAATTATCTATTGTTTAAGAATTTTTTTAACTTAATATAAGAACCTATAACTACCTCTTATTTCTAAATTTGTAATATCTATTGCATTAATGTTAATTATTTCAATTTATACTTCTTATATTATGAGGCTCTTAATTTAAACAAATCTAATTGTAAGTTATTTAAATTTTCATAGAAAATTTTATTCACTTTTAATTTTGCTCAAGAAAGTTTAACTTTGTTGCAACCATAAGAATAACAAAATTTCAAAAACTTTTCTTCAATTTAAATACATACACTAAAATTCACTTTCGGTCCAAAATATAATACATATGTACGGCAATATTACTTAATATCTTAAGTCGATTTTTAATAAAGCATATTTTTACGAATTAGGAATAAATTTAACCCTTTTGTGACTGACCTGTGTACCTTGTACCTTTTAGGTTTTGACATATTTTGTAGATAATGGCAACCATCTTCTTGAAAGCTCCGAACTTTTGATATTCTAATCAGCTTTGAAAAAATTAATAAAAAAAAATAAAATAAAAAAAAATCACCCGGTCCAATTCAATTTTGCTGATTGTTACATTATGTGCTTTTGTAGACACGGCCATAAAAGTACACAAGTGTATTTAAACGTTTGTAAAATTTGAAATTTTGTTGCAAAATTAATTGTTTTTAATAAGATTAGTGTGAAGGTACCCGGGTACATTATCATATAAAACATGGAGTTTTTTTTTTTTTTTGTCAATCACACAAGAGTTAAACAAGAGTATTTTCGCCTTACTGAATCCTATATATTTGTTGAATAAAAGCCATTTTTTTAAATAATATTTTCTTTGAAACTTTTAGTATGCGATAAAAACAAAAATTGAGAATGTATTAGATCACTAACAAAATTTAGAAACAAATTTCATAAAAGTATCTTTTATTTGCTGAAGAACTTTTTATATACGATTGTTTAAGTTTCTTTTATATGTGTCTTGAAGTTATATTTTGTGTAAAATGTGTTTTATTTTTATTAAAAGTTCTTTTAATAAGTATCAGATACGCCAGCTCTTTTTTACCTTATTAATTTTTATATATTAATTATATATGATAAGTATTAAAAAGCAAACATATAAAACACTATTTTTTATTTATATGGGTGCTTAGGGATATCGGACAGCCCCCAGAATTGGTCACAGAATTGGTGACAGGATATCAAGATGTTCTATGTATATGTAGATAGTATCGCGTTCAATTCGAGCGATATTTAAGTTGACAGTTTTTTCTTTTCATAATTTTTGATTTTTTTATTGTCCAACGATTAAACATTTTCTGAATTTTAAACCTTTTTTTGTTAAATTACAAGTTGTTTTTCGTAAATTTTATTCGTAGAATTGATGAAAAATTCATTTTTATTAGATTAGATTAGATTAGATACTTGTACATAGTGCTTTATAGATATTCTTCAGAAGACAAAAAAAAACCTTGTCTTCAAAACTTGAAAGGAAACTTACGTATGTAGGCACAGTGCGCCAAAATAAAACCCAAAGCTGTTGTATGTAAAACAACTCTCATTATACAAATCTACGTTTGCTTTCTGTGACATTGCAACATTGGTGTCATATGTCAGCCATAAAAAACAAAGCAACAAATAAGCTGATAAGCTGCAGTTAACGACAGTGGAGCAAAAAAGAAGCCGCAGATTTTGTCCTTCTACAATTTAATAAAAGGTATGCTTTGATGCTTGTCGTCTACAGTTTCTAATGTTTTAGAAGGAGTGGATTCTGCTGACCAAATGATTGGCTTCTACACAGCAAGGCGTAAAAAAATATATCTACTTTGAACGCATACATACCCTTTTCTGAGATCAATATTTCATGGGCAATGGCTACACTTTATTTGGCAAACGCCCATATGACGAAGCGAAATAGATTACCACAACAAAAGCTTTTAGCTAAGTTATTGACTGATATACAAACCTCATCTTCAATTTCTGTTAGCTCATCAAAAATTGCTTCTTCTGAGGCGGTGGCAAGAATGCGGGGAATCTGTAGTTGCTGCAAGGCTAAATCTGACATAAGATATTTCAATTGCGAAAGTTTTCTTTTCAAAATAAATCGCAAAATAGGTTGTATAGCATGTAACGAAAAACAGTTTCAATAAAATAATATTATTCTGACAAATAAAGTTTAAAAAGCTTCGTGTTTTGTATTATATTAAATTAAAATATTCACTGGATCAAATGATCCCCAACAGAAGATTAGTAACGTTTTAAATTTTTCGGTATACCTTTACATAAGATACCTAATATTTTCAAAATAATATTGTTATAAAAACAAAATACGCGAGTCGTAACCTTAAAACAATATATTACACCATTCAAAAGTTATTGTTATTACAAGAAAAAAAACAGCAGGGTTAATTTACAATTCAATTCATAAATATCCCAAAACTGTGATTATCGACTTGTTGTGTTTTAAAGCATTGCAGTAGATATTATCTGCCAAATATGTGTGCATTGTATCAAGTGTTACTACACAACTTGTTTTGTTACTTTTTGTTTTGAGGAAATGTACAATTAAAAGAAAGTTCAAATCCATTTTTTGTCTTGTGTTTCAAGTTGAACATTTTCTTACAATTTTAGATTTTGTTTTCTCCCACAGTTAATGTTTATGCACATGTTTAAAGTTACATAGAAAAGTTTCTTCTTAGATTTTAACTACAACACAATAAGTATTTTGAATTTTTTTTTTGGTTTTTAGCAGAGAAAGTAGTAAAAGAATATGTTACAATGTAATAGTTGAACTTTTGTATATATTTATATAATGTTAGATGTTTTTTATAATATATATATAAAAATAACTATAGATTTAAATATGTAAAAAATGTATACACATTTCTGTATGTAGTTCTTGCTGTAATGTAAAACTATGATTTTTCACAACGTATGCAACGTGAGACATTTAAAATTAATTGGAATTTACTAGAATTAGAAATAAAAACAATATTTTCTTACGTACAAACATGCGTGAAGACAAAATTTTAATGATTGTCACACTTGTGTTGGCTGTTGGTGAAAATCATTGAGTTTAGTTTATATTTTTTGTGCAAGCTAGATTGGCATCAATTAATATGAAGTGTGCATATATTTCGTTTCTGCCACCTACACTGTCCCATTTGGTTTCAATATTGTATTGCAAATTCAAAAAATATACAAGTACAGCCATCATCATGTGTTTGGTTAAGTAACAATGAAAAGCAAAATATACTTAAAACTAACAACAAAGAATTTACACACATATTGTTATAAGTAGGAGAAGCAACAAAACGTAATACTTTGCTGAAAAGTTACTTTTATTTACAAATATGTAGAAATATGAAAGAAATATTTTCCCTTAACTATACACAAACATACCTGCACAATTTGTAGAAAAATATTTAAAACATTTGTAATAAAATAAAAACAAACGAGACAGCTATTTTTTCACAACAATAAAATGCTTTGATACTAAGCTAGAAAAAATACTTACTCTACAAATTAATACTTTGAATTTTAAGTATGTACTTTAATCAAAATTTCTACAAATCCTTATACTTTCTATTAGAGTTATAATTTCCCTTCTTGTTCTGTACATTTCACATGCCAAAAGTCCATTTTCTTAATTGGTTTGTTTTCTACCTACACTTTAATCTTCATTCCAAGTTCTACTTGAAATTTTAATCATAGAAATGTTTATCTACCCACATGCCTACCTCTCATGTCATTCATGGTTTTCAGTTTATTTTTAAGACTACTTAACAATAGTGAAAGATAAGTATGCATCAGCAGCGGTATCAGCTTGAAGAAATACACAAAATAATATATCTATATCTACATACAGAGAAAATTTTGCAGTCACCGGAAAAAAAACATCTACGGATATGAACATTACAACAGTTGTCTGGCATGGCTGAGTGACTGCCTCGCATAACAAGCTACTAACGATTTCCTTTAGTTTTTTCCCTCATACTTCAAATTTGTTGCTTACTTTCATTTCTGAAAAGCGCACAAAAAATAATACATTTGCATTCGGGCTTTCTCCCTGCTCTTTTTGTACTTAGTACTTCTTTCAGTTAAAAGCTTAGATTTAATGATGATAATGGTTCGGCTAGTACAGCAGAAAGGATATGAAACTGTACAGTAAAAAAACAACTGAATTCATAATTTGTTAATGTAAAAGTGGTTAACATAAGTGTTGTATAAGTGCGATTTTACTTAAGAGCTGTAAGTAAGCTTGTAATCCAAATGTATTAGAAGCGATGTAAAGAAGGATTATAATTTTGATATAAAACAATAGTTTTAAAAACGATTTCATGTTAAAGTTTTTCGTAACATAAGTGAAGTTGTATTTCCTCTATAAGATTGTATAAAATATTTCTCAAAATTACACGATTACAATTAGTCATCTAAAGCCGGCCACTCACTTACGGTTTTAACTGTCAGTCTCAACTGTTCAGTTATAACTAACAGACTTAACTGTAAACTGAGATGTGCAGTTCAATACTTCAGGTTTTTAGAATGGATTCGAACGAGCAGGACGGTTTGGCTGATCTCGGTATACTTTTTGTAATATATAAAAAAAAAAAGAAATAACAAGTTCGAGTGCTATATTCGGCTGTGCCGAATCTTAAATACCATCCACCTCCACGTACCAAGAAATAGAAAAACTACACTGGTTATTGGACTAGAATATTCTTATTCTGTGTTTTCTGTTCAGTCTTAGTGCAAATTTTGTTAGTATTTTATATATTGTTTGAAAGACAATTTTACGACCAACATAATTTATGTTCAATATATAGACATTTTGCCTAATTTCGACCATTTATAATTGATGTAATTACCGATTCTTACTGTAATTTACAGAGTTTGTTTGATTTTCACAATAATCTTGATTGTAATTTAACAATTTATAAAATTAAAAGAAAATTTTTCCATATTCACAACAAGTGAAGAAACAGAATATAAAAAACGTATAATATATAAGATGAGGCTTTTTTGTTTGAATTTGATGTCAATAACATTATTTACAAAGGATTTATAGGTGGCATAGAAGAAATGGACCAATTATGGACTGATATCTTCTAAATCCAGTATCGTCTAATGTGATTTCTATGTATTTTAGGATTATATTGGTTGAATTTCATCTCAATAGCGTTATTTAGAGTTGTACGGTTGGTTGTTATGCTCGGAAGTGGACTTAATTCGAGAGCTATTGCCAATTGTTGACTGACACCTACAAAATCTAGTAGCTTAATTGCCGTACAACCGATACTAATATGATTTCTGGATTAAAATTTCTAATCCATATAAAAGTTGGTTCGATATCGATATTTATTAGACATTTTTGTGGGTTTATTTGTTTTTCGGAAATGGTTCTTATATGGCAGCTATGACAAATTATGGGCCGATCTTCTTAAATTTTGGAATGGTTATTTTCATGCATATGAGGATATTTCACGTCGAATTTCAACATAATAACGGTATATTTAAGTTATATATTAGTATTAACGTGGATTTCGGAAGTGGAATTTATGTAGGGGATATTGTCAAATATGGACCGATATTTTCAAAATCCAGCATTTTGATTTAGGCATGTATGTAAATGATCCCTGTCAAATTTTGTATTGGAACCCTTATTTATAAGAGATTTGTGAGTATTAAATTGATTTTCGGAAGAGGGCTTTATATGGGGCATACGGTTAAAAATAGACCGAAATTCACTAAATTTTGTGGGATAATTTTTGTATCTATGTAAATGATCTGTGCAACGTTTTGAGTCGGTACCGATATTTATAGAATATATAGGAATAAATGTTTTTTTCAGAAGTGCTCCTTGTATGGGAGCTATGATCAAAATTTAGTACAACAATTTATTTGCCTATAAAGATTATTTATGTAAAATTTTAGCCTTTTAACATTATTTATATCTGTTTCATACGTATTTAAGTGAATTTTGGAAGTGGACTTTATATGGGGTCTATGGTCAAACATGGACTGAACTAAAAAAAAAAAATTCGTTTTTCGATTTCTTTTTGCATAAAACTTATATTTGCTGAATTTTGTCTTGATATTCCAATTTTATAGGCATTTATGTATAATTTCGGGAAGAGTTTTGTATGGGAGCTATGAGAATTCACGGACCAATTCTTACTATTTTCCGCACACTTTCTTGTTTTATCATAAAAACAACGTATACAAAATTGCATGGTATTATCTGCAAAATATTTCAAAATATTGCAATAAAATGGACAAAAAATATCAAATTTTTATGGAGGTTATCTCACATATTAGTCCATAACTCTGGTTGGCTTAAACCCATTATGCTGATTTTTAACACCACAGTTACTTGGAAAATAATAGTTTGGACGTGAGAATGTTTTACACAGACGGACAGACGGGCAGACGGACAGACATACGGACATATCTAAATAGACTTAGAATTTAGAATTTATAAGGACCAAGAATATATATACTTTGTTGGGTCTCAGATGAATATTAAAAAAGCTTCACATGGAATGACAAACGTAATATACCCTCATTCACCACTCTTGGTGGAGAAGGGTATAAAAACGAAATCAAACAGGTCCTAGTACCAAATGCTTGCAAATGCTGTCTGTAGATGCTACCAACTTCTTTGATGCCTCAAGTTTCTCTTTTTCTTTGCGAAAAGCGGATCTTATGCTGTTTATTTTTGACAAAACAGATTTCTTTTACGCGTCAGGTTCTACTTATTGTAACTTCTTCGCCAGCTTGTTGTAGGCAGCATCTTTTTTGGTGCAATCATGGTACTCGCTAGATTTAAATTGCCATAGGCAAGGTTCAGATATATATATTGCAATAAAATCATCTATTACTTGGTTCTGTTTACGCTACATGATAAGCATTCTCGCTCGACACAAGTTGAACGGAGAATGGTACAGTTGAACCCCCACACACGATCACTTCAGTTGAAACTGTTAGTTACTATCAGTTATTACCCAAATACGTGAGTGTCCGGCTTAACACGAAATTAGATAGCTAAATACCTGCCTAATAATTGGCTTATTAAAAAGCCATTAAGTTAAAATTAAGCTACATCGCACAAGATGATTTTGCTTGAAATTCTGGAAACTTTTAACAATTATATATAATTTGTTACTTTCCTTCGAAAGGGGATATATTGAAGAAGTAAAGATTGTGAAAGTAGAAGAAAATTTTATATCACAACTCTGCAATTGCGCATTATGTTTGGTTTAGTGCAATATTGCAGCGCCTCTGGTGGTGAGTAGGCGCATTATTTTTAAAGCTTGATTTTATAGCCTTTATTTAAATATTTTACTTCGGTGGCGTTTGAATGTTATACCACCGAAGGAGGGCGCTGTGATAAATATTAGTTATGATGGATTGAAAGAAAACTAATAATTATTAGAAACTGATGTTGTTTGAGTGGCAGCGGCTGGGAATCGAACCCGGGCTACAAATACCAACTCATGCTTAATGATCAAATGCGCTAACCAATTAAGCTACAGCACTTAAATTTCTTCTCAATGCAAATTATTCTCAATGGCATGGAATGGGATGTTTAATTCATTTATTTGAGCTCACTTAAGCTTTGTTGACAGTTAATTTTGTTAATTTCTTGGTTAGCTGGAAATAAACCTTTTGACAAATTTAAAAGAGTTAAGCTGTATGCTTTCCAACTTTCCAATTTATTTTAAAAACTTCATTTATTTCCAATGCAATAATCCAAACCTAAATTTAACACAATTTCCTTGACTTTGCACACTATTTCAAATCTGCCTTAATACATACATATTTTCAAAAAAAAAAAAATCTATAAAAAGGAAACTCAATAGCAATTCTAATTAAATTGAAAATCTTCAGGTATTCCAAACCCCAATTTTCCTTGTAATATTTTACATTTTTTGTTTTTCGTCTTTAACCAATATTTTTTTATATTTTAATTTGAATGTTTGAAATAAAACACAGAAAACTATATAAATAAATAAACTTTGAAATGTAATTAAATGCAACTGGAAAAAACACATTGATTTGGAAAAAATCAATTAAATTTTATATCTGTTCTTTTTAGCCATCAATCATTTAGTAGTGTGTGTCAGGGGACATAAAAAACGACACGATAAACACCAAAACAAAATAAAACACAATTTTAACTTTATTTTTTAACATATGTACATTCATGCATATAAAAACTAAATTAAATGAATGAATTGAGATTGATTTTATATAGTACGTTCAAACTACAAACAGTAAAACATATTTGAGATTTTATGCAGATTAAATAAAATGTGTCTGTGTTAGTTGATATTAGAGCTCAGAGAGTGCCAACATGTATGTATTCAATATACATATGCCTGTAACCTTAAGTAAGTGCGATTGTGTCACTTAAATCTAGAGTAAAGAATTTAGTATATTTTTAGGCTGATATTAAATGAAGATTGACAAATTTAAAAAGTGTGCGTGTTTTTTATACTTTCCATTTTCTGGTTTAATGGCTTTAAATGGAGTAGATATGGAATTTATATATATCCTTTTCAGATAAAGTTAATAAGTTTTAAAAGACATTTGACAATTGGTTTAATTTAATCAATATAGAGAGAATTATGTGCTAAAGTTAGGGATGCTTATTAATAAAACAAAATAAGCGAAATTAAGTTTTTTAGATTTAATTATGTCTAAACCTTGTTAGTAAATAAAGAATAGTTTATATTAAAAAAATGGCCATACAACAAAATCTTTTTTTTAAAAACCCGAAGTAAACAATTACGTGTTGTCAGTGATTTGTTTTTAAACATACATAACTACGAGAGCGAAAACTTCTTAGCCTCGCACCGAAAGTGAATATGTATGTAGTTAGTTTTTCAAACCAATTTCTATTTTTCAATATAATCTCCTGAAACTTCAATACACTTAGTCCATTGCTTATCTAGCAATTCTATCCCTTGTTTAAAATAGTTTTAATTAAGACCTTCAAAATAGTGGTTTACAACTGTAATTGAATCTTCATTTGAGGTAAAACGCTTGCCAGCTAGGAATTTTTTTAGATCTGCGAACAGGCAAAAGTCACTAGGAGCTAAATAAGGAGAATAAGGTGGGTGGCCAAGCAACTTGTAATTAAATTCACTGAGCCGAATGAATTGTTTTTGCCTTCTTTGGGGCAGCTCCTGCAGTTTTAGTCCATTGCTTGGATTATTCTTTTGCCTCTGGTGGATCCATGTCTCATCCACAGTTAGGAAGTGAGGCTAAAATCTGTTTTATTTTTCTTTTTTGAACACCTGTTTCTATATGAAATAGCTGTCAGATCGAGAAGAAATTTAATGTGTGTTCATAGCAAAGATAGAAGTTTCCAAAACACTTAACTTTTTTTTTTGTTTATACCGCGCTTTCTGTTCTAGGCTAAGAAGTTTTAGAACCGCCCTCGCATAGTTATAGTTACGAACTTAATATTTGTTTAAGCTTATGGTTTAAATATTAGTTGTTAACATTTCTCGGTAATTTTTCAGCCCAATTTCCAAACAAAGTACGCAATTACGCTTCAAATCATATAACGAATCATACAGTAACATGTTGAGTAAGAAAGGCTTGCCAAGAATTGCTCTTGGATTTTCAGTTGTAATTATTTTTTTTTACATACATAAATATTAAAACATACATATACTTATATGTATATGTATGCGACAAGTTTTTATGTAAACTTTAATTTAGTTTTATCTTGTCAAGGTCTTTCAATTCTAGAAATTAGTCTTTGAGTTTTCATTAAATTCATTATAATTTAAAATCTCTTATTTTTAAATACAAATATTTAAACATTTGAATACATAATAGTTTACAACAAATTACTCACAATATTTAAATATACTGCTACCAAATTGACAAAATATTTTAATGCCACTTATCTTTCAATCTTTGTTTTTGTTTTATTTTGTGTGCAACATATTGTCGAAAATTGTCTCAAATAGATTTTTTACATTATTGACACTTGCTTACACTTGTGTATTAAATATTACAAATAATTTACATAGACAATACTATAGTAAACCATATACTTATATATATATATATATATATATATATATATATATATATATATTTATTTATATTTGTGTATACTAATATATATTTCCTATATATGAGGTGTCAACAATATTCATATGCATACAAATATATTATTTGTTAAATAGTCAATTTTGCTTTGTACCACTTGTTGTATTTGTTTTTATTGGAGTTTTTTATTATATTGTTTTTATTTGCTTCATTTCATATTGAACATTTGGGATATTTAAGTAGTTATTGAACATTAAATATAATTTACTTATTTTTACTTATTTGCTTGATAATATTAATAAATATTTGAGGATGTGTTTGTTGTTATTATTTTTGTTATTATTAATTTAGAAGATTTGTTATCTATTTATGTTTATAGTTAATACACATATTTGTATATATTTGATAAATATAAGTCCCTACAAATTTACTGAAAATGCATAAATTATATTTAATATTTATATTACACATGTAGATTGTTTGCAATTACACATGTTAATATGTTAATGCTGACATGACAGTTTATTATATGCATAATTATATACATATATAATAAATATAACTATTTGTCCAAAGGAAAATATATTTAAACAGTTCATTTATATCTAGCTATTTCAATAGTAAATTTGTGTAGTAAATGCAAAATTGTTTTATTAGATATATATTTTTATTAGTTTATTAGATATATATTTTTATTAAAATTTAATAATAGAATTTTCTATAATAACATATATTTGACATATAGTCAAGGAATTACGAACCAATGTTTATAGAAAACACTGTTATGTGGTCCTACTGCTTGTTCTGAAATTGTTCATGTAATAATATATAAATTTAACCCATTAAACACAAACCACAGACCAGTAACGACTTGAATGCAACTTTGTTATATGTTTATAGAAACAAACCGCTGTCACCAGAGATATATTTACATGCATTATATCAAAACCAGCAAAAAATCATCTTTTATCTTTGTTTACATAAGATCGAGATTGTTTTTCAAAAACATGAATATAATATTTTTGTATTTTTTAGTGATTTATTTTTAAACATAACAAGTGTTATTTTTTCAAAATATGTAATCAGTTGAATTATAGTGGGTAGCACAAATGCGTACATCTTAGTATTTTGTGCACTTGTTATTGCATAGAAATTAAATTAATAAAGAAATTAAAAAATGTGTTGTTTTTCATTTATTTTACGTTTAATATTTAACAAAATAATTTATAAATCAAAACTTAAAATATCACTCCTAAGAAAAAAGAAATACAAAAAGAAAACAACCTGCATGTTTTCACTTTTTGCACGCATTGTCATTCTCTTCACCAATTTTTCAATTAATGCATTTGTAATACTTTCTCATTCCCGTTGAATTGCCATTGACGAAAAAAATTAGATTGAGCTCGGAGGTTTTTGCAATCCACTGCACTTGCTCGCTAAGCCATTCCTTTGCGGTTTTTCAAGTCTGTTTTGGGTCACCATCCAGCTAGAATTTCATTTCATCCACATGACAGTCGCTCTTATCTTTTAAATTCTCTTTATTAGTTTTATTTTTAAGCAATAAATATTGTAGAAGGAAAAAATATGTGATCATCACTATATATTTTTACGAGTCTTAAGCAACAAAGAAAAACACAAAATGTAAAAAACAAAGAAGTCTAAGTACCTCAAGAAGCTGGTTATCAAACACATCATGCAATAAAATATCCAAGTGGTAGATCACGTATTCTTTAAAATTTAACAACCATATTAAATTGATATGCTTTTAGCTGCTCCAAAGACACCCCAAATCATTGGAAAAGGAATTCATTCGATGGTACAACAATAACATTTTGTTTCCATGATTCTTATGCTACTGTGACAAATGTTTATTGATGTAGAGATTTTTAACTTGTTATTATAGTTTATTCCAACAGGAGAATGCAAATTTAACATCGTCAGAAAGAGCTATTCTGTCGCTTTTATCATATCTAGAGAGAAAAACCAATCATAAATCAATGTTTAGGTTGTTGGACTATTTGCTTTCAGAACTCTTTCTGATAATCGAATAAATCATGCATCTCCGAACGTCGAGCGAAAATGAAAGAAGTTACTCAGAATTATTCCAGGTGTACATTGTGCATATGTTCTTAATTTTTAACTTTTCAGGAGGTTCATGTAAAACAATATGTTGGAAATCGAGGGAAAATCAGAGGGTTGCGGTTGCGGTTTGCGATTCCCACCAAAAATTCTGGGTGTTTTCTGCAGACAAAAAACAAAAACTTAAATTTGTCGCCCAAATGAGTACAAAAATTTGTTTTGGTTTGGGGTTTTTTAACAAAAGTGTAAATTCTCTTGAGTAAAAACGTAAGACTATCTTTTTTTATGCTTTCTACATTGCAATTTCAATTGTCATACTGTCAAAAACAGACAAGTAGAAATAAGTGTTTTGTGCATCAAAAAACTAAATTTTATGTATTATTTCGTATATTTCTACACCATCAACTGTTGTCCACTACCTTAACTTTCAATTCCAATTTTAATTCACATAAATTATTTTTGTATTGTAAATAAAACACAGCTGTTTATACCCTACACCATAATAGTGGGGAGGGTATATTGGATTTGTGCTGATGTTTGTAACGCCCAGAAATATTGGTCCAACAACCACCTTAAAGTATACCGATCGGCTAAGAATCACTTCCTGAGTCGATTTAACGATGTCCGTCCGTCCATCCGTCCGTCTGGCTGGCTGGCTGGCTAGTACGTGATATTTTTTGGCCTAAAGGTGGATGGGATTGAAACTAGTGAAAATCGGTCCATTATTTCACCTGGCCCCCATACAAATGTCCTCCCAAATTTGGGGTTTACCATATATATAAAAATCTTTCAATTATGCAAGTATGCAAACAAATTTCACCACAAATAACTAATAAATGAAGCTAAATCACATCAACAAGTTTTGTGAAGAGCGGTCCATAATATAAATTGATAACATAGCTCCCATATAAGCCTCATTTCCGAAAATCACTTTAAAATGCATAACTCTCTTAAAAATGTCGGTATCGTAATAATATTGCACAAATATCTTTCGTATATATACATATAATATGGTAGAATTTTATGACGATCGGTCCATAATTAATTGTGGCTCCCATATAAGTCGCACTTCCGAAAATCACTTAAAATAGCATAAATCTTTTAAAAATGTTGATATTCAAATAATATTGAACACAAATATACATATAAAATGGTAGAATTTTATGATGATTTTCGTAGTCCCATACAAGGCCACTTCCCGAAATCACTTTAAGGAACATAAATCTCTTAAAAATGTTGCTAACTGAATAAAATTTAACAAAAATGAGTTTTTTATGTACAAATAGGACGATACCTAATTTTATAATAGTCAGTTCATAAATAGTCAAAACTCCCATTTAAGACCCTTTTCGTAATTCACTTTAACCTTCATAAATCTTTTAAACGTATTTATATCGAGATAAAGTTTAACACACATAATATTTGTATTCATGGAAGTCATGGCACTAATTTTTTTGGATGATCGGTCCATAATAGACAATAGCTCCCATATAGCGCCCATATATAAAAAACTGTTTTATTGATATACTGGGTGTAGGGTGTTATATGGTCGGGCTTGACCGAGTATACTTTCTTACTTGTTTTATTTTGGTTTCTAAGGTTGCCCATAAAAAAATTAAAATATTGAACAATAACATGGAAAAAATTAAACAAAATATCTAATTAAATAATTTGGCAATAATGCAATATAACAACTCAATATTACCAAGGTAACTAACGTAAGTCAGACGAGTGTATTATAGAAACTCATTTGTTTACGTACTCGCCCGTGTACTACTCGTTCGCGTGAGAATGCACTAGTTATCAAGAAACATGCCATTGTTACCTTAATTGTATTACATTATTAGTAACAAAATATTTAGCCTAATTAGCTAAATATTGTACATACACAAATATATAAACAGAAATATGCTTACATATATTCCCATTAACCTTTATCACAATTGTTCACTTATTATTTCATAATTATATAAAATTGTTAGTACAACTATACTTACGAGTAATAATATAATATTAAGTATTTGATATATGTAACAAAACACCCACAAATGTAACCTAAATAGCAGTTCATTTAATTGTCATTTATATTAACGCACAAACAATTCTTGGTACTTGTTTGTAGGTTAATTTTTGCTGATAATTAGGCGTATTCTAAGACATTACATTTATTTAGTACTTACAGACACAAAAGCAGAAATGAACAAAAAAATTACAAAAAAAAGACAAAAATATAAACGAAAAACTTGGCTCATTAAGCTTTATGTTGAAAGCCATCTATATTAACTTGAATACTTTCCCCTAAGACTTTTATTTCAGTACTTTTCTATTTTTGCTAAAAAAAAAAACACGTTAACAAAACTGAGCCCAAAAACACCAACAAAATTTTCAATACTTTTGCAAGACTACTTACTAATGCATATATAACTTTCACACAGCTGTAACTATTATATACTTATGTATACGTACTAGTTATATGTATTTGAGTAAGTGAGTAAAGGTATTTGGAAATGCAAAAGCGGGAGGGGTAGAGGCAAAGTATACCCGTTGTAAGCACAGCAGGATATACGCTTAGTTATATAAATTAATTTCAGTTAAGTTGTTTTTTTACTTTTGGTGTACTGTCGCTGCTGTTGTTTGCTTGTAAATTAGTAGTTTTTCTTGTAGTAATTATCAACGCCCTTTTAAATAAATAAAGCCATTTCATGCCTTCGAGGTTTATTTGAGAAAAAAAATTCAAAGAAACCAAGTAACAAAGAAAAACAAACACTTTATGGCTTTAATTTTATCATGATTTAATCGAAAAAGAATAATTGTGGTTCGGTC
Organism: Bellardia bayeri; assembly: GCA_950370525.1. Taxonomy (NCBI): domain Eukaryota; kingdom Metazoa; phylum Arthropoda; class Insecta; order Diptera; family Calliphoridae; genus Bellardia; species Bellardia bayeri. Next base: position 81,101,200 of record OX493265.1, on the reverse strand, counting down.
TTGTTTTCTTCCTGATTGTTGAAATATTTCACAAATTTCTTATATTTTTCAGCTTTTTTTTTTTCTTGAGGATTACTTTATTTTTCTAGTTTAAATAATGATTAACATACTTTTTTCTTAATTGCAATTATTCATTCTTTCTTATATTTTCAGTGACATTCCTTCTTAATTGCGTTCACAATTTGTATGTAATTTGCTTTTAGCTATTGTAAGTTTGCAGTAGTAGAAGCAATAAAAAAAAAAACGAAACTATATTTAGTTCATTATTTTCCTTTCGTTTAAATTTAATTTTTTAGGTCTTATATATACTCCTATATATTTTACAGGGACTTTCATTTAGTAAGTTATTATGCACAATTAAGATGGCTAAAGACAGTTTAATAAATAGTAAAATAGAAAAGTAAAGATAAAAAGTAAGTAAAGTGATCAAGTGGGGTATTTAGTTGAGATCCTTAAGTAATTAAATTATGGTTATTTGTCAATCGTATTTAAGAACTAAATATACAAAAATCTATTCCATATGTATTTACTGAATTGAAGACAATTTTTTAATTTTTTTGAAAGCAATAATTCATTCACTTAAAAGACTGTTTAAAATTAAGATTATTTTTTAATATTTTTTAATTAAAAGCTAAAATATAGAGACAAATTTTAAAAAAGAAAGTTTAATAATTTTTTATTACAAATTCACTGAATTCGATGAAAATACAATAGAAACAAATGCAAAATTTATAAAACTACATTATTTAAACGTGGTCTAAATTGAACAAATACTGATAATGTGTGATCTATATTTCCCATAACTTATATTTTCCATTAAATAACTATTTTGTGTATGGAATTATAAAATAGGCTCTACATAATATAAATTTAAAGAAAAATATAATCTGTGATCAGTTATATATCTTCTCAAAAATCTATATTTTGCAAGATATTCGAAAAGGTGATCATTTATATTTTCCATCCAAACTGATATTTTGCATGAACTCCTAAAATATGTGATAGATCATTATTAGAGGTATAAATTTAAAAAGTTGTAAGTATATTTCTCACCAAAATATGTTGTTTATTAAAGCTCTTATTTAAGTTATTATGAGGTTACTCCGCAATCTATAACTTCTACTAGTTTAGTAACATTAAAAATCTCATTTATCTTATGGAATTATATAATTATAAAAAAGCTTTAATATTGGTGTAAATTAAAAACGGGGGATAATCTGTAATTTTCTTACTAAAATTTTATTTTTTTATATGAAATTTCAAAATAAATCTAATTAAAATTTTAAAAATTGTTGTAAATGTAGATTCACCCATTTATTCCGAACAAAAATTTTGTCAGAAAAAAAAATTTTTTAAGTTTTTTTGCAGCATAATTCATCCATTTCGAACGAATTTTCTGAAAAATCAAACCCGCTATATGTAAACAAAAACTATTAGTTTTGCAAGTAGTAATTGTAATTGCGGTCATTGTTTTATTTTTAAGTTTCAGAAAATAAATATTAAGTTATTTTAAAATATTTCGTATATTTTTCAGTTTACAAAATTTTTAATGAATAAATGAAATGAATAATTCAATTGCACAAACATCACAAATAGGATTGCAACCTATTGGCAACTCAGTTAATTTTTGTCCAGACAAAATATAAAATTAAACCAATTTAAGCTGAGAGTTGTTAGTAAAAAATATTTTCTATCTCTCAAAAAAAAAATTGTCCGAACATATATTTTCTTCAGAACAAATGAGTGAATACACCTTAAGTTTTGAGCTTATATTGAGAAAAGTATATGTACTAATAAAATGATAAATTAAATGAAAATGATAGCATAAATAAGGTCTCTTATATTGTCATTACAGGAATTATACGGACCATAGGAATTAATAAATGCATATGCAAGAGGTGATTTCTTAGTAACTTTATTTTTAGCAAGACTGATTTTTGGCTTTCATGTACCATGTTCATGGTCTATAATTTAATCATGAATCGATTTATAAACTAACAATGCTTGTAGGTTATTGAATTTTATTTCAAAATTCATGCTGGGTTATAAACTGCATCGGCTTTTCTTCGATTTTATGGTCAGTTTAGGTAAACATCAGAGGCGGCTATTTGGAATCTTTCTGCCAATGTTCTTAATGATCGTGAATTATCGATTCGGCTCTGGTTGGCAGTAATTGGATCTCTGTTACTCCACTACTTGGAAGGATTTCGGTGTAAGGCCTTTAAAAATTCATCTGGTGCAACAATTGAAGCCACACGACCTTCCACAACGGCTAACTTTTCGTGTTTAGTTGCTGGCAAGGCTATAGAAAGATTCAGTTTTTTTATCGAAAAATTGTGTTCAGCGGCAACACTTATTCTTGTTAAATGGATACGAAAACAAGAAAAATTGTCATTGTAGCATGACAAGAACTGACAATGTAACTTAAAAAAGGCATTGTTTGGTGTGGATTATGGGCCGGTGGCATCATTTGACCGTGCTTTTTCAAAGGTGACGAAGGAAAAAACGTTACTGTGAATGGCGAGCACTACCGTGCGATAACTACAAATTTATTTTTGCCCATGAAAACATTTTTTTTATTTGGCCACATGCCACACAGCACGTGAAACAATGGCCCAATTGAGAGGCGAGTTCGGTGAAAGGTTTATCTCACATTTGGCACCGTTCAATGCACCGATCATGCGCTTTAATGCCTTGAGAATAATTTGTGTGGAGCTATGTTAAAGCTCAAGTCTGCAACTGTTGACGCTTTGGAAGCTAATATGGAAAAATAATTTTTTCGTGAGATACGAGCCGATATGTTGGAAAGAGAATGCCAGACTTTTAACCATTTTCGGCGTAGCCATGGTCAAAATTTACATGAAATTATTTTTAAACCTTAAATTTTTCATAAGATTTACCATCTTAAAATGAATATGTACTGAATGTTCTGTTATAAACAAAATAGAAATAAAAACTTTTCAGTATTTTTTTCTGCAATTTTTTTTAGTTTAATGTTTTATTGTTTGCAACTTATTCTGCTATGGTAAGTTTCCTGGAACACCCTAATTAATATTTTATGATTGCCTTTTGTTATACACAATGGCAAACATAATTCACAAGCCATTATTTCGCTAGATACTCAAAAAAGAAAAAGAAATATTGAAATTACTTATTATGGGTTGGCAAAGATGGGCAATGAGAAAATTTATATCATATTTTACATAATTATCATTAAATTGAAATTAAATAGACAAATATTTGCTTCAAAAAATATATATTTATAAAATGAAAAGCAAATAGGAATTGGTGTTATTTAAAATAAAGTAACTTAATTAAATGAGTAATAAAATAAGAAGACGGTGGACAATAATGGTTGCGATTTTTTTTTTTTGGGAAATTAAAACGCAAGTAAGAAAGTATTGCTGATTAAGGTCGCATATAATAAACATTTCTTTCACAAAAAAAACTAAATGTGTATTTCGTTACAGCTGACATTTGTTTTAAGTAAATATTATTTTGCACCTGGTTTTTATACACTGCACCATGAGTATTAAATATAGTAGAAAATTATTTAATTCTTTTATAAACAATTCAATAAAATAATTGAACTATACAACAATAGGATGTAAATAGATTTTTTTTAAATTAATTTCACAAACTAAAAAAAGTTTAATTTACCTTATTTTAAACACGGGCAGTTTTGTTGTAGTTCTGCAAATACAAAAAAAAACATAAATTAATTATTTATATGTAAAAATTTAAAAATTAATATTTATAAAATATGCACTACAATTGTAACTAAATAAATTTTATAATAAAAATTCCTTAGCTATTCATTTATAACCCAGCTAATTATGAAAACGATCATTGAAATCTATTTCAAATTTATTAAAAATTAATAGTGAATACAGTAAATTACAAGCATTTGGTCTTATTAAACAGAATCATTATAGTATTTCTGAAATTTCTTTTAATTTAATTTTTATTTTCTTACCACTTTATTCAAAACTAACTGTTGGGAATTATCATTTTTAATTACAAAGCAAAATCAATTTTAATTATTTATGCACATAACCAACTAATGGCACATAAATATTTACACTTTTAATTTCATTTACATTTTCAGTAACACATTTTTAGTTTCATTTAATTGAAATTTATTCTGGCATTACAACTTGTATTTTATATATTAAATTGCATTAAAAATCCAAAACATAAACCCAACACAATGCACAGAAACAAATGCACTTTTAATAAACTATATGTACGTTAAACAAAAGAACAGCAAACATTGTAAGCCAACATCTCTAGAACGCATTCAAATAAAAACTAAATTTAATTTGCCATAAACTCTAGAGCATAACCGCACAAGCCGAAAGTATTTCAAATACATAGCCACAATAATCTACTCAAATATAGAGTTTAGAATGCAAGACATTTAGTTGACATCAAACTATACAATTTAAGGAGAGCAACAGAAGTATTTTTTAAAAAAAAAAATAATAAAAAAAATATTTTTAAGAGTATTTAGTCGACTAAGGGCAGCTGTATCTGTCTTGCAAAGCGAATACTACTCAACTTTTGGGTTTTGAAATTAAGTTTTTTTTTTTGTAGTTTTGTAGAAATTGCCAACCATCGTATTTAAACATTTGTAATATTTCAGATTTTGTTGCAAAATGGCCTGTTTTTCATTAGATTTCTATGAAGGAGGTACCCGGGTACCTTATCATACAAAACATGGAGTTTTTTTTTTTTGGCAATCACATAAGGGTTAATGTATTAGAAACCGAAAATATGCTCTAAATATGTGTCTAATAGGTATTATACTCAGAACACTACTCTGTATGAGCTATAAAATATACATTAATGAAGTAAAGAATACTCCTTTTTTTATTAGGAGAATAAAACTAATACGTTTCAAAAAATATAATATAAAAAACACACGTTACGTTTAACTACATTGGAAACAAAATTCGGCCTCGATTATTTGACCTTATCATTCAGATGATGTAGCGATGTTGGTATAACTTGGCTAATATTAGAACAATGTTCTAGTTGTTGCCTATTTTTGCCTCGGTAATAGTCCCAATGATCGAATTATTATGCTTTAGTTTTTGTTTCCATTCGGAGTATATGTAATCTGCTCAGGTTCTTCACGGGTCTACTTCCTCTAAAATTCATCTTACCACAGAGCTGACTTCTATCTTCAGAAGACTATCGGGTTGTAAATGGAATCCAGATTTACATTGTTCTTTACTGACGGCCGTAAACTATTCGATACGGTATAATCTATAGCTACGGATGTAATCCGTTGAAATAAATTTCACAGCTCTCGTCAGCTAACTATAATGTGGTTCGTCTCTCCGTAGGCTAACTACCGCCTACGGCATTAGTAAGAAGTATTAGCTTAGGCAACGTCTAGTTATTATATGATGAGTTTTTTATATATATCGATATAATATCAAAATTATTGGGCTATAAAAATCGGTATGTCGAAAACATTGGGCAATATTTTCTTGCTCTTTTGTTGGATATTCTCGTTGAGAGTTTCTAGTGCAGAGTCAATTGAAAATAGAGATGCTTTAATTAAGAATGTATCTAAAAATGAACATGTTACTCAATGAAATGTGTATTTATTTAGCACTCTTTGTCTTGATTTGTCTACTTGCGAAAACATCAGAATATACTCTTCGCGATGAGACGGCACGAACAACCAGTCAAGACAAGTCCTAGAGAAAATGGTTTCCATAGTTCCAAATAAGTTTATAATCGGTCTGGATTTTAAAAACAATTACCAGTTTCAGGCTTTGTGTAGCCTTATCCCCAGGGAGAGTGTATAGGCATGGATATTCATAGGCTACAAGTGCCGCTAAAGTCTAAACTGAAAGTGCTCTTAACATCATGTAAAAATAATACGTTAACCAATTAACCGAATAATTACTAATTTCAAGCCATGTATTTTGACATGACTTAATTCTTGGTGAAATGTTAAGCTCATCTAAAACTCCTACAATGCTATAGATTACGGCAGCAGGTTGCATTGTAACTCTACATCGAACTTGCATGATACCCGAGATTTGGATCTAAACCACAGTATCCACGTTCCTCTACGAAGACCTATACCATGATCAAGCTAAGGCAACAGTGTATAAACAACAATTAGCAGTTGTATTTTTATACCCACCACCAAAATGATGGTGGTTTGTTATTCCGTTTGTAAATATATCGATATTTTGGATCCTTATAGGATTCCAAGATGAGCTAGCCATGTCCGTGCGTCTGTCCGGAAGGGAGTTTAGTTCATCCTTAGAGGCTTATTTATGAAGTTATATATAGTCGCCTTTTAAAGCAATACAATGCATTTGTTTACAGTTTTTTGAATTATAATAAAAAAAAGTAAATTTAGTTGAACTAGTTTTCGCTTTAAAACCTTCTTCGTTGTCAGTACGAATATTTTATTTGTAAGTATTGACGCTTTTTCTCTTAAGTGCTTTAAAAAACACGATTTTTTTTTAATGGGCTTCTTCCATACACCTTATGGCTCAATTAAAGCCAATAGCTTTTCTAAAAAAATTTATAATAGCCACGTGAATACTATTGTCACTGACTATTCATTTATGCATGCCATGCATACGCGAGTTTTAGATAATGTTTTCAAATTTAAAATTTTTCACCTCTTGAAGGAAATTTATCGATAATAGTCAAACCTCGATATAACGACCCTCACTGTAACGAATTTTGTGAAATCTCCTACAACGCTCCATAAGATTCAATACAAAATAAACCTCTCTATTACGAATACATTTGCCAATAGCCTCGTTATAACGAGTTTTCATTCACTGCAGACTAACGAAATAGCAAGAATTATTTACCTCTATTTAACGAATTTTGTCAATATACAAACTTTTCATAACGATTTCCATCAATTAATCCAAATTATATGAAAGAGATACACACAAAATTATTGTGTTTGCAACGACAACATCTCCACTGTCTCATACTTAATATATAATAAATGTAAACTATTTTTGAATTAAATACAATATTATTTTTGAAAACTACAAAATACAGTGTTTTTCTTCAATTAATTAATATACAAAATTGATTAATATACAAAATTTTTTATTACCTCGTTATAACGAATAGAAATGCAACTTCACCTTGATATATCCCCTTAAGATTCGTTATACCAAGGTTGAACTATATATGGTTTTTGTTATTATTTTTCAAATTTTAAATAAGTGTGTTGCACTACAATGTAATTTTACACTATTTTCGTATCACAACTGTAGCGCAGCACAAGTCTTTCATAAAACTACTACAAAAAAAAAAATAACACTCCATATCCTACAAATTAATCGCTTTGATATGTCACAATCATTACAGTCAGTCACTTTGTTTTGAGTTTCAGTCATGTGTACAAAAGCAAAAAACAGCAAACAAAAATGTTTTTCTCGTTAAATTTTAATTCCTTTTTATAAAGCTAGCTGCTCATGTAATTAAATTAGTTTCATATGAAAAAATTTAACTAATTAATGTACAAATGTGCAAACTTTAACTTTATTCTTAGTTGTATCGTTTTCAATTTAAATTAAATATTTTACGTTTCTTTAAAAAATCAACACACAGCAAGAGTGATTGCAACGCATTGTCGTATAGACAATTAAAACAGTTTGAAGATCAAATAAAAGCGCTGCTTTTATGGCAAAAATTAAATGGGGAGATTAACTCATGTGTTTTGTTGAATTTTTATTTATTTATTTTTTTTTTTTGAGAACATTTTAAAGTAATTTGAACTTTATGATGCTAATTCTCATACTGGTTGGCAACTTTGTTTGCAGTTAATTAAAAAACTATAAAATAAAAGTTTTAAATATAAATTTTAAGAAAAAATGACTTTATAAAATGCCCGTTAGTAATCTATTCTTGTATATATATATTTAAGTATATTTAAATTTTTCCTTGAAATGATTTTAATTTTCAAGAGTTTTTCCAATTTATGTTACGAATGCCTTAATTATTTTATACATAAATTAAATAACTAAATATATGCTTCTTTATTACATTAAATATAAAATAACATTAATAATTGTTTTTTATTATTCATATTTCTCATAAGACATTTTTATTTCTCTGCAGCGTATCGTAAATCCCCCTTTTCCGTTTGCCAGTTTCTGGTGCTGCACCGACCCCTAGAGCAAGTGTTTACAACATAAATCAATTGTCGCGCGCAACCAAATCCCACACCCTCCCACTAAATCTATAAAAATTAACAAAAAAAAAAAAATTTACATAAAAATGTAAAACATAAAAAATATACAAGAACAGTCTCACGCATGTCATAAATTCTGTTTAAATGCTAATACTTGTATATTTTGAATTTAAAGGCGAGTGGAGAGGAAAATAAAAAAATATGTATGAATGAAATGTGTTTGATAAAACATAAACTTCATTTTGCTAAGTGTCACCAAAGTTGTGTAGACATATTCATATAATAAAAGAAAATGACAAGCGTACTCATGTTGGGAAGATTATGTCTTGTATTTATAAATTTTATTTTCTTTATTGGTATATGTGTATGTACATATACATGTATATATATAATTATTGTACATCATCGTTTGCAACATACATATGAAGAGCATTTAAGTTTAAATATATGTATGTTACAATGGCGTTGAGAAAAACTTGGGCATGTTTTGAAAGACTCGATTAGGAGCCGAAGATTTTTGAAAAATTAAGAAAGACACTTTTATCAATTAGATACATTTTTCCTAGTGCCAACTGCATATTCCATACAAATTGTGGCAAAAAAAGATTTTATTTTTACATTTTAGTCCACTTCATTCTAAAAATGGAAAACATCGTTATTTTTTTGATAAAAGTTTGTCTGCTCTTGAAAATACAATCAGGACTGCGCCATCATTATTCTCATAACATTTGATACCATCTGTGCTTGCCACAATATCTGCTTTATACTCCTTAAAAATTTATCGTATATTTGTATATCGTACATTTGTACGTTATATATTTTTTAAAATTTAAGATAAATTAACCCCTAAACGTACTTGGGGCCAAAATTATGCTAAAAATTCGCAGTATTATTTATGGTTTTTAAAGTTGGAAACATTGTGGCCTTAAGTTCGTTTAAGGTTTAATTTAGATTTTTATCTTGTTGTTGAAAAAACTCAACCTTAAAATTATTTGAAAAATATTTTTCTCAAATTCCATAAAAATTGAACAAAATTGCTATCTGTACATTAAAAATCCCAAATATAGCAGAATTTGATATTTGTCCGATATAGCAGTTAATGTTGTCCGTTTTGAGTAAAACTTTCGAAAAGTATTTAACCCTCCGACGTGCGGTAAGGTCCCTGTGAACTTTTTACATTTTTAAACAAGTGCCATTTAAAAACGGATGGAGAGAATGGCCACATATTTCATGACTTATATTATTGGAGTGTTATTACTGTTTTAATACTAATTCCAGGAGATTTCTTATTTGCAGAGTTTTTTATTTTTTATTTTAAAGACTTTTAGTACGCCGTTGAGTAGTAAGGTCCGTAGGGACCTTGTATGAATTTTCACTTGAATGACTAAAAAATGTAATAACTTTCTTAAAACAAATGTTTAAAATGCATATTCAAAATAATAACAAAGTAAGCATTCAGATAAATTAGATTTTTTTTTTGCAACTTTTAATAGTAAGATATCAGTTTCATTGTAATTTTCTTATTTCAAATATTTTAAATGCAAAAAAAAAAATAAAAACAATTTAGTAAGCGACGGTATAAATTTGAATTTGTTCCATTTTTGTATATGTATAATATCATTTCGTATACCCAGTATGAAAATATGACGCTTGACGAACAATTATTTCCCTGCCGTGGAAGAACACGATTCACACAATATATACCATCCAAACCGGCAAAATATGGTATTAATATATAGTGAATTTGTGATTCTCAAATTTATTTCTCGCTGAATGAAGCAATATATGTACACGGGTAAGCCTCCTGGTGGTGAAAGGGAAATAAAACAAGGTGAGCGGGTTGTGAAAAGTTTAGTAGCGAAATTTGAAGGAAGCGGTCATACAGTTTATGCTGATAATTTTTTTACTTCATTGGACTTGGCATTACATCTTATGGCAAATAAGTTAGCATACGTTGGAACAGTGCGTAGCAACAAAACATTTGTACCTTCCGAATTTCAGAAACACAAGTCCCGTGAAATATTTTCAACATTGTTTGGATATTACCAGGGAGATCTTTCATTGATTTATTATGTCCCTAAAAAAATAAGGCAGTATTGTTATTATCTACAGTATACGATACGAGCACAGTGGATGCTTCTAATACTAAGAAAAAACCAGAGGCAGTTTTGAGCTACAATTCAAATAAATGTTTAAATAACGATGGACACTAGCAATGTTCTACAACATTTTCGACATAGCTGGATTGGTATCATATATTATTTATGACGAACCAAGAAATCCGACAAACGTCGTTCTTTTCTGAAGCAGCTAAGTAAAGAGTTAGTGATGGCTAACATTAAAGAGCGGGCAAAAAATACAAGAGTAACTCGTTTTCCAAACATACGTTCAGCTATAGAATCGATGGTCATAAAGGAAGGTTAAATACAATAAATTTAATAACTTATTTGTTAAATATTTGTATGAAATTTCAAGTAATATCAATAAGTAGTATTGCAACACAACCAGTAGCACCCCGTGATAATCGATTTACAAGCCGATTTTGTCGAAGAGAGCAAAAAAGCAACGTAAAACTCTATACATCTGCATGTGCTGCCAAAATCCTGTGTGAACTGAGCATTCGACTACAATTAAGAATTCCATATGTTTTGTTTATAATTGCAATTTTTATTTTTACATGGGAGGTATTGACAAAACTTTTTAATATTTTTGTTTCCTAATATATCGTTAACAATTCTCAAACAGAGGTTATAAAAATTATAAATTTTTTTTAATAAACTTTTTAAAAACTTGCAAATAAAGTTTTGAAACTGCCGTTAAAAAATCAAACATTTTTTTAGATAGATAATATGTTAACTTTACGCTACGCATACAAAACTCATAATAAAATAAAGACGTATATAGCTATTTAAAGTAAAAATATGATTTTATTTGATTATTTCTCAAAACTTGTTAATATTTTTCTTACATTTCTTATTCAAATGGTGTGAAATAGTTAATGGCCTGGGAATAGTTAATAGGTTTAAAAGTTTTTAACCGGTTTTAATCTTTTATGTCTTACTGGAACGTTAATTTTGTACACATTGTAATTCTTTTACATTAAAATGCAAAAATGGCAAAATATTTGCAAAAGTTAAACCAATAAATTTTTCCCCTTGCTAATGCACCAGCAAGTTTTCAGCTATGAGCGCCACAGCTTAACGTCATTTAATCGAGCTCAAACTTCGGTCATCTCAATAACAATTGTACAATCTTCATTTTTCTCTTATTGAACAAGCTCCACATTTCCCTTATGTGAATTGTCTTATTCTGGAAACATAGTTGCTTATAGTTAAGGATTTTTTTCTGGATCTATTACTCCTGTGAAGTTCCCCGTCAAACAACATATTTAAATGTAATTATCTAATTTTTTCAAAAGTCATGTGATTTACTTCCGTTCTATGCAGATCAACAAAGAAATTAATTCCATATAAATGAAATGCAACTAACAAATTGTATACATACATATTTAACCCTTATGTGTGCGGCAAAAAAAAAAAACACCTTGCAATGCGCTCCAAGGTACCCCATTTTCGCACTATATACATTGTTGGAAAGTAGTTAAGAAATATTTTATATAAGTTTTCTTAACGCCTTAAGGTTTGCAAGCTACTAACAACTTCAAATAATATACTTGCAATGGCCGCTTTTAAGGGTGTTAAAAGTGAATTGGTCTCTCAGGCAAATTACAAAAAAAGTCATGGCGTACGGCTGCAAAAAAAACTAAATTATTTGAAAGTTAGTAGTTCTCAAAAAGTTTCAGGTATGCAAGTTATTAATTTCAATGAAAAAACTTTGACTGAAAACGCCAAAGCTACCCGGGTACCTTGGTGCACACATAAGGGTTAAAAAAAAGAAAAAAAACAAGGAAATTTTAAAAAGTTTGACAAGCCATAATTACAAAACAACATGAAATAAATTACTCTTTTATACTAATTTTTATGCTAAATAATAAATTTCGAATTAAAAAAACCGTTTGTATTGTTGTAGCAGCCAAATAATACATAAACATTCACTCCGCTCAAACAGCTGAATAAATATTGACATACAATACAATTACATATATATATACTTATGTAAGTGTATACATATATATAATTGTATATCCTTCACATACTCACTCGATTATAATTGGAGATGTAACAATCATTTTTAATTATATTTACAAGTATTTGCACGTGTGCGCTCTGATTACACGCATACAATTGCACAGGTGCAGATAATAAATTATAAACAATACATACGCACAAAAATTCATGTATTCGTACATATATACATATGTACATGTGGATATGGTAGTATAGGAAATCAAAATAATATTAAGAATGTAAAAAGGGAAATTGTTGATATTGTAAATAAACAATAAGGGGGCTTTGTTTCTGGTTTTGTAGAAAAATTACTGTAACATTTTGTTTGCAATACGATGTATTTTAAAGCAGTTAAGAAATATTTTAAATACAAATACTATGTAATAACTGAGCTAACAACATTTTTTGTTATAAATCAACAATTGTGCACTAAAATAAAAATATTTAAGAATTTTTTTTGTTTTTCTCATAATCAAAGTTGCTTTTAAGTCCAATTTAAATTTACTATTTTGTATTGTTTTAAACTGTAGTAGGCAGCTGCCGCATAAGATGATCACTTAAGACCATTTTAACTAATCATATTCCAGTTTAAGATCATATTCCAGCTGCAGACAGCAAATCTCATACAAAACCACCCATATACTACGATGAATGAATATATATATCAGATATATTCGAAAACTTTCCACAAGTATGCGAATTAGGACACAATAGTTAATCTCGTCCTCATAGTGACCAAAGCTAGACATTAGCAGTTGATTTATTGTAGATCCAGTTTTATAGAATACTTTTCTATGAAGCTTAGTCCTAAATAGTAGACAGCAGTAAAAGCGACGGAAAACTCGTTTTTGCCATATTTGGGTAAAGGTGATTTCATTGGACCGCCTATTTTGAAATATCATCAGCTATACAACTATGATATTTAAAAAAAAAACATATCCAGCAAATAAATTAGGAAGCAATTCAATCTAACAACATATTTATGACAAGTAGCTTTACGTTATTATCACATTATATAGTTATGATTCAAATATTCTTTCACAGTGCTCTTTTACAACTTAAAAAGCAAGAGTTTTTTTTTGTGATCTGTGCATACTTGAAAGAAATTCGGGTAACAGTTTATATCAATAAGGATGTTTATACGAGTTATAATTTTTTCGTATCCCTTATTTGACGATCGTTATAAAAGTTTTACTGTTTTTAAGTCTTATGGTGAATTTCGCATTTCAATAACGATATTTTCATCTGAATAACGATCTATGTTAGATTTTTTTGGGTAGTTCAGCTATTCTCGGAAATGGTGCTTATATGGATACTGTGGCCAATCACAAAATGTAATAGTAAAATTTTTACTTACATATAACTGATCAGTGAGAAAATTTTTAGTTCGATATCGATATTTATAATAAAATTTATATAAAAGTTAGGCAAAAATAAAAATTATTTTAACTTGTGATGTCACAAGAAGAAATTTTGCTCTCAATTTTACTCGCATAGTTTTTGTAAAATATAACAGACCTGCGCAGTGCGTAATATTTACTATATGATTCATGCCATAGGGCAATATTTCGAAGACATTTATATGAGAGCTATGAGAAATCCTGGAGCGATTATTATCATTACTAACATAATTTTTTTATATATATATTAAAACTAAAGTGTTGAAAATTTAATGATAATGATATTCAGTGACTTACCGAATACACTTTCGCCACAAATACGCGTTTCATTCACTTTTTGTTATTCCAAAATACGTTAGCGATGTGAGTACCAGAAAACAAACAGAACAGCTATGTTTTTGTTCACTTTGTATGCATTCTAAAATACTTGTTCACCACACATCTACATAATTTTCGTTCGACGCTTGATTTAGCGCGTAAAAATAAAATAAATACATAACTGAAAAATAAATAACAAGCGTATACTTCAAATTTAAGTGATTATATGTATGTATGTACATGCATAAAAAACATACAATGAAAGTTAATTCTGTTTCTTTGTCCACGTCTAAAAAACTAACATTACCGCAACAGTTCAGAGCCATGGTCATCAATAGAAATGGTTACGCATGGTATCGACGATTTTCGAAAGAAGTACATTCGGGCTGTTTTTGTCTGTTCATCCATGATACTTATCCATTTATGGCATATTTTATCTTCGATTGCAACTAACAGCCTGTTTATGTTTAAAGTTACACTTTTGTTCATATTAAATATTTTAATTTACTATAAACAATGGCTACCCTACTAAGAGCAAACAAAAATAAACAGCTGGATATACATTATAAACAAATCAAATTATTTACAAATTTGTGTAGTTTTGAAAAATTATTAAATTAATAAAAAAATATGTTTTTATCATTATTATACATTGCTTATACATAAATAATCACATAATTGTTTGTGTATATTTACTTTTTTTTAGTTTCAATTTCAAAATTTTTAAAATTTTTCTGTTTCTGTATATTTCTTTAGGACGAATGAAATATTTTACTCGTCTTTCTTTCGTTTGTTTAACATTTAAAAACGCGATACACAACCCAAAAAAATGTGTCAATTGTTACGTTATTCGTCAAAAAATTTGACTTTCGTGTTACATAGCCCAAAATAGGAAAAAACGTCAATTATTTTTGACGTTTGTTTAGTTATTGATCTTACATAAACAGGCTGTAACTTTGAAAAAGTTGACTGGGAAAAATTAAGATGCCAATCCTTCCTAACTCCATGTTGGTAATTTCCTTCAGCGAAGAAACGAAGGGCTGCTGCCAGTATGTCAATAGGCCTTAAGCATCCAAGCCGTGATTGCTGTTTGATTTTGTCTTCCAATTCAGATAAAATAAAGGGTGGTTAAATTGTAAGGGCCGATGTTGAATGTGAACCACATCTTAACGCCAAGCTTTTTTCCGAATTTTATTTAACATTTCTCTATTTCAGACTTACTCAATTTGAACCATGGAGAGATACACAATCCAATAACGTGTTAAAGTTATCCAGACTTATTATTAAAATGGGCGTTCAAATCAAAATGCATATCGTGCACTTCGTGATTTTTTTGGTCAATTTGACCGTCCAAATGTGCGTACAATCGCAAAAATCGTGGAAAAATTCGAGCAAACCGGGTCTGTGGAAGATGTGAGAACACCAGTGCATGCTCGTACAGCTCGTACTGCAGAAAATATTGCTGCTGTTCGCGATAGTTTGGCTGAAGAGCTGAAGAGAAGTGCCCAACAATTGCACCTCTCACACTCGTCGTTGATGAACATTATGCATAAAGACTTGCATTTACACGCTTACAAGGTGCAATTGGCTCAAGAACTAAATCCCCTTGATCATTCCAAACGTCGTGAATGGGCAGAATGGTGGCAAGAAATGGCAACAGTGGATGATCAATTTTCGAAGAAACTCATCTTCAGTGATGAGGAACATTTTCACCTCAGTGGATTCGTCAATAAACAGAATTGCCGCATTTGGGCGAATGAGAATCCAAGAGTGATTATCGAAAAACCAATGCACCCACAAAGAGTGACTGTTTGGTGCGGTTTATGGGCTGGCGGCATCATCGGGCCGTATTTTTTCCAAAATGAGGCCGGTCAGGCAGTTACTGTGAATGGTGTTCGCTATCGTGAGATGATAACGAGCTTTTTATGGCCGGAATTGGAAGATATGGATGTGGACGATATGTGGTTTCAGCAGGACGGTGCCACTTGCTACACAGCTAACGAAACAATGGCTCTTTTGCGCAACAAATTCAATGGCCGTGTTATCTCACGTAATGGCGATGTCAATTGGCCGCCAAGATCATGTGATTTGACACCGTTGGACTTTTTTCTTTGGGGTTATTTGAAAGAAACGGTGTACGTCGATAAGCCAGCAACAATTCAAGAGCTAAAGGATGAGATAATTCGGCACATTAACGGCATATAACCTCTATTATGCCTCAGGGTCATCGAAAATTTGGACCATCGGATGGAGGTGTGCCGACGTGGTCGCGGCGCCTATTTGGCCGATATTTTGTTCCATAACAAAATAATTGAGTAATACCAATATATCATAATAAAATAAAATTACAATAACTTCCTAAATAGTTTGTGTTTTATTCAAAATCAACATCGGCCCTTGAAATTTAACCACCCGATATATTTAAATGGCTCTTTCTTGATTCTAAAAGTTTTCCTAAAACTTCTTTTGGTATTAGAAGAGTTGATTTTAAATTTGTAATAAACATACATAACTGTCATCATTCATTTTAAATATATCCGGCGTGTTATTTCCTAAATTTTTAATTACTCCTCTAAGATTTTCATGTTGTGCATTAATTAAAAATGCAATCGAATCCATCTAAATTTTTATTTTTAAATTATATTTTTGTTTTTAAAATTTTCTGTGTATTAATTAGACAGCTCTTTTCAATGTTTATGTTTTTCATAAGAGATTACAAGAAATCGATTACTGCAAACGATAATTCTTCACTCGTATTTTAGAATATGTCGACGACAAAATGTCGAAAGTGAACGTTCGACGACGAAGAAGTGAAGCGCGTATTCCCGAATAGACCTGATTATCTGCATTGCATTTGAAGAAAAAGCAAAAAATATCTAGGTTTTCTAAAACTTTAGTCCATAACTCGAGAATGTATGAGAATAATTTTTTGTCGTGGCCTTCAACAGAAGAACAGAATTTTTATATACAATATATATTTATATATATTCTTTTTATTTCTGTGACCAATATTTTGATGTCTTACAAACGGAAGGGCAAACTTAATATACCCCATCTCTTTGGGGGTGGATATAAAAAGTAATAATGCATTGGTTCTAATTTGTAATTTTATGACATATTGTAGACTAATTCTAACACAGATACAGTTCAGCAGTTTGGATCAATTCCCTGCTATAACAAACATGTCTTAAATTCTTTACTGTTTTATATAAAATTTTAGTTACTTCCAGCTGTTTTTTATAGATGAATAGTATGCTTACTTTATGCTGGGTATTGCCGATATTCTAGAATTAATTAATTAATTAATTAATTCTCAAAAAATATTAACTAGTTAAAAAAGTATGAAAGTCCCATTGTTGTATCATTTATTTGGTTACATATTTGTTGCTTTGACTTATTTAGGATTAAAAAACTACTACAATCCCAATTAAATTTAAAATAATTACATAATTTTGCTAAAAACCGGTCGCATAAGTCTTTCAATAATTATGTAACAAAAAAAGTGATTAAATATTTTTTAACCACATTTGAGTTATTTATTGATAATTAAGAAAATCTGAAATAATAAACTACGGTTTATTTTTTTTATTTAAATATTTCGATCTATTAGCGTTGAGTACGTATACCTAAGCGCTCAAAATAATTTAGCTTTTCTTTGTCAAACCTCAAACTGTTCCGCAAATAGCTTTTATTATAAATATACCAAGTCAAAGTTGAAAAGGTATGCTCTTCAAATTACAACTGCCAAACGCACCAAATCATTGCATTTTCATAATTTTATTTAAATTTCTGATTAAATGAAAAAAAATATATTAATATTAAAATGTTTTTTTTGTTACTTATCAAAATCAGAAATTATTTGAATAATTGCTAAACAACAGATTTGTCAACATTTTGTCATGCTCATATAGTAACTTAACTTTCAAAATATTTTATTCAGTCTTTCAAAAATAAACACAAAACACTTTTTCAATTGCTGATCTATTCTTTTTCCCCCGATAAATTTTAAACTTATTCATCTTGCAACAAATAAACAAAACAAAATAAAATTTAATATAGAATGGTTTTTATGCGTTCCATTTGGTTTATCGCATCTGCGGTATGCTATAAGATGATTAATGAGGCAATTTTTATACATCTTTTTTTTACTTATTCACCCCTGTGGTTTGGTTTCCTTGTGGTTTTATTTTATTATTATGATTTATTTTTTCTGGTTTCTATCATAAATATTGAGGTTTAGTAGTATGTTCAAGATCTAGTAAGTCAGTGTTTAGCTCAAAATATTGGTGTTTGGTTGTTTATGGTTTATTTCTCCTGCTGACTGGCTGGCTGTAGTAACAGTGACAGCCAACGCCTTTGAAATCTTTAAAATGTTGATATTTCCAAATGATTCTGTACAATTTTTATTCCTACGAGCAATGATTGCATGAAAAGTGTGAAAAACGATTTAATATCTCTTGGCAGACAAAGTCAAATCAACTACAACAAAACTACATACTTTCATATATGTATGTATGGAAAGGTTTAACAAATGTCAGGAAATCTGTGTTTGCTTTGTTGTTGCCACATCATGCATCATAGTTCTTTTCACTTTCTTTTCTGCATATTTTTTTTACTTTTTGCATAATGATGATTTGGCATCTTTACAACATGTATGTAACCAAACATGTAAGATGAAAAATTACCCTCAAATATTATTGCTCCATATGGGTGTGTAAATATGAGTATTGGCAAAAGTTAGCGTGGAATGGAACTGCTCACGTAGGAATGAAAAATGAAGGGGCAAACGTGCACATATGTAGATTTGGTTTCATAGAAGTATTTTATAAATATAGTACTTCTATGAACGAGTGGAAGCAGTACTCAAAAGAATAATTTCCTAAAGATGTAAACTTTCTTTAGACTATTAAATTTGATTGATTGCTTCAGTGATTACATAATTTGTATAATATAAAATTATAATATAAACGTTATGCTACTTTGAAAATATCTAATTCTCCATTATAAATTTTCGATGTAAAAAACTTCCTCAAAAACATTCCTTAACACCTCTGTTAGCTTATTTAAATGGAAATGCACATACGTTTGTAAATATTTCATGATATAAATATCTTGAAAAATATTATTTGATTGTGTGTTATTTTTTCTTAAACTGAAAGCTGTTAGTTCTTTTGGTTCCCCTTTTTGTGCTTGACATTTTTGGTCATTGGTTTATCATTTCGTTCTTTTATTTGTTCAGTTTTTTCTATAATTTTAATTTTTATTATTCTTCTCATTTTCATTCTCACATATGACATTGTTTTATTTTTTGTCTTATGTTAGCTTGACATTTCATCATCAGCATAATCAGCAGCATGATAATAATGATGATCATTAACATTATTATTGTCAACATCATCTTTGTCATCGTTGCCGTCAACATCCCTACCCTTTGTGTTTGCATGTTTGTACTTTATTGTGGTGCATACAATATGATGTTGCATTTACCACTCCCTCACTCATTCACTTATTCATTATTGTTGTTCGGAAGTATATGAGATTTTCTTTTCTTCAAATTTAATTTCAAAATTGATGATGTTCTTTGGTTTTGTTGGTTGGTTTATTTGAATTTATGACACTCACACCGGGAAGTGATTAATGATAATAATTTCTCAGGTTGTTGATATACATACCACTCATACAATTACACTGTAGAACAAATTCAGGTTAGCGAAAGTTAGGTCGATTCTGTGAGTGAGGGGTGAAAATAGAGACTAAATTAGAAGACCCGTATCGCAGCGTTTGTTAATGTTAGTTCGAATTTTTTTTTAAACGACCTTCGAACTTTACAGTCAATTGCCGATTTTTGGCTATAACTCGTCGACTAATTAATATTTTTTAAATCTCTAAAAGCCAAATTAAATTTTAATTGTTTCAGAGGTCTTAAGCAATAATTTGGCTTTTACAGATTTAAAAAATATCAATTCGAGTTATAGCCAAAAAATTATATGCATCTTTATTAAGATATCTTTTTACACGCTCCCTTAGAGGCTGTCAAACACTATACACCTACATACATCCGAAAGACTTTATATTCATGTGTTGCTGTAGTAACCACCTGAAAATTCTAAAAAAATTGCCTAGATTGTCAGTGATACATCTTTAAAAAAGTGCTCATAAAGAAGTTATTACACAATATTCAATTACATATAATTCATTAAAACTAAAAATCGAAATCTCTAATCCGAAAGATTTTGTATCCGTAAGCTCATATGAGAACCAGTTGAAACTTTAATTATATTCTAAAGGATTTGTTAGTTACATCTTTAAAATATTGCAGATTATAAAAGTAGTTTGTATCAAAATATCTTTCCCTAAATTCCTTAAGAGGTTGTCATGCATTTTGTTTAAATAAGATTGCTATTTTTTAGTCAACACGTACAAAAATTGTTCAAAAGTAGTACACATAAAAAAATAATGTCGACGAAAGTGGACAAAAAATATAATAAACAAATGTCTTCAAGAAATTGAAAAATGATAATTACAGCAAATTTCGAACCACCAGGTAACACTGGTTAAAGTATTGATGTTTGTCTGGCTAGCGGGCACCGCAGTGGTGCAGACAGTTAGAACGCAAAGAATCCTGATGAGAGAATGTGGTTGTTCTCGAAACATGTAAATTCAACCCAGGTTCGAATCCCAGCCAAGAAAAATTATCAAATAAAAAATGTTTTCAAGTTTTAAAACAATTCCTGTAAAAATAATTTAATGAAAATTAAATTTAATGAACTTGAGCCAAAAAATACCAAAAATTTAAAAGAAACTCAACATTCTCTGTCAAATTTTTTAGATTTACAATATGCATTATTTAGAATAAACATCCTAATGAACTAAAAACTGATTATGTTAGCTAATTATATATCTGCACATAAACATAGATACATACATGTATATGTATATAGAAAAAATGTGTCATTTAATATGCATATGCTTTTGTAAATGCGAACGCTTGCTAAATCTTCAAATATCAGCCCCGTATGGTATCAGTACATCTGCCAATTACAAAATTCCAAACCATAAAATTTCATAATTTATGCAAATACTTCAAGGAAAAATAAATATAAGTTTCTAATATTCCTATACATGACATGAAATCCCTACAACTAATTAAATTAACTTCTAGTAAATGCAAAACAGAACAGAACAGCAAGAACGTTTAAGAAAATACATATTTATATTTAAATTTTCTAAGAATCACTGTTTGTGGTTTATAATGTTGAACTCGTATACATATCATATAAAATATTTTATGACCTCCAAAAAACACTTGCAAAAGCACTGGAATGAATTATTTAAAATGTTGTTTTAAAAAATCATTTTGATTTTTCACCAGGGATTAAACCAGATGGAAAACAGCAAAGACCAACTCCAAACAATCATACAAATAAAACACAGAGTGACACCAACTGACACCAGTAGGGAAAAAGGAAGATATTTAAATTGTAGAAATATAAAGAAGGAAAAAAACAACAAGATATAGAGGTGGTTATATCATGTAGTATGGTTTGGTGTCTGTGTGTGCTTGGAAACATTTTTACTGCTGAGCACTCTCTCTGGTGTGCCTTATTATGTTTATGGCCTGTGGCGTAAAGGCGTGCAAAACATGGTAATGTTTCATTGGCTTTTCAAACCAAGTGTAACGAATTGGAAAGATTTTTGCCCGTTTATAACACTTGTGCTGTAAAAACAACTACTACTACAACATGCCATCTATAGCAAAGGCACTCGATTGATGACACTAAGAAGTGGCAAGGAGTTGCAGAGGAAAATACATACAGCAGTGAAAATAATCAAATGCATAAATTAGTATGCATTAGTGTATATATATACATACCTATATGCCTTAGACTTATTGGAAAATTATTGTGCAATTTAGTTATGCAGAGGGCTAAAACCAGTTACAGAAGTATGTGTAAGTGAGAAACAAAATAAGCATGTGTTTCTATTAATAAGCCTAAAGGGAAAATTTAAATTTTAGCCGTGTATATATTTTGCTAATCAAATGCAATAAATTGTTTTTATTAAAAGCAAAACTAAACACTAAAAGACTTATGCGAATTCGCTTTATTCGCTCTCAAATAACAATATATTCCATAATATCTCTACTAAAACATAGTTCACACAAAATTCGACTGCACGCATTAACTCGATATAGATTTAACTAGATTCAAGAAATGCTTTTTTATGGATGATATTTGGTAAAAAGTCAATTGTTCAGTTGTAGTTTCATCACCTGTTTTCTAACAATGATATGAATGAATATAAAATTACTATTTATATAAAAAATATCTGAAGAAAAATTGTCTGCCTCTTATTACATATCACCATTCATTAGTAAAGGTTTTGTGTCATTTAATACCTTGTAATTATTCAAAAGCTGCAATGGTTTAGCATCGAAGTAATCTGGCCATAATAGAAAAATCAATATGTAACAAAAAATAAGATATAATAATGACTTTAAATAAAAATCATTAATCATTAAATAAAAATCATTGCATTGGAAAGAGTAAGGTTTGACAATTATAAATGAACACCACAAAACGGCGCGCCGCGGCGGTTCTATTTCATTAATCACATCATGTAGTTTGAAGGCAATAATATGTTCAATTGGCTATGACTTAACCCTCACATAAATAAATCCAGTGGGGTTAATGCGCTTGATTTTGGAGGTGAAGTAGCAGGTGTATTTCGTAAAATTATGAAACAATTATTTTTGTTTGCTGTGTGACATTTGGTAACTTCCTTTCAGAAGCCCAAATGCGACAGTTTTATCAACCAAGTTCTTAATAGCGGTATCATAAGAACGAGAATATTAGGAGAAAATATCACGAATTTTACATAATGTAGCTTTTACAGATTCACTATTTTTATAGTAAATTGTAAAAAATTATCAAAACATTAGTTTAATTGCAAAATGCCAACTTTGGAAACAAAGATATTTAGTTATCGGAAATTTCTATGACTTTTATTTGAAAAGCCTACTTTAAGTCCCTAAAAAGTTTTTTAAAACCCATACGAGTCATTTTACTGGCAAGCCGACAATAAATAAATGAATGTATACTTAAATTGTTTATTCTACAATACATACATTTTTACTATATTTTACACCCCATTCATGTTTATAAATTTAAATGTTTTAGTTTGTAAAACAATAATAAAATTTATGAGTCAGAGAAGGGTTAAAACTTTACAAATTAAATATTGACATTTCCTAACTACTACACTTTTTTTCTTAAAACTTTTACCCTTACCCCTTACCACTTTAACTAAACTTAATTTTTTCCCCTTTTGTCCGCAACCAATTTGTTATTTCCTTAAATACTTTAAATTATACAGGGTGTTTTTTTAGATGAATATCACTTTAAGTTGGCAAAACTTTTTAACTTTCGCCCATTTTGTCAGCTGTCAACATGTATAGAGAGAATGTGCCCAAAACCGTTAATCCCGGTTTTCATGAGAGAATTTGTTTAACAATGAAGCTAACTTTTAGTTGATTCAATACGTTAACTAACAAAACTGCCGTATTTGGAGTGATGATAATCCTCAAGTATATGTTAAGCCACCGTTACATCCAGAAAGACTGCATGTTTGGCGTGCTTTATAGATTAGCGGAATAACTGGTCCATACTGCTTTAAAAACAAAGATTGCCAGAACGTTACAGTCAATGGTGACCGCTATAGAGCCATGATTACTGACTTTTTCATTCAACAATTGAATAGTCATAATGTGAAGAAGTTGTGGTTTAAAAACGACAGCGAAACATGTCACAATCGTGCCACAATTGATTTATTAAAGAACACATTTTGTAACCGCATAGTTTCACCTTTTGCACCCTTGAATTTGCCTCTAAAATCGTGCAATTTAACGCCGCTTGGCTATTTTCTGTGGGGACCACTGAGAGGACAATATTTGCCGCGTTGTTGCCAATATACGGCCACAGGTGTTGGAAAAAGTCATTGAAAATTTGACCTCGAGATTAGGCAATGTCCAAGCCAGCTGTTGCGGTCACGTGCCAGAAGTTATAATGCCAGAAGACTGCCTTTCGTATAAAGTTAATTTCATGTTAATTTAAAATTATCATCTGTGTTTTATTACATTTAAAATTTCTATACATCTAAAAAGCACCCTTTATTAGGTCTATACATTTGTAGTAGTAACAAATTTTATTTCAATTTTTATTTCTTTTCAAAAACTTTTCAATAACAAATCAACCTTTTTTTTTTGTATTCCTTTACTAAAATTTTCCATATAAGTACGGCATGAAAATCCTTTTTGTGCTAAAAGCCTTTCAGATTAAAAACTTTCAAATGAAATATTCCTGCATAGCATTAAAGCCAAAATTACTTTGGACCCAAACAAAAGAAAAACACAAGAAATACATAAACAAAAAGAAACAAAACTAAAATACAAGAGAAAATGCTAAACAACATGAAACTACTTAATTAAATTCCCTTCCATATTGTATACAGCAAAACACGCGCTTTTGCTCCTCGTAGTTATTGGTATTTCTTTCTAGTTAAATTGTTTAATTTCTTTAGATGGATGGCAACATCTTGAATATATTAGTATGAAGAGATGGTGTTGTGTTTTGTTCTATATATGTATGTATGTACCTACTATATATACTTATTGTTGTTGTGTATTGTTTTATTTCATACAAGTTATATGGGTAGTAGTGGTATATTTAGCCGTAGTTTGTTTTACTCGTAAGAGTGTTTGAGCATCTGCATGGTTGAACAATCATCAAAATTCTTTCCTTCAATATTGTAGTACTTTTTGCTAAATACGACTGTATGTTGTTTTTCCTGTTGCAAAACATCACAGTGGTTGACTTAGGAAATAATTTGCGGTTTCCAACACTTAATATGTTAGTAAAACTGGATTTTGTGTAATAATAATCCTTTGAATAATAATAATTCTGACTGGGAAGAATAATGTAGCTTTGGACAACGACTCAGATTATTAGCTCGCTAAAAAGCATGGACATAATCTGAAGGTCATTGTCCCTGTAAATAAAGATTCTTGTCGGAAGCATAGAGAACAGGTTGATTGGAAAGTACTCCTTTTGTATATTAAGACAATTGATTTACGAGATTTAGTGTTATTCACTGTCAGAGAAGAGCATTTTGGGAAGCAAATATGAATTACTTCAGGCCAGGTGAACAAAACGATGACTCACCTAGTTTTTCATATGCATTACTGGATCGATTACTATCATCAACTGACTGGCTAGTAAAGGTACTGGAAAACAATATCGGTAAGGAAATTTCCCAAGGTGTCAAAGAAGTGCTCAATTCAAAGATCAGCAATTTGCCAACAAACTAACATCAAACTGTCAAAGATTAGAACGCAGTAAACTTGTGGGTAAATTAAGCACCGACATTTAGTCCCTTATAAAAAGGAAATAAGGATACATAATAATCGACCTTATCTCTCTAGAATTCATCCTAGACAACAAAATAAACACAGTTGGATGGTGCAAGTGATTATACTGCATCATTTGATAAATAAAGTTAATCATCCAAGAACAAGCAAAATACTGCGTTCTTTGAAGGCAAACCGCAAAACTGGGGATATCAAATATCGTAGTAAATCTGATAGGAAAATGACATACATATATGTAGCCGTGAAGCAGTTAACATGACAGCTTTACTCCATATACTGAAATAGTTCCCTTTCTTGGAGAACTCTATGTTTAAAAAATTACTTTCAACACAAAGAAACAAAGTAATTATGATTCGGATTATTCTGCATCGTTTCATAGAGTAGAACTTATCTATTTGGCCTTACTCAGTCAGAGATATAAAAAGAAATTTATATCAGAAAGCTGTAACCGAGCTTAATAGCTTGAGTAGGTTTATATATTGCCGTTTATAATATTTTGCTTTATCTACCCTATGACAAAGACGTTTATCGCAGATGATGTATATACATCATTACAGACTGGTGTTGTAATATAATGGCACATATAAGTGATGGTAAATTTGTTTTAATGACAAGAGTGAATGATTAATAAAAGAGGTATGTTCCTATACGCAGAGAAAAAATATAGTTGTGCATGTTTACCACAACTATTTCAACATGTTTAATCAGTTTTTTTTTAAATATTATGGTCACAGTAATTATTTATATGAGATCTGCAACCATGATATGTTTAAGTTACCATTCACCTGAATATAGCAATCATATATATGAATAAAGCAGTTATGTAATATGATCAGTTTCATTATGAAAGATTATACCATATTATGTTGTTCTCTATCATAATCAAATGCAACAAATTATGATAAATGGATTCATCATTAATATGATTGCAACAAATATATACATAGATACTACAATAATGTATATAATACAATCATATATATGATTGTAGTAACCATTTAAATCGCAACTTAACCATATTATAATTACAGTGACCATAACATTGTTGCAAAACTTGTAAAAACGTTGACATTTTTGTGGTAAAAATGTACAACTATAGTTTTTCTCTGTCTGTAGCCTTCTTACACTGGTTAATATCAGCTAGAGACTACTAGTTCAATTAGTTTAAAATATGTTTCAATTTAGATATAGTTACACACATTTTGTGCCACTGTTCCCATAAAGTTGCCAAGAAAAATCTTAGTATTTATTAAGTTTGCTTCTCTTTTCTATTGTTTAGTTTCGCATTGTTATTCCTATGTATTTTTGTTCAAGGATGTCATAACATTTTGCTCCTGTATTTGTTTTTGTTTGTATGTAAACATTCAGTAGCAAACATTTATACAGAATGCAAAAGAGTAAAAGACTATTTAAAAAAATATTTTTCATCAGTGTGAGTGAGTGTATTGTTTCGAAAATGAAATATTCAGCTGATATTCTTTCATATTACAAATTCTACTAATGCTGTTGTTTGGTTTTGTCTGTTTTTTATTCTCACGCTTGACTTGACTGATATCCTTCTTTGTATTTATACGCTCACTTATTTAGTCAGTTACTCGTTTTGTTAATTTTTTTTTCTCGTTACAACTTAAATCAATAAAAGTTAAATGAAAACAAACTAAACATTAAAGTGGAAAATTATTTCAAGAATGTAAATAATTTTCTTTAAACAATTCACATAATTTTCTTTAAACAATTCACTTTAAAGTCAGAACCATAGATGTTCCCTCAGATTTTGCCAACTGGCCATGTTATTTAGTTGTAGTAATGTGGCTGCACTATGGCTAGGGAGTTTTATGTAAGCATGCCAGTTGTGCGTGTAAGGGATTTCAGTTTAGAAAATGTAAAAAGGTTGACTTAACAATTAAAGTTTGCTTTTTATTTTTGTTTATCAATTGGCTCAGTTTTGTAGAGTTAGATTAACAAAAGCATTACGTAGGTATGGGCGTGTGTCTGTGAGGTTGTTTTGTTAGAGTGTAGGAAGTTTGGGCAGGATGAGAGAGAATGATAAAGTAATTTAATTGAAAAGTTAAATTTTTGAAATAAATTATTTAATTAGATTAATTTTATGATGGGAATAATTTTTTTCATTATTTTATTATACAAAAATAACATACAATAGCTTTTGGTGTTATGGTATGCACACAGTGGGTGGCTGATAAACAAAAACATAAAAGTGTTGCAAAACTGATCAGATTATTACTTTGTAATACAAAAATTTTTTTATAAATTAAAAATACATAAAAACGTAGATATTTTTTGCAACAAATTTTCAGCTTTATCAGTCAAGAACTGCCAGAGTTAGAGGGGGTCAAAGTTGGACATTTTGGTCATACAGGGTTTTCTTAAAATGAGTGTAACTTTTCACCATTGGTCCTAGCAGAAATTGTCCAAACGATTTTAGATAACTATTTTTAAATCATTCTAAAAATATTTTTTTTTAATTTTAAAAAAAATTTTTTTTAATTTTTTTTTTTAATTATTTTTCAATTTGGGCCCTTCCTTTCTTTGTTTTTTCTTCAAAATAAAGCTTATACAATTTCCCTCAAGGCCCTTATAATCGCTTAGTTGAATTCGAGTGGGATATCTATCAAAAAAAATATTTTTTAACTCAAGAATAGGATTTTTCAATATTTGGCACATGTATCATTTTCATTTTCCCCCATTTTTTTATTATTTTTTTTTCAAAATGGAGTTTTTTTATTTTTTCTCAAAAGAAACTTTAGACCATATAAAGTCGTTTATTATTTTTAGATTTGAATATGCGACTTCAGAACATTTGTCCTATATTTTATTTTTACACAAAAATAGCTATAACGCTCTAATGACAGTTTCTAAAATAAAGGCTAAAAAGTTTTAAAATAATTTTTTTTCAATAAATCATTTGATTTCAAAAATAAACATTTTCCAAGTTAGTACAATTGATGGTTTACTAGGTAGGTAGAAAAATGTTATTGAGTGCGTCAGGACACTCTTTGGCTTTTATTGATTAAAATGTAGTCATTTCTAAGACGTATATTTTTTTGATTTTTATTGCAAATACATAACATTAGTTGCAAATAAATGGAAAAAATAAATATTTGTAATAATGATAATCAAAAAATAATTTTTGTTGGTTGAGTAGCATAAGTTAGTTTTGCAGTTCGAACAAAAATATTGCGTCTGAGACTTCTTGCACCATTTTTTTTTTACCATTTTCCTATTTAGCCAGAGAGTAAATAATGCTTAATTCTACCATAGCGGATATCCGCAACTGGATGAATAGTTTTGCTGCCTATTTTTAAATGATTCGGTTGTGGTAAATTTTCTAAGAATAGTAGCGATCTAACGCTTGGGCGGACTACTAACTGCTTTTTTTTTGATATGCAACTGTTCAGCAGCAATGGGTTTTCAAAATTCTGGTAATTGAAACGCTTGGAAAATACACTAGAAATACACTTAGAAAAAGAAATGTAGCAAAATATACAGAATTGCGCTTTCAAAGTCCTTGAAAATATTTTCGTACGTTTATTAGCAACTGTTAAATACGCTTTTGGAATAAAAAAGCAGTTATATTTGTCACCATTGTCGCTAGTCTGATGAGTGCCTTGAGCAGGGTTAAGCATTAGAAGGATATTTGGAATGACTCTGGTGTCCCCGGTAACAAAGTTTTTAAATTTTTTCATTTAAAATATTTGTTATAAAGTTAGCTCTCTAAAACTTCTATAACGTATTTATATTAGAAATTTCTTTAATAATGTAAAAGAATAAAAGTACCTTTTTATACCAAAAATTTGGCCATAAATCGCATTTTTTAAATTGTTTAACTTTAAATGCACCTAAATGTTTGCTCTGTGATGAATTTTAAACAATTCGTCTTTAACTAAGTGTATAAAAGTGTTATTAATATTTGGATCAGCTATTATCAAAAAAACAAACTGGGGTGTCTACTAAGATTAAAAATTTAATTTTATATTTTTTTTATATCTCGTAAATTTTTTAGTATTTACTTAGTATCGTTAACAATTTTTCATTTAAGGAACATAAGGGAAAGATGGTATTGCCGCTGGTGAGTTTATTAGGTCCAAATTTAAATCATAAACTTGAAAACACTTCCTCTCTATGCATAAGCAATTTTATTGTAATCGAACTTGCCGTTTAAAAATTACTAATTTTTTTCAAATTTTTTTGTGGAGATCTGTCTCTTATTATTTAGCATTTATAATTGTCAGACCTAACTTTTGAAATTTTTTAAAAAAATCACTAGAACAAGTCGAATGTTTTGCCACCAGCCTATTAAAAAAATTAGAGCGCAACCATATTTTATGTGCTTGATTTATAGCCATTTTTTAATTATTTTTCTACGGTGGCATTCCAATGATGTACGACCGAAGGAGGGCACGATGGTAAGTGTTAATTATGATAGGAAGAAAACTAATAATTATTAGAATCTGATGTTGTTTTGAGTTGCAGCGGCTGAAAATTGAAACCAGGCCACGAATACCAGTTCATGCTTAATGATCGAACGCGCTACTGCCACCTCTTTAAATTATCCAATAAGTTTTTGTTATTCTTCAAACTACTATACCCATCCAATTTTCCTGATTGGATAAGTATTTTTTACACCATAATTTTATTTTCAATTCTCGTAAATATATGTACGTACACAGTGGAATACTGTTCATAAGCAGGTAGACTTTTATTTAACACCCACAATACACAGATGGGAATATTAAATAATATTAAGCAGCATTTAAAACGATAATGCGTGTTATAAGGAAAGAACAGAAATCCTTCTTCAGTGATATCATTCAATTAATTAATAACGAGCTGTGAAGTGTATTGTTATTTTAAGCTCAAAGCAGTTTCATACACGCAAGTCCCTACCAGTGAGCAAAAAAAAAAAAAAATGAAAAAAACATTTACCTGCGGAAATGGTAATAAAAACAATTTAATAATTCAATTTCGTATATTTCTTCGTGATTATATTCAAACTTGTGCTACAATAAAATAAATGATAGATTTAATATCACGGAAGTGTATATAATTAATCCGATAAAAAATATGAAAACTTAAGTTAGTTCTCTCATAGAAACAAAAAGTTTTCTGACAAAATCCATTAACTATATGTGGATAAATAATTTGTTGCCGAAACTATGTTGTTTTAAGCCCAAAGTTGTTAATTTCATACACGCAAATCCTTACAAGTGAGCAAAGAAATAAAGAAAGACATTTATTTGCGGAAATAGTAAACAAAAAAAACAATTTAATTATTAAATTTTGTATATTTCTCAGCGATTATTTTCATACTTATACTATAATAAATTAAATTAAAGACAAATTTTACATCAAGGAAGTGTATATAATTAATCCGATAAAAAATATGAAAACTTAAGTTAGTTCTCTCATAGAAACAAAAAGTTTTCTGACAAAATCCATTAAGAATATGTGGGTAAATAATTTGTGAATAACTATGTAGTTTAATTGAAATAAACTGATTTAAAGTCACATGCCACTTGAATGTTTAATAACATGTAACTTGTCATTGCTTTATTTGTAGGATAAACTTTGCAAAACTTAGTTAGTTGCATTGAGTTTGTAGACAGTTTTTTTTTTTGTTTGTTTGTAGGAAAACAAACCATTGCTACATATACATGTAGGATCGGTGTCTAATGGGTTAAGGCGATCAGCTAGGCAACGGGATAAGTTGAAGCAGAATGACTTTGAGTGACAATTTGCACACAGACAGACTAGTGTGGCAGGTCTTTTTGAGAGGTTAGGAAAACAGTCTTTAGCAACAACTGAAGAGGAAAGGTCGACAGTCGGACAGTCGGAATAATAATAATAGCTAGCTATAAGTTTTTTTTTTTTTTTCAACAAATAAATGAATAATAATTAATATATGTACATAAGTATAAACTGTATTTTATTTTGGAGCAGAAGGTAGTAAAAAAGAACTACATACATAAGAAAATTAAAAATTCCTTTAATGTTGATATTGAGTGATACCGCTCTAGCATCGATAATACAAAGAATATATATCATCCAAAGTCTCAAAGCGGAAATTTTATTAAGTGTATTTCACATTAATTTAATATCTGATCATTGGCTAAGTTATTGATAATTATTTGAATTGCTAATTAATAATGACCAAAATGTTGACACTAGTTAACTAGATTGTGACATTACTTGACATACTTTGCTCATAAAAGACTTTACATTGGATGGATGTGCAGAATATCATCGTTGCTAACCAGACAGATAATATTTGGCTTACAATACTTATAATTTAATTTGTTTCCACCTAAGGCCGCGTTTTCACTATGTTTTCACTATATAATTTTTGTTGTCAAATTATCCAAATTGTTGGCAATTGTATGAAAACGGGTTGTCATATGGCGCCATCTATGTTTGCAATCATGATTACCAAGACACTGCATGATATACACTTTTGAAACTGAGAAATACATTTCTTGATTTGTTCTTAATCATGTTTATGCAATAAGAGTGGGTATCTTATTTAATATATATGGGCTATTTCAAATTTTTTGAGCACCTGCTGAAACCGACATACTATGGCTCTTATTCCGTTAATTTTTATGAATTGAAAAAAAACGTTGTACAGGATTTGGATGACTATACTTGAAGGATATGGCGTGCAAAGTTTTACGTTGAAAAGTCTTCACTTTAACAAATGGTGGTCATCTAAAATTCGAAAAATTAAAAAAACGACTTGAAACTTGCAAGAGTTATTTCATTCATTCCGTTTTCTTTGTAATAGTTTTTAGCTTTCAGATCCAAACCAATCCAAAATATAGTCACTAAACTTGGAGGATATATCCACAAAAACTAAATTTGATATCGCTGCTGGGTGAAAAGTTGCATGTGGTTTAAAAGTGAAACGAAAATTTTCCGAATTTGAAAATTTTGAAGATTTTATATAGGGTTTTTGCGCCGTTTAATAAAATGAGTTTTAAGAGCAGAATTAAAAAAAAACTGCGAAATTTTATAAAGTTTGAGGTATATCAAGTTGGTGTCAGCGCGTACCTATCACGGAGATCAAAAACTTAAAAGAAATTAGCGTAAATTTTGTAAAAATTTATCTTTTTTGCGTCTGACAATCTGAATTGTACCTCCGAGGCGAAAACGCACTATAACATTTTTAAACCCAAACAGATTATGAACTTTTTAAAATGTTTGCAAAAAAAAACATTTTTTTTAAAGATTTTTTTATATCAAAAAATGGCATGAGAACGTGTTTAGGTATCTAAATAGATTCTTCGCGACTGACTTAAATGATAAAATGAAAAAAAGAATTTGTTTCAACCCATGCGCGTGCAGCGGCAGTTTTTCCCAAACACATTTCGCTTTGTGACAACTAAAGCGCTGTATCAATTGCGCTGAAACGCAAATCGAATAGAAGACTTTACTGAGCCTGATACTAAAATTGAAAACGCACGAAAAAATTTTAAAGATTTAAAATTTGATGGAGGAAAAAAATGTTTCTAACCTCAAAAAGTGCAATTTTTATATTTTTTTTTAAGTTAAAACCGCAGTAAAAATTATTAACGCGAACGGATTTCACATGTTCAAATGTCGGTTTATATACACGCAAATCGACATTGATGTCAGACAAAAAAAATTTTAAGTGCCGTAAATTTTTGAAGTTGCCCATATATCTATTTTGCAACATATTGTAAAATTTTTTTTTTTAAATATTAAAATAATATTATTTTCATTAAAATTTTTGGTTTAATAATTTTATTTTCTTTTCTTAAATTTGTCAATCTGTTTATGATTTGAGTGTTACCGTTTGGTTATTTTTAAAACTAAAATGAGTAATTTTTATGTTTAAATACATATTTTGACTTCTGGAAACACCTAGACTTTTATACGGCTTTTGAAAAAAATATGTAAAAATGTCGTAGGTGTTGTAGAATATATTTATATAGAAATTACTAACAATTGAACAACAGACGATAAAAAGAAATGTACATTAATTTTACGTGGTCCATATAAATTATTATTTATTTAACAAGCCCAGATGATGATACTCAAAGAGCATCGAAATATCGGCAGATAAAATAAAATAAAATTTAACTGACCTCGAGCTTGAAATAAAGGAATTTTTATTTATTAATTACTAACAATATTTATACAACGTCTTGTGAAGTACAATACCTACGACATTACAACATGACTTGTGAATTGAACATATATGATCCAACATAATTGCTTATAGCTTAGGCAAATTCAACAATATTAAGTTATTTGGGGAGTTAAAGCGGAGTGGTATTGTTTTTCTTTAGAATAAATAATGTTGGTGATATGGAGTATGCAGCGCAGGTTAATAAAAATATTGTGCAACGATTATGCGATACATTGAAACAGAAAAAAATGGGAAATTCATTTTAGTTTTCTTAATTAAATCTTAATAAATGAGTATAAATTTGTGGTTGAAAGTGTTCAATAACTTTTTGTGTTGCGTAAATAAGAACAATTCTTTGGTAAATAATAGTATATTTTAAAAATCTTTATCTACAAGTTAAATAATATTTCCCAACAATTAAATAATAATCTATGAAATTTAAAAATTGCATGAAACAGCGTTAATTTGCATTAAAACCGCACTAATGTGAATTAAGATTTTACCTTGACAGACGACAGTTTTTGCATTTAGTAAACAGCTGTTTGTTTGTAAACAACTAAGATTAGCAGCTCTGCTGTTGGTGAAAAATCAGTATTTATTTGTTAAAAAGCTGAAACTACTTTTGCTGAAACTGCTCCATAATGCATCACTGCTCTAGCAACCATCAACCTGAACGTGTTTCTACCGCAGTAGGACACTCTGAAATAAGAGAATTTTTTTTTTATTATTTTAATTTTACAATTGTCTTCTTCTTTTACAATAGTAAACAATTTGATAAGATATGATTGATTGTCGTCGATGTTGTCATATTAGAATAACTAAATTCACTCTGATTTTGTGCATTTACGTTTAACCTAATGCGCATTAGGATGGGAATAATTCACGACTTAATTTGAATTAAGACTGCTAATGAAAATTAACTGTGTCGTCTGTCTATGCTATTAAACTCTATTTATGAAATGCCTTCCACAATTGTACCTAACAACATATATACATACATATGTATTCAAAATTCCCATTATCTTTGTTAAAGAATCAAATATTTATATATAATTTACCGCCAGCATGAATAATTCAATTATTAAACCCACAAAAATAAAAATAAAAAGTGCAAATACTTGTAAAGATTGTCTAAATCCACATGAGTTTTACGGCCTTGTTTGCACACTAGTACTTGAAAATAAATGTAAACATACATATACATATGTATTTAAACATATATTTATATTAATGAATGAAAATAAATCAAATACTACGCCTAAGGATTTCTGCTACAATAGATGAAATTTCAAATTTATTATTACAATTGTATTGAATTTCAGGCAAATCTTTTCATGACACCTACACAAAAATAAACAAAACATACAAATTTGTTATAATTTTTTTTTAAGTTTTCTGTTTGTTTTTTTTTTACAGTGGGGTTGGTAATACAATACAATATTTACCAATGTTATGTAAATTTTCATATCACGTTTTTATTCATAATACTCATATGGATGTATGTATGTATGTATATAGAGTAGAAACAAAATGTCGGGGGTAGAAAATAAAATGTGGTATTTTAACGACTTAAAATTGATGTAAATATAAAATTTTCTTGTTTAAAAAATATTTAAACTTATACTTTTTTGTACAGTAATTACCCAGCTGTTAGCTTTGGACCATTTTTGTTTTGTTTTTGCTTTGGCTAAGAAATGGTTCAACATGTTAACTTAAAACGTCTGCTATTGGCATATTTTTATATATTATTACTCCTGAAAAATTTTCATCAATAAAAATTACGAATATTGGGTTTAGGACCATTTTGGTTTGTTATTGTTTTTATAACCTACACAATAGTGAGGAGGGTATATTGGATTTGTGCTGATGTTTGTAACGACCATAAATATTGGTCCAACACCCATCTTAAAGTATACCAATCGTCTGAGAATTACTTCCTGAGTCGATGTAACGATGTCTGTCCGTCTGTCTAGCTGGCTGGCTGGCTGTCCATGTAAAGCTTGTGCGCAGAGTACAGGTCGCAATTTTGAAGATATTTCAATAAAATTTGGTACGTGATAATTTTTCAGTCCAAGGACGGAGAGTATTGAAACTGGTGGAAATCGGTCCCTTATTTCACCTGGTCCCCATACAAATGTCCTCCCAAAATAGGAGTTTAACGATCATAAATGTTTGACTTATGAAAGTATCCAAACAAATTTCACCACAAATGAGTTATAAATTAATTCACATCTACAAATCTTGTCCATAATTAGTCGTAGCTCCCATACAAGGCCCACTTCCAAAAATCACTTTCAAGAGGATAACTCTTAAAAATTTTGGTATTCAAATAATATTGAACGCAAATATGTTTAGTACGTGTACAAATAATACAGTAGAATTTTATGATGATCGGTCCATAATTAGTCGTAGCTCCCATATAAGGACCACTTTCGAAAATCACTTTAACGCCCATAAATTTCTTAAAAATGTTGGTATCTTAATAAAATTCAACACAAATAAGTCTCATATATACTGAAATGGTGACATCCAATTTTATAATGGTTGGTCCATAATTAGTCAATACTCCCATATAAGACGCTCTCCGTAATTCTCTTTAACCTCCATAGATCGTTTAAAACTACATATTTATATCAAGATAAATTATACAATACACAATATTTACATTCATGGAATTCATGGCATTAGCGCCCATTTCTAAAAAAACCGTTTAATTTATATACTAGGTGTAGGATATTAAATGGTCGGGCTTGACCGTCTATACTTTCTTACTTGTTTTTTTTATTTATTTATAGGATGGTAATTTAAAAATCGTCGATTTTACATTATTTTAACAAAGTAAACAAGTCAGACACTTTACATAAACTGACCTTTCCAAGACAAACTGGGTGCATCATATATATATTTCGACATTATAACAGGCTTACTTATAAAATGTGTACTATGTATGATATGTAGACTTTTCTTAAAATTCGCCCGTTGTTATAAATAATATTTTTGTTTGTTGTTAATATATTGTTCTTTATTTCAACACAAATTGACAATTTGTCCCAAAGATATATGGAAAATAGATCCATTCCTTTGTAGACTATTATAAAAACCAAAAAATAAATGTTTTTGTTCACTTATAACAAAAAAAAGGACTAATATGCCCCAAAATGATTCTATACCTAAGTTTCGTAAGTTTTTTTTTTTACTTAACAACAGGGTTAAGCCTTCAATTAGTTGTTGTCTTGTTAATTACATTTGAAGGTGATGTATATTCCTTAACATAGCGTACTTTAAGATTATAATCGCGCCATATTAATGATTCCCTATAAATTTCCCAATAATTGTTTATTTGCTGTGGATGTTGTTTTATCTTTTTATAATGATACAATTTCTTTAAATGTTTTATATGTATGTATATGTACATATATTTTTTTCATAAGTGGCAACTTTTTTGTTTAAAACACAGTTGTTTAATATATTTTTAAAGTGTTAAATGAAAATCACAAATGGAGAGTTTTTTCGGAATACTAGTATGAATGAATACAAAATAAAAGTTAGCCATTAAACACGAAGCCTGTTTTATCTTATATTTTTTTTTTTTAAATGAGAACTTCAAAAACAAAAAACTGATTTTTAAAATTAAAGTGCCAAAAGCGTTTTCAGTTGCTAACTTGGAAACTGTTTCAACATACGTCTACTGGAATTAAGCAGTGCGCACAATTTATTTATTTTTTTATTGTAATTCATATTTTCTTGGTATTTTTTTGCGTAGATATGTTAAGTATAATAATAATATTGTATATCTGTGCATCAGCTTTTTTATATTTTTTATATGTACAATTTAAAATGAAATGTCAGTGTAGATAATGGAAATATAGCTGACGATTGAAATTATGTTGGCATATGCATTGATGATGATGATTGGTAGCTAGTATTAGTGACTGTGGCAGTAGCAGCTCAACATCATGTATTTACATAGTTCTTAGTGAAATTGTCTTTTGTCATCTGTGCTGATGTACGAATGAATAAATAATCAAATGTAAATACATTTTTGTGGTTTGTTTATATTTAAGAACGATTTTTTTTTTCCATTTTTTAATTTTTATTTTAAAACCATTTTTTATAATAAAAATTTATAATTTGGTTATGTTGAAAAAGACTAAAGAAGTATAAGTAACAAAATGCCTTAGGTATTGCATTATATGAAGCTGTTTTGTTTATTTTTTATATTTATTAATAAATGTAATTTTTCACGTCTTAAATTAATAATATGTAATGAAGGACAGCCTTAAATATGTTTTAAAGTCAATTTAATATAGGTTTTAAAGTTGATTTTATTTGAAAAACATTGTGGTAGTATATTGAGACAAGTTATTAATTTTTCGCAAGTCTAACAACATTTTCTCAATTGTTTTACTGAGATGGCGTAAAGACGGCATAAATGGCTCCAGCATACATATACTCACTTGCAGAGTATTGCATTTTATCTAAAACTATAACTTCTTTGGCTAACTTTAAATAATAACGAATAGATAACTTAGTTATTCTGAATAACTTGAATTTTTTCTCGTAATTATGAAAGCTTTAAATTTAGAACAGGTGCAACAGGATTTAACTTTAATTTTAAGCAATGTAGCAGCAATAATTGAAATTCGAAAACAAGTTTTTCACAAACAAATGCAAAAATTCTAGTACTGAATTTATAGTACATATTATGCGAAATCTACCTTCATTATTAAGTGTTTTATCAGTGCAAACAATAGACATACGTATCTACAAATTTCCACACACATATCTTGGATGCTGGTCACAGTTACCTACTTTGTGAAGTGATATCAACCCTAGAAAACTAAATCTTTTTTTTTAGTTTTTTATAAAGGGTCTTTTTTTTTCTTGAAAACAGATTATATATAAATTACCGCATTTAGCTAGAAAACAAAAAAAAAAACATTATCAAAACAATTTCATAACATAACAATATAGTTATTAAAGTTACACCTCCATACTTTTTTTTT
This sequence comes from Bellardia bayeri, assembly GCA_950370525.1. Lineage (NCBI taxonomy): Eukaryota > Metazoa > Arthropoda > Insecta > Diptera > Calliphoridae > Bellardia > Bellardia bayeri. The sequence goes on along the minus strand of OX493265.1, from coordinate 81,062,563 downwards.
GCAAAGAGATCATTGAAGAAAATATTTAATATAGTTATTTTTTAAAATTTAAGATTTTAATAATTATTTACTGCCATCTTCATAAAAAATAAAGTAGTTTTGAAGTGTGCTTTTAGACAAAATTTTCATAAAATATTTTGTTTAAAAGCACATTTCAAACCTACTTTATTTGTTATGAATACGGCAGTTAAGCTTTAGGTCTTTTTTTATAAAAAATTAAAATTTTATTTCAATATTTCGCTACGTCTTTTTTGTGAGCATCAAGAAAAAATGTTTAATTAAATTAATTTGGAAGTCTTAATGATGTCGAATGCTTTTGGAACATATTTATGAAGAGTTTTATTTGTATCTTAAAATTTTACCGTCAATTATAGACGTTATAATAATATGTCGTTTTATATAAAACGTGTTAATTGTATACTTTAAAATTGCGAGTTTCATAAGAGATGACATTATTTTTGAATGCTGTATTTGTCTTTATTAACTTATACACCATTTGTTTACTCAGTCATGGAGAAAAAGTTTATGGGTGTCAAAGTGCGAGAGATAATTTGTGCAGTTTAGAAGTAATGATTTTAATACATAAGACAGAAAATATGAATTGGAGGCATCACTCCATGTAGATTATTGTCAAACTAAACAAGAGCTTGCAAACTAATTGCAAGCTGTTTATCAATTCAATTTCAAAACGTTTAAGCAGGATACAACCTAAAACAGAGAAATTGGCTAGCATATGAACTGAAGCCAATATACCTTTGCATGCTGCTAAAACGCTATGAAAAAAATGATTTATCACCGACTCATTAGTGGCTATGAAAAATTGATCCATTACTATAAAACGAAGCAAATAGTTCTTATGTGAAGACCGGCCAAGCAGCCGAATCGAGACTAAAGCCAAATACCTATGGCGCTTAGGTAATGTTCTGTGTTTATTGGGCCTAAAAGTGTATTATTAGCTGCTAAAATCTAACCAGACCGTCACATAAAACATGTAGCAAATGCAACTGTTTCCTTTAAAAATAGCATTGGTCGAAAAAGACATAAAATACACGGCCAGACATGAAAGTGTAATATTGCATCATGACAATGCTCGGCCACATGTTGCAATACCTTTTAAAAGTTATTTAAAAAGAAGTCGTTAGGACGTTTTTCCTCTGTCACCTTATAGTCCAATCCTACTATTTCTTTCATCGATGCAGAAAACTTTCTCCCTCTCTCTGGAATATACTTCATTTCAAAATAAGCTATAAGAAATTGGTTAAATTTGTTCTTAGCCTAAAAAGTTTAGTTCTTTTGCGTGAAGTCCATTTGCTCATAGCTCACAAATGCCAATACTTTTATTAAATTTTTATTGTACAAATAATTGAAAATAAGAGCTAATCACTTACCTATATAAATAAATAAAATAAACATTAGACATTATTACCGAAAAATTCCTAGGACATTTGTTTGGGGATACTAATTATATATGTAGCACACATTAAATTAATATTTCTATAAAATAAATTCCTTTTTTTTCTGTTGGTATCAAAAAAAAAACGAACACTAAATCAAAGGTTTACTTTAAGTACTAAAATGGGGTCCCTTACACAAATAACAATAACAAGCAAGTTAAAGCTATGACTAAACATGTTTCTGTAGTGGAGAGAGGTAAACTGATTGAGAGAATAATATAATTTTTAGCACAAAACTAGGCAGACGACTAGTTATTTAAGCAGCTTAAGTTGTCTGATCTGCGTTTGTCGTTGTATTTACTTGTACATAAGCATAAAGACGTGTATTTTGTTGTTTCCAACAAAAGGACATTCGTTTTGTTGTAGTTTATTTTTTGTTATTTGTATTGAGTAACGAATAATAGCAACAGCACAAACAACCACAAAAGCCGCACAATTTTTAACACAATTTAAACTAATGACTAAAAATTTGTCAGCAGAAAATAAAACCGCAATTTATGTTAAAGTAAATGTGAGTGTGCGAGTGCGAGTGCAAGCGAATAAATGAATGTGTTTATCATGTATGATTTTAATTTTACATCCGTTTATTTTAGTTTTCTTTTTTTGTTTGTATGTATGTAAATAAACATATACATATGTAAATGTATATGTTTATATGTATGTTTGGGTATTAGTATACATATAACTTATTGTAGCAAATGCTTGTAATTTGCAGGCCATTGTTTTAACAATGTATACGCTGAATTTATGTAATTCTTTTATGTTTTATAACCTTTGTAAGTGTACAAATAAAAAAAAAATATAGAGAAAATAAATAAAACGACCTACATAAAATGTTTTTTATACATAGTATAGTATTCAAACACAAATAAGTTTACACATAGGGTATGTGTGAAATCATTACTTGTATATGTACATACATGTTTACCCTGACTATTTTCAACACAAGTGTTATGTATTTGTTCTTGTTCTCTGATGTTTTTATTTATACGAGTTTATATTTGCACTTAACATTAAATGTTACATATGTTATGGCATTAAAAGAATACAAATAATGTTTTTTTTTTGTTTGTTTGGTGTTTTGTTGCGTTTAAAAAAATTATCCTTTACGAAACATTCACTACTGCTTTTTCCAGATTATATAAATATAAATATATGTATATTTTTTTTAGACATTTTGCGGTTAACATATACATTTTTGTGACATTTTAGCATGTAACATTAATATTTTTATCATTATATTTATAATAAGGTTGTGATTTTTTGCTGATAAGCTTTATTTTCTGTACATGTGTAAAGTCGTTACACAAACTATTGGTGTAACTGTTTTAATGTAAGCAAATTATTATTTCTTTTGGGAAACAAATTTGTAAGTGATTAAATAAAAAATATGCAGCTAAGTATTTCCGACTGACTATTTTTGTATAAATATTTTACTAAATTGTCATCAGTTTTTAAAATTAAAATATGTATGTATATGATAATAATTTGTCATCGCTATCATATATTTGATGCTTGTTATTTAACCCTCCAATGGGACATTTTTTTTATTTTCAAACTGAAATTACTCCTTGATGGTCCATGGGAAATCTAACCGACCCCCACATATATTCCAAGGAACCTTTATATAGAGTTTAGTTTCTATTAATATTTAATGGTGGTTAGTACCGGAACGTGTGAAAAGGTTCGCTGGGACCTTGTACTGAAATTTAAAGAAATCATTAATAAATGCACTTTCTAAATGCACTTGTTTTATTGTTTGAACACATCACAAACGTGTTACTTGTATTTTAGTTTTGTTACCTGTGCAAATTCTTACCTACGAGTATATGTACAAATACGCAAATATACAAGCTAGCAGTCAGAAAAACACAGAAGAAGATATAAAAGCAGCTCTAGTTTCGTAAACTAAATCATACAAAGTCAGTGAACATCAATTGCAAAATTTTATTATGAATTTTATAAAGAAAAATATAATTACAATACAAAAAGAAAAATTTAGATATTGCTAAAATGTTGGTAGGTCGTAGTACATGCTACCAGCAAATGAGTGAAGACGAAAGACGTGCAGTAGATGAAACATTTGCAGACTTCGTGAGTACGGAGATGAGTGCAGAAGTTGATATTCCTGCATTTGGTATTGATGACTTAACATATCACTGAAATATTCATGTTATGATTCAAACTAGAAATGCAGCTCCGACACTCCGTACTCCTGCTCATAACGTGGTCTACTACACAAGTAGAAATCTGGGACTAGTTGGAACCACATATGATCGTATTACCGTATTCCGCTTGCGAATTACTGACGATCATCATAATACGTAAATCGGAAAGGCAGGAATTTTGCAAATTTTTAAAAAAAAAAGGTGACCTTTGATGAGCAGTTGTTACCATACAAAGACCGCACCCGCTTCACGTAATATATTCCATCAAAGCCTGCTAAGTATACTATAAAGATATTGTGAGACTCGAAATCATTTGATCCGGTTAAAGGAATGATTTACTCTTAAAAATTATTTGACCAAACACGAGAGGTTAATGAAGAACATTTTATGCTTTAGATTCTTTCACAACTTTGTGCTTACTCTGATAAGGAAAACTGCATATGTGGGAAGAGGACGCTCCAAAAAGACATTTGTACCATAGGAGTTCAAAAAAATCGTACGCGTCCTGTCAACAGCACATTGTTCGTCTGAAACGAAGGCATATGTTTCTAAGAAGAATGCGGTAATTTTGCTGTCGGTACAACATTATACTTGAGGTGTGGACAAATGTGAAATAAAAATAGATCACTATGGATCTTGTAATTCGTATGACTACTCATCTGAGCGTTAATATTGCAGCTGCTTTGCTTCTATTTCATAAGTAAAATACTGTATTGTATCTTCATTTTATTAGTTTTTTTTTATTTCGAAAAAATTTGTTAACTAAAAAATGACACTTTTAAATTAATATTCTATAAATGTATGTCATTATTTTTTATTTATATTTATAACTGTGTTAGTAATTTTTTGTGTAATAATAACGCAGTACTCTGTTGCCGGTAAAAAAAAATATAACTTTCTACCAATTCAAACTTCAAAACCAATGTTTGACCTATAATTCATTTTCATATGTTATATATATGGCAATAAACAGATGTACATACCCATGCATTTATGACGTAAATTTGTAAGCTCAAACAATATTCACAAATTTGTTTGTAATGGCAGAGTCTAATATGATTTTGCTTATCTAAAAAAATACAGCACAGACAAAACAAATAAAAAAGAAGGATTAAATATTGTTTTATGGCTCATAATAAATTTGTTAAAGGCTTATATACATATATATATAAGTTAAAACAATGTTCTGAAAATACATAAAAACGCCTATGTATATTACTTATATATAGACAAGCAGTGTTGTTAATATTGATTATATTTTGAAAGTGTTTGAATGTTGAAATAAATTAAAAGATAATGAACAAACATTTCTTTTCATTTATGAGATAAAATATGTGTCATAAATTTCTCTTAGACCATACATACATTTAAATAAGATTCAATGAAAATTACCAAGAAAAGAACTTAAAAAAATGCATTATAAAAATAAATGAATTTCAAACCCAAAACGTATGAGCAACATTAATATTAATCGTTTGTACGTTGAAGCGTATAAGTAATATTTATACAACTGTTATAATTGTGTACTAAAGAGAAGACAAAATATTAAATACAATAAATTAAATTATACTTATTTAATTAAATACACGAGTATTGTTTTGTTTGTTTATTTTCTTTGGTTTTTATTGTCTACAGCTGCAGAATAAAATTAAAATGAAATTCAAAAACTACAAAAATGTAGACTGCAATGAGCTGGAGTTGTTGACTTAAAAAGCAATAAGCGAAAATATTGTGAACGCTTTTTTTTGTTGAGAGTTGTGTGAATAAAAGGACAACATCCTATTGTTACAGAGAATTACATAAAATTTCAAAAATTAAAAAGAAAAACCGCTTATTTGAAACAAAAATAAATTTTAGACATATTTTGAATAACAGCATTCACAAAACTTATCCTTAATAATAGTTTTTAAATTGTCACATATTCAACATGCTACCTTTTGATACAGCAACGAGTGGCAAAGTAAAATAAAACATGAAATAATTTAATTTTTATACAAATTCATGTTGATACAACAACGACAGAAAACAAACGAGCTGCCTTGTGTTAAAGTATAAATTATAATGAACATTTTCTTTGGTTTTCTTTCTACTTGCAGCTCCCTACAATAAACATAATATCAGAAAGAGAAAAAAAGACATGACAAACAGAGGAGAATATACATAGTTATTAAATATTAATATATAACCTACATAATGAATAACTTAAAATGAAAGAAATGCGAAGAAACAAAAGAGGACAAAATTAAAAACCAAAGTGACATTTCCTTAAAAGCAAAAAGACTGAAGAAAATACATACCATCAACCAAGGATAAATAAATATTACATATGTAGCATTTTATATGTATGTTTTTTGTTTGTTTGTTTGTTTGTACTTAATACCAATAGGCATGAATAAACAAGTAAGAGTTTATATTCGGCTGTGCCGAAACTTATATACCCACTACGAAATACCACTATTGTACTTGATATTTATTTTTGTTACATTTTGTATTGATATCGATAATTATACTGGTTATTTTATTTTGCGATCATTTACATGAGCGTTATCAACTATATTGGGCCGATTGTCATAAAATATTTGTAGTTTATTTTGTTTAGATTTCATCTCAGTAACAACATTTGCAACCATTTTATGCATACTCCAAATATTCCGCAAAGTGTTACGAGGTGTCCTGTGGCGGAAGATAATCACGTTTTTTTTCTTAATCTCTTTTTTTAGAATTGTCCTTTCTTTATATTTTTGCAGCGTGTAACGATTTACGTTGACATACAATAAATTAGATAACAAAAGGCCGTAGAAAAATGATTTTGGCTTTTTTGAAACGTCAATATTGTCTTATCGGAAGTGAATGTTGTATGGGAGTCCACTGCCAATCACAAAAGCTAATAGCGTAATTTTTACTTTACTTATAACTAATCTGTGTAAAATTTTGTGTCGAATTTTGACATGTTAGTGATTTTTTCAAGAGATTTATGCGCATTTACATAGGTTGTTTTCGGAAGTGCAGTTTATTTGGGGGCAATGTTCAAATATGAAGCGATGATCTTGATATTTTTTAGGACCATTTACGTATACATATGGACTATTTCTGTGGAATTGATAATTATGTTTATAAGAGATTGCGAATGTTTATAAGAGATGCACAATTAAGTGATTCTTAAAGTGGACTTTTTATGAGGCTATGTCAAAATATGAATCAATGCAAACACACGATCGTTTTAAGATTTCTCGTTGCATGAAACTTATTTTACTGAATTTTGCATGTATACTGCTTTTTTACACATTTATGTACCATGAAGCTATATTCCGGGAAGACATTTGTATTAGGGCTATGAGAAGTAGTTGACGGCTTCTTACCATTTTCTACAGGACTTATTCTTCTGTAATAAAAATAAGGTTTAAAAAATTTAATGATATTATCTGCATTTTATTTGAAGAAAATTGAAAAAATATCTAAAAGATATTGAGGCTGTCCGAAATTTTGGCTTTTAACTCGGATCCTACCGGACTGATTGTTTTAATTTTTAATACCAAACATTTTGGTTAAACAAAATATGTTTAGTAAAAATTTTATTGTTGCATGTCTTTTTTCAAAGCTCTATTGTGCCTTCAACAGATGGATAGACGCAGGGACATAGCCATCTTATAACTATCCAGAATATATAGACCTTTTGGTTCTACGACCATTATTTTAATGTGTTGCAAACAAAGTGACAAACTTAATGTAGCTTCCATCTTTTTGGTAGTGGGTATAAAAATAACTTTTGTAGGAGCGTACATAAGTGTATGTATCATTTATTGTTAGGGTAAATTGACAAAATGTAATTTGTGAATTAAATTGACAGTAGGAGACAGGAGTCAAGGAATAATATAACATTGACCAACTTTTTCTTTCTTCCATGGACTTCAATACACTGTTATCAAAATTAATCTGGTCAGTCTGTAAGTTTAAGGAAAGTTCTATATATTCATATATTTACTTGTGTATAATTATATATCTATGTTGTATACTTGATAATGCTTAACACGCTATATTTCGGTTAATATTTCTATATACATATATGTTCGTATGCATGTACATTTATCCCTATATCTATGCACATCAAATAAACAAAAACTACAAGAAAAGTGTGATTAGTACGTAGGCATACAATAGTTTAGCATTATGTTTATTTAAAGTTCTTTTAAGACTGAAGAGATTTTAAGAATTAATAGGAGTACATTGTCACGCACTCGCTCATACATGCAGCAGGGTGGACGACAGAACAAAAAACAGAAAATTATATACGTAAGAAAACAGAATAAAAAGAATATTAAATGCACAACTCATCAATATGTAGCATTAGTGTATACACACGCACGTAAACATCGCACATACTCCGAGACTCATTTAATGAAACACATATAGAATTAACGATCGCATAGGGTACCATTAATACGTGCTTTAATATTTATATGGAAACAAAATTTTCCATTTATTAATGTATGAAAATTTAAGATTTAAGAAATATGGATTGAAATTGGTTGAAATATGATGCCATGTATTTATTAAGTTTCAATAACTGCCGTTAAAAAGTAATGCATTACCTGCTCAATAGACAATATACATAAGTTCTGATTTTTATGTGATAATAAAGTGGAATCGTTGTATAATTAAGTACGCTTTCACACTCTTCAATTCTGACTCGTCAAGGCAAGTATTTTTGGATGAGAAAGGAAAAGAAAATAAAAGGGGTACAAACTTGAAGGTACTAGCTAACTTTCTTATTTTCTTTTGTTTTTTCTTGCATGCATATTGATTTGCATTAAAAAGTATTAAAATTGAATTGACGTGTGTGGATGAAATGGCAAGTTTAAAGGAGAATTGAAGAAAAACTGGTCTACTAAAACTGAAGAGTATGAAACTAGACTAATGAATATTTAAAATAGAAATTGCTCATTATATACTTATGCCTTTATTCATAAAACTTCCATACAAAAATTGCTTTATAAACCTCTTATAAACCTGTTGTAAATTTTTATGATTATCACATTGAATACTGACCCCTATTCAATGTGATAATAACGCCAGACCCATTTTTAAGGTAAGTTTTTTTTTTTATCAAAATCTGATAACTTACTGTTTGGGTTTGCAAATTGAATTAAAAAAAACAACTTTATTGTGTTATCGGTTTGTTCACCTAAATATTCATAATAAATAAATATTTTATTTTAGCTACAAGAAACATTTTACTTTCTCAACTTTACTAAAATATACTTTACTTTTACTATAAAAATGGTTGCTAAAATTTGTAATACAGAATTCGTAAATGACTTACTTTTTTTATTTGGACCAGCACTCAGTGGACGACTCCTACTAATGCAATGCATTGTGTTGGAACTAGGAAAATAGGAAACTAGGAAAATAGGTTATGGATGGAGAATAGAGGGAGTAGTGTTTGTGAACATTTCATTTGAATTTTCACATATTGAAAGTGGAAGGGAATACTTATGCTTGTAGTTTATTCCACATACGAACAGTTATTTTGTGGATCCACTATCCACTCGACCATGAATGGATGGGCCCTGACTGAAAAACGTTTATTACGTAAAAAACTGCATGTTTCAGTAGCAAGTTCCCTAATTTCAGCAGAATACATTTCAATATTGTATCGATAGAACAGAGAAACATAACCCACTTTGCGACGAAGCTCCAATGAAACAATAGAGTTAGATACACTACTGTCACCGATAAACATATTCGCCCTCCTGTACGCGGTCGAATAACTCCAAAATAGACATCGAAGCACCGGCCCATACATGACAGTTGTATTCTATTTTCGGTCGAATATAGGTGGTGTAAATAGTAAGGAGATCAGATGGAGGGAAATATTTTTTACATTGTTTTAAAAACCCAAGGCACTTGAACGGTTCTTTTGACACTTGAAAAATGTGTTTGGTCTAGCGGACATCACACTGGATTCTCATAACTAGAACGTCAAGAGCGTCTGATTTATTAATATTTACACTGCCCATAGAAACAGATAAAGCAACATGATCTGTTGTGCGTTTGTGCGATAATATACAACATTGAGTCTTACGTGTGTTAATATCGACTCTAACATGTAACTCTAACTTCAATGTTCTTTTGACATATAGTTTGTATAAGAAGTATCGACAAATATCAAAGATCTACAAAATATTTGAATGACACAATTTAAGAATTGCGAGCTCCAGAAAAGATTTTTGTAAATATTTATATTAATTTTGAACTCTGCCAAATTCAGAACCAGAAAGGAATTGTGTGTAGAAGTTTGCAAAAAAAAAAAACATTTAAAACTTGCAATTTTGCAATTCTAATCCTGTATATAATATAGTTAGTTAAGAAAGAAAAGAATTTGCAAAATCAGGGTCACACAAAATAAAGCATTATACAATATAAAAACAATAACATTCCAATTTGACTAGTGGATCTATATGGAAATAATCAAATTGTAATCAAATTGTAAAAAGGATATGGACAACCAATCTCTAATATTTACTGGATTGAAGTATTATTGCGTTCTTAATATTTAATCGATTATGTGCACTTAATTTACATATTTTTGACATAACAGAAATGTTATGTGGATACGTAGTAACCAGTAGAGTACTGATATCAAAAATCATTTTTAAACAATACCTTTTTATTCATTTCATAATATTTGATGGATACATGCAATTAATGTGAAAGCTTTTTAAAATTTGCAAAAAATTTTATTATTTGTGGGTGCATTGTAAGCTCCAATTAAGAGGGAGGTATATTACATGGGTTAAGGGGAGAGAGAGACTGAGAAATTGATGTATTACCTGGTGTTAATTATGTACAGGTACTGGTACTACGAAGATATCGTATGTCTTTCTTTATTGTAATTTAAACTAAATCCTAAAACTAACCTTAGAACATTTTGAAGTACAGCACGCTTTCCAGCGTAAAGATCAAAAATATACTACTTGATTATCATTACCACTTGATTATCATGATAACGGTCTACACATTTATCTGCAACGTCCATAGATATTCAATAAAAAAAGAACTGTTCTCTAAAAACATATTATTTTTAAATTGCTCAAAATTTTACTCAAGTTAAATTTTCCTGACATTTAAAAAAATATTCACAAAATCGAAATATTTTACTAACTCTTTAAATTTATTTTAAAGCTAAGCTTAAACAATTTTCCTGAAAAAAAGTAAGCAAAAATTGCTATTTAGCACACGTTTTCTCTATAAAACAGCAATCTTATGTTTGTGTAGATATAAAAAAGGATATGTGCCCTTTACATCTGGTTGTGAGTTTTTGTGTTAGGGTTTTCATTTTTTGCAACATAAAAATAAAGTTTTTTGCAAAATTTTATTGTCCTTGTTCTATTTTGTGTTACATTGTTGTAATGTTTAAGTTTGTTTCGGTTGTTATTTACATATATTAAGGAGGTAATAGGGGGTAAGTTTTGTTAAAGAGAGCATAAGAGATATGTGGACGCTAAAAGGGATAAAATATTTCATAATTATAAAAAAGCCAAACAATTTGCAAACAACAAAGAGTCGCTAGGAATAAGCAAGTTAACAAAAATCATTGCTTAATATAATGAGTAGCTGGGTATTGTATATAGTAGTACAAGGCTGATAAAGGGAACAATACAAGTTCCATTTTTTATTCTATAACTTTATTGATCTCTAGAAATTGGCTTAAAAAATTTCTTAAATTAATTTTATATAGGGTATTACAAGCGCAGTCTATACTAACTTTATTTTCTCTTTTCTCTCTCATTTGATATACATTTTAATTTAGTTAACAAGATTGTTGCAAGTTGTTCGTAATATTACATTGTTATTGAAAATTGAACACAACAACTACAGTCATATAATATTAATTTTGTGCATGTTTCATCTTTAAGTCTGTTTAATAAGATGCTAATTCAACGAGCAAATACAAAAGAACATGTGTAACTAATTAAGAAAAAATATTTAAAGATTATTGTTATTCTTTATGTATAACTAATCGGATTTTGTTCTCAGTAATGAACTAGTACCAATCGATGTGATTTATATGAAAACTACAAGAGGAAATCATAATTATTGTGATTGATATATAAAATGATATTTAAGAAAATTAACAATATGACTAAGAATATTGTTTACTACAAGCAATATCAATATTCCTGAGACATGAACAACTCTATATACAAATTTAATAACAAATGTTTCTTTTTTATAGGTTTTGTAGAAATCACAATAAACCATTAAGTACTTGTCTTTTACACGTGTTTAGTATAACTCAATTGCCTATTTAAAGTGTAATTGGTAATAACTGGAAAATATGGGAGTAGTTATAACATTTATATTTCTATAATAAAATCTGAAAAATTCCTAAAATATTCTGAGAATTTCATCAATATTACTTATAAGATTTAAGGAATTTTATATTTTTTCTTAAAATGCTCCGTGGCTATTTTTTACCTTCAATATGACAGTATTTTTACTTAAATAAATGCCAACATAAGATGGAAAAGAAAACACTTATGAAATGAAATCACGTTTTCAGCTAACATTCACAATGTAAAAAATGCCAATTATTATATTATATTAAATGAAAATGAAAACAAAAAAGAAACGAAACTAAGAAAAGCCAAGAATAATATAAAGATCGTGACGTACAAAAATAACATTGCACAAGCTTTTACCAATTACTATAAATGATGTGCGGAAGTAAGGGTCAGTTTTCTGTTGGCAGTTTAATTTACGTTTCTGTTTGTATTAGTTAAAGTAGAACTGGGTTAGTATTGTGTCAAAACTAGTAAAGACTTTGAACTCTTTTAAATGCTTTGATGAACAGTACGTTAGATAAGGTATACATCATAATGTAAGTGTCATGCCAAAAATATACATATAAGCAAACATAAACAGATGAATTCGAATTAGTTAATTTTAAAATAATATTTTGAAGCTATCGATTTTGAAAACTAAAGGTCTAGGAATTGTAATGAATTTGTGACTATGAACTATGAGTTTGTAGCTATTAATTTTGAAAACTAAAGGTCTAGGAATTGTCATGAATTTGTAACTTTCGTTTTTTGTTTCTTTGTATTTGATTGTCATTCAATTTTCAATATAATTATTTTATTAATATAATATTTAATATTTGTGATATTGATATTGTAGTTAAAAAATAAATAATTATATTGTGTTGTGAGGAACCAATATTCTGGGAATTTTTGCTGACACAAATGTGTATTATTTACATAATATATAAAGAAAAGTTACTCGTTTTACTGGGTAGAGGATGGATAGCATCTATCCACGTGGGGTGGAATAATTTGATTACAGATTAACTGAAGGTCGATGGGTTCAACACTCGCTGAGAAGGCTAAGAGCATAGTGTATCAGCAGAGAGTCAACAGAGTGTATTAGAGAGAGCAGTAACAGAGAGTATCAACAGAGGGACTTGAACAAAGACATATAATAAAGAAGAAGAAGAAGAAGACATAAGATGTATGAGCCAGAATTGCAATACACAACTATTCAGCATCATAGCACAGTACCACACACAGATCAACAAAAATCGAACGACACTCATCTTACAAGGTTGTTAACACCAATCTTTTTTTTTTTGAGAGCAGGGCGCTGGGTTACAGTCAGTAAGCGAGGAGGATTACATCCTACCTTACCCAAAATAGATTTACATCCGTTGAGGGAGGATTATAGGGAACGGGCTCAGGGCAAAAATGAAAGATATTTTTTTTTTGAAAGTTAACACTCAGAAAAATAAGGGACAAGGTTAGATGCCAGAATTGCTTCCAGCCGACGTATTGTTCTCAATAAAAGGAAGAAACATAAGAGTGAAATTAATAAAAACCTGTGAAAGTAAAATAAGAAGGTGTTATAAATTAAATTTGTTCGCAAAGCATCCTGGACAGACTTCAAACACGGAGTAACCGGAGGTTCCTTACAATGTTTAAAAAATTCTCCTTGCTATCTATGAAATTCACATATGTATGTACCTTGTCTTAATCAAATTTGGAAATTTAGCATTTTACATTTAAGATTAGTAACATACATACATATGTCACATATTTTAAATAACAAAATATAATTTATTTGACTGAATTTTCGACAGAATTTATTTTTAAGCAATACTGAACATTTTCGAATACATCAGGAAATTTCATTGTTTTATTTTTTTAAAAGCCTACACGTTGTATGATTGATTTTGAATTAAATATTAAAAATACTGTAGCATAGCCTCCACTTCATTTCATGCATACGCAAGTAAAACATGGCGTATGATTGATATTTATTTAAATTAAAATGCTAGAATGAAAGAATTAATTGGCTTACATAACAGTTGGTACAAATTAAAAATTAAGAAAAAATAAAATTTTTGCAGTATATGACGTTACAAAAATGATAACTAACTTGTTTAAAATCAAGTGTTATTATTATTTTTAATATTCGCTAGAAGTAAATTTTTAGGAATTTTGAGAACCAGCATTCATTAGTGGATAATATTCGAATGCATAGACCACGTCCAGCACGCTGTGAAGTAAATATAGCGGCCGTAGCTGAGAGTGTACACGAATACCGTGGAGAGTCGATTCTGCGCCATTCACAGCAACTCAGAATGACGTATGGTACGACTTGGCGCATTTTACGTCGAGATCTTAAATTGAAAGCGTTCAAAAAATCGCTTCGCTCTATGGGCTCTTGAATAATAATTTCACGTTTTGGGCCGGTCGATTGGCCACCAAGATCGTGTGATATCACACCGTTAGACTTTTTCCTGTGGGGATATGTAAAGTCTAAAGTATATGCGGATATACCCGCTTCGGTTCAGGCCTTGGAGGAAAACATCACGTGTGTCATTCACCAGTTACCAGTCGAAATTCTCCAACGAGTCATTTAAAATTGAACTCAACGGATAGACCATCTGCGACGTAGCAATGGCCAAGATTTGATAGACATAATCTTCAAAAAATAAATGCCAAAAAAATGATTTTCACCAATCTTTATTATTCTATTTCTTACTATCTTATTATATTCCTTATTATACCATGTATTATGGTTTTCCTGTCATTTTCGTAAGCATATTAGATTGGTATTACTGGAGGCTCTCCTTAATTGGATTTCATACTTTCAAATTAGTTTTAAATTTATTTTATACAGGATGATTTTAAGCTGAAAGCTCATTTTTTATTAGTCACCAATTAAACAATTTTCATTTACCAATGGTATCTCAAACTCTCTGTTAATATTCTTTTAGCATGGAAAAATTCTAATTAGTTACTTTCCACCAGACATTCATGTCTCTTAGCTTTCAAGAAAGATTATTTTCTGTATAGGTAGAAACAATATATTTTTAGAAATCAAAAAAGGAACAATTGTTGACTTAAATTTCAATTGATTTCCAGCAATGCTTATTGGATTTCATACTTTCAAATTCATTTAAAAGTTGTATTTTTCCATAGCACTTCAATTTTGTTGATGTTGTATTTTTTTTTCTAATTATTTGGCATCTCTTTGTATGCATAATATTATACGTTGACTTCCAAAGAGCGACACTGGTGTCTATGGTATTCTGTAAATGACCCTTGTCAATTACATTTTATTTGCAATTCTTTAAATTTTCACATTTCAAGAAGACATTTTTGAATATACGAATTTTAAATGAGCTTATGAGATATTGAAGTATATTGAAACTTACAGTTTTCCAGATACAAAACTATAATTTCTGTCCTAATTCTCAGTGTAATTTAAGATTCAGCTGACTGACGTATTTGCCATAATTTGTCTAAAGTTGCAAATGGTAATTCTGTAGCAACCGTACGCTTATAATATAGTCGTATTCAAGATTATTTAATAAATGTTTATTTAAAAAAAAATTGGTTTTTTTTTATTAAAAACTTTTGCTAAAAGTTTGTTTTAATGAATGCTGGTCTATTTTATTGCAACACTATTTCGCTAGTTTCTTGTACTGGTGTTGTTTTATAGGTTTCTGTGGGAGAAAACAGGATTTTCCTTATTTATCGAGTATTTTTTTGTAAGCTCCTGGCTTCTTATAATAATATATTAGCTTTCTTTTTTATAAGCTCTGTGCTTAGGGTTTGCTTGCATCATTTTTTCATATCATTTTTCATACAATAAAAAAGCCATTTATATTTCCTATTAATAATCATTTACTTTAAAAGCTCATTAAAGGTAATTTTTTATATTTTCCTATTTGTGTACCCTTAAAGTCAACGTACTTATTTTTAACAAACGAAATAACTTAAAGCATTACAGTCAACACAAAAAACATACTTCAGCTACAAAATCCCATTAAAAGTTAAAACTTCTTAACTAACCTTGCAGTGTAAACCCAGCCTTAGAGAAAACGCTTTTGCCCACTAACTATGCAATACAAAATTAAAAAAATAAAAAAATAAAATAAAACCAAATATATAAATTCATACATACTTGTACAAATAAAGCAAAAAATCACCAAAAAAGTATTTACATTAGAAGAAAAATAAAAAAACATAAAGATAAAAAACGAAAAGCTGCTCAAAAGTCAAGTCATTTATATGGACATGTTATAAAAATTATTTTTTTTAAAGAAATAAACTGAAAGAAATCACCACGTGCAACCAACGGCACTGGAAGAAAATGACAAAAGTTTAAAGTCTTAGGTTAGATAGACAGTCTACAAATAGACTAAAGTATTTTTTTAAGTGGACTTAGAGTATTTACCAAAAGAAAAAAAACTTGCTGCTATAAGAAAAAACTGTACAAAATATAATATATAATATAAGTGGTCTTTACTTTTAACTTGTAATATTTAACCTTAAGTATATTTCATATATACCACATAAGAGTAAATGAAAGAAAAAACTAAATGAAATGAAATGTAATGTAATAAAGTTAAACCAAATTTCAAATGTGATTGTTTAAGTTTTTTTTTTCTCTTTTTCAACATTTTGGCCACATTATTGGTAACATAAAAGTTACACTTGTATGTATGTTGGTTACACAGAATATTTGAAATAAATGATAGAATGTTTCACATCTATGTATGAATGTATATATGTATACTTATGTTGGTTATTTAAACTAAAATCCAAAGTAATTTATGCTTAGAATACGTGTCTGAAATATTTTCTTTCTGTTACATAAATTTCTTTAAATGAAATATTTGGAAATAAGTTAGTACACAAAATAATTACAAACAATAAGAAATATACATACATAGCAACGAAAGTAAAAATAAACCTAAAATAAAATTAAACATTGGCAAAGTAAAGTAACAAAACATAAGTAATTATTTAAAAAGTTACTTTAATGATGTTGTTAAACTAAAAATGGTAATGTATGTACTCGTATACTGTTTTTCTAGTCATGCTTAGAAATAATTACATATCATTCTCATTTTCTTTTAAAAGCTTTTCTTTATTTTGTTTTGTAAGGACTGTAAAAGACTTAAAAATTAAAAAGCTGTACACGTGTTGTATAAGAAGTTACCAAGTATTCCTTTGGGGTTGGTGTTTTGAATGACTTGTATAAATAGGTACATACTCATATATGTGTAAAGTAAGTAATAAAATGTATTATATTTGGTGGCTAGTCTCAGCAAACAAACATACTACACTCCTTATAATAAACAAATAATTTTTCAATTCCAATATGATTGCTGTATTCACTGTCTTAGTCAATCATAGAAAGAAAAGCAACTACTTTTTAATTTAATTATTTTGACACTTTTCCGTTGTATTTTCAAACAAAGAAAAATTAAAGAAATTGATATATAATTTTGGAATGAAAGAGTTTTATTTGCATAAAGATGTTGCTGCTTTTTATTTTATAAATCAAATAAATTTGTATAAACTTTTGTCTTTGTGTCATTTTTGTGAATTCAATTCTACTTAAATAACAGAATGTAAATGCAATATAATTTTCTAATATAATCTTATTTATATTAATAATTAAGCTTTTCTTTCAACAATATGTGGAGCGGACTTTATTTTGATGCTCACTGTATGCTCTATTAGGATTTCGTATTGACTGATTCCAATTTCTAACTTGCTTTAAATTATAAAAATGCAACTTACTACTTAGTTTCTCATACCTGTAAAACAATTATTGTTAGAACTAATTTACTACTGTGCTCTCTCTCAATAAGTTAATATACATTGCACGTATACTGCAATTAAAAGACTTTACACTAAATGATCGCAATTCCAAATTTTAATCTTTAATAAATAACTACTATTGCTCAAAACAATGCACATTGTATTTGTTACCTCATACACGCAAATCTCGTTTTAACGAACTTTAACGAAAATTCGTACAGCAAAATTTTTACCAATAACTACTTTATATTATTCAAATAAACGATCCTGATTTCAACATTAATAATTATATCGAAATGTCAAGAACGTCCCAAAGAATCGTCGTTCTTTAAAGAATAGCGAATGTCCCCGAATATAAAGGAGGCTTTGTTAGTGCTTTTTCGATCAAATTAAAAAACTCATTCGAAGTAATTGAATTGCTTTTAAAAGCCATATAGAAATACATAATGACTTTAAATGATGGATATATTGCAATTGAAGACTTTATTCTGTATTTAAAAAATTATGCTGTAGAAAACTTCTAAAACAATCAGGAGAGCATTTATAATTCCTAGTTTATTTAGTGCAAGCCTTCTATAAATTGTCTAACTTGTACTTAAGCACAACCAAAATTGTGTGTTATTCAGAATGCGGAGGAAACTTGTGCCTATTCGAAAACACTACCAGATAAAACATATATTGATGCTCTAGAAACTAGTGCTCCAGGAATAAAGTTAATGAAGAATTTAGTAAAAATTAAAAAAAAAAAAACTAAAACATTTTTTTCTTGGAAAGGCAAATAAACCCCGCTCGTTTCGCAACAAAGTGTTGTCTGTACATTATTTTTTGATTTAATGAATGGGCCTGACAATATATCGTTCGTATTAACGGGATTTACCTGTATTAAGTTAGGAATCACTGCTTTGGTTTATTTTTGTAGTTGTTGATCATAAAAAAAACAAGTAACGGTAACATTTAAAAACTACTTTAAACATAATATATGTATATCTACATTTGTTCAGCTTTAGTAGCATTATACTCACTATGGTGCACAAGATACGATACTGTGAATATTAGCTATAAAAAAGAGAACGAAAATAAATAGAAACTACAAGTACTGCAGGATAGTATTTCGAGCTTTGTAAATATATACATACGAATGTATGTATATTAGGGTGGGTCAATTTGTCCGGGTGAGAAAAAACATGACAGGCGTATACCAGAATCAAAATCTACACAAAATTCTAAGAAAATTGCCCATAGAAAGTAAGGGTCTAAAATGAAAACCTAGCTCCCGCCGAGTGGCTTCATTATGAAAAATAAAAAATTAGCAACATATGGTATATCCATATACAAAACACATATACATAGTTGCTTTTTTGGACCTATTTATTGCATTTTTTTAAAGCTTATTTGATTACAAATAACCTATTCTGTTCCCACTAACTAGTGATCAAGATACGAGTAAATAGAACATTGTTGTTGCATCGATATTATGTTTTAATTTTTATACGAATTACGGAGATTTAAAAAGAGAATGATTTTTTTTTTTAAATTTTAAAGCTTTTTAAAAATTATAATTTAATTTTCTGATATGAAAGTTACTAGTGAAGAGTAATTAGAATTCAATGTTATTAATAGTTCTAGTCATTGTAGAAATTTACCTTTACTGCATTTTATAAAAACGTTGTGGTGTTAAACATTTGTTTTGATTGAGTTATGCACTTATTTCACTTTCAAGAAGTAAGCGTGTTAATTTCTTATTTAAAAAATAAATCATTAAATTATGGAGACATCAGCGATGTCGATTGACTCTAACGGTGCAAGTTTTCTAACTAATCAGAACGTTAGTATCATTGGCATGCCAAGTGAATTCAGTGGATCAAATTTGTGATATTTTAAAGTATTATTTTCTCTTAAGTGAACGTGAAAAAGAAAAATCAAAAAAAACAACAATCGTATTCAAGATTTTCTCCGATAATTGCAAACAAAATTATTGAAATTTGGGAGAGAATTATTATCGCACTGATAAATAGAAAAAGCATTTTAAGAAAACTGAATATATATCTCAACAAATATACATTTTCAGTATTTGAGACATTGTTGAATGATATTTTATATCGGTAAATGCAGTTGCACAAAAACAATGCCATGCTCCTATGTATTAATTCCTGATCCTCTCAAAGCATTCATGATTGACCAACACACCAGCAGAAATATTACCAACCAACTGCCCAGTCAGATTCTTCATATAGGTTCGACTCTTCACAAATGAATGTCGCGTTTGAAATCGAATTTGCAATGCCAGCTGCAAAAGAGCCGATTATGCACTAAAGGGGACCATTTCGGCATTTCAGACAGAGTTGCCTCGTGTTTAGCTAAAACTTTATTTAAAGACATTGGCTTTACTGACGAAAATGGTGAACCACTTATTATGGATAAATCCAAAGCAGGGAGTCCGTTCGTCGTCTGCAAAACAATGATTTAGCCTTACCAGCGTTTTCTTTTGATGGAAGAAAAAATGACGCACTGACACTGTTAATATTAATATTTTGCTCTCATTACCTATTATTTTTTTAAACCAATTTCCAAGATTCCATTTTGTCTCTCGGCGGGAGCTAGGTTTTGATTTTAGACTCATACTTTTTTAGTCAAGTTTTCTTAGAATTTATTGTAGATTACGTTTTTTCTATACGCCTACTTACAAAACAAATTGACCCACCCTAATGTATATACATACATATATATTATTACCACACCGATTATTGCATACATACATACTTACACATATGTATGTATGTTCATATAAATGTATATAGAAAAATCTATTATGCACACGTCAGCCATAACGATTATGTTAATATATTTTTTATGAGTGCAGCTTATTTTAACCATTAACTAAATTTTTTGTTTGCAAACTACAATTTTTATCATTCAAACTTTGTTACATCATCATCAGCATCGAAAGCTGTGCAGAGACACAAATACATCCATACATATAAACTAACATATACATGTTTTCTCATACATACAAATTATAGACATACACAAGTGTGATGTGAGTTTTTGTTTGTTTATCAAGTTTATTTCGCTTGGCGTTTCATGTGATGGGGGCACAATTTATACAAGTTTCATGTTGCTTTTTTTTCTTGTTCATGAAAGATTTTATACGTATTTATGCATGGTTGTGCAAATGTATTTAGGTTTGTCTGTGTGTATAGTTATTATACAAAATTTACATGTGTATTTTAAGTGCATAAAAATGCCATTATTTTAATAGTAATTTTAAATAGTAGGAAAAAAGCATGAAAGAAACTGCTTTATTATAAAAGAAATGTTTTAAAACTCATCTGCATACATATTTTTTTTGGGTACATAAGCTTTTTAGTAACTGCAGTTCACAGTTTACAGTGCGTTGCACAAAACTGCTTTGAAGGACAACTGGGAATAGTGTTAATTGGAAAATTATAAATAAGTTTACGTATAACTTTTATGTTTAGAAAATGGTAATTATTAAAGTCTTGAGTAGGAATTTAAATAGTATTTTTATACACGGAATAAATCCTAGCTTAAGAAATGTTATTATTTAAATTAATAACAAAACATTTAATTTTAAAAAAGTAATCTTCTAGCGTTACTTCTTACTACATATTTACACTTTTGGATTTTATAATCGTTCATATTTATACCGTACACTACCACAGTATACCAACACCCACCTTGAAGTTTACCAATCGACATAGAGTACAGATAGCAAATTTGAGATATTTCGACAAAATTTAGGATAAGATATTTGTTCGGCACAAAAATATGAAATATATGAGTTTGCAAAACCTTAAGTATATTAGCCAAGTTTTTACAATACTCGATTTGTACTTTGGATCGTTATCCTGGTAAAATCGAAAATCTAATATTAATACTAATAGTAGTAGTAAGATTTTCTTTATTTACAATAAATTTTTTGTTTACAATTTTCATCTTAATTTATAAAATAAATTCTTATTGAAAATTAGAAAATTGGTAGTAATATTCGACAATGTTTTAAAAAACGTCTGTCGATAACCAAAAGAGGAAAAAATAAACTTTAAAATTCTTATACAAAATAATCAATTATATTCTAGTATTAAAATTTTCCTGTATTGTAATGCTGACTTTAGGCAATCCACCAGTTTTTCCCAGTCTGTGTCTTTTTCACCATTAAGTATATTAATCATTTCAGTGTAAAGTAAATTTGGTTTCTCAAAATGAACAGCTCGGAACTCCTTGAGAACTGGACAAACGCCTAGGAAATGTTCAAATGTTTCCATTATACCCATATTACAAAGCTTGCATAGTTTACTCTCAATAAGACCACATCTTGCTTTAAATATCCACGTTATTTTAGTTTGATTTATGTTGTCAATAAAATTATTGAAACCTCTTTCGAAATCTAAATCTTTATAAATTCTTGAGGTTGTAGCTTTATTTTGTAACCACAGATTAAGTTGATGTTGTTGTTTTCCATGTAGTATTTTGAGTGACCCATTGTTGTTTATTTGGTTGAGTACTGGACCATGGAATATTTAAATGTCTGCAACCTTTTGCAATTCTTTAAAGCAAAACTAATTTTTTTCGGTAAGTATATGTGCTATTTTAAAAGGTAACCTATTGGCCGGGTATTCAAACATAACTCTAGACATGTACAGTAGATGTAGTTCTAAGATATATAAATGGTTGTTTACGGCGGCATTTTCGAGCATCAGAGCATAATTAGGTGTAAAATCTGGCAGCATTAATACTTTTTTCAGGAAATATCTTTGTAGTAAATCGATCTCCTCAAAATACCCATAACCCCAAACTTGTGCTGCATATGTTTGAATCGACCTGCAAACAGCTAAAAAAGGTTCCACTTCTGTCTCAATTTAATTTGTCTATTAGATATAAAGTTTTTCCAGGTACAGCTAATAGCTGTTTTTGCCTGTGTATTTCTATTTTCCACATGTTTCGTAAATTTCATTTTCGGTGTAAGAATTACTCCTAGGTACTTGTACTCATTGGTAATTTTGATATTGTTTCCATTAAACTGCCATTTTTCTTGTGTTTTTAGTCTCCCACCATTTCTGAACACAACTATTTCCGATTTATTTAAGTTTACCTCTAGGTTCCATAAATCGCAATATTTTTCAAGGTTAAAGATCATTTCTTGTAGAATACCTATATCATCAGCAAGTATAACTATATCATCCGCATACATAAGTAACCGGATATTTATATCTTCTATGAGTATGCCACCACCTAGGGAGTCGTGTAAATCGTTAATATAAAGCGAAACTAAAAGTGGGGATAGTAAGCATCCTTGTTTAACACCTGACTTCGTTTGAAAATACTCAGCTAACTCCTCGCCATTCCATACAGTGGATTTTGTATCTGTATAAATATCCTCCAATAGTTTTAGAAATTTGTAGGAAACACCCATTGAATACAATTTATATATTAGTGATTTTCTAGCCACTTTGTCGAAGGCTGCTTTGAAGTCGACAAAAAATGCATATACCTTTTTCTTTTCGGAAATTTTTATATTAAGGATGACAGCCAGATTGAATATATTGTCAATTGTTGAATAATTTTTTCAATAACCAGCTTGGTATTCTGTTAAAACTTGATTATCTTCCACCCAGTTATATAACTTCCCATCATAACTTTTGCTAAGGTATTCATGAAGGATATACCTCTGTAGTTTTCTGACATATTTGGATCACCTTTTTTGAATATAGGAAAAACAACTGACTTGCTAAAAACTTCATTTATTTTACCAACCTTATACATTTTGTTAAAAGAATTTAACAGATGTATTTGGAAATCTTCCGACGAGTTTATAATAAACTCGTATGTGATTCCATCCTCTCCAGGGGATTTATTTACTTTTTTTAATACTAATATTCCCAGTGTTAAAATGTGTTGCTCATCATGCTCATTACAAATTTTGTTTGGTAACTTTCTGCCTTTGTTATATAAATTTTTTTCTTTAAAAGGACACTAATTTCTTTTATAAATTTTTAGTTTTCTTTTTAAAAAGCTTTGAAAACAAAAAAATGTACCCCATGAAATAAACTGTGAGCCACTGTACAAACATATGTTGTTAAAATTCCTTTTTTAAATCTTTACAGAAATATTATTAAGTTATTCTTTTGAATTGTATTTTTATTTTTTTATATTTAAAAATTTGTTTTTTCTTTTAAAGCCGATAAGAGTTTGTGATAGGATTAAATCTTAAATTAAGGTGTGCAAACATTTTATTTAAGGAAATAAATGACTGGAAATTCCTTTTTTTGTAAAGCTGCTCTGTTTTCAAAAAAATTTTGGTTGGTTTATGTTAAATTGTAAGTCATATTATTGCTAAGTAAAGTAAATTTTTTTTAAATATTTTATTTTTTTAATAAAATATTTTTTTTTATTTTAAATATTTATATTACATTTACGTATAATACGCTAAAGCCTTTTATCGTAGTTAAAATACACTTCAGTTTACTTTTTGTATTATAAAATATAAATATCAAATATTGTTGTATAAGTTCCAAGAATATATGTGTCCATAAACATTATCATATTCAATTTTTGTAAACTAGAAACTAAGGAAAATTTTTATTAAATGATTTTAGATGATTTGTTTAACACTGTAGTATATATTAAATGATGTGTTGATATTTAAAGAGACAAAAGCATTTCGAAAATGACCGTAATAGCATTCTCTTATAACAAAATTTAACAAAGAGCTACAGAGATGACAACAATAGAAACAACTACATTGCCAGCATTTAATTAAAAATTAAAAATTTAATAACAATAAAAGAAGAACAATATATACACAGTATCCTTCTGTTGCTGTCATGAAAAGTTAACACATTTTGAAAACAAAAGAAATAGAGTGAGAGTAGTCGCGTTTAAATATACATACGTACATTTATATGTATGAAAAATGTAGGGAAAAAGAAAGAACACAATAAAATTTTATAGACATTTTTTGTTTTCTTATTGCATTTTTCATATCGTACTAGAATCTTCTAAGATAAATTAAGAGTAGTTAGTAAGTTTCCGTTAAATTAATAAAAAACATATATTTTCTTATACCTTTAGATATGTTTAATCCTTTATTAATAGCATAAAGAATACATCTTATTATAGTTTATTTGGCCTTTTTTATTTTGAATATTTTAGTAATTGTTCAAGCTTAAGGTGGTTTTTAAAAATTTTATTTTTTTTCCTAAAAAAGCTACACAAATACATATCGAAATAATGAAAATAAAAATTTAAATTTTAAAAAAAAGACCTTAAGCTTGAACAATTACTAAAATATTGAGAATAAAGAATATTTACTTTAAATTATCGTTTTTTGCGTATGTCATACTGACTAAAATCACTCACATTTTCTTCGTATACACACTTTACAGTACTATGGTTTGTGTGTAAAATTTTCTTGGAGTTCTTAAAATATGCCTTTCAGCAATCAAGAAATATACATAAATAAACATGTAATAAAAGAGAACCTGCTAACATATGAACATAAACAGTGGGAGCACAAATGAGTATATGTTTGTGCTTTGTAAGTTTTTTATTACATTAAAGTAAACTAGTATAGAAAACTGAATTGTTTTTTGTCATTTATTTTATGTTCTATGCTTAAAAAAATAATTTACAATACAAAATTATTGGCCAAAAAACTATTAGTACAAAAAAACCTACATTTATTCAATTTAGACGAGCTTTAGCGAGTTCAGCCCGAATTAGAAATTATACCAAATTAATTAATTGAACATTTTTTTATAGTAAAAAAATAAGTTTTTATTTCGTTTGTATTTTTTTTCTTAGTACTTGAAATTAGTAGCTTTAATTTGTTTATACTAAATAAAAAAAAAATTTTCTAATATTCTTTATTAGTTTTATTTTTATGCAGATAATAACAAGTGCACAAAGTACTAACATGTGTTCGCCACTGTACATACGTATTCATACATATACATAAAAATATAACAACATAAAAATTACCTAAAGGATTGGTTCAGACATTTGCGAATGTTTTATAAGGAAAATGCTAAAGCACATTGACATAAAATTGCATGCCCACAACACCAACTGGAAAGAGAAGAAAATAAAAATAATAATTTTAATTATACGTTATTTTTTATTTAAGAGTTATGAGAATAAAAGATATTTGTTTAAGAAATCAATTTGTAATATTATGTCTGAATAAGTCTACGTCGCGACGTTGTTTAGGCTGCAAAACAAGCTTGGTATACGTTTTTAACATGACGTTTTTTTACTCTCCAAATAGTTTTCGAGTTCGAGTTTCATTAAATCAAATAGATTGTGTGTTGTCACACCTCGTTTTTTTTTGACATTATGTGCAGCTAAAGCCTTTATCCAGGGGATATCGATAGAAATAATGTAAAGTGTTGTCATTTGCATGTTAAATTAGAGCTTCTGAATGGACAATCTATATCATAAATGCGGCCAACATGATTTAATGAAATTATTTGAAAAACGTAAATGTTATCCTTTTTGACAAAAAAAATATTTCGACATTAAATTCTAGTTTGGGTGTTGTATTTATAATTTGCAAGTAAGAGTTTATATTCGGCTGTGCCGCATCTTATATACCCACCACATATTTATATATCGGTAGTGTGTTCTATGTATACTTGAAACAAATTTGTGTTATATTTAGTATCGATAACGATGCATGTATGTATGACTTATTTAATTTTTCAGAAGCCTTATATGGGCTCTATTACACGTTATGGGATGAAACATGTTACCACATAAAATATTTTACTGTATTTGATACTTATGGAGATTTTCATTTCAACAAAGATATATTTTAGAGCTTTTTGCGTATTCTATGTATTCTGGGAAGTGGCCCTTATATGGAAGCTATGACCAATTATGGACTGATCCCAAATCCAAAAATATAATTTTTTCTTCGATATTGGTATTTAATAGATATATACGTACGTTAATGTGTATTTCAAAAATAGACCCTATAAGAAGCTATGACCAATTGTGAGCCTAAATGGTGATTGACTTATGATTGGTTATTGGTTTCTTATGACGAACTTCAACTTGGTAATGAATTTTATTTGAGATTAAGGTGATTTCCAAAGTGAACTTTATAGGGTGGTTATGGTCAACCATGGAGTAATTCAAACAAGAATAATATATGAATAGTGCTTTTCAGTAGCCACTTATGTACCATAGAGCCAAATTCCGGGAATATATTTCTACAGAAGCTTTAACAAATCTTATTGGTATTGAAAATAGGCAACTTCAGTTGCATCGGTTTACGGTGTAGCTCAGAATGTTTCATTATTCTTAGTTTTTTTTTTTTTTCAAAGCTATATCATGCCTTACACAGACGGACAGACGGACAGACAGGCTATATTGTCTTAAATGTAAGAACTTTTTGGTTCTACAACCAATGTTTCGATATGTTACAAACGCAATTTCAAACTTAATTAAAAGTGTAAATGAAATATACCATCTACGAAAAATTAAATTTTGTGACAAAAATTTCACAACCGCCTTTTTTAAAGAAACTTCTGTAGTCACTTTTATGTAAACAATGCTTTCATTTTGCACTAATCCCACTAAAATTTGTTAAAATCATATTAGTAATAAATATTTCAATACAATAAGTCTTTTTATGCAGTTACTAATATATTTATGTTTAAAAAGTTTTAAATATTTTAAGGGTCTGTTAAATTTTGTACGTAATTTATTTAAATATTTTTTGTTTCATTATTTACAAAAGATATAAATTTATAGAGTGTGGTAAATATCCCATACCACGTTTGTTATATTTTGTTTTTCTAGTAATAGTTATTATCTTTGTCATAACTATTAACTCTCTCTCTCTCTTTCTTTCTTTTTCTATAATTTTGTCTGGAAATCAAACATAGTTTATCATTGCCATGACGCCACATATAAGTATAAAATAAAACAAGCTAATAAACCATGTGACCATAACACCAGCATTATATTTGTCTTTTTATTAATGTAGACAATAAGTTAGGGTAGACCAAAATATTAATTATAACTTCTCTTTTAAAATCTAGTCCTTTGTGGGCTAGTTCCAAATATAAAGTTGTCATTATATCACAATTTTAAGATTTTACTAATATTTGTTTTAGAAGAATTATATATAATAGCGTTTGTTGGAAATGGACATAGTCGTTTTTTTTTAATATAAAAGTAGCCTAGTATTTACAACTTTGGAATGCATAAAAAATTATCAAAAACCTTTATAAAAACATCTATATACTAAATTAAAAATTTCAGAATTGTCATCTTAAATTAAAATTTCAAATTTATTTTTGCTACCGCCTTAGTCTATATGTGTATGAATGTATGTTTATGTTTATATTGAGTGGGAGTTTGTAATAACCATTCAAAGATTTAGAAACTCTTATAAACAAAACAAATCCTAACAGAATTTAATAATAATTTCAACTTCTCATTATTTGCCATATTTTATATTTTCTTTTTAAATTAATATTTTATTAACTAGTTAAAACATACATTTGAACATTAAAAATTGTTTTATCCTAATAAATGCATACGCATGGCAAATGCTAAAAGTTCGGATTACAATACTATAATTTGTAAGATATTGTGTATTATTGTAGTGGAAAACCTATTTTAACCTTTACCTACTGAGTTGGTGGTAAATTTTACCAATTTGTTTTTATATTTGTACAATTTTTTTTTTGTTTTAAGAAAGACACTTTTCTTAAGAAACAAATTCCTTGTTTGTTTAACTAGAATTTGGCTTTTTTGAATTTGATTACTTTCGACGACAGCAAATCTGTTTCAACAACACCAAAGACAAAGCGAAGCATTTGCATGTAGAAGATGTTACTGTATTGTGCGATATTTAGTCGGGAGGCATAATTGACCAATTTTTTTGCATTAATTTATTGCAAACCAAATTTTCCGATCTCATAAATAAAAAATCGTCTGTTAATTTTTGACGTCGATCATGAGATATAATACCTCTGGATTACTTGTTGTGGAACTATGTTAAAGATAAAGCATACACAAAGCCAATCTTATTCATTGCAACCTTGGAACTAAAATTCCGTAATGTGATTAATAAAATAGATCCACCATTTTGCCAAAATGTGATAAAGGAATCGATATCTGTGGCTTAAAACTGTCTGATATTATTTTTCATTTATAATTGTCAAATCTCACTCTTGCCAAACAATACAAATTTTAATGGTTTTAAAACAAATTCAAACAAACAAAAACTATTTAATTATCAATTGAATTAATTGTTTGAAAAATCATTCACTTTTAATCACCTCTTAAACATAAAAAAACATTTAATTTGTGTTGTTTAAGTTATTAAAGATAATTTTAAAACATTGATTGACAAAAAAGCTCCATGTTTTGTACGATAAGGTACCGGGGTACCTCCTTCATATAAATATTATGAAAAACAATCCATTTTGCAGCAAAATTTTAAATGTTGCGAATGTTTAAATATAACAAAATATCAAAAATTGGAAGCTCTCAAGAAGTTCCCAATTTCTACAAAAAAAAAAATTAAATCTAAAAGGTACCCGTGTACCGTTTTAGTCACATGAGAGTTAATAAAAACTTATAATTTAAATACGTATTTTAATACGACAAATATTAATCATACATGATTCACATTTTTATGCAATTGCGTCTCAAATCATGCTACATATTGGCGCTTAAGATTCTAAGGTAAAATAATATTTCATTTCGCAAATATTAAAAACTATAACATCATTCTGTTGACATATAAGAACAACATCCTTAATTAATTATTAAGTATACATATTTTTAAAAAAGTAAAACACTGTTTACATTAACACACTTATGTTTGTAACTAAAAATTGAATATCTTTACACCGCAAACTCTTATTCATTTAATTATATTTAAGAAAAAAACAAAAATAAATTACCTCTAATAAAAATTGACCTAACACCTTTAACTAAAACGATCAATTTAACATTTTAGGTTGTAAAGGCAATTTTATTACCTTACCGTATTTTAAAACTCGTATATCGTTTTTCAGCATTAAGCTTTTTTGTTTTGCCAAAAATAAAACAAACAAAAAATATATATACATAGTTTACCATAAAATACTTTAAATGGCACAAGCACTTATGCCAGTTATATGTGGTATAAATAGTCAACATTTTAAACTAAAACTACCTCCCCCTCCCCCTCCCCCCGCAAAAAAATTTTTTTTTTAAAAAAAAAACACACACATACAAAAATGTGTTGGTATTTCATTTGTTTTTACATTCATGCATATTTGTGTAGTACATTGTGCTATAACCATGCATGTTATGAATATGAAATATAGATTTCTTGCCACGCAAAAATATTGGCCTTTTTATGGCATATAATCCTTACCACCAAAATGTACATACATATATGAATACACAAAAATTCACATTTGATTATATGTAGGAGTTTTTAAACAGTGTTGAAAAAACAATAGGTAAAGAATGCATTCATTAACTGAGGTTTGAATACAATCTCAAAAATATCCAGATTTCACTGCTAATCATAAATGTGAAAGTAAATCTACAAGACCTGTAATTTCTTGTACGTAAACTATTATTTTTCTATCTGAAGTAAAAAACTGGAATAAGTCTATTTTGTGTGTGGTTTCAACAGTGTTCTGAGATGTAGAGAAAGATGAAAAAAAGGATATAGATGTTCAAATTACATCATTTTAAACCATTTCTGCTCTCGTCAAAAGCTGTTGTGGTGTAAAAATGTGTGTTGTCTCTTAATTGGCAATTTTCTGCTAATTGATACACAATTTTATGAAAAAGAATTTATATATGTATTTATGTAAATGAAAAAAAATTAAACATGCGCCCTAATTCATGCTCAAAAGCTTAAGGTGAAATAATATTTTGTTTCGTAATGTACAGCATATTGTCTGTTAATCGAAATTATCGCCTATACAATGTAACACAATTTAATCTTCCCTATTTATGTTTACAAAACTGTATGTGGTAAAATATTGGTTTTTTGGTTTTCAAGGCTAAAATCGTTCCTGTTTTCAAGAATTATTTTTATGTATATGCGCGTCTGTATATTCTTATGTATTTATATTATTAAATATTTGCCAACACTTTAACATTCTTTTACATAAAATATGAACAAATTCTTACATAAATATATTGAAAAAATATGAATTCCATATTTTGTGTATAAAAAGAAAAATAATAAATATATAAAGAAAACAAATCAATAAATAATTTCCTGCTCTTTTACGTATTTTGCAGATATTAAGTGTGTGTCGATGTAAAAGAAAATTGTGTGTTGTTGTAGTAAATAAGAAACCCGTTTTTAACTTAACTCAAACACACCCCCCGCCTCCAAAAAAAAAAATAAAACTAGAAAAATAAAGTAGTCCAAAATTTCAAGGTCCAGTGAAAAAAATATTGTTTTAAATATTTTATTTTCAAAAGTTTAAAGTTTGTCATTTTAATAACACACTATATATGTATGTATATAGTATACATAAGTAAAAAAGCAGAATAAATATTTGTCATATATAGGGTAGTAATTATTTGCTACATGTCTATAAAATTTTATTAAAAATCTCTGGCTAGCTTTTAAAATAAAAACTTATTTTTTTATACTTTTGATAATAATCATAATAATAAATTGATGTACACTTAAACGTTCATGCTATTAACTGATTTATATTCTACTGTAAACAGTCTACGCACGAACT
This sequence comes from Bellardia bayeri, assembly GCA_950370525.1. Classification (NCBI taxonomy): domain Eukaryota; kingdom Metazoa; phylum Arthropoda; class Insecta; order Diptera; family Calliphoridae; genus Bellardia; species Bellardia bayeri. Next base: position 81,031,076 of record OX493265.1, on the reverse strand, counting down.
GCCTTTTTAGTATTAAGTATATGTTTAGTTTTACAATTATGGAGTCATTATATATTTGAATAAATAATTGACAATAAAGTTTGTGGTTAATCAAATGATATCAAAAAATCGTTCATTTATTCATATAATCAAGATTATTTAAGTGATTAGTTTTATGTAAATAATACATTAATTATGAATGCTAATTAAACTTTATAGCGCTGAATATATTAAAAAATAAATCAATATGTTTGTAAACTATAAGTATTATATTACTAAACTAGCATTATGTTATGCAATTAAGTTTATATTTTTATTCAATTTAGTTGATTTTTTGTTTTTTTTTTAATTTATATAAATTATATTTAACATTAGTCTGAAAATTTACACACGCATATATTACATAAATAAATAGTTAATTAATTATTACTCATATAAGATGCTTTATTACATTATATATACATAATTAAAATTTTTGTTTTGGGCATCATAAACCTCGTGTACTTTATAAAATATATATATATGAATTAAATATCAATCATACGCCACATTTGTATGGCTTAATAAGTTACGCTAGTGGGTAGGCTATATTTCTTAGCACTTATTTAACATCAATCATACGCTACATATAACAAAATGCTACATATTACCTACATATCAATACATATATGTATGTACATATATAAAAATGAAATGGTCCATGTATGTAATGGCATCACACGAGAACGGCTGGAGCGATTTGGCTGATTTTTTTTTATTCGATTCGAAATTCTCAGGAGATGGTTTCTAAAGAAAAAAAAATTAAAAATTCCGGGTAAAACTCGGAATTTATTTGTGTGTCCAGTCAACTTTAATTAAAAAAAGCCCCCTAAAGTATGCTTTACAAATTTAGATATTTGATTTGCAAATAAATACGAACAGGCAGGTTGTGAATATAGTGGTTTCCCGGTTCACCGAATTATATATTGTCAGGCCCATTCGTTATATCGAAAATTCGTTAAATCCAGCAGTTTTTTAAATATATTTTGTTAAATAAAAAATCATGTTTATTTATTCTAAATCATGACAAAAAAAAATAATAATTAGTTCAAACAAAACTAAAAAATTACATTGTAACGTATAAATTTTGATTTTAGGGAGCGAATATAGAAGACAAACTATTTTTGGTAAACGAAACTAAAAAATGACTGCGTAACGTATACAATTTGATTTTGGTGAGTGTACAATTTCTTTACATACAAATAAATTTTTCTCTTAATCCATTTTTTTCGTAAAGCGTCTCTTATAACCGTGTACAAATGAAATTGCAATGGCTCTCTTTTGATTTTATTTTTTTAACTTTTTTGCAAAAATTTGTTAAACCGAGTACATGACATTTTCATTTGTTCGTAATATAAGGAACTCAATGGAAAGAATATAACTGTTCGTTAAATCGCGAATTCGTTAAATTGAGTATACGTTAAACCGGGAAACTACTTTACATACATCTTATTCTATGAAATACAATTCATTAGTAAATACGGAGAGAAGCCGCGGCGGTCAGCTAGTACAATATATAAAAAAGAAATGAAAAATTCTTAACAAGAAATGTTTAATTAAAAAACTTGAATAATCTAACAACTGCTAAAAAAAATAATACATACCTATACATATGTACAGAGTTGCAAGTTCAGCCTTTTTAAGGCTAGCTTTAGTCTTTTTATTTTCTGTTTAGTCTCGAAATTTATGTTTTAGCTTGTAACATTTTTTAAACTTTTTTCTATTTTTAAAGCAGTCTTATAAGGACTCTTTTTTATTTTAAGTTAAAAAATATTTTAGGTAAAATTATGGCTGCTGTCATTAATCTGAAATCATTCGGTTGTTAAAATAGTAAAACATTTCTAAAACAGCCAACAAAACCATTTTCTTTTACCATTGACACTTCAAAAAATTTTTTACTAAGAGTTTTTTGCAGCACGATTCACCAATTTTTCTGGAAAATCAAAGCTGCCATATGTAAACAAAATTTATAAGTTTTATAATTAGTAATACTGCGGCCATTGATTTACATATTTTGCTTTCGTTTTTAATTGTCAAAAAGCAGACAATAAATTATTTTAAAATTTTATGTATATTTTTAAAAACAATTTAAAAAAGGTTTAATGGATAAATTAAATTTTAATATTATAACAAATTTCTTATGTGTAAAAAAATATTTTAATATAAGTTTGAAAGGGGTTGACAAAATCGAAAAATATGTTTTACAGAAAAATAATTTTAAATTTTTGATAATAACACTCAACAGTAAATAATTTTAATTGATAGAAACCCATAAAATGTTTGATAAACTTCATAATGCAATCATTCTAAATATGTTTCTATAAGAAAATCTTGCACAACTTAATTATTGCAAAGAAGCTAGGCTCACAAAAAGTACTGTAAAAGTACTTGAATCCATCGTAGCAATCCAGGTTTTCTCAACTATTAAAAAATAAGTATCAATTTCTGGTTAAAAAGAAATATCAAAACATTTATGTGACAGAATTTTATGTAAACAATAATTAACTATTTGTAACTGATAAGCAATATAGTTTATTTTTGGGATGGGTTAAGATAATTCTTCTATTAACTTTGCTATTGTTTAAGAATAACAGCGTTATGGTCTTTACTATAGCAAAGCTGGTTTAATACTGGGTTCCTAGTTGGATGTATTGAGAATATATAATGTGTTCGTCAAATTTCATTTGTTACTAGAACAAAATCAAGACCACATTCTCTTTTTAAATTTCAAATTGTAATATGTTATGCTAGAAAATAGAAATATAGATTATTTTGCACTGGCTATTTTGTTACAAAATCACTTAAGTAAAAAATTGTCACGTTCACTATTTTGTCTAGGATTCCCGGAATCCAAGGGTTAAGAAAACCTTTGAACAAAACTTCACTAAGAACTTTAAATATACATAGTATACAAATGTAGCATTTTATGCAAAGTTCGTGTGTTCTTTTGGACAATAATAAAGATTCTGGCATCAAGTTCTATTTAAGTGTTTTATTTACATTAGAAAAAGGTATAAATAAATTTGTTTTTCTTGAACCAGCACGACCCCTACTTATGCAATACATTGTGTTGGAACTAGGATAATAGGTTATGGGAGGGAGGATAGAGGGAGTAGTGTTTATGAAGTTGAATTTTACTATATTGAAAGTGGCAGAGAATACGAACGAATTTTCCATTAAGTGTGTTGTGCGATCCACTGTCCTGTCGACCACAAATGGGTGAGCCCTGACTGAAGAACGTGTGTTACGTAAAAAACTATGTGTTTCTGGAACAAGTTCGCTTTAATGAATCAATAGAGTTAGATACCCTACTGTCACCGATAAGCATCTTAGCCCTCTTCTGTACGCGGTAGAGTAACTCCCAAAAAGGCTTCGAATCATCGGCCCATACATTAGAGCTGCATTCCATTTACGGTCAAATATAGGTGGTGTAAATAGTAAGGAGATTAGATGAAGTGAAGTACAGTCTACACCGTTTTAAAAATCCAAAAATGTGTTTGGTCCAGCGGACATCACACTGGATTCTCATGCCTAGAACGTCAAGAGCGTCTGATTCCTGAATATTTATACCGCCCATAAAAACAGATGAAGCAACATGATATCTTGTGCGTTTGTGCATTAATAAACAACACTGAGTCTTACGTGCGTTAAAATTGACTCTGTTCGCACAACCCCATTCCAAGATTGTGTTAAGATCTTGGCTCAGGGTATCATTCATATTTGGTCGACGGTTAAATGAGTATGAATGTCAAATGTTGCTCTCATCTGCAAAAGAATAGATAGGAGTTGAAGTTTGAAATAGAAGGTCATGTATACAGATGAGAAATAAAGTGGGAGAAAGAACAGAGCCTTGTGGTACCCCTGAATTAATTTTGAACTCGTCTGATGAGATCTCATCTATAACAACTCGTATAGTTCGATTTTTGAGGAAACTCGATCTAAATCGAGAGAATTTATCACCAAAAGCAATGAGTTTCGATAAGAGAGCAGCATGCCAGACTCTGTCGAACGCCTTAGAAATATTTAGAGACACCACTTTACTTTTGCCAAAACGATAAGAAGGCTAGTAAGTCATCCGTAGAGCGTTCTCTACGGAAGCTGTACTGGCGGTCGCTAAGTAAATTGTTGGACTCTAGATATTTCACAAGATGATAATTTATCATACTTTCCATACATTCGAAAGTGCGGAACAGATTGCTATTGGGCGATAATTATCAGGGTTTGTAGCCTCTCCCTTTTTAGGAATCGGCGTTACATTAGCAGCCTTCCAACACATGACCAACAGCTTTTACTGCCCCGGGGAGCAGTAAGAACTTTTGCTCGAAGGCGTTGCTCGTGTAGAGATTTTTCACGCCTCAGCACTTTGGTACACGAAGACCTCGCTCATTTGCGTAGCAAATCAGTTTCGGCGTTTTTGTTATTTCGCCAAATTCTGAATGCCTCCTCTCTGGATCTGATTGCAATTTTGCAATTCTGATTAAACCAGCATGTGCCTTTAGATTTAATCGAAATTTTCTTTTTCATCCCCATCATAATTATCTTTTCAAAGTTATTCGCCATGGCATTGACATTATTGTCTAAGAAACAAAGTTTCCAATTTAAATGCCGGAATAATTCGTTGACCTCTGCCCAACGAGCCTTTTCGTATACAAAAGCTAAACATTTCGTAGCTGGTCTTGAAACGTTACGAAGTTCGGAATTCGAAATGGAGGCGGAAATGGAGCAACCATCCGAATTACCAAGAGGTGCAACAACATCTACCTCATACTTACACTATATTTTAATAATGAATGTGCTTTTTTAAAACATGTCAAACAATATATTTTACTTTTAGTCTTTCTATGTAAAACAACATTTCATTAACATGTATCAAATATACGTTCTACATAATATTAAATATAGCACCCCATTTCCATCAAATTGTTATTTTTCATAAGAAATCTCTTTTACTTATAGTCCGCACCCTTAAGAAAACCAAACTTTTCCAACAAAATCTTTATAAACCTCACATTTATTTTAATAGCTGTTTTTTTTTTTGTCCAGAAATAAAAACATATATATCTCTACCGCTACAATTTTCCCAATCATTTCCGCTACAAGCGTACAATTTTTATAATACTTTTTTTTTACAACCCACCGCAAATGTTCTGATAAAAATGTTATGCTAACACTGCTATTTATTACCAAGTCATTAAGTGTGTTTTCATTTAATATATTTATGCATTTGTTTATGCTTTAACACAAACCATAAAATATTTAAAACAACATCAATCAATGTCTGCCGTCGTATTTGTCACACAGAGTTTACGTTTGCATTTAAACGTATGCACATACATACGTATGTAAGGATTTATATGTAAAAGTGTTGCTCTATATATACATATAAATTTTATTTAAAGTGTGTGAATTTTACATTTACCGAGTTTTATTGCAAATGAATGATTGAAAATGTTTAAAGTGTAGAAATATAAAAGTATGAGTATAAAAAATAACAGAAAGCATATACTACATAGATTTTCTTCAAACAGTTGATGGCTTGATGTGCCCTAATTTGTTTTGTTAGTGTGTATGGTGAAAGTAAAAATTCATTACAACTTTTTTTTGTGTAGCTGCTGCTATTGCTGGTATTGTATATTTTTTCGATATGATGCTGTTGTTGTTTGTTATTCATTTGATGGTATTTAAAAGCACGTCTCTTAAACTGCGTCATTTGATGAATACATGCTGTAAGTATGACGTACATTCAGCAAATAATATATACATTGTGGTAGAGATCTTAAAACTTTATAAATAAGTCGGTGTGTATATAAGCTGATATAAGGATATAAACGGTTATAAAATAGTTACGATTCATTTCATATAATCACAGTCATATAGAGACATATGAATTTATAAGAGACAAGCATAAAATATTGTGTGAAATCGTAGAAAATTTTAAATAAACAATCGGTAATAGAATTTATTTTTTCTAACTTTGCCGTAATTTTTTAAAATACATATTCAATAGCATTTATTTTCAATTATCACTACTATATTTGATATTGTTATCAAAACCTTTATAGACTACCCTCGCATCTTTAAACACATATTTGTGTGAAACATTAATTTTGCTGTTATTGCTGGCACAGTCACCCAGTAGTATTATATTTATTTCACACAAGATGAGAGCGAACGGAAAACTACTCTTTTGACAATAACTAGAATACTACTACCATCCTTGACATAAATTTGTTTTATGTTATGTTTTTCTCCTCGTTTTCTTGCTGTTTTTTTTTTTTTATGTTAAACAAAAAATAATGTTATAATAATAAAATACTTATACGAGCATTTCTCCTACTTAAAAATTTGGGTAAAGCACAAGTCACAAGTATAAACAAATACATACATACATAAATACATAAAATTTTATCAATAAATTGTTTTATACCTATTAACTTTCGAAAGAAATATCGTGTCAAAGGGGAAGACAATATTTGGTAAACAGAGTTGATTTTTGTTGTTTAGTCTATTTGAGTTTTTCTGTCTGTTTGATTTTCAGTGCTTAGTTGTAAACACTTCATATATCAACTAACAATTTTATATTTTGCTAGCAAAATCGACATAATTCAAAACAAAACAAAGTCATAATTTACTATCGTAAAAATATAATTTGTCTGCCAGGCTTATGCCATCATCATCGTCATTGGCATCGTCATTTGTATGTTTATCACATCTCCAGTATGTCATGTAAAATTTAGCTTACTCTGATGCACACACTTTCATTTTTCGGTATTTATCCCTTGCTTTTTTGATGTAATAATATATTGTTTAGGCACGGTGAGAAATTATGAAGAAGTTTTGAAAGATTTGAAAATTTTGACATAAAGTAAGATTTGGCTTATTTCAAAACATTTTACCGTTCTTTTTCTTTTTGCCTTAAATGTTTTTTTTTACTTTCTTAATAAATTGAAATTAAGATGAAGTAAAATAATCTTAACATGTAATATGTTACTGTTAAACATGTTCAGTTTGGTCTATAATTTAACTATGAATCGACTTTCAAACGAAAAACGATTGCAGATTATAGAATGCTTATAGGATAATTGTCATCAGTGATGAAGCCCATTTCCAGTTGAAAAGACCAGACAAAAGCATTGCAAGAACTGCATTCTGGAAAATGAGCTGTGTGGTGTGGATTATGAGTAGTTGGCATCACTGGATCGAAAGCAGGAACGTTACTGCAAAACTCGATAGCGATCGTGCGATGCTTACAAGTTTTTTTTTTTTTTTGTCCAAGATGGAAGAGATGGAACATGTGATTTTAACAAGCCAAATGCCACAGAGTAAGAAAAATAATGACCCAATTGAGAGGCGAATTCGGTAAACGGTTTATTTAAGGTTGCCTAAATCGTGTCATTTAAAGCCTGTAGACTATTTTTTGTCTGGCTATATTAAGTTCCATATCTTCAGGAACAAGCCAGCAACAGTTGACATTCTGGATGCTAGTATTAATAAAGAATTAATTCATCGTTTGAACCATTTGAGGCGTATCTGCGCATATCAGGAACAAGTGGCTGAATTATATTGATGCAGCATAGAATTGTTAAGCTTGTTGGTATAAACCTTTTACTTTAAATAACTGCATAAAAACAAATTCAATGGTGTGAGTTTTTACGATCTAGGGAGCCAATTCTGATCACCAAAATTAAAGTGGGCAAGACCTGGATTTGTCACAAGTCTCCTGAAAAATTCGAAAATTTAATGGGATGTGGTTATGTTCTTTGATGTGGATTCCACAAAAGAAATAACTAAATAATAATGACGCGATGTCGAGCACCAAGAACAGTTAATAATTGGGTAAAACACTTATTTCATCTTTTAACATTGAATTATACATTATCGTTCTATTGACACATGCATTTCTATAAATTGCATGAGTTCTTTTAAATCAAATTTAAAAGCTCTTAAAAAGTCATCCTTAATCAAGAATTTTAATATTTCGTTAATCCTGTCTTGTATTTTGAGTTTTTAGAGTGTCGTTGACTCTATTGCCTCTATATAGTATTTAACTGTATAATCTTTAATATATAAAAAAAAACCAGCCATTGGCATCAAATCGCATGATCTGGACTCCCAATTAGCAGCTTAAATTCTTGACTCGTTAAACTTTTAATCAATTATTATTGAATTTTAAGAAGCCAAAATATGGCAATTTTATTGACTCAAGTTATTAAAAACGCACCATGTAGAGATTCACCATTTGTATGGTGAATATTTAAGCGAAATTTTTTTATTGTATTTGTTACTGGTGAAAGCTGATAGGCCATCACATAATGTGTCAAAACTTGAAAGTATTGCGATATGCCCCTGTTTGGGAAACAAAGTTCTTATTACAAACCCCGTTATAATGCAATGCAATTTATGTTACAACAAAAGCGATTTACCACTTTTTTACCACAAATTGATACTGATTTATTAATATCTTAAATAGGATAAAAAAGAAACTACAATTAATTCCCTGGTATAAAACTCCTTTTCTGTTTGTTTTGATGGACTAACTATTCCATAACATTTTAATTCATCTACTTTGCATACATACATATATTTTCATATTTTCATAACAAAAAACCATTTTTTTATGACAATCCAGCCCCATAGCTGAGGAGGGCAGACATCTATTAAGAAGCAACAAACGTTTAGGCAGACTGCAAAGTGCTTGCCAAACCATAACATTTTTATCTAATTTATACCTTTTTATCATCGTCTTGCTGCAATATAAAATGTTTATCTGGGTAGCTGTTTGAGATTTAAATTTTAATAACAGTTTTGCTTTCTTTTACCATCTGTGTTTAAGGAATTTCTCCACGATTTTCTTTCTATTTTGATATTCCACTACTCAGCAATCGTACAAATACATTCCCAATAAGAATAGTTTTCAGCAAATCACTTAAAGTTAAGCAAACAGGTTTTTAAAAACAACTTTTAGTGTGGCCGTAATTTATTTGAACAATACTATATATCTCAGAACATACAATCTTATCTTTCTGACTAGGTTGAAAAGGAATAACTTCACAGTAACTTTGACTGTAAGAGACCAGTAAATTCTGATAATCCAAATATTTAATTAAAAACAGAAATGTATTACATTAATTTTATGCCCAATATATATTTGATTCGGTTTATTAAATTTTAAAAATTTACCCCTTTTGACACACATATTATTTTCAGTGTACCTGCCTTAAATAAAACCAAGATGCAAAAAAAGCAAATAAATTCATAAATTCTGTTACAAAATATAGTCCTACAAGTATGTATCAATGTGACAAATGTGTCATTTATAGCCACACCAAAGTTACCAAAGTATCCTTTCATCAAAGTCATAAATTTTATTTTTACGAGTTATTATTGGCAAAGAGTAGCATAGTTATACAGAAAAAGGAGAAAAAGTAATCTCATATATAGAACACGTACATGCAAACATATAAATATACGTAACTAAGTATGACACACCAACACTCTTCACACATATTTATATAGTAGACAAAAATGTAGCTAACTATATAGTTTTTGTTTCATAATAAATCCTTTTTTACTATCTACTTAAGTACATGGAAGTGTATGAGTGTTCTACTTTTACCAAAATTTGTTATAGACATAAGAATAGGCTTTACTATATGTATAGGATTTTTTTCAACGTAATTTTTTAGCAGCAAAAAATATATAAAATGCTAAAATGAATTGTTTCAATTAATCTTTGACACAAAAAGGTCATAGAAAAATATGGTTTCAATTTATTAAAATTTTATTAAAACCCAAAATTGGTTTGAGTTTATGTGTTTATTTGTAATAATTTTGTCAATCACTTAATTATAAAAGGTACAAAATGTTGTAGGAATTTACAAAAAAGGTTTGTTTGATTTGCAAAAGTGTTATTGTTAATAATAAAAACTTCAATTGAAAAAGGTTTAACTGCACATTAATATTCTACAACACTAAGTTACTGAGGGACTCAGCGTTTTTACTGATCGACAATCACTTATCTTAAATAATATCAATCAACTCAAAATCACACGTTGTAAACCTTATGTTAGGTTGGTAGTGCAGGATCACAAAGCTAAATAATAAATTTCAAAAGGCATTTTTCCTCGTTTTTTTTTAATGCAATGTTTTTGATTTAATATTTCTGCTTAATTACTATTGTGACATTATTTCTTAACTTTAGAGTAAGTTGAATTTTGTCATCACTTTTACCTGTGCATATCAAACATGAGCTTTGCATTGTTTAGGTTTTTCTGGATATCATGACTAACCACTTTTCGGTTAGTCATATCATTCGAATTTATGAACCACCTTAAGTCTTCGAAATAACTCAATGAAATTTGATATAGAGTGCAGAGCTCCTCGTTTGATACACGAAATAACTTATTGCTGAATGGCGTGGTCTCTATTGCCTATATCCTGAATACAGATTTTCCTAGGGTGAACGAAGAACACTGAAAGTATGTGAAATAGACTAACCAAAATGCCCAGTAATACTAATATAATGTTTGGTATACAAAAATACTATACATAGTCTCCATTTTATATTGGGATTCATATCTTTTGAAAGCGGGGTTTGTGTTTAGTAGCTTTTGTGCCATTTTAAATGTTATTTGTTAAACCTTTTTGTATAAGCAACAAAGTTTTATTTTTTTTTGCTTTGAAAATTACTAATATTGCGCCAACAAAACGTAATATGCTTAGCTTCTGTAGTTTGAAAAAGATACAGCTAAATCCGAATCCATTGCGTTAACCCAAAGGGTAAGAGTTTGTATATGAAATCCGACCAACCAGCACACTCGATACCAAAGTCAAATATCCATGGCGCTTAGGTTAGGGCATTTTCTAATTTGGTAGGAATAAAAAGAATCATATTTGCTATAACAATGCAACTGACGCTTGCATTCAGTTTTTATGTATTTACCAATAAACGCCCATTATATAAGGCCAGACATGAAAACGCAATATTTCATCATAACACCGCTCCTTCGTATGTTGTAAAATTATTTAGTTTATTTTTTGATTGATTAGCGCGTTTGAGCATTAAGCATGAGTTGGTATTTGTGTGGCCTGGGTTCGATTTCCAGCCGCTGCCACTCAAAACAACATCAGTTTCTGATAATTGTTAGTTTTTTCTATCCTATCCTATCCTTCGGTGGTATAGCATTTAAACGCTACCAAAGTAAAATAATTAAATAATGGCTATAAATCAAGCTTTGATCAATGCGCCTACTCACCACCAGAGGCGCTGCAATACTGTACTACTAGTAAACATAACGCGCAACTACAGTGTTGTCATATGAAAAGCTTTTCTCTACTTTCACCGCCTATTCTTTTCCTACCTATCCCTTTCCAAAGAAAGTAACACAATAAATTAATTAATATATAGGCATATTAATTGCCTGAGTGTTGTTACTTCTCTTTAAAAAACAAAAAAAAAAATACAAAAAGATTGCAACCTTGACTTTTCGAAGTCAAATTTTACATTATGTTTATTAATATTTCTAATTTTGACAGCAAATTTTATGTGACAACTAATTTTGCGCATAAGCATGACCATAAAAATACTGCTCTAATTTTAACAACTAAAATATAAAAAAGTGATTTGAAAAGAACTTTCGAATAATCAATAAGAAATCAATATATATTCATTTTGGCCTTATGTTTTAAAATAATATATACCGTTCTACTATTCAAACATAAAGTTTACAGGTCCTAAATGGTTTCCAAAAAGTTTGCATTTTAATAAAATAATGTTTTAATAAATTTACAACCGTTTAAACTCCGATTTTTAATACTCCAACCATAGATATGACTTCACATACAATCCATATATTATAGATACATATTCTGCTTTAAACATTTTGGGTGCTGTCATTAAATTTGTAGGGAATGAAGGAAAATCCTTGGTTCATACACGTGTCAGATTACGCATAATCTATTCCCTTTACAGAGACATATTGGCGTCACTGTGCGTATAGAATAACAAAAAATATTAACGGATATTTGTTCTAAAAATATGAAAAATATGTATATTTATTTCTATTTTCTATTAAGAAAACAAAAAAAATACAAAATACAATGTAAAATGTTGTTGTTGTTGTTTTTGTTGATCTAACATCGAAATACATACATAAAAATAAATAGAATAAATTGAACAAAACAATGTTCAAATTATATTTTTGAAAATCACAAAAACAATAAATAAAAAAAAAGAGAACAAATACAAAGACATTAACAATAAAAATAATGTTGAAAAATTTATACTCATACAAATATACAAATCGTTGGGTGTATAAAATTTTATAAGAAGAGAAGAAAACAAATCAAATAATAATAATAAGAACACAAATAACAGCAATAACATTAGAAAAGCAAACAAACATCATTTATGAAATATTGAAAAGTTTATACAGGAACACGTATGTATTTCTAACAATGGAGTGTTTTTTATATATTAAAGTATGAATAAATATGAATATAAAAAGTTTCAATATGAATACAGTGAGCGATAATAAGAGACGGACAATTTTTAAAGAAAACTAATTTTGATTAAAAAAAAAGTACATATAAATTATTTGTAAAGGATTTTTTAATCAATGAAATAATAAAATATATATAATAAACATATAAAACTAATTAAAACTTTTAATTAGTTAATGACTTTGATGTTACTAAAATAGCATACATACCCATAGTTCATACATATTAAAAGAAAACAGAAAATTTTAATTAATTAATTTAACCTATTATTGCCCAATCGGTAATTCCACTTACCGGTTCCTTAAACAAAATAAACTTTTTATTAAGCTGTAAAGATTTCCAACCTCCAAAAGTAGACATGTTTTGAAACTTTTATACAAGTAATCAAGTAATCTAAGAAATTAAATTGGCTAACAGCTATTTGTTTCTGAACAATAATCCATGATGCTTTTATCACATATAAATTTGATTTAGTTTCACTAAAAGCTTGAAATACATATTATTACTTTTTCGTGTGGTAATTTTACTTACCAATGGGCAGAAACGTATTGCAAATCAGGCAACATTTCATAAAATCGCTAGAGGAAACAACATAACCATAAAACAGTCACAATGGACAAAAAATGCCAATAAACATTGAAGAAGACGTTGTCGAAAATCCAAGTGGAAAATCTCCTATTGAACTATATGATCTATTTTTTGATAATGAAATGCTCTATCTGATAGTTGAACAAACAAATTTATATGCCTCTCTATCACAAATTACCAGAATGAACACTATACTGGTCAAAGGGTCCATTCTTTGGTATTAAAATTATATATAATGCTTTTCCGAGAAATCGTGCTGAATTGATCAAACGATTCATTCATTTATCTGACAATAACAACATTGATCGAACGGACAGATTCGAGACCATTAGTAGACAAATGTAACGAGCGTTTTATGTAATTTAGAGTATTTGCCCACAATTTATCCATTGACGAGGAAATGATTCCGTACTTCGGTAGACATTCCTGTAAAATGTTTATTAAAAGGAAGCCCATTCTTTTCGGCATGGATATCTTTATATTATAAAATTATATGGCAGTTCTTTAACAAACTACAATGGACTAGGAGCTGATACTGTGCTCAGTTTGTTGAAGAACGTAGAATCTCCATCCATCATTTTATTTATTTTGAAAACTTCTTCACTTTGTACAACGTAATGTGTCTCCTAAGCACAAACAACTTTTTTGCTACCGGTAATAATGTGTTTTCTGAAATTTTACGTACTTTGCTTCTACAGGAACCGTCCGAGAATATGACAAAAGCCGAACACGCATATCTCTTTAAATAGATAAGTGAGGTGTTGGCCATACGCTGGAAAGAGAATGCAATTGTTACTATTCTGACAAATCATGGCACCATGGAAATAAATTCAAACACCAGGCGGTATGATCGTGCAACTAAAACTTATATTTTCATTGATATTCCTAATGCTATTGCGCGATAATGCGTTGGCTAATTAATGGTGGGGGCCACCCTTTTAAATTCATTGAGAAAAATTATCGTAAATGCATGGAAATTGAATGTAGTAATTGCCACAAAAGGTGGAGAAAAACCTGTTTCTCAAAATTTCGAACTTCGGTTGTAAATGAACCAAAAAGAAAACAGTATTTTCCAATCGTGTCCTTTTTCTGGCAATTCACATCAAAGAAAATAATGTTTTCATTATAAAAATAGAACTATGTGCAACATCTGTGCAAGACAAGGTCACATCTCCAGTGTTTGTAAAAGTAAGTCAAATTCACCTGATGTATCAAATTCAACTAAAACAGTTCGTAATAAACACAATAATCAGGTAAATTCTGTATCTATTGGTAATGATTTTTTCGAATCCATTGATTTTACTGAAATTTTGGAGCCATCGCAACTAGAAATTTATAATACCAATTTGTTGTTATTAACATCAACGAATCAAATTGTTATTTTCAAGTTGACACAGGTGTCACTTGTTCTTTAATTCTTTTGACCACTTATGACAATTTGGGACAACCATAATGCATCCCAACAAACCAAATATTAAGAACTTATGGTGGTAGTTTTCTTCCTTTAAAAGGGTATATTATCGTTCGTGTTGTTTGGAATAATTGTTCTCAAGATTTACCTCTCTATTTAGCTAACAATAAAAAAGTCACTAATATTCTTGGATTGGATTGGTTTCGTAAGTTAAACTTTGAAACTAAAATTTCTCCCGATAACGATATAAAAGCAGTTGTCAGAGGCTATAAATCATGTTACTAGTGAACATAGTGTTCTTTTCTCATAAACTCTTGGTCTAATGCTAAAGGAAAATTTTGCAATTATTATAATATTTCTTTTGGCCAACACGAAGCTGTTAAAGCAGAATTGTATCGGTTAGTATCCTTAAATGTTATAAAACCTATTGAATCCAGCTTCTGCAGTTGTAGTAATAAAGAAACCTGAGAATTTGCGCACATTTAAGGTAACATTAAATTCACAAATTGAAGTGGATAAGTATCCAATTCCTAGAATCGAAAAATTGTTCCATAAAATTCAAGATGGTACATTATTTAGTAAAGTTGATTTAAATGATGCTTATTAAAATTGAGTATGTTGGACATGTATTAGATTCAAACAGTATCATGACCTCAGAAAAAAGACTGGATGCAATTCGTCTCATGCCTCATCCAAAGAACCTCAAAGAAGTAGAGGCTTTCAATGGTAAGTTAAACTATTATAATAAATGTATACAAAAATTTTCAATGAAAGCTGCACCTTTAAATGAGCTACGAAAAAGCAATGTTAAGCCAACCTCGTACAATTGTATCTGCTCTATTTCCTTTAAAACATTCCAAAATTGAAAACCAAACGCAATTCAAGATCAACGATTCCGTTTACGCTAGAAATTTTGCTGGGAGAAAAAACTGGTGTATACTGTTAAATGTAAGTGGGGAAATATAATAATACATCAAAATCAGAAAAAATCGGAACATCTACAATAACCCCCTATTTACAAACTGAGGAAGACATTGATAATAATATTGAATTTCCCATCAATGCATCGAATAATTTAGAACAGCGATCAAATTCTGGAACAAATAATGCAATATGTAGAAACCCAACTCCATCACCTTCATCTCTATCCCCAGTTGAAAATACATTGGGCTTGAACAATAATTTACGCCGTTCTCAGCGGAATAGAAATAAACCAAAAATATTTGAACTCTAATAAGTCTGGGGGAATGTTGTAATTCATTTTCCAAATCAAATAACCCATTTTTATATTTCAAATTCCTTAATAATTTTTCATATTTCAAATCTTCTACTACTGATAGTACAACAAAACTTTAACATTATTTCAATATGTCCCTGTTGGAAAACAAATTTCTTGTTAAAAAATTCAAATTACTGTAACCTTTTTTTGACTATAGCACAATATTGTTCAACTGTAGCTAGCAATAATTGGCTGTGTGTATATATTTTTCCATTACGTCGACCTGATATTTTGGATTCTCTGAATAATAACACGGAAGTAAATCTCATAAGTTTACTAAAGAATAGTGACGTGTTTTATAAAGCAGCAGACATTTTTTTATAGAAAAGAGTTGAGTTATAGAGTTGAGAAAAAGATTGCTCTTTAGACCACAACGGCAAATTGCTGGCCAAACCAATTGCGAAAAAATGCCAATCAAATCTTAATAAAATATCAAATGATATTATTTCGAATTTTACTATCCACTACTTTCATGTGTATACTCAATTCACAAGTCATGTTGCATATTGTACATTGTATGATACAACTGCTGGGATTATATTTTTCTCATTTAAAAATGATATGATTTTCTTTTGGAACACCTTTTCGAATAGCTTAGATAAGCAAGGAAGTAAGCTTATTGGTCTATAGGAGGATGGTACGGTCAAGTCTTACCTAGCTTTGGTATCATTATTATCTGAGAAGTTTTCCAATTTGTCGGGAAAACTCCATGCTTAAAGATCGCATTGAATATTATAGACAACACAATTATTGCCACACTCGGAAGGTTTTTAATCATAGCAGGCGTAACTGAATCATTTCCAGGTGATTTTCTTAATATTATATTATCCTTGATTACTTCTTTAATGTCTTCTGGGCTTATAGCTAATATGTCATCATTAGATAATGTTGACACAGGTGGCTCTTCAAGTTCAGAAATAGTTGTTGGCGAGTTTGGTTGAAAGACTGTATTTAGATGGTCAGGCAAAATTGTAGCCTTTTCCTCTGTGCTACGAGCCCAAGTACCGTCAGCTTTCCTTAAAGGGCTTCGCCCTTCTACCGGTGGCTTGATATTTTTCGTTGCCTTCCAAAGGGAAAAATTTGTATGTTTAGTATTTGTCAAACTTTGAATGTAATTTCTATTTCTGCGATCATCTTCCAATTGAAGGGCTTTTTTCAGATTTTTACTAGCAGCAGACAGCCTCTGTTTCGCAGCAGGTGATTATTAACATTTTTCTGTTTATTAATTTTATTTTCTTGATTTACATTTGTCAATCAGTTTATGATGGTAACAAACAACATTTGTACAACTATTACAAATTTAGACGACGCGTCGCCACTGCAACATCAGTCATGAATTGAACAATAGTAACTTAAAAAATAAAATATCAAAACTTTCACGCTATTCTAAAATAAAATAAAATAAAGTTGTTGCTGAAAAACGATTTATTATTAAAATAGAAATAATAAAAAATGCTTTTCTGTGTTCTTTGGACTCTATTAAACGAATATCATGGGTTTGTCAGTACTATTATATTAACAATATTCTTTAAGCATTTAAAACTTTAAGCATTTATTTGACGAATTCAAACTGTCGCCTTCAAAAATACCTTTTACTGTTCCTACTTAAATAACACTCACTGTAAATATATATGCATTTAAATATGTATGCGTGTGACGACTGGTTGTAAAGAATTTATTTAAATTTAAATGTGTATATTTTATTTATTTTAATAGCTGTTAGTTATGTATAATAAATTTTTTGTGTGTTTTTCATGTTGCCTTTTGTTTTTTCCATATTTGTATATTTCTATTCGTATTTGCTTTTGTAAGTTTATATATATATGTATTATTTAAATGTAAACTGTTAGAAACATACATATTTATATAAATAAATTTCTATGTATTTATATACATATACGTAAGTATTTGTATTTTTAAATGTTAGAATTAAATTGAGCATAATTTATCCAAGTTTGTAAAAAAAAAATCAAATATCAATACTACAATTCCAAGTTGTTAAATTGTACAATGTATATTATACAAACAGTATAAGTAAAATGTTCAACAGAAAATTGTTATTTATGCCACAATGAAAAAGTATAATTTTTCCAAGTTTATACATTTTAAAGACTTTAATGACTGCATAAATACTTAAAAAAAATAATATATTAAAATAAAATAACCTCAATTTCTATTATTTGTTGATTTCATAACAAAACTTTCCTTCTACTAAAAATTTTACTTAATATTTTAAATAAAGTTTGTGTTATTGTTGAAACCTTCTTTCTTATTTTTTTTTTTTTTTGTTATTGAAATAAGTAAATCCACAAAGATATTTTTTAACAATTCCCACACGTGTTGTAAAACTTTTTCTGTTTGCTTTTATCCTGAAAATTTACTTTTCAATTGTCAATGTTGAATTTGTGTTGTGAACAAATCAATACCGAAATAGAAAAGGAAGAAAGGAAAATCGTTTAATTTTACTTTTTTCTTCATATTTACCAAAAAAACACCCGCACCCGATAAAAATCAACATTTAAAAATATTTAGATATTGTTGCCAACATAGTGAATGCAAGTAAAATTTTTGTAAAAAATGTTTGTTCTGTGTTGTAGCAAATAAGTTGTTTGTACTTAAATTTGTTATTTGTACCGAAAATTAATGGTTACTAATAAAACAAAGAAAACAAGCAAATTCTATTTTGTTGTTTTATGTTTCAGTTTAGTTACCAAAAGGTTAAGGTCACAATTTTTTCAAACAAAAGCTGTTTATATTCTCTCATTATTAACCCCTATTAAAGACTAAAAATGTATAAAATATATTTGTTCACATAGAATCCAGCAATACTGCTGTAGTATCTTTATTCTATTTTAGTAATGAAAAATCTAAATAAATAGAAATTCGTATACAAATTAAATTAAAAATCCGACATTGTAGTGTTCAATGATTGCAGCAAAGCTAAAGTCATGGTGCAACTACATATACAAGGTGAGTGCAGTAGCCCAGCTGACTGACTTTGTTTACAATTTACTTATGTCAAAAGTAATACTTTTTCAAGTATTTTTGACAGTAGTACATTGTTTTACACAAACAAAATGCCTGCTGTTTCTGTTTTGTGTTGTATTTGTTGTTGATATGCACTTATCTTGTATAGTTGCACCATGGCTAAAGTTTTTAAAAAGTGTTATAAATTATCCACCTAATTCATAAAAACTTACAACAGGTTTTTAGAGCAAATTTCCATATAAAATTTTATTTATATATGTTGTAAGTTTTATGAATAAGGTCATATGTTTATATAATAATACATGAACAGACTTTTAATTAAATTAAAGAACTCTTATGTTACCGCTTCAACTATTAATTTTTTATATTAATATAAAAAATGCCGGAAGAAATGTTTTGTGTCTCTAATTAGACGTTCAAATAAAGTTTCGCCAGTAATTATTTAAAAGCTGCAATAGATTGATGTGAAACCTAATTGTCTACAGTTTAAGCTAATTAAATAATGTAGGACTAATGTCACAGGAAATTTAAAGCTGAGTAATGATTTGCAACAAGAAATATTTTTTAACAGTTAATCCGATCTACAAAAAAATCAAATCAATGATTTTTATAACAGGACAAGAGTTTTAGTTACTTCTTTTAGCTTTTTAAATATTAATAAAGGAGTATTAGTGTTTGGTTGAAAAGTATTCAATGGTTTCTTTGTTTCATTAATGTTAAAATACTTATGCAACTAAAATGTATGTGAACAAAGCTTTAATATAATTTTTTTTGCTTATATTTTACACAAAGTGGTAAAATTGGCAAATTTTTTTTTGCAACTTAGCAAAATATTTACTGTTTATTTTTGTAACCATTACGTAGCTGTCAGTGGTAGCTATAGCAGAACTAGTGTATGTGTTTGGGCTTTATGTTCTTGCAAAGATAATTGTGCCTAGCATTCCAATTAATAATTATTTTCCTCTTTGTTTCAACAATTTAACTGCCTCATAGAACTTTTACAATTCTCCTAATAACTTACGAATATGTATGAAAAAATTTGAAAGAAATAAATTTCAGGCGCTTTGAATGGGACAATCCTAGAATTATAAACTATGTCGACAAGACAATGAATAGTATTTGTCAGATTATTATTGACTGTGAAGTAAATGTATTAAAAACAGCAATTAGTATACTGCTAAAAAATTCCAGACTACTTGTCAAAAGCTGTTGTCTGTTCCATGGCAATTACTCCACCACAAAACTGCTAGACTTGAAATCGCTAAAAGAAACTTACAAACTAACTGGAAACAGGTAAGTCGATAATCGTTGTGAACAGTTGCACTATTTAAATATATATTTGTTTATGATGCTTCTGGCGATAATAAAAATTCAGTCTTGGTGGTAAAAATGGTTTCAACGGCTGTTGGAGAACTACGATATTTTACAAAAATAAATTTCGTAGGTGGTTTTCCAAAAGTTGATTTGCTTGATTTGGCTTTTCCAAGCACCAAAATAAATTCTTCTAATTACACAAAATTACTATATAAGAAATAAGTGACATTTTTAGAAAATAGTAATGAGAAACAATTTATTTTTCAATAAGACGACACATGTATACATGTCAGTCGTCAAACAAAGGTATTGTTGTTTTAGAAAATTAATTTATTTATTTACATAATTTAAGAGGTAAACTGAATACTAGGGGTTCTGGTTGTTAAATAATATGTGTTTTTTGTTCGTTTCAAATTAAAAAATTAAACTGTTTGACTTTATTCTAACTTACAAAATTGAAAAAAGTTTTACGTGTTTATAGCAGAGACCACTTTGATTTTAGTGGTTAATTGGCACCATTTACCATTTAAAATTTGTTTTTTGTTTCATATTACTAAGACAGTGATCTATTTATAAGAGAACATTTTAGGTTAGTGGTTGAGTGAAACAGAATTGAGAGAAAATAATCAACATGAGTGATTTATAATTAAATTTGTTTCGTTAAGTTTAGATTATAGCTTTTATTATTAAACTTTTAAAATAAATGACAAAAGTTTATTTGATGCAAATCAATGAAGATTTTTGTTACAAATTACGGATAAAATTTAAGAGTTTAATAATAAATTGGTTTAAAAAAATCCATCGAGCTATAAAAAATAAAAATTTCTATAAAAACAGAATTTTCCATTTTTTTAAATTTTGCAAATAATTCATTTTATTAAAAAAAAATAAAATTTTGTATAAAATGTATTATTTTTTTTAATATTAAAATATTTAGCCCAATAGGTTTTAATACATACATACATTATTAAAACGTAGCGTATGATTAATATGATTAATATAAAAAAGGTGTTGAAAATCATAGCTTAACCAAATGGGCAATACAGTGAGAACTACAAACGTGGCGTATGATTGATGCAACATTTTAATATTTAATATTTGTACAAATTAACAATTAAGCAGTGTTGCCAACTTTTTTTCCTAAAAACCTACACATGTAAAAAAAATTCCTTTTTCCGCTACATTTTGTAAAAATAAATCCATATATTTACACCTACGTTTTTAATGCTAAAATTTTTTAAATAACTTAATTTTTTCAAAATAAAAAACTATTGACTTTTTATACATTAACTGCCGTATTCATAAAAAAATAAAGTAGTATCGAAGTGTGCTTTTAGACAAAATTTTCATACAAAAATTTCTTAAAGTACATTTGAATTCTACTTTAATTTTTTCTGAATAAGACTGTAAATCTTAAATTAAACTTTAATTTAATTTAAATTTGTCTTGGCATTGCATATATGATCTTATTATTCAAATTGAATTTAAAACTATATGACTTAGTTTATTTCTTTTTTTAGTTCGAACGTCTGTGATTATGGAAAAAATTCTTACAGCATCTGCATTTGCGTGAGGCAATAAAAATATTATTTTTACCAGTTTAAAAAAATTCGGCACTATTAACTCATCATTAAAATTTTTAATTTTAATTATTTTTGACCATAGTTGAACGATATCCAAGTTTTTGAATGATTTTATTTCATCTTCAGAAAAAATGGTATTCCAATGTTCTCCATTCCTGCGTGAGATCATTTATGTTTATATCAAACTTCTTACATATATTATCACACTTAAATTCATCTTTATTCTGTCCGAAAGCAGCATTAAGATTAATTCTATTTATTTAAATATGTTTTCTGTTTTAAAAGGAAGTCTTCTTTGAATTTCTTCTAAAGCCGTTAGATAAAATTGAAGGCAATCAGTCTTCATTTGATTTAAAAACACCTCACATTCATTGCCGACAAACAAATCTTTAATTGGCAATGAAATATGTGGAGATCGAACTAAGCAATTAGTTTTCAGTTAATTTTTTTTAATGCAATTTTGGCCCATCTTTAAAAATAGTTTAATAGATTCCGAATGAAGTACGTGAATCAATGGTATTTTTGATTGGAATAGAGCATTTAATGAAATAAAATAATACAAAACATATTTCAAAAACAATAAATATGCCTTGTTAGATTCATTTGTTAATTTATGTAAATTAATTCTGCAGATTTTAATTTATCTCTTGTAGAAGCAAACTAAAAATGTTCGAGAAGTGCTTGCCAATTTGATAATATTCGTTCAACACATATTTGGTGCAATAGCCATCTAGTTAACGAAGTTCTCAAAATTTTTCTTTTTTCCTCATTAAGCATAATCTGAAATTCCTCTAATTTTGCGCATCTTTTAGAGCTTCCAGATATACAAGTTCCGATTTGTCGTATAAGTTCTTCTGGAGCTCTTGATAAAGAAAGAAATGCTTTGTTGGCAATAGTGGCTGCAGAATGGCAGACGCATTAAATTGTTATTGCTTCTGGGTTGTCTTCTAATAAACGAGAGGAAAACGAGTTGTGTTTGCCCACCATAACGGTGGCTCAATCGCAACAGATTCCAATTATATTTGAAAATGGAATAGAATAATTTATTATACAGTCTTTAAATGATTTCTAAAGAGCTTCAGCTCTACAGTCAGAACCAACAGGTAAAATATCCAAGAGTTGAACAACTATCTGTTCCTGCTCAGAGTTATAAAATCTCACTAGTACTCACATGTTTTTGTTGGAGCCAATATCTGTACTTTCATCAACAGAAAATTTAGTTCTTTGTAATTTTTTAACCAATTTTGACTTTTCTTCTTCAGCAAATACGTTTTGAATTATTTTGGTGCATTTCGTTCTGCCTAATTTACTTTTCTGAATGATATTTAAATCAGGTGCTATTTCTTTCAAAAGAGGTAATAAATGGTCAATAACATGTAGAACCACATTATGTTCAGCTAAATATGCACTGAGTCGAATCTCAAAGTTTTCAACTGGTTTCGTTGTGTTCACTCTTACAGGTGTAATTTTGTTATAGCGTGTTTCTTTAGCTCTGATTTTCCACAGATCATAACATTTTCACAAGCTTTACATTTACATCTAAATTTATAATCCTTTATTTCTGACAACCAACCTTTAAACTCTTTTTCTTCCAACCAGCCTTGACAAAACTAGTGCTTTCTATATTTTTTTTTTTTGCTGGACATGGATTTCCGCAGAAGAACTACTGGACTTAGACATTGTTCTACATTTATGTAAAGAAAACGATAAACTTGTATGGCATATTTTTAAAATGTTATTTTACTTACATAAATTTTGGTTCTACTTCTTTTAGAATTAGCTTTTGATTTTAAAATGGCATTCAGTATTCCAAAGAATTTGTTTTTGTAAAAATTTAAAAAAAAAACGTCGACTACTAGATACAAAAGTTGCCATATTTAACAAATTCAAAAAAATGTGTAGTACCAGATGAATTTAAAAAAAAAACGATAAAAATAAAAAAAAAATGGCAATCCTTTCTAAAAGAGTACCTACATTTTGATCGAAAACCCAAATCTGTCCCCTATTTGTAGGTTTTTCCCTTACTATTGGCAACACTGCAATCAAGCAAAATGTAAAAGCTCACATACTATATTGCATAAATTAACGCAAAGACAAAAAATCATCAAAATCAAATTTGAATATCGTAAAATATTTACAATTCTAAAAGTTTTTTATATATTTTGTATGTGTTTACTTTAAAGTAAATAAAAAGTATATGAAATAAAATAATGATAAGAATATTTATAATTTATTATTGTAATATTGTACAAAAGTCGACGATTTATATTTTGTACAATATTACAATAATAAATAAGATAGTTTTTAATATTCTTATCATTATTTTATTTCATATACATTTTATTTACATACTTTAAAGTAAACAAAATATGTTGTGTATTCTTTATTTTATTTTAAGTGTTTTCAGCTCTACTACTCAAATACAAAATCCGTTCATATGTATAACAAAATGTAAGCTTAACCTAAGACAATGTAAATCTAAAAAATTAGTAAATACTTAAAGAGTGTATAATATTATATATCTGTATATATAATGAATCTTATAAGAGTTTATAACAAAATACTTGTGAACTTGAAATTACAGGCTATTTGAGAAAAAGTGTACAAAATATAAATCGTCGACTTTTGTACAATATTACATTTCTTCCTCTTTTTAAAATAGTATGTGGTTTTATAAAACTTAATCCAAAGTAAAATTCACATGGAAGCATTGGCGGTAATATATGGTATCAAAAAGATTCATAAATTCATATATCGCTATAACTTTACAGTGTATACTGATCACCAACCGTTGGAAAACTTTTGGGTGATCAAAAATCGTTGGCAAATTTTGTGTCTGTGCGGTTCCATAGGTGGATTCTTTTTCTTTTGAATTATAATTGCAAAGTAAAATACCGCCCAGGGTCCAATCATAAAAATGTTGATGCTCTTTCGCGTTTGCCTTTAGAGGGTTCAACAAACGTTAATAACTTTAATATATATTTTTTCAATTTTGATGAAAATAATATTCTAATTTTGACTAGCGATATTATAAAATTTACACAAAAGGATGAGCATATAACAAAAGTGATGTATTTTGTAAAAAATAACCGCTGGCCAGAGTCTAAAAAATTAAATTCTTCCTTAATACCATATGCAAATGTCAAACTTTCTCTAGAGGTAAGAAATAAATGTCTAGTCTATGCGGATCGTATAGTAATACCAACAATTTTAAGAGGAAAGTTTTTATCATTATTAGATGACACACATATTGGTATCGTTCGTATTCAGCTTTTGGCTCGAGCTTGTGTTTGGTGGTCTTCAATTGACGGTTGTATAGAAAGTTTTTTTTCACATTGTTCGATATGTCAAAAATAACAAAACAAATCAAAAGATTGCCCAAACTTGACATGACCATCCACGTCATACCATTTTGAGCGTCTTTACATAGACCTGTTTCAATTTCAGAATACCGATTTTATTAATAATAGTGGATGAATTGATGTTCAAATTTTGTCAAAAACAACAAATCTTATGGTATTAGAGAAGTTGAAAATAACATTTTCAAATTTTGGATTTTGTAACTTTTTGGTCACCGACAACGGACCTCAATTTCGTAGTAAGGAATTTAAATTATTTTTAAGATGTAATGGAATAAACCAGCATAGGAATAGCCCAGCATATCATCCACTAAGTAATGGATTGGCAGAACGAGGTTTACAGTTAAGCGGTGTCTAAAGTCTTATTTTCTGTCTGACCAAGTGAAAAAATTACCCATGCGAAGCATAACTTTAAAATTTTTATTTAAGTATCGTAATACACCAACAACCGTCACCGGTATTTGTCCAAGTGAGCTAATTTTAGCATATAAACTAAGAACTGCTTTATCTTATTGCAGCACCACGCAGGTTTCAAATATAGTATCCACACCTACAAACTATAAAATTAAGAAAAATACAGAAAAAATTTTCAAAATAGACCAAAAGCAAAAAATTTTAGATTGAAAATTGGTGAGCAAATACTATATTTGAATCCCGACTTAAATAGTGATGCAAAATGGATAAAAGCATCGATTGGCAAAACTATTTCAAATAGTCTTTATTTAATAGAAGTAAAAATAAGACGTAGAGTTGCACACAGAAATCAATCGAAAAGAGTTTCTAGAGACTCAAGTTTATCATTTATAGGAGATAACTAAAATCAACTTCACAGTAAAGATGCAGAATATTTTGATGCTGAAGGAAATTCAGACAAAGAAGAAACCCCACTGAAAGATCGGTTGAGAAAAAAAAGCTATTGTTAATTATAAAGCAATAAATACAATTTATCTATTTATACTTATTGATACTCAATATTCACGTATACATTTATGTTTATAATAAAAAATAGGAAACTGATTTTTTTTTTGGATTAACTTTTATATAACCACATAATATTTTAAAAAGAGGAAGAAATGTAATATTGTACAAAAGTCGACGATTTATATTTTGTACACTTTTTCTCAAATACCCTGTAATTTGAAGTTCACAAGTATTTTGTTATAAACTCTTATAAGATTTATTATATATACAGATATATAATATTATACACTCTTTAAGTATTTACTAATTTTTTAGATTTACATTGTCTTAGGTTAAGCTTACATTTTGTTATACATACGAACGGATTTTATATTTAATTAGTAGAGCTGAAAACACTTAAAATTAAATAAAGAATACACAACAATTATCTATGTATTTTTACCATAAAAAATGTCTGTTAAATTATAAAAAATTATAATAATATTTTTCTTAATTTTATTTATACTTTTTAGGCTTTTTAAGGATTGTGTGCTTGTCTGTAAAAATAATACTTTTTATAATCACATAATATCAAGTATATTCACATTTTGTTATCCATATAAAATGTATATACATATAGCTGGAGGAATAAAATAATACTATACAAATTATATTGAAAAATATACCAAAGTGTAAGAAATTCCAATATAATAGTTGCATAATATCAAAAGAAATTAAATAAACATATATAAATACATTTTAGGGATATTTACGAGGAGACAAAAGAAAAATCTTTAATAAAAGATATATGTATGTAGAAATATGTGAGTTAGAGTTAGAGTTATTGACTCATAAATGAATTTATTAAATAACAACACTGTTTCCAGTTGCCAAACATATAATTTAGATTTATGATATTAGATATACAAGTCTTAAGAACTTTTTTAATCAAAAGTGTAACTGGTGTTGTCTTTAATGTTAAAAACACAATAACATTAGCTGAGAATGTTTTAAAATTAATATTTTTTTTTATTATAAAGTTTTCACAATATTTTCTGTTACACCTGCTACAGATAATTTTCTTGCTAGAATTAAGTTAAATTTGACTATAGTCCAGAACATATTTTAATGTAAAATATTTTGAAACATTTAAAAATATAAATTGTGAATGAATGAATCGTAATATACTATCTTCCAGTTATCGACTAAAGGTCAACGATATATTACTTCTTCAGCAGTTTCTACGTTGATTTTTTTATTCAAAACTAAAAATCCTATGTATTCTGTTATTCTTCCGAGCTTGACTGGCCTCAGTTCTTTAGTTTGTTATTTTTTTTTTAAGTTACATAATTTTATATGAAAAAATATTCATGTGTATGTCAGTATGTGCTGTGTAACTTAACCAAGATTATAAACAGATATAAACACGTACACAATAAGAATATTTCTTTATTTTTTGTCTTTGGTAGTATAAAAATAGCTGCAGACTTATTGTCGCTATTAAAACGTTTATGTATGTGTATAGAAAATAAACATTAGAATAGCCCATTTTGTATTGGGCAAAAAAGTGGTCAAAATTTGTGTTTAAACTATTTCTAAAAATATGTAGGTGTCATCACTAAAGTAAAGTTTGGAATTTAAGTAAATCAACTAATAGCTCAATTTTTCAGAGTTTTTACACGACATATTTGAAGTTATTACAAACATTTTCCGAAAAAATATTCTGCTGTTGCCGTTAATTCAATATGAAAATCGTAAACTCTTGGTTTCATTTTCATGCCACAATTTAAGTTTATACCAAAAAGTATTACCACAATTATAAATATAGGCTATAAAAATGTGCCAACACTAGCAGTTCAAATTTATATTGGATGGAATTTGCTCACATATCATATCACATAAAATCCGGTTACACTACAAAAGTTTTTTAAACGTTTTGTTTTCTCAATGATTTCTTTCGTAATCAAGTTAAATTTTATTAAAATAAACCAGTAACTTCTAAATAAAATACTACACTCAAAAAAATCTGCACTTCGCTGATAATTACCGCGCAAAAAATACAACACCAGTGTACGTATTGTGAGAAGAATAAGTGTGAATGCAGGTTTTTATGCTGGTTTTCAGGTGGTGTTACTATATTTTGTATAATATATGATGAAGAAATTAACTTCAAAACCATATGAATTAAAATGATTCACTAAAATGTATATGACGTCTGATTAGAAGACCAAAATTTTTCTTTTAGAGTTTCTTAAATATTAATAAATCTGTATTAATTTGTGAATAAAATATAGTATAAGTATAAATATTAACAAATATATGCGACTGAATTTTATGTGCACAATTTAGAAATTTCAAAATTAGAGAGGCTTCAATTTGTATTAGATTTAATCTGTAATGCAGTCTAGTAAATTTCAAAGTATATTTTTAGCATATTTAAAATTATGCACACTCAAATTTTTTGTAATATTCTGTTTAAGTTTTAATAAAAATGTATACTAATCATTAGCTTTTTTTTTGAAATCCCATTGAAATTAATTTTATAGACATTTTATAGAAATATAATGCTATTTTAAATGAATTGTGTAACACCTTGCACCTCCATTTTTAGGGCCACTCTATTATATAGACTTTTGTCTATGTATAAATTTATATAAGAACGTGAGTATATGAACACCATTTACTCGCTATTTGTTTTTTTTTTTTTTTTTTCTAGCCAATGTCATGATGAATATAAAAGTAAAAGAAATTTTAAAAAACTTATGAGATGGCGATGGCCAATGAATGCTTCGACAACTTTGACTTTGAACGAGAGTTAGTGTTTTGTGGACTGTTTGTGTCATGAATCAATAAATAATATAAGAATTTATTACACAGAGATAGAATATAAAGTTTTAAAGGATATATTCCGACTGTGAGATTAAGGGAACAGTTTGAATAATTTAAAGGAGACATTAAACTCAATAAATAAAAGTAAAGTTTAGTAAAGTTTACTAGATTTTTATTAACATTTAGGATTTGGCATTTATTTAGCATTTTTTAATAACATGTTTAACTAATTTGTTTTCTGTTAAAAAGTAGCTTGAAAATAAAAAAAGGAAAATGGTGAGAAACATTTTCATTTTAACAACTGATGATATTACAAATCTTTACCTACCTACAATGGCAAAAGTTAACTTCATATAAGTGGGATAATGAAAACTGAACTTTTTTATTATAAAGATTTAAGTTCTGCCATTTACTAACTTAAGAATGTTCCGTATATTTAGTGGAGTGACTTTAAATATCATAAAATTTCTTCATTATATTAAATATGAATTAAGATAAAGTTTATAATGTTTATGTATTTATATACATTAAAATATTTATTAAAAAAAACCAAAATGTTTGCTTTAATTTACAATTTTAAGATTAGGCTTTTGAAGAGAGCCTTTAATAAATAATTCTTAAAATGTTCCTCATTTCAAAGTTGTAATATTCATAAAAAAAGTTTACTTTAATTGTTCTTTGATACAAAGGGCTTCTTACGTGGCAGTCTACCATGTAGGCTACTTTGGTGCATAGATCTTCCAACCGTACTTATACATTTTCAGCTACTTTTATAGCACTAGATGTTGAATTTCCTCCTACCTCTCTTAATATACCACTTACTTCAGTTTTTGTAAGACACTTTGTTTGTTTTCTACGGGATTGTGTTTGGGTTACTTGTCTATAATTTTTTTATTCTACAGTAATACCTTCCAAATATTTTGCCTATTTTATTTAAGGCTTTAAATTTTTTATGTATGTCTATTATGATTTGCAGAGTTTCAATTGATGTTTGTCTTCCCATTATAAATTTTCACACAACTTAATCTCTTTTAATGGTTATTTATGAAGTTTGCACTTATTTTAAACGACACTTCATCGTTGCAGTTTTAAACAAAGAAAAATTTAAAGTATTGTTACTACTGTGGAATGACAGGTTTTTTTTCATATATAAATTGGTCTATTTTAATAATAAATCAATTAATTTTGTATACGCTTTTATTTTCGTTTCCTGTTTTGTTAAAATCAATTCCACTTTAATAACTTCAGCTGATGTTAACTTTATTTTAACGTTCACAGTATATGTACGTTATATACTTATACTTATAAAAATAATATTAATCAAAATAATTATTAAATTATCATTTAGTCAATTGGTTAAAAATAGTTTAGATCAGGAAAATGCGTCTAAAGTATTTAGATTTTTAACATATTATCAAAATGTAGAGATCGCAAATGATATGTCATTATTTTTATTTTGATAAGAAAAAACAACTTTATGACGTCTTAGAAAGTTGTATATAAAATTTACGTGAAAACTTTATAGTGTTTTACAAACAGGTCAAAGCTGGGAAAACCTCTTTTTTAATTTATTTAAAAACAAGATCTTAAAATCGTTTAATTGAAAAGAAAAAAACAGGGTCTGTGGAATAAATCTTTCGTTTTCGATATAAAATACACGAAACTGGCCAGGTTTTCAAACAGCAAAAACATAGTTTAACGATTTCCGGTTTAAATTTTTGAGTACATTCTATTTGAAATAAGTTGAGTTACTTACAATACAATTGTATTTAAGGCTCGATTTCGAACTATTATTAACGAAATTGCAAAACCACAAATTTTAAATGAACATTAGGTTAAACCGTTTTCTCAAAAAAAAATCGCTTTTAAATTATTTAGATATATAAAATAAAATACAAAAGTAATAAAACCTACAATTTTCATATGTAAATTAAATTAAAATGCATTTTAAATATTCAAATAGGGTGTTTTTTTCAGATGTATAGAACTTTAAGTTGGGAAAACTTTTTTAACTGGCGGCCATTTTGTCAGCTGTTAAGTGATTTATGTATAGTTTGGTTTAACATTTCAACATGCATAGACTGACGCCTGAAAACGCTTCCAAATTGTGCAATTTTTTTTTTTAAATCAAGGTTCTGCTCGATATACGTAGCGCATGTGATTTTTTTAAGTATAGCAATTTGAAACTAAATAAAACATGGAAGATTTTTTTTAAATTGACATTAAATTTACTTTATTCAAAAGATAATTTTCTGGCATTATAATTTGAGTATGATTTCTGGATTATGACTAACTTGGATGTAGTATAATATGGAGGTCCAATTTTGGATGACCTTTTCTAAAATTTTGGCAATAACGCGGCGAATGTATTTCGAACCCGTGAATTGGCCAAGGTCGTGCGATTTATTGCCGTTTTACTACTTTCTGTATTCTCAAAATTCACCGGATTATTGCTAAAATATGGCCACAAATGTTTGAAAAAAGTCATAAAAAATTGGACCTCTAGATTAGACTAATTCCGAGATAATCATATGCCAATAGTCATATTTAAATTATAATGCCAAAAGATTATGTTTCGAATAAAGTAAATTTCATATCAATTAAAAAAATCATTTTTGTTTTACTCAATTTGAAAGTTCTATACATCTAAAAAAAACCCCTATATATACATATATACACAATATCAATTACCTTTAAATATGAATATATACATACATATATACAAAGCAAAAAGAAAATAGTTTTTTTTGCAAAAATGAATTATAATTTCTAATTTAAATAATAATTGAAAGTCCTCTATGTTGGATATATACAACAACTGCCACTTAGTATAAGTATTATATAACATATTTTATTTTAAGATATGAAATGCTTTATATTTTTCATTTTCTTAAATTGGCTTTAATTTAGAGTATTTGCCAGACCAATGAAGCGTTTAGTACAATCATAAATTTTATGTTTGCAATATAAAAGAGAGAGTAAAAAAATATATATGTATATCCTACATAAATATAAATTTGTTCTTTTTTCACATATATTGCTTTGGTATTTCCCTTCAAATACTAAAACAGAAAATATACACAATCAAGCTTATGTGTATATTTTTGTTATATAAACACATATTGTATGTACATACCCTATATATGTGAGTATATACATACATAAGTGGGTGAAGAATTTAGACTATATACTTTTAGCAAATTTAAACGTAGTCATTTAGCCAAAAGAGTAGTAAAGAGACCCATTAATTGTGGGTAAGTAGAAAAATAGTATAAAAATATTTGTAAAAAAAATTAAATTTTTTTTTGAGTAGTACTCTTACGTCTTTGTATATATACAGTGGGGCGCACAAATGAGTACATGTTTTACATACATTTATTTAAAAAAAAAATAGAAAATGTTTTTGTTCATATAATTTATGTTTAATATTTAACAAAATCCAAACTGAAAACATCAAGTTCTAAGAAAAAAAAACAAACAAAACTAAATATACTCGCATGTTTTCAATTTTGCAAGACAGTATATTTAATGCTTAGTTCAAAGCCCGTTTTTTTTGAAAAAAAAAACACGTTTCACTTGGAATGCTCTCTCATTCGCGCTGAACTCACTCCTGCTTGTCCAATGTCTATTGTGCCAACGGGCTCTTTAGGATTGATCACAAATTCTCTATTTGATTGATTTCGGGACTTTTGCTGGCTACTGCCAGACACCTTATGTACAAAATCAGAAAGATAAATTTGTAAATTTCAGATCAAATGTAAACAACCCCATGACATGACGTTCCTCTTACCATGCTTTAAAATTGAGTTTTAAATTGTTTTAATGCTGAGATATTAACAATATTGCAAAGAGCTCTAGCCATCCAAGAAAAAGTTTACAAGCCTCAAACATGTACTCATTTGTGCTCTCAATTGTATGTATTTAGGTATATACTTGTATTTGGTTTGAAACTCTTGCACAGCTTAAGGAACAATAATTTGTAATTAATAATTAATATTAATAATAATATAATAATAATAATTTGTGACAAAATAATTTGTAGAAAATGCAAAAAAGCAGTCTACCCTGACTAGCGAAATATACATATATTTTGGATATAAGGAGTTTAAACCTCCATGTGACTAAAAATATATATTTAACATGTTTGATTAACATTTGACCAGACTTGTTTTCATCTTTTGACCAGACGTGTCATATAAAAATATCAATATAGATTCGAAATGTAAATTTGTTGCCAAATCATAACTGATATGTAATTTAATTGGTTAACTATAAGTGCACTATATAAATGCAGTCACTGATAAAATTAATTTTGTAACAAAGACTGGCTTAGCGAGCAGAATTATGTTTGATGCAGTGGTCAGCAAAAAGTCACTTCCTCAATCAAATTGAGAATTTGTGGTCAATCGTGCAGAGGCAATTGGTATCATATAAAAACCTTTGGAGCAGCTTTTAATTATAATTAATTAATAATTAAATAATTGAAAAATTTATGAAGACTACGAGCTTGCTTTGGACGAATTATTAAAACTAGTCTTATTACCTATGGTTTTTGTTTGTGCAAAATTGAGACCATGCGCGTTGTTTTCGTTTAATAGGTATTTTTTCTAAGAACTTGATGTTCTTGGTTTTGATTTATATACGTACATATATACGTACATACAGTCTTGTTCACTTATTTAAATACACTAAAAATACTATGTTCAGCAGCATGTATCTTTTGCAATTTCTAACTGATTACAGAATTTTAAAATAGAAATGGAAGCTTGTGATATAAAAAAGGTCACGACAATATTGGTTTCTTAACTGATGAACTTTTGTTGAACAGTTTAAAAAAAAGTACAAAATTTTGTTTTGGGTCAATTGAATAAAGGCACTTTAATTAATTTTAATGAAAACCAGTTTTTATTGTATTTTTAAATTTTTTTTATATTATTATTACTTTATTTAAGAACTATTAGTAATGAGTACAACCCACTTTGTTTTCAATAATCCAACGAAATTTGATTCCAAGCATCCTCAATGACCTGAATAAGTGACTACTTTCATTAAGTTGTCTACCTCCTTATAGGCCTTACAAGATAACCAACTCCAGACATTCTCAGAAATGTTAAAATCTAGCGAATAGGTTGGCCAGTCAAGAATATTCACTTCTTGGCTTGCAATGAACTCCTTCACTAATCTGGCGTTGTGCACAGGGGCATTATCCAATATCCAAGATATGAGACCAAATAGTTCACGAAACTTCAAAAAAGCCGATTTCAATAAATTTTTATAACTAGACTCAGCCATTTTTGCACTTAGAAAATTAAGATCAATAGTTCCATAGTACGCAATAGCACCCCACACCATAACGCCGCCCTCTCGGCTGTCATATCGATTTGACTTCGTTACTACATATCCCATACAATGTAGTCTTTTGCGAATTTAAACCGCGTTTCCTTACGAGAAGCAGAGCATTAATAAGCGTATTTTTTTGTAATTTCAGGTATTTACAGCTCTTAATTATTCGTGTACTGATGACTGGCTTGCTAGTACTCCTGCTTGAGCTCTTATTTTTGACAAGGACAAGGCAGAATTAGAAGCAATGCTGATGATTTTTCTTTTCTCATACGTAGGTAAAGACAATGACACCCTTTCTTTAAAATTTTTTCCATACCCTTAGGAGTCTTTGATGTAATTGTCTACAAATTAAAAATATTTTCAAAAAATTATATAATTGAATCCTAAAATTAAACTTATAAATAAAAGCAAGGCTAAAACAATAATATAAATTTTCTAAAAAAAAATTATTCAACAAAGAAAAATTCCATGAAATTTACAAAATTCCGTAAAATTACATGAAACTAAAGGAAAGGATGCAATATTTAGTTCGTTTATTTGACCTTTTTTTAATATTTAATAGTTTCTTTTTACAAGCAATAAGGTCATTTGAATTTTATATAAAAATATTTAATTTACAATGGATAGCGAAATATTGGAAATAAATTAAATATTTTTATATAAAATTCAAATGACCTTATTGCTTGTAAAAAGAAACTATTAAATATGGAAAGGATGCAAGTTAATGCTAACAAAATATGCATTAATTTTATAAAAAAATAAACCATTCAGAAAGAAGTCCGCCATATATGCTTTTTTTACCAAATTATTTTTCAAATATGCCATCAAATTTTTAAAATGACCAGTAATGTCAACAAAACAATAAATCAATTTGATAAAAAATAAGTTAAGAATATAGAAGTTCCTCTTCTATCCATTATCTAAAAATCAAATAAATTTAAAAAAAAAAACAAAGTCGTAAACACAGACAATGCTATAACACAAATTGTAAAAAAATAGTTTTTTTTTAATGCCATAAAATTTATAAATTTATTAGAATTAAAAAAAAAAACAAAAAAAAAGGATTTTTAACTATTGCGCCGTTAGAATATCCTTCAGAACGATAAACTTCGATTTTAGTTTTTTCCGATTAAATTAAAATTTTTTGTTCGTAAAATGATTAGGATGTAATTAATTGTAATAAACAAACGCTCCCTACGAAAAAGCATTGCTTACTTTGAAAACAAAAAAAAAATACTAAAGTGAATTTATTCAAGTAAACCAAAAAAATATCAAATTTTTGGACTTTTTTATATATTGCTCAAAAAGTACCTTATATATATGAAGATGTCTAGCTTCCATTTCCTTTTTAAAATATCGTTTAAAAATTGCAAAAGATACAGACTGCTGAATATGGAATTTTTAGTGCCTTTAAATAAGTGAACCAGAGGACATAAAATAATTGGCAAAAAAATTTTTTTTTCAAATTTTCTATATTAGTTTTATTTTTATACAAAACAAGTTCAAGTACTAACAACATAAACTCATCTGTGCTCATATTTATGTACATATATTGTGGAAACATACGTATGTAGGTACATACACGAAAAAATAATTGAAAACATCATATCATCAAATTCAATTTGAATTGAGTTTTTTGTTCTGCTAAAATTGTGTATTTATACAATTTGTGAAAACATGAACGATGATTGCTTAAGGGAAGTAAAAAAATAACAATTAATTTTTTATTTTTAATATTAACATAAATTCCAAGTAACAAAAATGTCGAAATAATCAACAACAAATCAAATTTTGTCAGATTCTTTTTTTTGCTTTAGTATACTACTTTCATATGTATCTACATACGTATGTGTATATATTTTTCGCAGGAAAAGAAAAATTATTAATAAATGCCATACAATATGAAAAAGTTTTTATTCAATTTGGAAAACTTACAAGCTTGACAATGCTAACAAGATGGGAGAAAAAAGGAAAATATAAAGTTAAGACCATGGTGCAACTATACAAGGTGAGTGCAGTAGCCCAGCTGACTGACTTTGTTTACAATTTACTTATGTCAAAAGTAATACTTTTTCCAAGTATTTTTGATAGTAGTACATTATTTTACACAATAAAATGCCTGTTGTTTCTGTTTTGTGTTGTAATTGTTGTCGATTTGCGCTCACCTTGTATAGTTGCACCATGGTTAATACTATCTACTACTAAAGGTACGGTTGCACTTGGTAAATATTCGCCGAAATAAACGTAATCACTAAATAAAATGTTTTTTAACTAGTTTATTTATGACAAGATACAACAAATATCTAGTAATGTTTTTGT
Source organism: Bellardia bayeri (assembly GCA_950370525.1). Lineage (NCBI taxonomy): Eukaryota > Metazoa > Arthropoda > Insecta > Diptera > Calliphoridae > Bellardia > Bellardia bayeri. The sequence continues at coordinate 80,994,644 of OX493265.1, read as the reverse complement.
TTTTGATCTTGTAAAACTCTTGTAAACAATTAATTTATTTATTTTTATTTATTTAAAAATTCAACTAAAAATATTAGTAACAGCTGAACATGATATGAAGTGCAATAATTAGTTAAGTGCAATACTAATACTATCAAAAACAATCATAGTTATATTCATTTGAATTCAAGTAATACGCCGTTCTGCTATTTGTTTCCTCAGTTGTATCAGAAAAATTTATTAAATCATAGAATTTGTTGAATTCTGCACACATTCTTCGAATAGGATCAATATTAATAAAGTTCGATCTATGGAATTTCAGATAGAGTGGAGTGTATGATCTGTGTTGTGTGTTTGGGACATTGAAGCAAACTTTAGAAACAAGATATTCGGAATCAAAAGTACCATTAATTAGGTTCAATAAAAAGGTAACCTTTGCGATTATTCCTCTACTTCTCAATGTTGGGTGCTTTATGAGTGCCAGTCGACTTGGGTATGGCGGAAGGTTTATTTCAGGATTCCAACGTAGATTCCGAAGGCAAAATATAAGAAATTGTTTTTGAATAGATTCCAGCCTTTTTATGTATACATTGTATTGCGGATCCCAGATTACAGATGCATATTCAAGTATCGGTTTTACCAACGTTGTGAATAGATTTTTTATCACATACGGCTCATTAAATTCCCTTGTCCAACGTTTTATATAGCTGAGGACACTAATGGCTTTATTAGCAGCCATAGTTATATGATAGTTAAAGTTCAGTTTTTTATCAAAGTTGACACCCAAATTAATGATAGAGTCAACGAATTTTAATATTAAGCTCCCAATAAGTTATTCATGGATGGAAGGTGAATATCTCGAAAAGGACATAAATGGACATTGTCAAACTAATTTGTGGTAAAAGAATTGGTTACACTTTTTTTGAGTAAATACTTGCCATGTGTGACCAATACTTAATATTACCAATAACTAATATTAAGTTGATCATAATATTAAGAGCAAAATAAAAATAGTTGTAATAAAATCAGCTATACTGATTTTGAAGTTAATTAATTTAATAAGGGATTCTTTATAGTTATTTGTTGACAATAGCTAAAATAATTCTAAGAATTGGGGTATACAGAAAAGATAATTAAAAATTCAAAAAATAGAAGTTTTGCGTATATAAATATGCTTTCAAATTTAAAATAACTTATACATAAAGTTAATTATTTATGCTGTAATATGTCGTATTCATTATTTTTGTTGAATTTTAGATTTTTTTATAATATTGTGTTAATAATTCAAAAGAATTTACCTTAACAGTTTAGGTTAAATCATTGTTTACATAATATACAGCCACAGAAAATGTATTGTTTTTAAATTTGGTAAAAAAAACATGAATTTATTGGGTGATTTGTTATTCTGTAAAAAAAAATATATTTAATCAGTCAGAATATATTTAATGTTCAGTTCAATGATTTCCAAAAAGCTAATGCTTTCAAAAACTACTGTAATTTATATATTAGTAAATCTTAAACATGGATTAAATACAAAAAGAAAGCTAATTATAGGAAACTGTAATTATAGGAAACTAGGGACCTAATTAGAAAATAGTACTTTTACGACACCGCCAGCTGGTTTGCAAACATAACGTATATAAAATATCTAAATCGTAACAAACGCAGTGAGATGTATCTATAAAATGGCGACGCATTCTCTATGACACAGTTTTACCAAATCAAACAACCGCCGTGTTATAATTATGATGAATTATATGCAAAAATGGATCTCAAACAGCTACCGAACCAACAATTTATAAGTCAGCTAAAGGAATATGATGTCAGAAACGAATGTCGGCCCAAAATGTTAATATAGACAAATATATAAATTTAGTGAAAGGGAAAAGGTTTGAATCATGAATCGAATACTAAAGATTGCACAAAGAATGTAGACAAAATTTACTCTCTCTACACATGACGTCACAGTTTTTTTTTTCCGAATAACCAACATATAGAAAATAACTTTTATTAAGAATATAAAAAAAAAATTATTTTTCGTAATTTTTTTTAATTTAAAATAACACATTTAATTATGTACTATTTTATATATATTAAAATGTATCAAAAACGTGAACTAAAATTAATGTATATATTTTTGTATTATCAATTTAATATTTTTGTTTGTTTCCGTTTGTGTTTTTTGTTTCATCCGGTAGGAGTTCATTTAGTTTTCTTATTTGAAAAAATTCTCGACCGCATAAAAAGTGTTTGAGCTTTAATATCCGCATTGATAACACTTTCTAAATACTTAAATGGTTTTTTAAATACTCGTTGCAAATCAAGAGATTTTCATCATTGAAATATTTAAATAAAGCTTCCATATTTTTAATTTGTCATACAAATTCTTCAGCAGCCTTTGATAACCTTACAGAAGGTATCTTCAACGCAAAACGTTTCAGTTACACAATTTTAAATTTCATATGTCCTTTTATATTATCTATTAAAGTGTTCAATACAAAATCTATGAGACATTTTTAATTTTTTTTCATCAAGGTGGCAAAATTGTGTCCATTGTTTTTATACCCTCCACCACCATAAGTGGTGATTGAGGGTATATATGAGTCTGTCATTCCTGAGAAATGTTCATCTGAGACCCAACAAAGTATATATTCTAAATCCTTATGGAATTTTAAGTCGATTGAGCTATGTCCGTCTGTCTGTTTATCTGTGTAAAATACTCTCACAAAAGACACAACCAATATCAACAGAGCTTACAAAATACCCTTTATTTTTCTCCTAAGCAGCTTTGTGTTGAAAATTAGCAAAATCGGTAAAGTAGAACCAGAGTTATGGACCAAAATGTGAGACAGCCTCCATAAAAATTTGATATTTCTAAATATTTTGCTTCCAATTTTTTGAAATATATTGCAGATATTGTCATGATATTTTGTACACGTTATTTTTAAGAAGAAAGTGTGAGGCCAAATAGTATGAATTGGTCATGATATCTCATAGTCCCAATACAAATATCTTCCCAAAATATGGCTTGATGACAAATAAATGCCTGTAAAAATGGAATATTAATGGAATATTAATAAAATTCTGCAAAAATAAGTATCATGTAAGAAGAAATTGCTAAAAGAAATTTTTTTTTTATAGTAACCAGGTTAAAAATAAAGCTTATAGGTATATAAATACTTGTGCAAATGTTTATGATGGTGGGTCCATATTTGGTCATAGCTCCCATATAAGGACCACATCCGAAAAAGCCATTTATCTATATGTATCCTAAAAATATCGGTACCGACTCAAAACTATATATATATATATATATCATTTAACTATACACAACAAACATTTCACAAAATGTTGTGAATTACGGTTCATATTTGACTTCAATACTCATAAATCTCCTTTCAATAATGGTAAAGATTACACGGATCATTTACATACACGCCAAAATTAAACTGCTGGATTTTGAGAATATCGGTCCATATTTGACCATATCCCTCATATAAAGTCCACTTACGAAATTTTCACGTTAATAGTAATGTATCTTAAATATACCGCTATTCGTTGAAATTCGATGTGAGATATCCTCATATGCATTAAATTCACTGTTCCAATATTTAAGAAGTTCGACCCATGATTTGGCATAGCTGCCATATAAGGACAATTTCCGAAAAACTAATTAACACACAAAAATATGTAATAAATATCGCTATCGAACCAAATTTTTATGGATCAGAAATTTTAATCCAGAAATCATGTTAATATCGGTTATACTGCAATTATGCTACTGGATTTTGTAGCTGTCAGTCAATAATAGCAATTTAGTCCACTTCCGAACATAATCATACAACCCTTGTAAATAACGTTGTTGAGATTAAATTCAACCACAATAAGATTAAAGATTAGTGGATACTGGCTTTAGAAGCCAGGTATCGTGGTCCATTTTCACGGTACCACCCATACATCTCTTATAAATAATGTTATTGAGACCAAATTTAAACAAAAAAGTCTTACCTTATATCTTAAACTTTTTATTATATGCTCTGTTTCTTAATTTATGAATATGGAAAAATGTCTTTTAATTTTATAAATTGTTAAATTTCACTAAATTATAGTAAGAATTGGTAACTACATCAATTATAAATGGTCTAAATTAAATAAAATATCAAAACATTTTAAACAAATTATGTTGGTCGTAACATTGTTTTCAAACAATATGTGTATAAAATAATAATAAAATTTGCACTAAAACAGAATAAGAATATTATAGTCCTAAAATCAGTGTAGTTTTTTTATTATTTATAACGTTGAGGTGGAGGGTATTTAAGATTCGGCACAGCCGAATATTGCACTTTAACTTGTTTTAATTCATTTTCTTTTGGAAATCGAAAAAAAATTAAATTTATGTTATTTTTTTTAATATTTCTACAAGAAGAAATTTCGCTCTTAATTTTAAACTCACAGTTTTTGTAAAATATAACTGACCTGCGCAATGCGTGATTTTTATTATTTTATTCATGGGTTTGGAAATTTGTAGTTGTGGTCACATTTACAACTATGACTTCGGATATTTATGTATATGAAAGAATACCAGAAAAATCGCCTTCTGTTTATCATTTGACATCACTACTCTTAATTAAATTCCCTGTTGTTATACAAAAGCATTAATGGATTGTTGTTTATAGCCAGTAGTTTTTGATAGTAATTCTTTTTAAATAATTATTTATCAAAACATAAATCTTATATTTAAATACAACATACATATTAAACACTAATATAAATAAGAAAATATTTATGCCACCGGATTTTGTGTGAACATTTTTTTATTTCAATTTCGAGCAATTTATCTTAAACAAAGGTAATCAAATACAATTTAGCTTAGTACTTACAGTTTTTTAACCTAATTTCAAACATATTAATAAACGTTCTTAATATAAAATTTTCTTTTTATTCTTTTTGCTAAGAATTGCAAAAAGTTATTACAGAATCCATATATAGCAACTTTATTAAACAAAAAACTCTAAATTTCATCTAAATTAAAAACAACAACCAATTTTGTTTTAAAATAGAATTTTAAATAGAATCTATTCAATAAATTTTTACCTTTATGTTTATTAAGCATTATATTTTCAGCTAATAAGGCTTAAAGTAACATGACTGTCGGAATAAAACTTCTACGTATTTAGAACTTATATCCATAATGTTCAAATGTTTAGCAAAAAAAAACAAATATAAATTTGATTTTAAATTACTTATATGTATGTAAAACGCGCACACACAATGGTATTATTTTTACACTTGAGAACTTTAAAATATATATACGTATGTATGTATGTGTATCTTCTGTTCTCTTTATTTGATGAATAAAATTAAAAAACTTGTGTGTTAAGCTTAAAAAAAGATTAACTTTCATTTTTTATCGTTTATAAACATACAAAACAAGGAAATGTGTAAATATATATGTATGTATAAGCAGAAATGTTTACAGAATGGCAGACCGTTCAATATATTTACATACTTGGCATATATGCAAAGTTGTTGCAGAACATATTTATTGTATTTTTTTTGTATATTCATGCTCTACATGTCGTGCAGTATATTAAGGTAGCGGATTAAATATTAAATGTTTATATATAGCTGAAGAAGGTTTTATATAGCTGATAAACTATGAAGTATTCCATATTTCATATTTCAGTTTTGCTTTGTCGAATTTTGTCAATAGTTTGTTGTTAAAAAAGTAACATTTTTGCAAAAACAAAAGAAAAAAAAAAGGATAAAACATATAAAATTTTAATTTTTCTAAAAAAAAGTTGTGGCATCTTGCCACCGAAAGTACCACCTTAATATACAGAATTACATATAATTTCAATACACTATACTATACTAGCTGCTTTCATAAACAAATTATGATTATATTATATATGTATATCAGTTTGAATAATAAAACCGGAAAAAATTCTATATTATGATAAATTAACTTAAATTTTCTACGAAAATAATTGGTGACAAAAATGTTGAAGAAGACTAGTTTGATATAACGTTATTAGAAGTAATTGTTAGCCAAACATGTGTACAAGTAAGTGCCATCAAACTCATATATACCCCTTTGTACTATTTGTGATCTCCTCCGAAGAAGCTTTACTTATGCCTGAATATTTCTTGTAATGGTTCTATAATTTACATTCATAACATATGGCAGTTCTTGTTTTTAGTAACAATTACATATCTGTGATTTATTCTCACTTAGTTATTGAACATTATAGTGTAAAAGAAATTGTATGCTTAAAAATTATCGAATTTTCATTCATATTTTGCTTTATTTCTTTAATTAACAAAAAGTGTCACTGAAGCACACCAAACCTTATTTTCATCGTTTTAAAGATGGTTTGCTTAGTTCAGAACTGGAGATTTTGACACGGAAGACAATGATAACTCAAGCCAGCTAAAAAAAAATTATATCAATAACTACTACTGAAGATTGTTGTCCCTGAAGATTGTTGTCAAAGTCAAAATCAGCTTGCAAACACATTGGCAGCAAGCACACGGCAATTTCAAGCAGGATTTATCCAAAAGCAGTAAATTTGTTACCATATGAATTAAAGCCGAGAAACCTAGAAATATGATTTTGCATGTCTAAAGTGTAGCTTAAACGCTATAAAAGGTAACAGTTTTTTAACCTAATTTTTAGTTGCTATGAGAAATTGATGCATTACTATAACCCGCAGCGTAAGAGATCTTATGTAAAGACCGGCAACTAGCAGGGTCTGCTGGAATCTGGCTAGAAACTCGCACGGCACGTGCAACAAAAGCAACTGATTCATTGGGCGAAAAACGCCAAAAATATGCGATCAGATATGAAAGCATAATATTCCATCATGGCAGCGTTCAGCTACACTTTACAATGTCTATTAAAAAGATGTATAGATGGGAAATTTTGCCTCACTTGCCTTTTGGTCCAGACCTAGCATTGTCCTATTTCTATTTGTTTCCATCAATTCAGAATGCTCTGTTTGGTGTGTACTTCACGTCTGAAAAGGATATTCGAAATTGGCTTGAATTGTTGGCCTCAAAAGATGGGTAGTTCTTTTCGAGCAGAATACATATGTTGCCAGAAAGATAGCTAAAGTTCATAACTAATAAAGCCCAATATTTTGTACAAATTTATATTGCAATAATTTTTCACGCATTTTTAAGTTTACACCCAATGGTAAATAAACTATTTATTACTAAATAAAATAAAAATTTGTGTATTTAATAGTATTAGTTTAATTATCAGAATTTAATATTGTATTTATAAATATGAAATATGAACATTTATTAATATTATAGTAAGAAATTTGTGTTGAGGCAGGAGGTAAGCATTTATACTTTGTTCTTTAAACCACAAAAAATAAATAAACCTAAGGCCGCGTTTTCACTATATTTTCACTATGTCATTTTTGTTGTCAAATTGTTCAAATTGTTGGCAATTGTATGAAAACTGGTCGTCAATTAGCGTTTTCATACAATTGCCAACAATTTGGACAATTTGACAACAAAAATGACATAGTGAAAACCAATCATAAGTATGTTTTTTTAAGTTATTTCTTTATAACTTGTTCACAATCATCAAAAATATTTCATAAATTTTCATTTCACACTTTGCAATTATAATGCTTTTATTGTGACTAGTTCAATAATCCTAAGTTTTAAAATCACAAGCTCAGACTTTTTAATTGTAGTCGCCAGTCAATGTTTTGTTCTTTTGCATTAATATATGTATGTAGAATAAAAAGCCAACAAACCCCTACTGATTGTAAAAGTTTTCTATAGAAATAATCTCATTAATATTGTCGCATTAAATAAAAATTCTATTGATATACATGCAGAAAAATATATAATAGAGTATTGTTTGTGTGTCATGTCACATATTCAAATGACTTTAATTTCTGTGAGAATATAGAAAAAAGCGTTTGTAAATTCCTTTTAACATTTTCTTTACTTTACTTTTCTTTCGTTTCATTTTATTATTGTTAGTATGATTCCTACCAACAGCAATTTTATTTTATTCTTCAACATTTGAGTTTATAAAAGTCCTTATGTCAGATTCACACACTCATGAATAAACATGAATGTACACATACTATGCTCAGTATTTACTTGCAAGTATATATGTTTTTGCTGTTAAAAAAATGGAGTCCGTCCTTTTAATGTATATGTAAGAATGTAGTACATATTTCATGTGAACTTCGATATTTTGGTTTGCCCTTCTCTCTATAAAGGGGACCTTCACAAGTGCAATTTTTAACGGTTGAATATGGTGGTGGTTGAGGGTACTACACATATACTTACATATACTAGGTGCAGGCATGTGAATTTTATAGAAATGTTATTCATTTTTTAAGCACAAATTAATTTGGCGGGTTTAATCATGTTAAGGGAACGATATTATCAAGGGAGTATTAACAAGAATTACAATTTAGGAAATCCAAAATAATATGGATAATTGGAAGTTTATTCAGGATGAAAAATATGAGAGTTATAACAGATATTAATGTCATTACAGAAAGTTTAAAACCATGGATGAAATATCAAGTAAATGATTATAAAATATTCAAACTATCAACAAGACAGCGCCTCATGTCACACAGCCAACGAAACAATTAATTTAAAATCGATTAAGGCCTCAAAATTTAAAAATTTGTGTTCGTGGTGAACACCTGCCTGTCATAATTTTTCATTTACAATTGTCCAACATTACCTTTTCTAATACAAAAAAATTTTTAGTAATTTTCATATAAATTGTTTGTTCATGTTGTTTAGAAAAGCAAATTTCTTCTTGAAAAAGGACGAACTTTTCACCTTCATTCAGGAGACGGTGATTGACAGCAATCGTATTACCAATCTTACTACCACCAAATGAAAACACATGTACTTCACAACGATTAAGCCGTCCAGTTCTCTGAACTTCTTAGGCAGCAGCTTAAGAGGCCTAGATTCCTAAGCGGAACCGCTGTCAGAATGGGGAAAAATAAACCGCCCCTGGTACAGCTCCAACAACAAACAGTTAGCATCCTATTAGAGAGGTGGTTCAAGACAATCTGATCGTGGTGGCTCTGAAGAGCAAAAAAGGACAATATTATTACTCTGTAGTAATTGTATGTGCAGAAGTACTGATTATAAGATGTTTGCATTACCTTGACAAACAGTAGCAAATATAATAAATAAAATAATTTTCCAATTGAGATTTTATCTTAAGCTTGAATATATTTCAGCAATATTATCACACTTTAACTTTTATAAGAATTTATAATTTTATTTTTATAAACAGAATATTAATTTTCTTGAAATATATGAATAAACAAATTAGAGTTAGGCAAAAAAATCATATGTTCAAAAAAGTATGCAGAGCTTCGTATTAAATGACTAAAATAAATAAATGGAAACATCGAAACAAATTTTTATTTCAATCTTGCTATATTGTTATAAAATATGTAAATATTTAGCAATTAAAAAATGTATTTGATAAAATAAATTAAAAAAATAAATACATGTTGGTGATGGAAATCGATAATAACAATTTAATCTTACGCAGTTAACATTATAATTTTTAAATTATTTAAGTTTTCTTTTAAGATTCTTTAATTGGAATAATAAATGTATAGAAATTCTAGTGAGATTTTATTAACAACTAACAATTTCAGCTAGAATATTGCTATTTTGTTTCCCGGAAGCACAGTATATAAAATCAGTGCATCGAGTCCTACCTACCGGAGACAGCTAATCTTCACTTTTAAGCTTGAATTCTAGTCAATTCAGCTAAAATTAGTAATTATTAAAATTAATTTTAAAATATATGACAACTATGTAATGTATGCTCAGTAAAAACTTTACTTACAAATTAGGTTAAAAGGTAATAGGAAATTGTCGACTAGACTACTTACAAATCTACTAGAAAAAGTACTTATTTTTGTTCGAAACATCCCAAAAGTAATTCTTTATAATTTTTCAATTTTTAACCAAAAAATTAACAACTTATTTTTATACTTTTATACCCAGTTTTTGTTCACCGGGTTCACATTCCGAACAAATTTTTTGTTTTGCTTTTTCTATAGAAGCAAAAAATGGAATTAATTCCACTTTCGAACGGAATTATATTCTGTGACATGGCTGTTTAATTATTTTTTATTATCAGAATCCGTGTTTTGGTTTTGATGGATCGCATTGAATGTTATATTTATACTTATTCCAAATCACTAAATTATTTTTTATCGTCAAGTGCTACAGTAATATACAGCCATGTCACAGAACTCAATTCCGTAAATTGAGTCTTTAGAAAACGAAAAACGATTTTTTTTCGGAATGAAACCACTTTAGATTTCTAAAGTGGAATTGTTATTTTTTATGATTTTATACTGAAAAAAACTCATACTACTAATTTATAATGACAATTAAATAATTAATTTTATTATTTCTTTGTTTTTTTTAGTTCTCTCATTGATACTTCGATTAAATTTTAAAAATTTCAAAGTTGGTGTCAGCAACAAGAAAACGTTTGTCAAAAAATCACAATAATTAAAAATATTTACACAGCACTGGAATATGACAGAGGAATTTCTTCTTCGAAACTTTTCAACTACGTTTTGATGTTTTTGTTCATTGAAATTCTGAGCATTTTTAGAAAATTTTGTTGACTTTTATTTAAAATTCCTTTCTTTTTTTTGTTACACTTTTTATTACAAAAAACTAATGTTTTTTGTTTTTAGGTTAAAAATCGAGATTTAAAAACTTTTTTGGTAATAAACAAAATCAATCGATTTGCAAATACGGAATTGAAACCATTCCGATCGAATTATGTGACATGCCTGATAGTAATCCGTTTATAGTTTACTTTGCCAATAGCCCAATATTTTTATGTTGGTTAAATCTGGGTTCATATATTTTTCTATTGAATTTTTCTATTGAATATAGCTGGCAGCAAATATATCTGCAGATATTCCTGTATATAAATCAGCAAACCCTTAGGTGAAGTGGTGACTCCTCAAAACAAAACTAGAAATTATTTATAAAATAATTGCCGTTTATTAAATTTATTGTGTGCGACATAAAATGTTTCTGATATATTTTCATGATAATCCATAATAAGTCATTTGTTGAATTTTGTTAAAACTTTGGTGTAAACAATACAGCAAAACAAATATTTAATTTGCGTGAATGGTTTAAAAACACGTATTATTCCTGCGGTATTTCCACTGGTGTTGTATATTTGTGCGCGCTTTTTTATTTTTTATACAACATGTTTGCTTTGTTTTTGCTTAAGCCATGTATAACATAAGCTACAGTACTTTTTTGAAGATTTAACTATTTGTTGCACATTGAATCCAATAATGTTCGATTATTATAAAATTTGAGCACCATTTTCTTTAAATTTTTAATTTTTATTGCTTTTGTTTTGGCTTGAGTTCATTTTCTGTTTCTTAGAGGCCCTTTAGGCGATGCAATTTTGCATGCAATTAATTGTATGGACTACTCCACAGTGGACCAGTTGTAAGAAGATCTTGGACAAAGAACATTTCTGATGACGCCTTGACGGGTTAGAAAAAGTATTCCAATGTGCCAATTTTCTAAATATATTACTTTACAATGGTATTCTTTGAAGTTTGCTTTATTTTTCTTTGTTCTACGTTTTGACGGAATAATATATATACAATATTTGATTAGGAATGATTACCTCCAAACTTTATTTTCAATTTTGTATCGATAACGATGTATATACGAATTATTTTATTTTTCGGATCCCTTGTTTTAGATCTATTACACGTTGTTCGATTTCTATATATTTGTGTGTCATGGTGAATTTCATGACAATACACATATATTTTAGAGTTTTTTGGGAATCCAGTTATTCTCGAAATGGGCCGAGACTATAAAGTTCTTTACGATGATTTTTTTTTATATATTGAATATTTTTGACGAATTTCTAAAGTGGTCTTTATATGGCGGATATTATCAAATATGTACTGAAGCAAACAAAATATCGTTTTATGATTCATAAAGCTTATTTTTCTAGATATTGTATGAATACTGTTTTTTATAGGCATTTATGTACCATAGGGCCATATTCCACGAAAACATTTGAATCGGTGCTACGAAAAATCGAAAAACCGGTTTTAAACATTTTTAACAGGACTGTCTGCGAACTTTTATGAGATTGTCTTCATTGATTGCAATGCCAAAGCAAACTAAACATAAATCACTTGACAGCTGACAATATGACCACCAGTTAAATAAGTGTTGCCAACTTAAAGTTATATGCCTCTAAAATTTGAACAAAATAACAAAAAAAATATCTGCAAAATATCGAGGTTATTACAGACGGACACATGGACGAACATGGCTAGACTGTCTTAGAATTTTATAAGAACTCAAAATATAAATAGTTTTTGGTTCCGCAAACAATATTTCGATGTGTTACAAACGGAATAATTAACTTAACATAGTAGCCCACGTCGTTTTCGTGGTAGGTATAAAAACTTACCGAATTTATTTCGAAATTATTTTATATTTAAAATTTATGTTGAGTTTAAAACTAGTATAGTTTCATAGAAACAAACCTGAAACGAAAAAATTACTTATATTAAATTTGCTATGCTAATTGGTTTATAATAATTAATTTAAAAAGAATATACATATTTATATTCAAAGCAATTAATAGAACTAAAAATAAAACTCAAAGACATATCCTAAAGGTGTTTTTACTTATTTTAATTTTTAAAATTCACTTAATTTTAAATAATTTCTAAAAAATTCCATTGACTACTAACTAAAAACCAAATAAATATACATACAAAGATATTTATCTGTACATTATTTCGAAGCGTATAACTAATAAAGAAAATATCTCATAACAACATCACGTATACGTTAAGATAACACAAATTAAACATTAACTTCTACAATTTAAGTAAATTTTTATTTTAAAAATGTGTCTACAAACTTTTCGAAAATAAAGCTAATAAAATTTTATTTTCATTAATTTCAATAAAAATTTAATACCTGTAAATTGCCATCACTTCCATTAAAAACATTTAATATAGAACGAAAGACGGACGTAAAGAAAAAAGCACCACTGACTGCATTTATGAGTAATACTATACTTAGAAGAACAGACATACATATAAAAAAAATTCACCTAAATAAGTAAAAATTAAACATCAAAGTGTGTTAATAGGAAAACGTAGATGCCACAGATGGTAATTTTTGTTGTCTGTTGTAAATAATTTTTTTTTTTGTCTATACAAAATATTATATGCATATATTTATAAATAAATGAACGCTTCAATAAGTTTTTGTATATTTCTAATTTGTTTACTGTTTATGTACTTTAAATAAGAATTTCTTTGTAACATTCTTTCCTTAAGACCTTAGACGTTGATGAGCAGTAAGACGTGTTGGAATTAAAAAAAAGTAACAAGTATGAGTCATTTTTGTTCGTTATTTATATTTTAAGCTTATTCTCTTCAAAAAGTTTTTCGAGTGTAAGTGTTTTCCTTTATTTTGCTGTGAACATCTTTCATTAGATAAACATCAAGGCGTCATAAATTTATCTTCCTTCTTTTACTAGCTTTTTTATTTACTTTCAAAGTGAAAATTATGTTTTTCAAAATTTTTACTACCCAACAGAATGATAACGTATAAACTGAGTAGAAATTATAGGTTATTTTAAGTAAAATGTTTGCCAGTCCTAATGACAGCAGACTGAGAATAGGGAGGTGTTGACGATTACACAGTAAATTTAATTATAAAATTTCCAAAAGGAAATAAGAATAGAACTAAACTAACTAAAGAAGAAATTAACTTTGTTCAAGTGCAATAAGTTTTGGCCATAAAAAACTGGTGAAAATCTGTTTGGCCAATCAGTTGTGGTCATAAAACAATATTTTTATTAAAGCTTTTTTTCTCATTCTGTTTGTTGTGGTTGTTGGTTTAAAATTAAAATTTAATTCATAACAGTAATAAGTTGAAATTGAAAATAAGTTGAAAAGTATTTAGGGGAATATTTATTACTTTATTTTGTTAAGTAACGATAACGATAAGTTATTAATTGTTTTGATTTTAAGCTGATATACAAAATATATTCTTAAGTGTTAAGAAGTGTTAAGCATTTAAAAATTTCAATACATTTTTTTAATTGAAATCTGCATTAATGGTAAAAGTTGTACATTCTTCACAATATAGTTGTAAAAAATTTTTATAGCTGCAATCTTACAAATAAACATAAATTATATATTTTAATACATTTAATAAAAATTTCGCTGGTAGGTTGATATGTTAGAGTGGCCCTATAAACAGTTTTCGAAGTTTCTATATTATGTTTATTTCATTCCTCTTCATCTGATTTTAGTATTGGAATCTAAATTATTTTCAATTTAATTTGATTAATCGAAGTTATAATTGGAAATTGTGTAAACCTTCCAAGACGTACCTATGGACTTCTTAAATTCCAGATAAATTATTTATATATTTGCTACCGTAAAATCAAAATTATTGTAGTTTTTTTATTTTCAGGTGAATGTTACATGTTCTGATATTACTATTTGATTTTTGATACTACGAATGTATCAGCCAAATCATTATATGCACCATTTATTTCTTTGATGACGCGATGAAAGACAAAAATACATTTTTGAACACAAAGTTTTCAACGCAGACGTAATACTGAAAGTCGAAAAATCAAGACATTAAATGTAATCTACTTATGTAAAATGCTTTTGGGTAAAGTCTGGGCCTTATATGGTCTAATACAAAATAGATAAACACTGTATTTTTCTCTTTAATTGCATTTGAAACAAGAACAGATCTTTCCATTTTAAATAAAGTACAGATACTGCCTTGGGATTTGCGCCGGTCTAAAAAAACATGCTACAATTCGTTTCCTGTTCCACGACTCAGGATGTCAGATGGATAAAAACAGTAAAACAGAAGCGGTACGAATTATATATATCTCCTAATGAATTTTTATATAGTAGTAGTGACTGATTTTTTAATTTTATCATTCATACTTCAATTATTATTTTATTGTAATTCAAAACTTATATTATCCCTGAAGAAGCTATCCATTGTGATAGCGAAATATTGGAAATTAATATATAGAAATAAATTAAATATTTGTATATAAAATTCAATTGACCTTATTGCTTGAAAGAAGAAGAAACTATTAAATATTCATAATAAAACATATCTGTCACAGATTTGTTATAAAAATATATATCGAGAACATTTTTTTCAGAAAATTAGCAGCATTAAGCCTCAGATATCTAACATGTGTAAAACCGGTATCGACTAAATCAATTCCTTAATTGATACTGATATTGCTTTTGTCCAACTAACAAAATCCAATTGACGTATGTGTTTGGGAATATGACACATATTTGGTCAATTCTCAAGAATATTTAAAGTCTTCTGCGTCTTACTTTTAAAAAGCAACAAATGGCTTTTGTTTAACTTATAGCAATCGGTTACACTTGTGATAAACGCTCACACAAATTAGACTGCTATCACAGCATATCTTTAGTCTCTATAAAGACTGCTGCAAAAGTTTTTTCTTTTTTTCCATATATAATAATTTATATGAAAATTATTAATATTTTTATTGCATACATATATTGAAAATAATAAGGTTTAACAACTACAAATATAAATTTCTTTAGTGACTTTACAAATTCTGAATTTTAAAGCTACATTCGTCTAGATTGCTAAATTTTGTGAAATTACGCTACCATGAAATTTGGTTTACAATAAGTTCATTGTTTCGGTGGCGGTATGACATGTCACTGATATTTATAATATTAATAAGAGAACAAAATTTAATTGTTAACATTTGTTGATAACGTGATATATTCGCACTAAAAGCATTTGTAGCCGAAGTCTCGAAAAAAAACAATATTTCTATCACGACTCGAGACCACATAGCCCAATATATAAACAATTGCTATTGGATTTTTAGAAGCCCAAATCCTGAAAAATATATTTTTTTTCGTTAAACGCAGCAAATTGTTCTCAAATTAATTTTCAAAAACCTAATTCGATTTTCGAACGAAAGTTAATTCTTCGTAACAATTCACATATCAGTCAACAAGTGCCTCTGTTAGAAAAACAAATAGCTTCAAAGATTTGCAATTTACTGTCAGTACAGGGTTTTTAAAGTGTACTGGGTGGCTCCATAAGAAAACTTAGCCTTCACATGTTATTAGGAGAACTGAATCGTTAATAAATAAAAGTGTACATAAAGAAAAAAAAGCAGAAAGCATTCTGAAAATATCTCAAACCATTATTGATATAAAAACTGAAAAAACTATTCACACCGGACTATAGACAAACACGGTCCCAAGAATTTCTGATAGAAACACTACAAAGAACATTAATTTGTATAAGTGACTTTTTGTAAAGAAGATTTTCAAATGTTATAAACCAACGCTCATGTATCATCGTCTGGCCTGACTTCTAATCCTTACACCATAGCAAGAGATCATAAAAAATCTAATATTATAACCGGTATAAACTGTCAGAAACTCAGATCTAAAGAATATATTAAGCTGTTGTTGAAGGCGACATAAACCATATTTTATATTTTATTTGAAGAGAATAATAAAAATGGTCCATTTGCGGATATAACATTAAATTTGTTTTATTGTAATCTCTAAATGTCATAAACTATTATCTATTATCATAAATATTATATATCCCACTGTCGGTCTGTAATTGCTTGAATACTCCTTTAAAAATTTCCCAATTAATTTAACTTCTTATTAAAAACTCTTTATTATTTTAAACTTTTCTGTTCAAATTTATATTTTTAGCAGCTTATTTTCATTATTAACTCTTAAGTATAGTGTAATTGAGCATTATTAATAAGTTTAAGCCATAAAAGTTTTCAACAAATTTCGAACAAGTGTACCAAATAAATTGCCACTTAGTAACTGGACCATACAATCTCCCCTAGCAACATATTTTGTCTATTTTACTATACAGCTGGCTGCATTTAAATTTTAAATAAACTCTCAAAAAATTATGGTTTTGGAAAACTTTTTCACCTCCTTAATCAATATGTAGCAATAATCAAAAAAAAATATATAATTGAATTTCCATGCAACCAAATCGAAAACTGAAACCTTAAATTTGTTCAATACTCTGTTGCCTCAAACAAAATGAAAAGGGAGAAGCAAGAAAAATTGATTTTGAAAAATATAAAATAGTACGCAAAATAAAGTAATTTGCTCAAAAAAAAAATATAAAATTGAAAAAAATAAAGTTTGTATTAAGAGCAAAACAACAACAAATATTCTTATATACATTTTAATATACATGCACGGAATGTTTATATGTATGGATGTATGTATGTATTTGAACCAAGAAATATGTATTAATCTATAGAAAAGAAAAAAAATATTGCAGATAAAAAACTTTATGTATGTCGAGAATATTTTAAAGTTAATGCCGACATTGATGGTTTTGATGGTAGTGTGCGAGTGCGGCATAAACGAAAGTTTATTTGTGTAGTTGTGCTCAGTTTATTCTACATTCATTCAATGTCGATGATTGGCATCGTTTAGTAGTCTTCAACTTGGTAACTGGCAACCAGTCGTATGTAAGTAGACACATTAAATTTTAGTTATTTGTTTTGGCGGAACAAATTTTATTTTGTGGATTTTGTTTTTTATTGATTTATATAAATTAAGATTTCAATAATTTAAGACAGACATTGTTAAATTTCATTTATGACAAAAACAAAGTTTTCAATTTTATTGCGACAGAGCTTTTATGTTATTTAAACATATTTTCGAATTTATCTGACTTAGGTGATGCGTAAGATATGTTTTATTATTTTTACGTTATTTTTTTTCATTTTGGAAAACCTATTTTCTTTCCGCCATGCATGATAAGAGTTTAATGAAGTATTTAAAAAAATCGTGATTAATAACATATTCAAAATACATATAAAGGTTTATGAAAAAGAAGACTTACTAAACGTTGTTAGTTATAAAACATGAAAATTCAGAAACGAGTGGAATAATTTTCAAAAGTTTTTAATTAGTTGGCATGGCGGAAAAAGATACTTCAATACTTCAATCGAAGCGGATTTGTTATTTTTGACTTTAGACTTTACATATCCCCACAGGGTGATATCACGCAATCTTGTTGGCCAATCGACCGGCCCAAAACGTGAAAATATGTGCTCACCAACTTGCTGAAACGAAATGTCGCCGAGATCACGAGCTTCAATTTCAGACATCAAACAGCCGGTTATCATGGCTCGAAATGGTCGCCATTGACGGTTACGTTCGCACCGGCATCATCTTTAAAGAAATTAGAACCGATAATTCCACCGGCCCACATGGTCTATATTTTCGAATATTATCCAATAATGAATGCTGGGTCTCAAAATAGGTGATGGTGTTGTGAATAGTACGCTCAGTAGGCCGATTATGTTGATCATAAGTTGAGCGAAGTGCACGAAACACATTCCTGACAGAACATGAATTTGCGTAATAAAGTTGAACGATGAAATGCCAAACAAAACTAAACAAAAATAACATGACAGCATGAAACGACTCACACGTGATCTGTCAACAAAAGGCTATTGAAAAAAGTATCTCTACTTGAATCGCCCTTTATATGCAGGCATTTCAAAAATACTTTGGTATTATTTAATTGCTTGCTTTTGAGATGAAAACATATTTAATTAAATTCATACAGAGCAATGCAAACTTAAAACAAAATATAATAAAATATAAATAAATTTTTAAAAAAATTATTGCAGCAAAATTACTGTAATTTTTGTTACAAAAAAAAAAAGTTATTATAAGAAACCTGAAATATATGCAGAAAATAATAAGTTCAATGAGGCAAAATTCGAATTTCTTTAACTTCGCTGGGTTTAATTTTGATATGCTCTTTCCTACATAATGGCCGGTATTTCACAAATAAATTCATCAACATTAGTTTCTACTGCTTCAACCGTTACGGGCTTGTCTCTACAGATATTAGTATAATCTTAAAATACCCCACACAAACTAGTTTAAGGGCTTTAAATCGCATGATCTAAGCGGCTAATTCACTGGGCCGAAACGTGTAATAGCCCAATTGAGAGACGAGTTCAGTGAACAGAATTTGCCTCTCAATAGCGCCATTGTTTTCGTACTGCGTGGCATGTGGCACTGTCTTCGTAACGTTCCTGCTTTCGTCGTCTTTGAAAAAATACGGTCCAATGATTCACACCAAGCAGATCGTTTTTTAGTATGCATTGACAGATCTTCCAATGCTTATGGCTGCTCTTCATACCAAATACAACAATTTTGCTTACTTACGTATTCATTCAACCAGAGCTTCGTCGCTGAATACATTTTTCGATAGAAAAAGTACACGATGCACTTTTGATAATAACATTCAATAATCTGCAAGCGTTGTTCTTTTCTAAATCGATCCATGGTTAAATTATAGACCAAACTGAACATGTTGAACATGAAAAAAGCTGAGCTGCCAAAAACAGTTTTGCCAAAAAGGAAGTGCTGTTTTTCAAAAGTATCGTGCAAGTAAATATTCAGCAAAATGTTATCAGATTTATTTAAAATATACTTTAGAGTATGTAGACAGGACAAGACACATAGAAAATGTTCCGATTCTTTCTGATTTTTGTTTAAACCTCTTCTGCAATAATTGTGAAATGGGGGCCCAATATACTATTTAGCCAAGACAGTATTCTTCTGTTTCTGGACTTGAGAGACCCAGAGCATTGTATATAGGTCTATTCTACATGTGTCATTCTTTTAAGGCCCGTCGGTCAAATAAATTCGGTAGTACCATTTGCATCACAGATTGGTGGCATCTCTAGTTTTCGTAGTACTGTCATGTATAAGTTTCCATAACTTTTTGAGTCTTGGAATACAGACTAAGTAGATATCTTTTTGTTGTAGATATAGAGGGGATATACACTGTCTGACAAGATAAAGTGCTGTTTTGTAATCTTCTTCATTCTTTTTTGATATTTTTCTTCCACATGTATTATTTTCTATTTATTCGCAGTCCCGCTATTTGTTTGAGTATCTGAATTATTTACATAAACATTGCAATTTTATAAAGTCGCTCATTTATATTTCTGATATATACTTGTGACATAATAAAGTGCGGTTTTCTGTTAACCTTGTGGTGAGTTTTTAAAAAATAATAAATTATAGTGAAGAACTTATTTATTTAATTTAATATTACTTAAATATACACTAAATAAGGCTAAACCCAGACTTTTTCGAAATGAGGACTTTAACCGCAAAGGATAAAGATTTGTTGGTGCTAGATCGTGAAAATAAGATGAAACAGAAAGCCTTGAGTTCTAAGTATAATATGACGTAATCTGCGGTCAGAAAAATATTTTCTTTGTATAAAATAAGATAGTGAAACAAAAGTCTAAAGAACTTATGTGGCAGAAAACGTAAGACCACGAAATTAGACAAGTATCGTATTGCAATTCTTGCAAAAAGAAATTCTTTTACGACAGCCAGAGATATAAAGGATGAATTGGAATTAAATATTTCGACTAGAACTGTCCAAACAAGACTTAACGAACGCGGTCTAAAAAGCACGTTTGCTAAGAAAAAGCTTTTTTTCTACGAGCTGCAGATACAAAGAAGAGGTTAGACTTTGTAAAGAAACATATAAATGCTAGATAATATAGTAAATCACTTGAAAATAAAACTTTAATTTATAATTATTAAAAAATAATAAGTTGTATTTATTAATATTTAATAAAAAAAACAGGAAATATCTGAAACCACAATTTATTTTTTCCGACAGTGTATGTCAGCCGTTGCTTCCAGAAATATGAAACTAACAATAATTAGGAAAATCTAGACTATCTTAGGCTAACTTCTACTTTTTAGATTATCCGGGAACTGTGCACTAACAAAAGTTTCGTCATTAACTATAAATTAATATGTATTTAAAGAGAGTTTTCAAGCCCAGAAATGCCTAGTTAAATCGTCAACAATTTTGAATAGGGTTTTGCTTTGTATCTATATCTATACAGAAAAAAATAAAAATGAGTTTCAATTAAAATATGTGTGGAATCAATTAAAAATTTAATTGAAATCGGACCTGTAAGCAAAATGATAGTATCAATTAAAAAAAAAATTTGATAATTAATTGAAAATATAAGAAAAAGTAATTGAATCAATTAAAATTTTAATTGAAAATTCTTTTAAAATCAATTAAAGGTTTAATTGAAAAAATAAACATGATTTTTTTTTCTGTGTAAGCACATTAAGTTTAGCCGTTTTAGATATCCTCTCATGGGGTATCTCTTTCTTAAATTTTATGTCAGAATTATAAATATAGGGTGAATTATTTAAAAGTTTTTTTTTATTTAAAATAAAATAC
Organism: Bellardia bayeri; assembly: GCA_950370525.1. Lineage (NCBI taxonomy): Eukaryota > Metazoa > Arthropoda > Insecta > Diptera > Calliphoridae > Bellardia > Bellardia bayeri. Next base: position 80,973,263 of record OX493265.1, on the reverse strand, counting down.
TTCAAATAGAACTGTATGTTGAATGTAACTGGATGTAGTATTATACATCCCTGTTATATGTGACTTTAAGGAATTTGATAATTTTTTGTAAAATTTATGTCATTCAAAAAATGCATTTAAACCTTATACTTATATAAAGCATAGTATAACTTAATAAGACTGAAAATAATATATTTTTAAAACTACATTATAATATATACTATTGAATTATGTCAAACTCTATTTGTACAATAAAATAAAATATATTTTATTTCAACGTCAAATAATGTATTTTTGAGCTTAATATTTAATATATTTATTAATAGGATACATTTCCTTATATTATTTTTTTATTCAAACAAATTTCATAAACAATATACATATCATGTAATGTAATGTATGTATGTCAATATAAATAAATATAATATAAATAATATGTTTATTATTGTATATTTTTATAAACTTAATGCTTATGTTTGTTTCACAAGTGCATGCTGTTTCATTTAACCTTAAGCACCTATGCCATTGAATATGTGTACATTTTCTCATATGTTCATATGTATAAACGAAAATATTTTATATAGCATAACCACAAATACGCACTCATATATCATTCATATATTCATTCACATTCACTTACTGCCTCCGCAAAATGTTAACCACATCATGTAAAATTTACACCTTTTGTCAAGAACCATTATAATATATTTACACTATAAATCAAATGACTGACAGATGAATTACTTGTTCTCTCTGTGTGTGTAATAAATATGTATAAAATTTTATGACAATAAAAATATACAAAAATTAATATGAGTTTGCTATAAAAATGTTATGCTATAATTAAAGATAATTAAATTTTAATGCTGTTTCGACGAATTTCATTGTATTTGAATTAAACCGGATTTTAATAGCTAATTAGTAATCATTTCAATTTTTAGTTCATTTGCAAACTAAATTAATAAAATATAAAAAGAATCTCGAAGGTCTCAAAAGTCTCAAAGGTGCAGAAAAGTAATTTTATTTTAAAGATAACTGCATGGAATATCTTATCATTAAATCTATTAAACCAGTCTTGTAACAGTGCAATGGATGAATGGTTGACTGAAATACAGCAATATTAAATTCACGTTGTAACAAAACTTTTATTTACAAGGATGGTAAACTTAATCAAACAAAAACACAGAATAATTCACATTTGCAAAGAGCAACATGGATCAACGCAACCCAACGACCATGGAAGAGGTATCTCTCTGTCGGTAAAAAGTCTTTTAAACATAATTTTCTTCCAGTCATTCCCATTTTATTGATCTAATATCATTCTGTCCACAGTAACTGTTCTTTCTACACCTACGCCTTTCATATGTCCCATTCCGACACATAAGTATTTCTTCTACAGTGCTTATGTTTTTTTAATTTTAAACTTTGTTCACATTAAATCCGGCCGCACTACTGAAGATTTTCAGCTTTTTAAACATAATTATTATTATTCTGTCAAAAAAAATTAGTCGGAATATATAAAAAAAAAATCGTGAACACATAACTTGAAAATTGCAAAAAACAGAAAGTACAGTAAATAATGTTATAGAAATATTTCAGAAAAAAAAACAAAAATTGTATTAAAATAACACAGGAACTAATATTAACTAATTAATGACTGTTTAAAAAATACAACACCAGTACAAGTATCCCAAGAAGAATATGTATTGGTGTACGCTAAAAAACTTATCAAGCAATAAAATATCCAATCCACAGTAAATAGCAGAATTATGTTGTTATACAATGGGTAGGCTTTCTAAACGATGAAGTTTTAATGAATTTCAGCAACTGTGTTAATTGGCGATAGCTTTCTGCTGAATTTGCCTACATATTATTTAAAGTGAAATAATTTCTAACAAAATACAATACTTTAAATGCTACTCCTCCTGGAATATCCACTTGTCTAAATATATTTTCTTATAAATCTCACGTACAGTTTCCTATTTTGTTAAATAATCATAAAATCCATTTATTATTATCATACCCATTTATTTGAACATAAAAATAAAGCAGCAGCTTAACCGCAGACAAATGTTTAACTCATTTTGTGTTAAGGCTGGTTGCCCCCACAAAAATCTAGAACAATGTACAAAATAAAGCAAATATCCTTATTTGTACATAGTAGACACACAATCCATTTTTATGTTTCAAAAACTTCAATGGCTGTTAAAATGATAAGCCGTTTTTCAAAAACCCACAACGTTTATCTGCATATAATTTTAAACATACAAACAAAACAAATTTTTATTCTTTTCATGCCATTCCCACTCATTTTCTAATTTATTTTTAAATATTTATGCGTTGGTGTGTAGGTGGTACATGCATACATGTATGGTCCTGTTTAACATAAATTATCTTGTAAATGTATGTGTCTACATTTATCTACATATAAATGTGTATGCCTATTGAATATGAATGTAGTAGTCAGCTACAAATACTTACACAATTATTTGCACAAACTAGGAGCTTTTTACGCTTACATACATACGTTTTTTTTTATTCGTCTGTATTTTAGATAACCGCTTTATAATTTTTTCTATTATTGTTACTGTCATTTTCCTTACATTTATGTGCATATTTTTCTACTGTATTGTGGTTAACCGCTCTGGAGCAGTTAAAATAAATATGTAGCAGTATTTTAGGGGGTTTTGCTTCCTTTTGCCGTTTTTTGTTTTTGCTTTTATTTTTTTCATAATATTTTAAACCTTAAAAATAAAAAAAATAAATATTTCAGTTTTTCTTTGTCCCACAGTACCCTTATCATACATTTAAACTTTAGGATTATTTATTTTTTGTTTCTTAATTTATAACTTTTAAGGGAACATTTTCGGTTTTTTGTTAATTGAAAAACGAAAAACACAACAAGCCAATGTAAGAAAAACTTGTATAATACAAAATGTCAAAATATTTAATTAATTACTAGCACAAAGGTCGTTAATATATTATTGTATAAAATGAATTATTTATTCTTTATATTTTATTAAATTGTATGCTGTAGTTAATTATTATGTTACTTTAAACATCAACATTTTATATGCTTAAACAAAATGAAGATTACGTTAAGTTAATTGTCATTTGGCGAGGCTTCATATACAATGTTATGTACTTTGGATTAACCTAAAAGATACATTTTTGTTTGCAGATAATAATTCAGTGCAGCATTTCTGAAATGCAGAATCGTAGTTCAAGTGCTCCTGGAATCAATTCATATTGTAACCAATTTCCCTACTTTTGGATGAATCCTAAACTTAAAAAGTAAAGGAAGAAAACCCAAAGCACACAATCTTGGAAAGAAGTGACATAAGAAGAACCGGTTAGTTTTTTAGACATTATTGTTCTCAAATGACGATAAGGGAAAATAGTAGCTACTCATTAAAATACGTTCTTAAGCATTAAAAACATTCACCACAGAAGGCTACCAACTACAATATTTCAAAAAAAAATATACACGTTTATTCTCGTAGGTGAATGATTATTTTGCGCTGCTGTCGTCAAAATGTGTGTATATTATTTCTGACATATTGTAGCTGGTAGCCTGATGTGCTGAATGTGTTTAATGCTTTATGCGTCAAAATAAAGTAAACAGTGGCATCTTTATGCTAAAATCACCTGTCATTTCAAAAGTTGTAGCAATTCTTTTAATATTTCTTAGTTTGGAAATATAATAGTAAACTCGCTTTATATTTCAAAACTTTAATATTTTATTTATATTTATTTTTGATTCTAAAAATAATTAATAAATATTTAATTAATGAGAGATGGAATTTAATTAATATTTATCTTTTTAAGAGAAAAGTTTTTTATGCAGGCTAATAGTTCGAATAATCAAGAATACTATTGTAAAGTACTGGAACAATTGGCAAATTGGAATGCATTTTCTACCCTGCCAAAGGCGTTATCAGCAATATTCATTGTCCATGATCAATCTGTAACCATCATCTATTTAACTCACCGTTTTTTGAGAAATAGAATATGAGAATTATCATTATTCTTTTTTAACGTGTTGTGAGATAGAACGAAATTTACGTACGTTTACAATGTATGTGTATTCTTTGTTATTATTTATAAATCTTGTATTATTACAAATTAGTTTTTGCTTTTCTTGCTGCGTCTATTTTTTTTGTAGATCAATAACAGTATGTTTTTGTTGTCATTTCCCCTTTTTTCTTGGTGGATTATGTTATTTTTTGTAACTACTAAACACCGGAAATGCGATGATGACTACATACTTTGATACACCGCGCCATGGTGCCTGTTTTTTATTAATTAGAGAAGGAATTGAACTAATATTTATCTTTTTAAGAAAAAAGTTTTTTATTCAGGCTAATAGTTCAAATAATCGAATAAAATTTCGCCTGATTTCACAAAAAACTCATTGATTCTACGTCTAGAAGATTGTAAGCTTTGATAAAGGAAAAAAGACGACATGCCAAATATTAAAAACAATGTTTTACAGAAATCTAATATACCCGTTTTTTACAGTATCCATTTGAATAATGATCGTTCGAATAATCGACAAAATCTTATAAATAATTATTTGAAGAATTTCAAAATGACCATTTCGGAATAACTATTAAGTCGATTAATTTTATGAAGAATATTTGAATAAAACATCTAAATACTATTGTGTTAATTTATCGTTTTATTTTAAGATTTTCACAATTTTATAATTAAATATAGCAATAATTAAACATCATTCTCTTGCAGTTTTACTTACAAAATTAGACAAGTTTAATAAACATATATTTGTGTGTTTTAATTCAATTATTAGTATCTGTTATTTAAACTTTTTCTGCTGATGATATTTTGAGGCCCCGATAGACTAGGCGGACTATCAGTCAAAGGGTTGCGGGTTCGATTTTAGCCACAAGCTTCACAATTTGTGTTTGGTAGTTATTAAAAAAAAATATCAGAAGTCTAACAATCTGCCTAGTGAAACACTATAATATTAAATTATATTAAAAATTTTTAATATAAATGAAAGTCAAACAAGTCACTATAAATGAGTGCTTTTTCAATCACTATAAACAAAATTGCGAACTATTGTCAAAATTGTATTAGTGTGATATCTATTGATAGTTTAAAAGAAAGTTTTAGAAGTGAATGCAAACAAAATATTTATAGTGTAAAATATATATTAAATATAGTATGATCTAATATTTGAATATATTAATACATCAACTTGAATTGAAGTAACTAGAACCTACAGGAAAAGGAATCTAAATGGGCCAATTTGGGTTCAAATATACTGGTTATTAATTGTAACATTGTCATATTTATAACCCAACATAAAATAATGGTGAATGAGATGTTAAATACGTTAAAGAAAGTAATATTGAAGTAAACATTCATGATGATAAAGTTGAAATATATAGACAAAGAATATAATTACTAAAATATATATAAGTAAATTTTATTAGACATGGCTATAGATGATACTACCTTATGTACAATTTGTGGAGGAAAAAATATTAATTTTCTTTTATTTAAACATTTTATATTATTTGAATTTATTTATTTATTTATTTAGGTCAATAGATTTTACATCCTTACTGACTACATATATAGTAAATGACAAAACAGTAATTAGGTCTATAGATTAAAAAAAAAATACTTTCAAACAAATGAATAAATACAAAATAATTTTTTTTTTTACAATATCATTACTATCGGATATATCTATAACATGGTAACATTTGTTGAAGTTTTCACATATACGGCGAAAAGGGTCGTTGGGAGCATAAACGGATCTTTAGTACATTATTCTCAATAATTGAAAGTTGCGTGTTGGTCTATTTGGTACATTAAAATTAATTTTACCAAGCAGAAACTCGGAATTAACATCACCACGAATTAACCCAAGTAGAAATGAAATAGCCAACATTACTCGACGACTTCTTAGGGTAGGTAACTTAATTAGATTGAGTCTACTCTCATATGATGGTAGCACGAGTGAGTTCCATCCAAGGCCTCGTAAACAAAATATTAAAAATTGCTTTTGAACAGATTCAATACTATTAATATAAATATTATAGCAAGGATCCCAAATAATTGCTCCATATTCAAGAATGGGACGAACCAATGTAGTATAATTCGATTGATTTAAAATATGTTATCACATTATTGAAACAAGCTGAAATCTCTTATTCGAATTATTCGTTGTATTGGAACAAAACAAAAATCGAATAATTTGGATACCCTACTAAAAATTATTTTTTCTTCCCTAGTTCTAATTTCAAACCGAGTGCTCATATTTGGTTTGTTTTTCATTTTTGGTTAACATTGGTTTAGTTTAGCTGCTTTTTTAAATTTAGTTTTTGAACGGTTCTTAACCAATTTCAAGGGCAACAAAAGCACCACCCCAATAGTCCTGAGCACGATGGGTTTTAAAGGTAGCATAGGTTTCCCAAGAGATAGGACTATGGAAAAATATCACATCAACACGGAAAAACTACAGGTAAAGCAGACCACGTTGATGACTTAGATGTAAAAAACCCTCTTTCCTTACCCGTCCTAACCATGCTACATATGCTCGTTAATTCCACCGGATAGCCCAATTTACTAACAAAAATGTACCTAAACTTTTCGTGGATTCATACAAATAAAATCATTAATAAATAATAGGATACCTAATATTTACACTATTTTGACTCGAAAAATCTGGTACTTTTAAGTTAAAATCAAATTACTATTAATGTTTCTTACTTTTCTAGTTTTTGTTAATGAGTTGTATTTTGCTTAAGTTTCTTAGTAATTATGCAATATATTTTGTTTTAAATTTTTAAAATTAATATTTTAGTATATTATTTTTTAAAACAATATTAGGTGTTAATTTTATTTTGACGATCGGCTATATTTCATTTCATTCTCGTGTGGACCTAATAATAATTTTGAAAATATAATCAAAGTCTGGGAGGGGCATTGTGCTCATCAGCTAAAAGTTCAAATAAAACCTAGGAACGTAAGATGTTTGTTGTACTCGTATGTGCTTTTCCATATTAAAAAAAATAATTTTTTTTAAATATTTAATACTAGTGCACATTTGTTTTTATAAATTCCTTTTTTTGCACAATTGCGAGTTACAAAAGTAACTTGTAAGTATGATTAAAACTTAAGTATTGTGCGCTCCCTAAAATATTTCAGACCCACAAAACCAATCAAAAGGGTTAGGAATTTTCCATGCAAATAACATCCAAAAACCTTATACATAGTTTCTGTAAATATTTCAAATATTGTTAGTAAATATTTTTACAACATTTAATCAGTTCAACCTTGGTATAACTAATCTTAGAAAAAAAACTTTATATCGAATAATTTGTTAGAATGAGGTTCGTTATATCGAGGTTTGACTGTAACATGTTAGTAGTTTTTTTTTTCTTTTTCTTTTTTTTGGTATGAACAAGTTTGTTGGCACTAACATTCCTCTTAATATTTTGTTTAAAAATAAATTGCTACTGACAAAAGAAAAAAATCTATAGAATTTGCAAAATGTAGTAATAAAATAATGCGGGTATAAACAGATTTTACCACCTACCAGATTGTAATACTAACGGCAGGATACCCTTTTATATGAATTTATATTTGTATCCAAGATTCATTTATTGTTTTTTTTATTTATATATTCTATTAAAGCAAAACAATAGAATTTTCCAGAATCTACAAAAGTCCTTTGTGTTAATGTACTTTATTATGACAACAGTCTTATACTTGAAGTATTTTTAGGAATTTCTGTGTATGCTTAAATATTTGAAAAATGGTTGATTTATAAAAAGAATTATAGCATGAATACAAATGCTTTACGAAACAACTTTTAATTTTTACGTTAATTGAAATTTGGCAGAACTAACATTTTTGAATTACATATTGAAATATGAACACAAATATTTACTTGAAAAACAACCTTCTTTACGTTTACGTTACCTAGTAATACTAATAATATTCACACACAAATATTTATTAACAAATACCGTAAATATTTTGCCTTACGCTCATGTCCCTCATTTGCACGAATAATGAAATATGTAAAAAATATAATTTGGACTTTTAACTATTGTCCACAAAAAAATGTTATCGAGTATTAAGTCACCTAGCAAAATAAAAAGTTTTAAAATTATTAGCTTTAATATTCAGCAAGAACTTAATTTGCAAAATATTTAATGTTCTCATTTGAAATATTGTTAATATTGAGTTATGACATTATTTCAATAAAAGTCTGCTTTCTGTATGTACTTGTAAGTAGAGTCAAATCACATCTAATAATAGCTCGTTCTTCCATTAAGTTTCCCAATGTATGTATATGTTTAAAGCATAAGTTTTACACTGACATACCAAAGTTACACAAACTATGTTGTTGATTATGAGAATAAACTAACAATATAACAACGATAACAGCAGAAACAACTACAACTTCAACAATATACTGTGTTTCTTACGGCTTACATTTGGTAAATGTTGTCAGTATGTGTATATATTTACAAGTATATACAATATTTATGCAGATGAGGTTTTATCATCATCATTCGTAAATACGTTAACAAGATGTGAAAGCTAAAAGGGATGAAGAACAACTGAAAGCAAAATAATAGTAACTTTATTCAAGGGAATAAACGAGGGTGATGTGTGAGAATTCAAGACTGGTTCATTATAGATTTCGATTTATGGTACCACGTAAGTTGTAGAAATTCAAAACTGAAATATAAATAAATCGTGTAAATTTTTTTAAATTGTATTCAAAACATACAATTGTCTGCATAGTTGGTGGCAGAAATAAAGCAAAAATTAACTTGTACATATTTACTTTCTTAAAATCGCATCGCTTTATTAATTTTCCAACGTGAGCGTATGATTAATATGTGTTAAAAATAACAAGTATAACTAAATATGGTTTTGTTTAGACCTTTTTAAATTTCAAATAAATTAGGTAAATAATCAGACCTCGAGCCTAATGAAAAAATAACTATCTAAAAAAAACTGTATTTTGTATCTTTTTTAACAAAACTGAGATATTTCCGCAATTTTTTTACATTTTCTGGCTCATGAATTTAGCTATGAGAAAACGCATTAATTGACAAAGAAAAATGGATAGCTTTTTTTACATGCATATAGCGGTGCTTTGTAATTTATTAGGCCTATAATTGTAATAATTTAGATCAAAGTATGAAACAATGTTGGTGATATTCGAAAGACCACCCATATGTGCCGCAGAAAATATGTCAATACAAAAAAAAATAGTTAACAATGTAGATATTATTAATTGTATTTAAAACATACAATAATCTGCCAGATGTTGGCAGAAATAAGGGAAAAAGTTTACTTGTAAATTTCTTAAAATCGTTTGAATAATTTGTAAACGTGAGCAAAAGATTGATAGGAATCGTGTTGTTCAGATTTTTACCAGTGACTGAAATATGCGACAAATGGTGTGAATTTTTAGCTGGTTATTTCAACTCATCTGAATGTTCTGCTATTGGTTTTTGTAGAACATACAAGTTGCGACAATATATGCATTTAAGGCCCAATGACATGTAATTAAATTAAGGCTATTAATTTGCTCTGAAACATGTTTATGTTTCGCAAAATCCACCATTGATGAGACAGGAAATTTTTGGTTTAGCTGTTAAAAAAAAAACAAGCTGAACTCAACTTATGACTGAAGTGTCATAACAGCGAAAAAAATTGTTCTCAGCTTAATAACTTATTCAGATGTTATTATCCAACGAGACCAAACTTTTAGAATGCGACAAATTTCCACTGTTCTAATTAACACGGCACTGGCGAAAAATATTATAGGTACCAAATCATCTATATAAAATTTCAATGCCGGGGTAGAGATGGCGAATCTCGAAGCTTACTAGAGACGTATCTAGCACCACGGGATCAGTTAGAAGCCCGTGGATTCGTCCGTTAACTGACAATTGGTTGCAGGTCCCTTCGTGGTACACGTGTGGTTTAAACCTAAAATCGCAGGAAGAAGGTAGTTGGGTAAAAGACTGGTGTTTGTGATACTGACAAATTTCGGACCACCAAATTATCTCTAGGTGATTTTGCCGAATCAATAGAGTCATTTATTAGTAGTGGTGGCAATTACCTATGTGTTTAGAAATTTCCTGGGCTAGGTTTATTGACTAAGCTATAGATGGCAGAGATTAAATAGCTCAAACACTCTAACAAGGTGTTTGTACAGTGATCTGTGCAATTGCTATATGAGAAGTTGTGAATTGCGTGTCTTACGTCATGTCTTCTTGACGTTACCGCATGTAAAACCCCTTGACTATGTTATAATTAACATTGTATTTATTGAAAACGCTACAAAACTCGAAGCTATATTTCGCAGTTTTTTCTAGCGAGTAGTCGAATATTAACAACTATGTATATATATCAAGTGATGTGTTAAAAATGAATTAATTTATTTACTGTGGATATACAAAATGTGTAAAAAAAACACAGATGAGGGTTAATTCTAATCTTGAATAAATTTTGGAACATATGTTTATATAAATGCTAAATGACAACGAATCAATGTTTGATGAAGCAAAAGTAATGTTGTTAATTTCCGAATCAATTTAGAGTTTTTAAATAAAGAAATAACAAAGTAATTTATTTTTGGCCAAAATCAAAAACCGTGGAGTATTTTGTTTTATATTCCGCTCATGTTATTTTGGGATAACAGTGATATTCGCCAAGATTCCATATTCCTCTACAAAGTGAAACTGAAATCGTTTTCAATTCCACATAGGCAATTTCACGGCGTTCTAAAAAACGAGTGAAGCTTTTATTCTACAGGAAATTATATTTTACTTTTTAAATCATTTTCGCTAAAATTAGAAAACAAACTTAAAGAAAATTTCACTGTTACTTCATTTTACATATATGGAAGCTAGTGAATTAACATTTAAATATATATACATTTATTACAGGGGAATGATTTAACCTTTCGCTAAGTTACGAATCTTGGAAAAAATGGAACTCGGATTGTTCCGAACCGAAAAATGGGAACGTTTATGAATTGATTTATTGCTAAACTTTCTTAAGCATACAACGTCTTCATTAGATTTAAATGAAATATATATTTACCTTTATTTGCAATATTATAATAACTCAGCATACCGAAGTGCTTTGCAAGTTTAGCTAAATTTTCCTGTAGAGTAGTGTAATTGAGTAAAAAAATTTCAATTAAAACTTTAAAACCACATGTGTTCAGTTTTTTCCCCGCTTTAACATGTTACATACATAGAGCTTTCACGCGTCTCTCGTACATATCAAATATGTTTTCGTTTACTTGACTAAATATACAATAATGTACGTAAATACACTAACACATAAACCATTATATATACATGTACAATATTGTAGTAATGTTAATGCTTTTCACAACTCTTCTCTATATATTCGTACATGAACTACCAAAAGTTAAAAAGTACTAAAAAAAAATTATAAAAACAACAGTTATGTTTGTAATATTTGGGTTTAAATTACATCTACATACACATGAATTTGTATATATGTACCTACATATATAAATAAATACAAGCGCATACATACCCCAAATAAAATCTGTATTTAAATGTTTATTAAGATTAAGACTGAGTTTGTGAGTGCAAAGTGTTGTATGTTTATATATATATATATATATAAATATGGTACATATGGGCTTATTGATGTCTAGATGGCTGTTGTGGTAAAAATATTGTGTAAGCAGTACATGACAGTCTAGGATAATTTAATAAGTATGCTGGAGGATTTTATTTTTATAAAATGTTAATGGTTGCAATATAATGTCTGCAATAGAAATGGAAAATTTTCAATAAAATAACTTTTATTTTTTTTTTTTTGTTTAAAAATTTATAAAATAAATGTTGCGTAAAAAAACTACTTAATGGATGTTAACTGCCGTATTTATTAAAAATAAAGTAGGCTTGAAGTGTGCTTTAAGACAAAATTTTCATACAAAATTTTGTTAAAGTACACTTGAAGTCTACTTTAATTTTTTATAAATACGGCAGTTAATGTCTACCAATATCCCTTTAATTTAGACAGAAGGAAAGAATGTATACAACCATGACTAGAAACATTCATAAATGCAGGGAAAACGTTGGGGAGTCCTAAATTAAGATAAAATAAAATGGTAATTGTATGGATAATTAGTATACGATTAAAAAAAAAGAAAATATTTAGATTATGTTTTGATTTTAGATTTTCGAAGTCGTCACACTTAATCCTTACTAGTTTAGCTCTTTTGAAAAATATACTGGGAAAATGTTTATTCAAAAAAGGTTGCTATTAAAAAAAATAAATCTATATTTTAATAAAATTATAAAAATCATTAATAAAACAAAATTTTTAAATTTAAAGCAGCTTTATCATATAAATAGTAAAAAAATGCTTTGTAAAATTTCAAAAAATAATAAACTTAAACTTTCCACCATATTAACAACATTACATATGTGCTTGCTTGAATTTGGTGTTTTTAATTTAGAAACTGGAATTCATGCAAAAAAATATACAAATTAGTTTGAAGTTTTTGAAAATAAATATTTAAATTAAAGATGTGACCAACAAGCAACTTTATGTATGATTGAAAAATAAAATTTCTTCCAAAAATAAGTAGGTAAAATAGTTTTGTGAAACACTGTATATAGATTTATAATGTCTTTTGACAAACAATATATTCAATTTTCATTTTCTCTAACTTATATTCCATTAATTTCTGAACGACTAGAAAATTCAAAATTTTATGACAGGAATAATTATAAGATAGCCCATAAAACTTATAACACATTAAATAGATTATATAGTAAAATAAAAGATAAAACAGTAAAATTAGATAAATCCAATATTGTTTATAAAATACCGTGTAAGGGTAAAAATAATGAAAAATGTATTAAAATATATGTAGGTACAACTAACAACAAATTGAAAACTAGATTAGCTGGACATAAATCTGACCAAAAACACAAACATACTTCTGCTCAAAAAACTGCACATTGTTACAATTTAGATCATTATCCAGATTTTGAAAACACCACTATATTAAATACAGAAACAAATTATAAAAGACGATTTATGTTAGAAATGTTACAGATTTTTAATGTACCGATAGAAAAATTAATTAATTTTAAAACAGATATAGACAATGTAGCTCAAAATTACAGACATTTAATTTATAAGAATAAGTTTAGAAACTAAAAATATTACATATATAATTTTTCATTTATTATTCCAAACAAGTTTTATATACATATATATATCATAACTGTATATCATAATTATAAGCTTTTCATTTTCTGTTAAAAATTTTTTTCATTTTTGTACATACTTCAATTATTATTTTATTATAATTCAAAACTTATATTATCCCTGAAGAAGCTATCCCTTGTGATAGCGAAATATTGGAAATAAATAAATAGAAATAAATTAAATATTTTTATATAAAATTCAAGTGACCTTATTGCTTGTAAAAAGAAACTATTAAATATTAAAAAAAAGGTCAAATAAACGAACTAAATATATACACAATGTTTTAAAATATTTTAATATTATTACAAATTATTTTCGTTGATTAATGCCAATTTCTTTTTATTTATTTCAATATTAAATTGACAATGAAAAATGTAATAAAGTATATATGTATAAGAACAACTAAAAATAAAGTAAAAACTAGCATAGCTGGACACAAATCTGATAAAAAAAATATAGAGATATATCATCACAAAAACAGCAATATCATCACATTGTGCAAATTTGAATCACTATCCCGACTTTGATAACATATCAATTTTGAAAACAGAAAATACTTGTAAACGTCGTTATGTGTTAGAAATATTAAAAATTATAAATGTAATGTAAAAAAATCTTAGAATTAATTTTAAATCAGATACAGATAAAGTTGCTCAAACTTATAGACACTTTATTTATAAAAACGGAAAAGGAAACTAAATTATTTTTTCATATTTTTTTTTTTTTTTGTAATATTTAAAATTTTTTCATTTTGACAATTCTGTTATATTGAAAAATATTTTTATTGTTATTTTAGAGATTTGATAGTAAATTTTATTTCCCTGAAGATGATACATATTGTTTAACCAAAATATTGGAATAAATAATAAATAAATTAAATTAAATTAGCCTTAAGATCAAAGACAATAATTTCTAACAAGTATATAAAAGTCGAGCAATTAGTTAAATAATACTTTAATATAATTTTTTTGACACTTAAAACTCAAAGCAACATAAATCAATGACCGCAGTATTACCACTTGTAAAATTAATAAATTGTATATACATGTTACAGCTTTGATTTTCCACAAAAATCGTGCTGCAAAAAACTCTCAGAAAAAAATTTTTTTTCTAGACAAAATTTTTGTTCGGAACAAATGGCTGAAACCACCTTAAATTAAACGTATTTAAATTGTTCGATTAGTATCTGATGGTTAGCCCATAACCAACACACAGTATAGAAAGCCAGGCGAACAGACAGTCCTGAATGAATGCAAACTTCATAAGAATCTTATCTAAACAGTTGCATTTTTCAAAATTATTTATATGCTTATATCATATAAACACTTATTTCTATACAGGCTTTAGTATTTTAACAAACAAACACTCAAGAAAAACATATATAGTAAAAGTACTCATAAAAACAGTGTAAGCATTTGTTTTTTTTTTTTCTTCTTTTTCTGTTTTTTTTTTCATTTTATTTCTCATTCCTTTTTCCATTTGTATCACATTCACTTCGTTAAGGCTCATTTTTCAACATAATTTAAGACAATTTTATGTACGATTATTTGTTTGTAGTAATTTAAGCCATCGAGCAGCAGTAAGGGTTTATAGTCTTCTAAATATATTGTTTATAAAAACATAAAGTGTGGTAATTTCATTTTTGTTGTCTGAGTCAATTTACCAAAAGAGAATACTTAAACACACAGGCTCTTGTTTTTTATATACATGCAAGCAGATACTTATAACCATACCGACGACAACGACGACTACCGTCTGTACACTTATTTATATACTTATGCATATCTAAGTGTTTTTAAGTAGCTATGTGTTTGTGGCCACATTTACCGTATTTATGTAAGTATTTGTATGTGTTTCATGCGTACTCTTAAGGGTACGAGTATGTGTTATAAATGTTTAATAAAATAAAGAAATTTATTTGATTAATCTCGTTAAGTGTACATGCACAATATGTATATAAAGGGTGATCCATTTAGAACTATTTAATTTGTTTTTTTTTTTTTTAACGGAAAACTCCTGAATGGTATCATACTATTTTTATTCAGAATTATCTCGCAAGACAACTTTATTGGAAAATAATTTTTGTGATATTACAACACAGGTTTTTTCATAGATATTAATGCCTAGTCGAAAAGCTTTATTCTCGACATAGCTGTAGCATTGCTGAAAAGTGTAATCGAAAATTGTACCTTTCAAAAGGACCAGCTACAGCCTAGACACAGCCAACGTTTGATTTTGATTATTTAAAAAAATTAAATATCAAAACGTGTTTTTCGGCAATAACAAAGATTCCAAAATCCTGTACTATTTTAAGTGTTTTATTTAATATTAAAAAAGAGGTTTAAATGAATCACTCCTGTGTGCCCTTACAATACTTGTGTATTTTGGTATAATCTGTTTTTTTATGTCACTTATGTTTATTCATAGCTAAGAGCGTAAAACTAAAAGTCAACTTGCAAGGCATTTAATTTAAGTTGCCCTAATCTTCTCTTTAAAAAAACCATTTCTTTCTTTAAATATATACTTTTTCCAACTGCCTTTTACTTCAACCCTCCTATTAGCTTTTTATAATTATTTGTCAGTTTGTTGTTGTCGTTTCCTGTTTCTTGTTGTAAACTTTATATAAATAATACAAACATATATACATACAGATTTTTCTCTATATGTGTTTTATTTTGCGTATGAGTTATATTGTTAATTTATTTTACTAATGCTGTCATTTATTAATGTTTAATAATTAATTTTGTAATTTAGTTTGGTTTTGTTCTGTGATATTTTTATTTTTATGCAAACTTTATACATAAATATGCATAAATAAACATTATTAAAATATTACATTAACAATAATAACAAAAGTGTAAAAATAATGAATTGTTTTTGTGTATTTTAGCATTTGTATCCGATATTATTATTTTTTTCTATATAATTAAAATATTTATGCGGTAAAAGCCACATATTTGATGTTAAATTAACTGATAGTTAATGAGGTTTTTTGTTTATAAGCAGAAATCAAAATGAACTAAAGTTTTGATTTAAAATCAATAGTAATATTAACGTTAAGAATTTATATAATACATTATTTATTTGTGTAAGCCGGATGCACTACAGAAGAAACATTGGTGGCAATATTTTTAAATTGTTTATTGATTTGTTTTTTAATCATAACTTCCATTATTGTGTCAAAAAATTAAAAATTGTGAATATATTTGAACGGGTTGTGAGCAATAGAAAATAGGCAGCAAATCGTTGACAAATTCGTTGAAAAATCGTAATTTTTATAACAGCAAATTTATTTTATTTACTATTTTTTAGTTTTTGTCAAATAATTATAAATTGGTATCAATTTGTTATTTAGAAATATTCAGTTGTTTTTTTTTTTTTTTTTGTTACATACATATGTAAGTGTTCAAACATTTTTTATACTGGATTTTATTTGAACAATGCCATATGTTATAAATTCATCTAATACCTTTATCGCTTTAAAAAACATTTTCTGACTAATTTTTTGTAGAATTATGTTGTAATTGATTCAAACTTGGATAAAGAGCATTCATGCTCTTTATGAGCCCAAAAAACAGTCATTATTGCTCCGAAAACCCTCAGTCATTATATTCGAAAATGGTCCGTCAGAAAGAGCTCTTAGATAATGTCAGAAAAGAGTATTTTATGAGGGTTTTTTTTTTGGATTCTGAAAGAGCTCTGACATCATGTCAAATTAAAAGTTCACATTTTTTTATTGGTTTTACTTAAACAAAAAGGGAATTCATTTACATATAAACTAAATTAGAAATGGAAAAAATTAAGTAAATTATATTTACAGCAAAAATCCTAAAATGAAATTTATTTAAATAAAATATATAAAAATGGAAAAAAATTAATCTTTTAAGCAAATTTTTCTTTTGCTCCGAAAATGCTTTTTAGTTGGACTCTTTTTTAACTCCTTTTTCGGAGCGCTCCGAAAATGCCCTTTAGTTGGCGTCTTTCCTGACTTCTTTTTCGGAGCCCTCTTAGAATGGGAAAATTAGTATTTTGTAAAAGTCTTTGTATGTATGTATAACGTGTCATTGGGTCATTTTTTTGCACATTTAGCTGGGAATGCGGTTATGGTTAATGGAATACGATGCCGAGAGATATTAATAAGTAAGTGTTGGCGTATGATTGATAATGTGGATATCACTGGTACGTGGTTCCAACATGACGTGATCAGAAATCATACAGTTAAAGCAACAATGAATTTATTGCAAACCATGCGATTTTAAAGCACAGAATTATTTTTTCTTAGGATATGGTAAATATAGTGTATCCCTTTCAGACCGTGATGCATCGATTGTGGGTTTCGGTTTCAATATTTTTGCTTCTGTTATCCCAATTTGAAATAGACTGACATGCAACGACTGTGCTGATAGTTTTTTATATTTGCTTCTCACATTTCGTTTCTGTTTGATTTACCGTAACTGGAATTATTGCAAAATTCGTCAGTCACATTTTCGTTGTAGCAAAATGAGCCGTGGAAGTAAGTAAGTGTCTTTAATATATAATAACTAAAATAATGATACATTTTAATATTTCCAACTAATTGAAATCGTTTCATGCAATAAAAATGTGTTTTAATTGAAAATATTAATGAAAATAGATTGAGATGCATCAATTGTGCGTGTCCTGAAAATCCTTAAAGGATATAAAAATTATAAAAAACCTATTCATTGATTATATTTTTATACGCTGTAGAGATCACATATTCCAAAAATTATAAAAAAATTCCTGGTAGTTTTGCGTCAGGTCTGAATGGGGTATATACAGAGCTAATCAAGTCGATTACAGTCGATTACCCAAAATATATGTGACGATATTAAAGAAATACATCCGTCATTTTGTCTATATGTGATTGAAAAATTTTACATTTTTAAGTGTTGTCTGTCCGATATCACTTTAAATTTATAATTGTCAATCAAACCTTCGTCTTTCCAACTCAATATACATTTAAATAATGTCCTGAAAAATTCTTTCTTATATTTTGTTTTGAAAAACAGTGTTCTCGTTGAAAAGCCCTGCCGATTTATTAACAAAATCTATATACACGCTAAACCACAAACAATGCTAATATATAATATTTTATAACAAAATATTTTTGAATTATTTTATGTTTTCAATAATTTGAAATATCGTAATAAAGTTTTCATGCTAATTTTCTTATATTTTGTTTTGAAAAACAGTTTTCGCGTTGAAAAGCCCTGCCGATTTATTAACAAAATCTATATACACGCTAAACCACAAACAATGCTAATATATAATATTTTATAACAAAATATTTTTGAATTATTTTATGTTTTCAATAATTTGAAATATCGTAATAAAGTTTTCATGCTAATTTTCTTATATTTTGTTTTGAAAAACAGTGTTCGCGTTGAAAAGCCCTGCCGATTTATTAACAAAATCTATATACAAGCTAAACCACAAACAATGCTAATATATAATATTTTATAACAAAATATTTTTGATTTATTTTATGTTTTCAATAATTTGAAATATCGTAATAAAATTTTCATGCTAATTTTCAATAAAAACAAAACACACCCTGTTGTTATTTCATTACCAGAAAAAGTTTAATTGGTTTCAAATTGATAAATTAAATTTCTAGAATTTAAAATTTAAGGTTTGCAAAAAATTTCTAAAAATACAGTTTTTGTTTAATTGATATTAATGTTACAATATATCAATTCGTAAAAATAGTACGTAAAAATATTTGATTGGTTTTAAGTTTGTAATTCACAGAATTATCTAGGAAATATATTTTTTCACAATATTTACAATAATTTTACTTAATTTTAGTTGAATTTAAATTAAAAAGTTAAAAAATACAGCTTTAGTTTGATTTAAGTTCAAACTGAAGGGTAATTTTTAACAACTTTCTCTTTAGAGAGAATGTGTTTGGCAGTTTAGCTGGTTTCGTGTAACATGTTACTGTTAAACAAGTTCATTTGGTCTATAATTTAACCATGTATCAAATGAACAACGCCTCCAGATTATTGAATTTTAAAATTGTCATCTTTGGTGCGAAGTGCAGCCAGAAGCATTGCAAGAACTACCAATGCATTACCAAAAGTGAATTTTGGACCAATGTCTGAAATTATGGAGAGTGTAGGCCGAAATTGGACCCACCGTAGAAAGCATTTGAGCCGTAGCCGCTGTCAACATTCACATGAAATCATCTTTAACCCTCCGTCGTACACATGTTTTAATTTCACATACGTAACACATGAGTCTAGTTTTTCATGTACTTAATTCGAAAAAAAAAAAACAATTTTTTAAATTAAATAGTGAATAATATATATATATATATATATACATATATATGTATGCATTATAATTTCAAAACATTTTATATTACGAATAAATATGTATTTCAAATGTTATCCATGTGTTACAAATATGATGGGTTCAGTAAAATTTTCGAATAAGTGTCATTCTATATCCTTTTCAGTATTTATTTTTTAAATATTTATAACGAACTAAATTGTAGAAGGGCACCTGAAATTTTAAGTTTTTAACTGAATGTTAAATATAATAAAATTTAAAATTTAGAAAGGTCTGGCCAGCCTCGTGTGTAAGACGAAGGGTTCTATCAAATCTAATAAAGATTTTATACATTTCCATAAATTTTATATGTTTTCTTTCAATCAAATCCGAAAGCTCTTAAAAAATCACTGCTAATGTAACTTTTAGAACGCGCTTACTCAAGACTCAGTATTACAATATTTATTCAATGCAAATAACTATTTTTAATGTAGGTTTTGCACGTATTCTTTAATAACAAGAAATGTTAATAATATCAGGTAATATTAGAGCTAATTTGTTTAGGTAATACTTTGCAATAAGTTCCAACATTAATAAAAAAGTTACAGTTATTTAAAGTTACCATTCATGATAATTTTCTTTTAAACTACAAGCAATTAAATTTTTCTAATAACAATATTTCACTGATTTTAAAACTTGTATTTGGCTTAAGTGTTTTTTTTTTTTTTTTTTTTTTGCAGGAGACAGTATCGAAAGGATATTTTTTGTGGTTATAAAAGTATGCTATGATTTACAAAAGTGTTAAGACTTTAAACGCGCACAGGATTCTGGTAGCAAGCTTGATAAATGTTTGCACTTTTTGTAGGCTCTATTAGTTGTTTTTAGTTTCGCAAAGCAAGTCAGCTGAATTTAATTTCTACAATTCTCAATTTTTTTTTTTTTTTTTCGAAAAACTACGAATATTGTCGGTGAGTAAGAGTGTAATTTTAATAAATATGCAAATCATTGTATTTCGTTAATTATATTTTTACAATTTATTCAAAATAATGAATTATAATGCCACAAAAACTATTAAATACACGAAAAATATATTTATTTATTTATATTTTAACATGCATAAGTAAAAAGTTTTAAATTCGTAGCATTTCACTATTTATACAACGATTTAATCCATGAATAAAACATTTAAAAACAGGATACGATTTTTATATTTTTTTGCTAGCATATACATACATATATTTTAATCAGCTTAAATTAATGATAATACAATAGGATAATTATAAACAAATTATACTTTTACAATTCTTATTTTTTTAATAACAAGCTATAAAACTCCAAATGAACTAAATAAAAAGAACACTATGGAAACACCATTACCAACATCACTACATATACACAACGATAATTTAATATATTTATTTATTTTTCACTCTGTTGACACTGTTATAATCCCTTTGGTAAATCCTATTTTAGTTTAATTGACAACAAACATTAATAACAAATAAATAAATAGACCATGAAGTGGGCTTAATAAAATAGCAGCTGACATAGAAATATATGTGAAAAAAAAAACTACTGAACAAAATGCTTTATAGCTGGGAAAGGAAAACGGAAATAGATGGAGAAACATTAAACAAGTAAACTATAATTAAGGTATTCAAAACTAACTGACACAAGTAAAAATAATGAATGGTTTGCATTAAAAAAGAGATAGCTGTAAATGTTCTACATTCAAACAATATAGATTTAATAACAACAGCATAAAAACAAACGTAATTATGATATAAACATTTAGTGATTTTTTCATTTGTTAAAGGTGGATATTATAATTATGCATGCAAGCTCTTTAATACACTGTGTAGCAATTATAATTACGGTTACAGTTTCTTTAAACGTGTAACATTTTCTTAGAGTATGGATAATGATCCTTATCATTACTTCAAAGAGAGAAATTTTGCATTAATTTTTTGTTAGTGTTTCATAACTATAATGACATTTTATAAACAAAGAAGTAAAACAAAAAAATAACTGTTATTTATTCTTTGGGTTTAACCATTTGCTATAAAATAAGGTTTGGTTTGTACCTTAGTGATTTTGGAGAAGGTAAAACTTCAGTGTATATAAAAAGTGGCTTACAATTTCTAGCAATTGCCAACAAATTGAGCCGGTTAAAATTGTTTCAAATAAACCGGATTATTGTGGTAAAAATAAAAAATAAGCTTTCTGAATGGGACAATCGCGGCATTATAAACTGTACCAGCAATACAATGACACTTCATTGTCAGATTATTAATGAATATAAGGTAAATGTGTTCATATCAACCATAAAAATCCCAGATTATTTATTGTCCGAGCCAAGGCTAACTGGAAACAGGGAGGCTGATAATTTTTGTTTAAAGTGATTTTTTCTGATGAGGAGAAATTCATTATTAATTGTCCAGATAGTTTCAATAGCCATTAAAGAGACCTACGAAAGGAACCACCGATATTTCTTAAAAAATAAATTTAGGAGGCGATGCTTTGGTGAGCTTTTTTTGACGACATTATGCTTGATTTAGCATTTTCAAGCACCAAACTGAATTCTTCTGAATACACTAAATTACTACATGAGAAATAAGTACCCGGTTTGGAAAGTAGCAATGAAAAACAATTTATTTTCAACAAGACAAAAAGCACTAAGTAAATCGTCAAACAAACTTGAATGACCCGTATGTGCTCTAGAACAGAACACAATTTTGAACATTTGGAGAATATTAAGCTGAAAACCAACAATAGATGTATGGTGTTCTCGTGGTGATAGATATAAGAATAAATCTGGTGACTAGTATGCCTGATTGAATTTTTGAGTTGATTAAAAAAACGTTTACATTTTTTGTGAATACAAGTTGTATTCTAAGTTACTTTAAGTTCACTGTATTTATAGTTATGGAACACAAATTAATTTTTTTTATACATTTTTATGAGGTAAAACAAAAAAATATTTTTTTTTGTTGGTTTTACATATATAAACTATTTTTAAGTATATTTCTCAATAATGGTGAGTTAAATTAATGATGTTTACAAGTAGACCTTGATAGGGGAGAAAATGCAATTCAATGTGCCAATAGTCTAGTAAATATAACTTTACAATAGCCGAAATAATAAGAAATTTTCTTTAGTAATAAACTATTTTACTTACTCATTAACTTACAAAATTGAGAAAAGTTTTATGTATTTAAAGTTATGCAACGCAGTGTATAATACTATACAAAGCTAAATAATTGTATTACCAAAAATATATGTGTGTATATATGTTAAATAATTTCCAAAGAAAAAAAAATTAATTTGATTTCATTATATTTTGATAGAATTGAATATAACCTGACAGAGCATACATGTTAGCTAGCTAGCAATAGCATTACTATGAATCCCCAATAGTATATAATTACATACATTTTAGTATTTGATTATACATTTTCAATATTTTTAATAGAAAACATGTTTAATTAAAAGCATTTTCTTTTTGAAAACAACAATCCTGTTTGTTTCAATAAATAGCATTTAAAGAAACAATTTGTAATTTGTTCAGTTAATGGCTGATATTTAACCTTTTTATAGCCTACCATTATTACAAATCCATATTATTGCCGCATGTATAATATATGTGTCAAGTTTTGGTAAATTGCTGCTTAATGGTCTGTACAAAACGTTATTAAGCAGTTATTTAGTTTATTGATTTTAAATATAGTACCTTTGATATCAGCTAGAAGTTATAAAACAAAATATATACATATCTGCAACTCTCAGCTAGCTGTTCGATAGTATTAACTTTTTCAGAAAAATATGTTCAACGGTAGTAAAATCAGACAAAATACAAATAATATTTGAGAAATTTGGAAAATCTTTTTAATATAAACTTTTAAGCGATCGTTACATTTTTATTGGGATTATAAAAAAATTAGCTTATACAATTCACCAATATCTGTTATTCATTGTTGAGGAATTAATTATAAATAATATAATAATTTATGCCTTTTTTCATAACTCGTTCTCTGTTGTTGTTTTTTTTTTTTTTTTTTTTTTTTTTTTTGTAATTTAAATCTCTAGTTATTATTATTTTTCTTATTGCTGTAAACTTATGGACATGTTTTGATCAAACTTGTTCAATTCCCAAATGCTATTGTAGTGTCGTAGATGTTGTACGTCGTCTGATTTTACAATAGTTGTAAAAATGTTTTAGGTAGTTTCTATATAAATATTTTGTACAACACCTACGACATTTTTACATATGTTTTTTGAATGTTGTATTAAAGTTTATGTGTTGCCAAAATTGCAATATATGTATATCTCAATCAAAAAATTACTGATTTTAGTTTAAAACTGATATTAGATGCCAACGGTAATACTCAAATGATAAACATATTGATAAATTTAAAACAAAAAAAAAATAAGTTTAATAAACAACAAATTTAAATAATGTTATGAAATTGTATTTAATTTTTGAAAAACAATCATTTCATCTTTTGCATATGTGAAGAAGTAAAAAGAGCACACTTTGCTGAAGCGCTGCATTACCGGACTCAATTTTTAAAATATCTGCTTCATATTTTTCACACAATGCTCAAATTATTTTGTTTTTTCTCACTTGTATTATTAATTTTTAATATTTTACTTTTGACATTTTAAGGGTTGACAATATAAACATACGACTTTCACCAAAATTGTGTTCAAAATCAGATAGTTGTATTATACAATGTACAACTTACAACATCACTTGTGAATTCAACAAATGTGTTATGGTATTGGTTAAAAAAAACAAATTTTAATTTATTTTTTTATGATTTGCAATAAATACGGTAAAGTATATTTATTTTACTACTTCAGAACAATAAACCCACTTTAAGTTAAATGGCTGTGGCGTGTTCAATTTTGTTATTATAATTTTAATTTCATTATTTTGTCAATTAATACACAAAATTGAATGTCCAATACATCTAAGAAAAATTTGTAAGCTGTTGGCCTATTGATCACAAGTTTTGTTTGTTAAAAAAAAACTAATCCACATCGATAATTTTTTCAAACTTTTAAAAGATTCAGTGATCAGATAAACGCAGTATTTTTAATGTTGCATGCAATTTTATGAAACAAAATTACTAATATAATTATTGATTTTTCATTAAAAGATGGAAATCTACAAAATATACACCATTTAAAGATACTATAAAGATAACAAAAGTCAGGATAATTACGTACTCACTCCAAACATGCCCTTCGAGTGATGCACAGAAAGTTGTTCAAGCAAACTAAAAGGACTTATGTCAAGATAATTAATGTTTTTCTATTATTCGTCTTCATAATTTTTGTAGTTTAATATCATTTTCTTGTTTAATGAATAAATGCTTTCAATGTGATTTGGAAAGATCTTTGAGAGTATTAAATCTTATTTTACCTAAAAATAGTGTTATCTATAGTTGGTGATGAATAAATGAAAACATTAAAAGCTAATTTGTTAGAAATTAGTCGCAAAATATTAAATTTATTTAATCTTTTGTTTTTAAACGAATTTTTTTAATATTTTACATTTATGGTTGTGAAACACTAGCTATTACAATATTGATTAATAAAAATATTCCTTAATAATTAAAAGATCTAGGCTATCTAAACCAAATATTTTATTTTAACTAAATGTCTACTTAAATTTAAATACGAGTTTATAATTGTAACACACATTGTATGTACATATGTAAAAAAAACTACCCTTTTGAGGATTCCACATACTCTGGTTAGAAACTATTTCAAATTGTTCCTGTTCAGAAATTAATTATAATATCTTAAGGCTCTCATGTCTCAAATATTATGTTACCAGTATAAATATACTTTATATAAATTGCGAAACTTTCATAGAATTTATACATAACTTATACGTCGAAGTTACTTCATAATGCCCTAATTAAACTAAAATATGGCAAATATTTACACAAAAAAGCGTAACCACTTGTTTTAGCACAAATATGTTTGACGTTGTTTACTTTTATTAGAGTTTTGCAAGATCAAACAGCAATAAGTCTGAAGGTTTGTTGTGTCTTGTCCTAAATAAACGATTTTTTTTTAAATAATTCAAAGAGTTCAGAAATATTTTATTTAGTGGTTACGTCTTTTTCGGCATGTATTTGCTAAGTGTAACTGTACCTTAGGAATTTTATTTAATAAACATAAAGCTTTTACCCCCATAAATAGCTTCATTTAATTATAAACCATTTATTATATAAACGAGAATAATTTTTTTAAAAAATGTGGTTAGAGCGCAAAGAATTCTGATGAGAGAAAATGGGATTTCTCGAAATATATGTAAATTCAAGAACCCAGGTTCGAATCCCAGTCAAGAAAAATTATCAAAATTTTTAATAATAAAAATTTTCAAGTTGTAATTCCTAACATCAGTAAAAATAATTTAATGATAATTAAATTTAATGAACTCAAGTCTAACTAAATTATCAAAACGTTTTTTTAAAAAACTTGTTTCAAATTATATAATATGGTAAAAGAAGGACATTCGTAAATTAGCTCTGTATTGGTTAACAACTTGCCGTTATCATCATTATAGCCGAAATTCTTTTTTGGCCTTCGCTCATTGAGCAATTTGGGTGTTAATTGCAATATGTGTAATATAAAATATTATGTTATACGACGTGTTGTAAAAATTCTTCACAATTTCTCTCATCAGAAATTCTTCCGTAATCCTGTAATGTTACTAATGTTCTTATAAAATTGGAAGTTTTATATGTAACTTTAAAAACCTTATGATTCTTACGCAACTCATATCGATTTAAGTAATTATTTAATTTAAGATATATAAAATAAATATGTACCTCTAATATTAGATATAAAAATCACTTTTTTATAATTATATTATGTTTAAAATATATCAAGCAAAGATAAAGATTTTTATAAAAAAAAATACACAAAAATCGGTGCCCAAATTAATATAACATTAATGTTAAGTCTCAATTTTCAGTTCAATAATGCATGTTCGGGGATAAAAATTGGTTCTATTTTCTACAACTTTAGAAAAACGGATCTACTACTATAATAAGAATTACTACTATTTGACTTTTTTATTCAGAATATTAAGTTTAATAACTTTTGTTTAAAATTTGTTAAATTTTAATTTTTCTTTAAATGTTCAAGCAAAAAATTTACATAAATTTCTAACAAAAGTTTTTGTTTACATTTTATTTTTAGTCCAAACAAAAAGAGTTCCCTTCTTGCACTTATGATATTTAGTATCGGAAAGTTAGAGCATGTGTTTGAAATTGTGTATTGCAAAATTGGAATAAAAATATTTTATATTTAAATAATAATTTCGAATTCCATTTAAATTTGCAATTAATTTTATCGTCTTCGCGCCTTACAAATGAAATTCACGTGAAATCCAAACAAAATTTGATATATTTATTGTGATCATTTCGAAATCAGTAAAATACTTAGGGATATATAGATAATTGAATAGACAATAGACGACGGTTTGTAATTTAATCTTTTTTTAAGGGTAGACTATTAAATATTATGTTATAATATGATGTGTAGTAGGTTTGATATGTAATACCGCAGACTCATTGCAGCCAACATATATTCGCAAAACAACCTAGTCAGTCAGTGACCATTTCATATGTGTGAGCCGCTACCATAGTAATGCACACAATTAATTTTTATTGTCTCAAAAGATTTCATTAGATTTCATTACAATATTAGTTTCAGTTTCCTTTATTTTTTACTAATGATATAAATAATGTATGTCTGGATAACTGGATATTAGGTTTAAAGAAAAAAAAAACTGTGCAATGCCTTTGTGTTTTTTTGCAGAAACATCTAGAGTCTTTGCAGGACTTAAAATCGCAGTTCGTTAGGCTGATACTCTAAAAAACTATTATGTAGTACATATTGAAAATATTTTGAAACTGCACACATCAAAATTAAAAAAACCTTCACTGGATAGAAATTTCTGAAAGACATCTTGTATTAACTATTTAATGACTTATCAGTGACATTACTGACTTTATATCCTGCTCTAATGCAAATAAACTTTATAACAAACCTTTTCACACATTTTTAATTGATTTTAAGTTCAGGAATCAGTTTCATAAAAAGTGCCGAAATGTAAAGAAGTTCTCTAATTTAAAAAATTTTCATTCCCTCATGATTTTTATATAAATAATCACTTGTGACAATAAGACACAATTTCTAGCGGGTAATTAACTAATTACATACTCTCAAACAGTCTAATATATTTACTGAAATTGAGCCATTGTATTTAAATCAATATTTAGCATTAAATTTCCAACTTTGTATTTTAAAACAACCATTCATTCAACCCACCCCTTTTGTCACCATTAAGCAAATGCAATTAAATAACATCGGAGTTCAAACACATATCCGTTTAAGTCACATACAATATATCCGGTTTCTATGAAGGATACAAATATTTAATTGACAAACAAGATAACAATATAAAATATAAAAAAAAACATAAATAAATAAATGAATTGTATTGTATTGTGTTTTGTTAAAAACATATAAATCTAATTAAATATATGTCAATATATGTAAAAAATTGGACATGTTGTAATAACTAAATACAAACTACATAAATGGAATAATATTTATATGTAGACAGGTCACAGTTTCCATTTACAACCAATAGCTGTATTTATAAGAAATAAGTTTTTTTGTTTGAGAATATTTAATAATTTTTTACTATATAAGTTGGGTTAAGTTAATTTTATGCCAGACTGTGACATGCCTGTATGGAAAAGTATTTGCAAATACATAGAAATAATTGTTAAAACATATTTACCTTTTAGTGTGAAAAAGTTTGTGTTGTTGGATGTTGTTGTAGTAGTAGTTTTTTACTGATAATATATTATATTTTGTTGTTATTGTTTTAATAACAGGTTGACATAGTTTGTTTTTTATTTAATCCATTTCAAATAGTGGTTGTAGTCTAAAAAATAGCTTAGGGTTTATTTGTTTGTTATATGTGTGTATTTATGTATGTACTTTACTCAATTTTATTTTAATTATTTTGTTTTACTCTTTCTACATTTTTAAATATGTTTGTATGTACATAGGTATACATACATACTCGTAAATGTGGCTGTGTATAGAGAAAATACCTTTTTGTTTAAATTGATGGCCTTTATTATTGTTTACTAAAAACTTTTAATTAAAATTGGTTGTGATTTTGTTTTTCGTTTTAATTTCAGAAAGTTTTTATTTTGTTTTTTTTTTGTTTTGCTTTGTTCTGTTTTGGTTTTTTGACGTTGACAGGTGTTTGTATTTTATTATAAAATCTGGTTGCCTGTTAGGGATTAGTTGAGATTTTTATTTTAATCTTTTTTATGAGTTGTGTGTTTTAATATTTTAGATATTTAGATGGGTTGTGTTTTACATAACATTTAGTTAAGTTGTTAAATATTAAGAATTTTTATAAATATTATATTGGTAATTTACACTTTTATTTGGATTTTTCATTATTTGTCTACAATGCATGTTAAGCAACAATTGTTTTTAATAATTCCTTTGAATTTTCTGTTTAATTCTTTATATTCCTTATAAGCTGGCTATATTTTTAAGTGATATATGTATGTTTTATTTTAAGTTTTTTTTAGTTAAGTTTTATTATTGCTATAAATATTATTATAATATTCCCTCAACACTTATTTTTATGAAATTTTTATTATATACGTATTTTAACACAATTTTTTACTTTTTTATACATTGCATGTTATGTATCGAATTTTTTGTTTGCTTTTTTCACACAATTTTTATTATGCATATTTCATACAATCATCCATTCATTCATCATGTCAATCAAAATCCATTATAATTTTACTATGGCTGTCAACATATTATGAATGCATTAACAAAAAAAACTGAAACTCAGAAAAACAGCAAATTTCCATAGAAACAGCAATAACAATCACTCTGACACACACAAAAAGTGTACGTTAAAAAAAGAAGATAAACAAAACACCACCACAATATAAGGAAACTGTTTAAATGATTTGTAAAGCAGCTCTCTTCTTGACACTACAAATATGCAACATGACCTGTGCTTTACTATACATAAACACGCAAGTACGTGTGTAGATACTTTTGTGTATTTTGACACCAGCTGTAAGTGGTAAAGATGATAAGTGCTAAATGGTTTTCATTCCAAATGACATATGACAAGTTATGATTTCAAATATATTTTGTTTTTAGTTTGCTTGCTTAAATTTGCACCATTTTGGACCACCCATAATTATACATTTAATATTTTTTATTTTATATAGGTATTTAATATTGCTATATTTTTATGATTTCATATTTTTAATTATCTATTTTATATTTTTATTGCTACTTTCAGCAATATATTTCTTAAACAACTTTTTTTATTTAATTTTTTTATTATTTCACTGATATTTTTTTTCATTAATTTCTATAAAAAAAATTCTTCACTTTTGCAGCACACGACACAACATCGTGGTGTTGTATATGAAAGACGCTAATAGACTAGATTTCAAATCTTGTCGCACATACAACTGATTTTTTTCCTCAACACAATTCTTTCTATAACCCAAAAAAAAAAACATGAAAGCAACTTCTAAATGTTAAAAGAAAATGTACTAAAATGTATACAAATAAACGCATAAAAGAACTAAAGCACATGATTTTATTAAAATCCAGAGTAAAAAGAGCTAAAAACTGTTATAATAAAACAATTTTCCGGATTTTTGTTCATAGCAAACCATGTTTGCAGCTCTCTACAACGTATAAGCAATCATCACTACTCTCTTCTTGTTGTGCCAAAAATCATCACTTTATTAGTATAAATGCTCATTTTAGTTTTTGTTCCTTCATTTTGCTCAATTCTCTTTGTTTCTCTCAATATCTCAATTTTAGGTCTTTATATACTCTCTTTCTCTCTGTCTCTCTGTAGCCTGTGTTAAATTCACCACCTTTGTGTACATTTTCAAGGTTGTTGTGTTGTAGTTTTGTTTTTATATTTATAAACACACACCCAATTGGGTGTTTTCTCTATGCTCTATTTGTGTTTTAGGTTTCTTTTTCACCAAAAAGGTCACATGTATATAATTCAGCCAAGTGTTGGAAATGTGGGTGTCAGGATGTTTTTTTACTTTTACTTATTACTTAATGAAATGTATAAGAGAGTATGTTTGTGCTAAAGGTGAATTTATGTAAATTGCATTTTCTGTCCCCAGTATTATAAAAGTTATAGAAAATTATTAATAATATCTAGAATGATTAAAAGCTAAATGTTATTAAGAAATAAGTTATTCATACATACATATATCTGAGATCGAGACACAACTAGCTTTATAATATTGTTTGGTATATTACATATAAGTCTTACCAGCTATTTGATTTAAATAACCAAACAGAAATCTTCTAACAATATTGCAATCACATTGATTCTTAAATTAGAAACTAAAAATGTGAACAAAGACAATTAGAGATAAAATCTATCAATACACCAAAAATAAAAAAAAAAAACATATTTCCAATCCAATCCAAAATCCATCAAATACACTTTACAGTAAGGTCTTAACAGCAATTTTCTAAGGTTTATAAAAAAAGTATTTCTGACCTCTGTATAGGATTAGATATCAAGTACAAAATTATTTATGAAAATTTATCTTTATTGATGAAAACAGGTGAAAAAATGAAATAAATTGTTTCAAGCAAGTATTGACTCTACTTCCGAGAATGACCACAGAGTCTGTATACAATTTTCACGTTAACAATTATCACGTTTCAAAAATCCAAAGTCAGTTTCTTAGTGCTTTTTGGTACCCAATTTATTCTGTGTTAAAGTAAATCCTTTGTGTTACAAACAAAGTGCAGTTCTGAAAGAAAGAAAAGAAAAATATAAATTCTTGATTATAATTGCTATATGCATAACATTTTTATAAATTAATTACGGTGAAATATTATATGACGTTATACTGCAAGCTTGGAGGACGCCATACGTATCTTTTCCCATCAGATCCGAAAATACAAATTCTTTATTCATCGTTTCAGTGGCTATTCATCCAGAAAAATTGTGGTTTTTCTAAATACTCATGGTCAAAAGTAATACGGGACTGTAAATTATTTTTAGAAACATATGGTTTATGGTGAACAATGCATTCATGCAAGTTTTTTTATTGATTCTCTTTTTACGGGTAATTTTTTCTACTTCATGGAGTTTGTGTAACATTTGGTTTGAATATGGCATAATGCATTGTAGAACATCTTTCTTGAGCAAATTAAATACTTGAAATCTCGTAAATGGTGCTTCCTCTAGAGTTCATCTGATGTCTAACCCTATGCAGTTTATTTATCCACTACTCGAAATATCATTTTATGACCCCTTTTTTTTTGTTTTATAAAATATGTCCAGACCTTACTAATTCCTAAAAACTTACTTTAATTTACTCTCACATTTTTAGTTATTGTGAAGCTCAAATTGCCTAATTATAATTAATAGCAATAAGAAAGAATTAAATAAAAATCAACATGGACATAAATTGCACTTAATAATAAAAATGCTATTAATTGAAAAATTCTTTTGAAAGCAGTATTTATGAAGTGTGCTAACCTCATGTACACCATTGTATATAAGAAAATTACATGGTATATACACATCATCTCTAAGTCGATTTACCTTTCATATGTCCGTCTGTCTATCTGCGTAAAAGACGCTCATGTCCAAAATATTAATATTACGTAGCTTTGTTATTTTATCTTTTTTTATATGTCTCTTTGGATTACTGAATTGTGTAGACCGATAAAGATCGTTTTTAAACTTAATTCAGTAAAAAATTAACCAAAATTCAATATAAATCTGTTACTAATTTGAAATTTAAAAAATATAGCTTAAAACAAACTTAGTATCTTCAAACAAGCATACAGAATGTCGTATTGCATCATTGCACTTGCAGCAAGGTTTAGCGTATTTTTGCTCTACACTAACAAAATACACAGGAATCTACATGTTAGACTTAAATTTTTATGCAACATTTAAAACCAATAGTTTTTATTTGATCTGAGTATGCAACACCTAATTGCAAATAAACAGCTGACTAAATAACATTTCTTCCACTGCGTCATCATTACTTTCCATATCTAGAAAATATTAGTGTTAAATAAAGCAACATATGTTTGTATGTATTAAATGTTTAATATCTTCTTTTAATATAATTTCTTCAGCAGCATTTTCTATTAAAAGTCCACCAACTGATAAAATCAGCTGTTAATTTTGTATCTTGTATATTGTATTTTCAATCTCAAATACACAAGATTGTGTATTGCGCTAATATCTTAAACTAAGTTATTAGTTTATGTTTCGCTAATCGTTTTTTTAAACTACAAGAAAAAATAACCAAAGCAATTAATAACAATACAAATCTATTAACTGTCGAAGCATATACTTTCAGCAACATCATACTCTAATATAATCAATTATGTTTACAAATTATAACACATAACAGCAATTGTTATACACTTACTTACAATGTATGGGTAAGTATGAGTAGCGGAAATAAAGAGCACTGTAATACTTAATATCTCCAAACAAGCATATATCAAAATTCACATTTACCAAAATGTCATCAAAAGTTGCGCATTACAAATAATATTAATTACATATTTCCTACATGTCTAAAATAAAATACATACAAGTATTTATAAATACTAAGTAGCTATTTAGTTTATGTTTCGCTAATCTCTTTTTAAATTAAAAGAAATTAACCAAAGCAATTAATAACAATATTCATCTGTCAACTGTTGAAGGATATAATTTTAGCAGCCTCATACTCTAAATAATCAATTATGTTTTCAAATTATAACACATAACGGTTATTGTTATACATGTACTTACAATGTGTATGTGTAGCGGAAATAAAGAGCACTGTAAAACTTAACATCTTCAAACAAGCATACATCAAATTCCACATTTACCAAAATCCAATCAAAAGTTATACATTACAAACAATATTAATTACATATTTCCTACGTGTCTAAAATAAAATACAATATCTTAAACTAAGTTACTAGTTCATGTTTCGCTAATCTCTTTTTAAATTAAAAGAAATTAACCAAATCAATTAATAACAATATTAATCTGTCAATTGTTGAAGGATATAATTTCAGCAGCCTCATACCTTAAATAATCAATTATGTTTTCAAATTATAACACATAATGGTAATTGTTATATACATACTTACAATATATATGGGTAAGTATGTGTAACGGAAATAAAGAGCACTGTACAATTACACTCTCAGAGAAATTACGATTAAAAACGCATGACCAATATGTAAAATAAACACGTACATAATTAAGTATGTTTTTGAGTGTATGTTTTAATTTACCACTTTATAGTAAATGTTGTTTTTGTTTTTGGTTAAGAAATTTTGTGGTAAATTAAAATCTTGGAAAACAATTGTGTTTTGTGTTTTAACAAACTTGTGGGTGGTTAGTTGCTATGATCATGTAGGAGTCTACGATATTTAAATAAACAATTAGTTATTTTGTTATTATATTTCTTTAATTTCCATATTACTTATATTAAAATTTTCATATTCATTATAAAAATATTTATTTGTTATCAATCTAAGTTTATTTACTTTTCATATCATTAACTTTCACTCCCTGTAATTTAGTATGGCCTAAAACCTTTTCTAATTCGTTTTCTTCCTTTTTTCACCCATTTTTTCAAAAGTAATATTTTTTTATTTTTTGCTTGTTATAAAAGTAGTGACTGTTGTTATTGTTGTTATTTGTTTTATTTAACCCTCCCCTTAAAAATATTTAATAAAAGCATAACAAATATGTCAAATAACAAATTCCTGGCTTGTCCTGTTTTATATGGTGTCGCATATTTACTTCGTTTGGTTTTTTTTGTATAACCACTAGAGTGGAGGGCATATTAGTTTGGTCGTTCAGTCTGTGAACTAAAACAAATTAGATGACATCATAAAGCATAATAAAATTTCATTCCTTGGGAGTGCTGTTATCAGCTGTTATATTGCTGTCTTTTGAATTACTACAGAGCCTAAAAATATCGTAGCATGATATTATTTATTGATCAACAATATAAATAAAATCGTACCTAAATCTTTTT
Source organism: Bellardia bayeri (assembly GCA_950370525.1). Classification (NCBI taxonomy): domain Eukaryota; kingdom Metazoa; phylum Arthropoda; class Insecta; order Diptera; family Calliphoridae; genus Bellardia; species Bellardia bayeri. The sequence continues at coordinate 80,938,566 of OX493265.1, read as the reverse complement.
AATGTCATATAATGCATAATTCACATAAAATCCAGGCATACACTACCGGATATTCTGGACATTTTTCGGCCACGATCTCTGAGGCTTCGATTTATCGAAATGGATACCTACATTTTTCATCGCAAGTAGCATTTCGGATATGCCAAGATGGTTTTCATGGTTAATCTTCATCACAAACGTTTTGAACGTTTTTTCTTGCTCTGTAAAAATGTTTGGTAGGCCAATTTCTCGCACGTTGACACCGATGGTACACATTCACCATAAGCAGTGGCAGTACTTCAGTGGCACTTTTTTTTCAAATTAAAGTAGTAAAGTAAAACTTCCAGCATATAACGCTTTGATAGAAAACAAAAGCTATTGTGTTTACACTATAAGCTCCAATTTACACAAAGCAATTTTTAGATGATCTGCTAACCTTTTAGACATCGAGGTGAGGGGAAGATAAGACCAGTACACACTTGATTGTATTTGCGATCTAAGCAATAAGAATTGTGCTGTGGGAACACTGAAAAAATTTCAAGGAAAAAATTGTATCAATATTTTCAATAAAAACTACTTCCTTTAAATTAGGACTCTTATTCAATAAGAGGGTACTTGAATGTATCCTTTAAAATTACATATAAGTTATTAAAGACAAAAAGCGCGTTCAAAACTACAGTTTTTTCGATAAATGAAACTAAAACTTTTTACAATAATTGTTTTGATAATTATTTTAACAATGTGTTTCTAAAATTCATTGAATTTTTGTTAATTTTTAAAAACTTTTTTTGCATTTTTAAAATTTTTTTTATTGTTTGCAATTTAAAATTATTTTCGTATAAGGATACATAAAATTCGTTACAGCCCGACTGTTATTAATATTTTTCTTCATTCCCTCTTTTCTTATTTTGCTTCTAAGTATTTTTCTACCACCTCCTCCCTTGACAGTGATTCCATTATCGTTTTGCCTTCTCATTTAACAATCAGTAGCAATTTAGCTAGAGTCGTGGTTTTTTTGCTGTTGTTGGTGGTGGGGGTGATGACGGTTCTGTAGCTGTGGAAATATTGTTAAAGTTGATGTGTGTATTCGTCAAAGTCGTCATCCTTATCAACATCATCATCAACTTTGATATCAACAACATTCAATCGAACTAAGAAGAAAAACAACAACAAAAATCAAATAAAAATAACATATTTTATTCAGTTCCTTTCATATACAAATACACACACACATCCACCCATACCTATAAAATATACAAACCAAATGTATCAACAACAACAACAACAACAACGAGCAAACAAATAATCTCAAAGGCTGTGTTGTGTGGTACGGTGGCGGGCAGTCATAGCTAATTCGAAAAAGAAGAAAACAGTATATCGATTTCTTTTGATTGGTAAAATTAAGTTCTTATGCTGTTAAGAGTTGCTTGGTTCGGTATATCAGTATATGTAAATAATTTAAGTATGACATACAATTCGAAAGTGTAAGTATCGATGAGTATAACTCTATGTATTAAGGCAGTTCTGTAAATAAAGGCACGCTCACGCATGGCAAATATTCGACGAAAAAGACGTAACACCGAAGTAAAATATATTTAAATTATTTAATTTATGGAACAAAATTATTAATTAAAAAAATTCGTTGCATTTTATTTGACTGACAAAACACTTGTAAGATCAAATAGAGTCAAATAAATGTGTGCAAAAAAATGTGGTTACGCTTTTTTGAGTAAATATTTTTCGTGTCTGACCACACATTTAGAGTTATTTGGAATGATTTAAACGTTTGGTGTTTGTTCTCAACTTGGTATTTGTCAGCTTTTTGAAAATATTATTAGGAATTGTTTTTTGCTTCTCCTTAATTAAATGTTTTCTTACGTTTAGGTATTTTAAGTGAAATATTTCAATAACTTTTAATGTTATGGAAACACCCATAAATTACTGGCATTAACTTTGCAAACAAAATTCCAGTAATTGGTTGTCAGCAATGCTACATTAAATTTCATTAAGATTTATTAATGAAATACAAATTTGTAGTAACAATTTGTGCTATTTGTAACATTGTTTTCTACCTTTTAATTCAATTTCTTCTATTTAAGATATCACCAATTTCAGTGTTAGTCTTAGATTTCTATTTATTTGCTGAATTTTTAATATAGTGTAGACATATAAATAATACAATAGAATCTTTCACAGGCAACTTATGTTAGAAGTGTTAATCCGATACAAAAATATGACCTATGTACTTAGTATTGAAAAAAAACTGTCAAAACTTTATTAAATGTATTTACATAACTGCCTAAAACCTTTAAAACCCTCCACCACCATAAGTCGTGAATTAGGAAATATAATCTTTGCCATTCCATGTGAAACTTTGTTAATATTCATCTAAGAACCAACAAAGTATATATTTTCTTGAACCTTATGAAATTCTAAGACGATTGAGCTATGTCCGTCTGTCTGTCTGTCGGTGTAAAACACACTTACGTCCAAACTGCACAACTTAACTAAACGAAAAATATTTCTTATTCATTTGTATGATAAAAAAAAAGAAAGTGTAAGAAAAATAGTAAGAATCAGTCAATGATTTCTGATTGCCAAATATCTTCTCGAAATATAGCTCAATGATACATAAAGGCCTATAAAATTAGAATATCAATATAAAATTCAGCAAACATCAGCTTCATGCAAAAAGAAATCAAAAAGAAAGAAAGAAATTTTGTTTAGTTCGGTCCATGTTTGGCCATAACTAGACCCCATATGAATCCACTTTCAAAATTCACTTAAATACGTATAAAACTGATAAAAAAAATATGGTTATCATGTCAATATTTGACGCAAATAATCCTTATAGGTAAATAAATTGTTGTACTTAATTGTATGGTGGTCAGCCCATAATTGGTAATTGCTCCCATATAACGACGATATATCTGTAAAATTCGTTATATTCGTTAAAATTCGACGTGAGATATCCTCATATACAAAAAATTTACTATTCTAAAATTTAAGAAGATCGGCCCATTATTTATCATAGCTGCCATATAAGAAACATTCCCGGAAAACAATTTAACCCAAAATGTATAAAATGATATCGCAGCAACTTTAATACTGATCAGAATTAAGTCCACTTCCGAGTATAACAACCAATCATACAACTCTTGTAAATAACGTTATTAAGATGAAATTCAAGCAAAATAAGCCTAAAATAAATAGAAATCACATAAGCGTATATTAGATTTAAAAGCTGTCAGTCCATAATTGATCCAATTCTATCTTGTAAATTAAATTATTAAGATAAAATTTACCTAAAAGAATCCTCAACTTATCATCGAACCTTTTTTATACCCTGTTTCTTAACTTGTTGTGAATATGAAAAAATGTTCTTTTAATTTTATAAATTGTTTATTACACTCTAAGTTATTATGGAAATCTGACAAATTCTGTAAATTATGGTGAGAATTTGTAATTACATCAATTATAAATGGTCAAAATTAGATAATATTTTAAAGCATTTGAAATGAAATCACATTAGTGATATACGACCTACAGACCGTAATATTGCCTCTCAAACAATATATAAAATACTAATAAAATTTGCACTAAGTCTAAATAGAAAAACGAGAATAAGGATATTCTAACCAGTGTAGTTTTTTTTTTTTATTATGTTTAGGTGGAGGGTATTTAAAATTCGGCATAGCCAAAATATGCACTCTAAATTGTTTTATATATAATGTACAATATAAATATTTATTAAGTATTGTATTTTAAAATTAAAATTATTAAAAAAATTTATATACGATTTTTGTTAGATTTTACCTTTTAGATGTGAGTGCAATGTGTCTATCAAAATCTGCAATTTTTTAAATTCTTTAAAAAATATCTTTGTGTTATTGAATATATTGATAATAGGCAAAATCGGTGCAATAGGCTAACTTAGAATTATAGACAAACGTTTCACACAAACTCAATAATTTTTAAATATTGTTTTTCTATTTTTATCCTGTTATGGTAAGAATCGATCTACGATTTCTTATAACCCACGTACAATTGTCTTGCTAGAATATGGCTCTATGGTACAAAATGCCCATGAAAAGCAGTATTAATGCAAAATTCAGTAAATATTAGTTCGAATCAGTCCATATGTTAAGATAGCCCGCATATAATCCAAAGTTCAACATAAATAATCCATATATACATATAAATCAACATATATACGAGTACATATAAATATCTTATAAATATCGAACTGAAATTTTTCACCGATCTCTTATATGTAAATAAAAATTTTACTATCGCATTTTGTGGTGGTCAATCGATAAGTGACCATAGTTCCCACACAAGGTCCATTTCCGAAAATAACTCGAATACTCAAAAAAAACTCTAAAATATTTCGTTATTGAGATTAAATTCTCCATTAGACTCAAATATGTATATAAAAAAAAATTATAACGATCGTCACATAGCATGTATAGATCCCATGTAAACAATGCGAAAAATAAAATAAACCATATAAACATTGTTATCGATACAAAATATAACACAAATTAGTTTTCAGTGAGCATAGATTATATTACTGATATTTGTATATGTGGTAGGTGTACAAACTGAATACCAATGTATCTCATGTAAGCATTGTTCACATAAAATACAGTCGCACAATTGTTTTGAAGCTGGAGACAATTGCGTAGGTTCGATATTAACGCATTGCAGCTTTTGAATAATGGCAGGGTGCTTTTATTTTGAAACATTTGTTAGCTATGACCTATCCCTATCTTGCTTGAATTAATGGATTCCTCGGCAAACAAACTGTTCATTTTTTTTTTTCAGTTTTTAACATGTAGCCGATCGTTGTTATGATGGAATATTAGGCTTTCATTTCTGGCCGCATATTCTAAAATTTTTCGGGCAATGCTTGCTTGAAACAAATCAGTTTAATTCTGTACAGGTTCCCTGTAATGGTCTTCATATACGGAGCATTACACTAGCGCCATGAATACAATTTAATGATATTATTTTTAAAGATTATCATGAACACTATTAGAATTCTTAAAAAAAAATGTGTGATTATTTTTCACAAAACAATCAAACACCATTCAAAGAATTTCCAACACATAATTAAGAATTTAAGCAGGTGTGTGACTACCACACTTAAAATCCTTTTATGTTAAGAAAATAATACGAATTCATCATTATTTGCCTCCCCATTAACTCGAAATGCAAAACATCATAGTCACAAATTTATTTAAATACATTTACGTATATATGTACATATATTTGTTTAATATAAAAAAACAAACTGTTTACAAAAATTGTCCTTATAAGCTACAAAAAAATATGTCACACAAACAAATTGAAATGCAACAAAATTGAAACGCAGATGAAAAAATGATAACAGTGTAGTTGTTATTAAAAATGCTGCAGGGTACTTTAAAATAAAAATATATAAAAAAAAAAATACATTTCGCAAAAAAATGGGGAAAAAAGTTAAAAGGTCTTAAAAAATAATAAAAAATATAAGCAAATCATATGAATCTTTCCAATGATAAAAGACAAACACAATTCGTATTTATCTATGTATATAACATTCAATATGTAAATTACCTTAAGGGCTCTGTTATTCAAATTTACCAAAAATGAAAGTTATGTATACGAGTAAAATTTAAAAACATTCTGGCCTTTAAAGATTTGTGGAATTATGCTGAAAAATACTTCAAATTAGTGTACAAAAATCAGGATCTTCCTATTCTATTTTAATACATTTTTATTTTTAATCAGTTTTGTTGAATAGTTTTAAAGTTATTTTCTTTCCTGAACAAAGTATTAAATATATTTAAAACTTTTTCATTGGTTTTTTCACATATCACGCATGACTGTAACTTTATTTTTATGCAGTATTGTTTGTCTACTTAGATAAGCCAGATACGATTTAGGACTTGGAAATCAACATTACTCATGTAATGCAACAGATATCAACATTCCTCGTTTAATGCGTGAGATGCCGGAGCAATGATGTATAGTAGTCGAAAATTAGACCTTTTGAATGCTCCCTCCACATACATCAAAGTCATGGTCAACATTTGAATGAAATTATTTTTAAAACGTAAAAGCCAAAAATAATTCTTGTTCTATTTTAAATGTTTTATTTAAAATTATATTTAAAATTAAAAACGCTAAATGAATGACCCTATATAATAAATCTGAAAACGTGTTCAGATAAGAATCGAAAAAAATAATGCCAATACCAAACCCATTTTCTTAAAAAAAAACAAGTAATAGTTTATATTCGGTTGTGTTGAATCTTATACACCCACCACCAAATACCAGTAGTTTGATGTCTAATGGGTGACATGGGTCTATGGGTGACATGGCTAATTATTGACCAACTTTCACAAAAACCAATAGTATAATTTGTATGTACTTATAACTGATTTGTATAAATGTCGGTTCGATATGGTTGTTTATGTAGGTTAATAAGTGTTCGTCAGTACTCCTCATAAGAGAGCTATAACCTATTATGGGCCGATCATCATGAAATTCTCTGCGACGATTTGTATGTATATGTGAATATTTTGTGTTACTTGAACATAATAGTAATTTTTATAAGAAAGTTTTGCACATTTAAGTGATTTTCGGAAGTGGAGTTTATATGGGGGCCACGGTCAATTTAATTGGTGGACTTTTTGATAGTAATTTTTATCAAAGATTTATGCGCATTTGAGTGAGTATGCCAAAATATAGAACGATGAAAACAAGTTATCGTTTTAAGAATAAACTCGGTGAAGACCGACTATATAACACCTTAAAAAAAACTTATAATGGACCGATCATCCAAAAATATTGTGGCACGACTTCTTAGCACTTATATATTGTTTGCAATAAATTTAATCTCGATTAAATAATAAATATATATATGTTAAGCCGATTTTCAGAAGTAAGTCAAAATTTGCAGATATGACTAGACTTCATGTACAACTTATTTGTGATGAAATTTGCTTGGATACGTACAGAAATCAAACATGCATGACCGATAAACCCCTATTTCAGGACGACATTTGTATGGGGGCTAGGTGAAATAATGGACCGATTTTAACCAATTTCAATCCAAACCGTACTTGGGCGAAAATTGTCATGTACCAAATTTTATCGAAATATCTTCAACCTGTAATCTGTGCGCAAGCTTTACATGGCCATTTTGCCAGCCGGATGGACGGACATCAGTAAGTCGAGTCAGAAAGTGATTCACTTATCTTAAATTATATTAATCGACTCAGAACCACTCCCTCAGCCGATTTAACGATGTCCGTCTGTCCGCCTGGCTGGCTATCCATGTAAAGTTTGCACGTAGAGCACAGGTCGCAATTTTGAAGATGTTTCACGTGATATCTTTCCGGTCCAAGGATGGATGGTATTGAAACTGTTGAAATCGGTCCATTATTTCACCTGGCCCCCTTTCAAATGTCTCCCGAAACGGGAGTTTAACGGATATAAATATTTGAATTATAAAAGTATCCAAACAAATTTCACCACAAATAAGTAGTTAATGAAGCTAAATCACATCTCCAAATTTTGTGAAGATCGATCTATAATTAGTCGTAGCTCCCACTTCCGAAAATCACTTTAAAGAGCATAACTCTTTTAAAGATGTTGTAATCCAAATAAAATTTAACAAAAATAAATTTTATATGTACAAAAATGATGACACCTAATTTTATATTCGTCGGTCGATAATTAGTAAAAACTCCTATCCGTGATTCACTTTATCCCCCATAAATCTTTTAAAAGTATTTATATCGAGATAAAGCTTAACATACATAATATTTATATTCACGGAAGTCATGGCACTAAATTTGTGGATGATCGGTCCATAATAGACAATAGCTCCCATATAGCGCCCATTTTTGATAAACTGTTTTATTTATATACTGGGTGTAGGGTACTATATGCCCGACTATACTTTCTTAATTGTTTTTTTTTTTTTTTTTGCTTCGGAAATATCGTATATGCAATAAGTTTTGATTTACATTTAATTGAATAAAACTGCACCGATTGCATACCTAAGCTTATGGTGAATATATTCTATAGGTTACGAGTGATGGTTTTGCGGTTAAGAAGTGGTGATTTGTACACGGCATAGAGAGATCACCAGCCAAAAAAGTTTGAAAGACTAGAATAAGAGATTGTAGGCAATCTCAACAAGAGCTTGTAATTACAAAATGTTTGAGAGTATCAGTAATCATACAAAAGCAGGGAAATGAAGTACCTTATTAATTGAAGCCAATAGACATTTTAAAAATTCTGCTGGAAATACGGTCACTGTAAACAGATCACGCTATCGAGAGATGCTAAGAACTAAAATGTTTGCTATTATTTATGTTTAAAATGTTGGTAACAAAAATTTTCATGATTAAATCGACATGGTCGATGGGCCGATATAGTTTTATTTATAAATGTCAAATCCCTATACAATAAAAACTTTAATGATTTTTATATAAATTATTTGTTACATTTTATTTAGAAGAAGTTCTTGTTCTTGTTGAAAAACTCTTTATTAGCAAAACTATTCATATTTTTTATATTTTTTTTTTATATTTAAATTGCTAAATTCATTTATATTAAAAAATTGTATTCCATTATTAATTCTCTTCTATGTCTGAACTGTTTATAACCATTAACATTTCTCTCTCTCTTTACTACATATCCTTCCTATCAATAAATCGTGCATTCATTTATATTTATTCCTTAAAAGTAAAACCGATTTCATACACGATTGCATCATTACATCCACACAACAAAAAATTTACAACTTAATATTGAAATCTTCAAAAATATCGTAATGTTTTAATATTATTATTACGCTTTATAATCACACACATACATTTGCAGACGTTTCTTAATAAAAGTGAAAAAAATCCAAAAAAGATATACATATATATAAATATATATGCAATTTCATCTGGTATCACTTTACAAAAATCCTTTTATCCGTTAGATATTCATATAAAATCCCGCTGACTTACGCAACAAAAAATAAACATGCATGCATAAATACTTATACATGTATTTTACACACATCGACATACAAACAGACATACACTTAAACTTACATACATATTAATACACAGCCAGACACACTATAAATGAAAGTAAAGCAATTGATATGCTGAACACAGGATAATCGCTATTAAGCTCAAGTAGAAAACAAACACATACATTCACTCACATACTTACACATAAACACAGGGATATACACTCACTCACACACATTTTAGCAACAATGCTGAAAAGTAACAACAAGAAAAACTTTTATAGTTTTAATGCGTGGTAGATAAATAAAAATATAAGAGTATATATGCATGTATGTACATAAGTATATGCGTAACAATACATATGTATGAACATACATACGAATAAAGACAATACATTACAACATAGAAGACTGAGAACCAACAAAAACATCACTGTGGTCCACTTAATGTTAAGGCAGTATTTTACCTGAAGATTGATTTTGTCAATTTAAATATTTGACATTTTCTTGGGCTGTTAGTGTAATTTTAATGGTAACATTTTATACATTTTTATACTTAAATTTTTAAATAACTATATAGTGTCCAGTGTTAATAATTTAGCATTAATAGCACTAGTATTTAAATCTTGCACTTTTTAAAAATATTTAGCAACTATGTTCTAGATAGCACTTTTTTTAACATTTTGTTTGCTTTATGTTGACGATACATTCTAAAAAGACTTTATATGCAAATCTAAATGGAAAAATATTGTTTTAATTATATATTTTAATTTAAATATTTGTAAACATATTTTTTAAAGGAATCATTATATATATCGATATGTATAATATGTATAATATATATATGTATGTATATAATATAATTATGCATCCACAACAAAGGTGAAGGGTATATAAGATTCGGCATAGCACTTTTTCCTAATTAAGTTTAATTAAGTTTAGTGCAACACCGATCGTCATTTTTCGGTAAATTAAAAATTTTAAATCGTGTATATTCTACCTGTTGAACTGACCCTTCCAAAGTCCTCAAACAACTTAGTTATATTTAATTACAGTGGTATGCAGTCGTTTGTACTGACATAAACACATATTTTATAAAATTTGTTTAATATGTGTATTATAATAATTAAAAAAAATAATTTCTATGGTAAAAGTTGTTTTATCAAAAATATAAGACATTGTTCTAATGAAAAGTCTGTCGCATAAACATTTGAATAATTATGTAATAAAAAGAGAGATTGAATAATTTTGAACCAAGAATTTATACTTATTTATTTTATATCTAAAAAAAAAGTTATAATAAACTCAAATTAATTTCCTCTTTTCTTAAAAAACTTTGCTTTTTATAGATCTATTAACTGTTGTACAACATTTAAATCCAACTACACTGCATACTTATTCCAAATCGCTCTTTAACTTTTCTTCGGCAATAGCTCAATGTTGTTTAATTGGTTGAAGATAAGGTACAATATGATAGGTTCGATATATGAGTTAAGAGTAGTTCGGAAGTAGTCCTCTAAAGAGACCTATGACCTATTATAAACGAGATTTATGCGTATTTAAGTGCTTTTCAGAAGTAGGGTTAATATGGTGGCTACGGTCAAATATTGATCGAACGGAATGACAAACTTAAACTCAAACTCTTCTTAGTGGTGGGTAAAAAAATTTTATGTACTCAATTATCTTTATAAACGTTTGCAGTTTACTAGATCGTGTAGAGGGAAAAATTTAATTCAATTTCGTCATCGTTACCATGCTCTGAATGCCAATACTTTATATTAAGCATACGTCTGTGGAATCAACTTCCAAATGATTTTCAAATCACTAGCAACGCTATAAGATTTAGAAAATTACTGAGGGAATATTTTTCATAATTTTTTTTTTTAATGTTTAAATGTAAACTCTTTTTTTATATATTTTTTTTAATTTTATATACCTTTACTTCATTTGTTTTACTCTATTTAAATTTAAATATAATCTATGCATGTAGTTTTTAGAAAATATTTTTCTAATGCTGTAATTTATAAGATGTTGTGTCTTGTTGTATTAGAAAATCAAATTAATAAATACAAATACAAATACAAAATACAATTTTGCACAAGTGTTTCTTTTGAAATTTTATCACAAATATATAAAAGTTTACCATTAGATTTGTATGTATTTGCTTTGTTTATGATTTAAAAAAATTAGCTTGATATTAGTTTAATTATATATGATAAACACTTTTTGAAAATTATCCAAAACAAATAATATTATAGTACAAATAATATAATAAATAATGAAGGAACTGTCAAGAGTACTTGAGGAAAATACTTTAGCAATGACATATAGTAGACGTTCGACACATGTAATACCTAAACAGATAAAGTAAGTCAACAGGTGGTCATAAGGAGCCAAAAAGTTGCTATATTATTCCAAAACCACAAATCAAAGGTCTGAAAAAGCCATTACCCATTGCAAACATATGTCTCATAATAACACAAATGAAAATAGAAAAGTGTTCAAGACCAAAATATGCTTCTATAATATCATAATAGCCAAACCCATTAGTCGATGTATAATAAGACGAGCCCCTCGAAATATAGGTCAGTAGACGACGAGAAACGTGTAATCTAGACAGACGAATCCAAATTTAATCGCTTTCAATCTGACTGTAAACAATATTGCTTACGTCGAACAGCCCAAAGAATTCACAGACACCATTTTAAGGAAACATTAAAGCGCTTTGATAGCACGTCAGACCACTGCAAATCAAAAAAGAATGTGGTGAGCATCGAAAGATAAAGTGCAAAATAAATACAGTGGCTCAGAGCTTCTTTTATGCAATGCATTTTTTTAAAGCTCCATAAAAAGAAAACTAAAAACTACAAAAAAAAAAACAAATTGGTGTCATTTAAAAGAAAAATATGTTATAGTCTAGCAAACAAAAATAATTTATTGCAAAAATGTACAAAACAAAAAAATTCTCGTTTTTTTATGTCACAGCACGTAAGAATTTAAAAGCCTTGAAATTAAAACTGGCAATTATACGATTTAATATTTGCTGTATAATTTGACATAGATGCGACAAGTTTTTGAAAAATACTCGGCGAAATATTCGGCCACTCCGTCAATAACATTTTTTTTAAATCCTTTCTGTTCGAAAGTTTGTGATTTTTAAAATTGAAAATAAAGTTTTGATAACATTAAGGAATGGCTACTGTGGTGGCGGTATCAGCAAATGTAGGCAGTTATATAACAGACACGTTTGTACAATATCCGAGTTGTTTTTGGATCGTTTTTCTGGTACAATCACAAATCTTATATTTTACCCAGGTTCACTGAACTATCCAAAAAGTTGTCCTTTAATTTACTGCCACCACCATGTTTCACTGTTGCCTTTAGGTTTTCTTTGTTGTATTTTGTATTTGGTTTCCGCCAAACATAAGACATGCCATCTAATCCGAATATGTTAAACTTTAATTCTGTTCCGAAAAAATGTTTCGTTTTACTTTTTCTATATAAATCAATATACTGAATTAATTCCGTACTTGGCTGGTAAATAGACAATAATTTATACTTAACGAATTTGAAAAGCAAGTGCAAGACTACACTGCACATAAATTATTTTGGAAATATAGTGGCCTGGATAATTTATAATAACATTAAATTTTTTGAACCAATTTTTCTATGTTTACAAATATTTTCGTGTAGCAATTGTTAAGTTGAAAGTGAAGAAGTGAAAGGCCCATCCATGTCATTCTGTTTATCAGACTGTGTGTAAAATTATACTCAACGGCAAAATATGAAATCAAACCCAATTATTTTTTTTACCTCATATTTTTTCTTATTCAACAGTTTAATAATGAAAATCAGGGAAATTAGAGATAATTCTCACATTCAAATATGAAGAAATACTTAGTCGAATATAATTTTTTTTTATTTTCCGGATTCCCTTATTCGATATCGAAATAAACAGAAATTTAGCTTGAAATGAAAGAGCATTAGAATATGAGAAAATTAATTTTAAATTAAAATAAAATTAACATAATTTTAGCTCAACAAAAATGGGAAACACTTGAATAAAAAGCATATATTTTCTTCGAATTAAAAATATTTTGAATAAATTTTTGTATTTAAAAATTGTAATTCCAAACTATTTTCTAACTACAGTACCATATTATTATGACCCTTATTAATAGCATTTACTCCTTTACCTAATATTTTCTTTCTCACCCCAATGTGCCTAAAAATAAAGCTTAGGAAACCTGACACCAACATAAATCTGAAGTTTTTTTTTTTAATGACAAGAAAAAGTTGTTGACTTTTTTGTTGCTGTTGTTGTGTGTTGCTTGTTACAAAGTTAAAAAGCCACGCACATGAAAGTGCCTTTACCTGATATGTCAACTCATTTGTCTTAGTTCTGTGCGTGCTACATGCATAAATTAATTTGAATGAATTTTGTTTGTATGCCGTTTTGTTTGCAGCCGTTTGAAAAAAGTGGCATGAAAAAAGTTGTTTAGTTTTCTCAGAGAGTAAGCCAGAAAAAATATAAAAAAAATAAAACGTAAAAACATGTGTAGAAATCTGGCAAAACTTTAAAGCATGCATAACAATTACTTTTGTTGTGGCATATTTTTATTTTAAAAGAAAAACTCAAAAACTCCTTAAGAAAAATAAAACCAGCAAACAAACACCCATTAACAACTTGGAGGGAAATATACTTTAGTACTTTATCACGCTTATATGTATACATGTAAATACATGTACTTCTTCGAATACTGCTACCTACAAACAAATATTTACACACCTACATATATAGATACGTACAGACAGACAGACATGCACGCTAATATAAATAACACTTAAAACAAAATGTCTTATTCCTGTTTGTTTTCTTTACTAGTTTCTTGCTTTTTTTATCAATCAACATCAACAAAGGAAGTAGGGAAACCATGTTATTTTTTCGTTTTATATGTGATATTTAATATGAAAGTATACTCAGTGGTCGTAAATATCTATCTGGCGTCATATAAGTTACATTTTAACCCCCTTATTCAAAAACGATTATTAAATTTAACTAACGTTTATTAAGACAGATTTGCATATAAAAATTTGCTTAATAAACGTTTGTTAAATTTAATAATCGTTTTTGAATAAGGAGTAAAGCTTTTAAATCGATAAATGTTTTGCATTTTATTGCTTGATAACTTTGATTCAACTTTCATCGTAAGTAACGATTCGATGAAAAAATAGTTTTCTTTTATTTCAAGGTCTCTCGCCTTCAATTTATTTCGTACCAAATTTCACTGCTTTTGGGTGAATCCTGCATTCTTGCAAACATTTTAAATTTGCTGCTTGAGTTGCTTCCAATGATTTTTTAGGGTCTTGTTATGTATGAAAACAATATTCAAAAGTAATGCCTCCAATTCTTGGCCTTCAAACTTTTTTATCTGGCCTGGGCGATCTATGTCTTCCAGGTCAAAATCACAAGTTTCGTAATTTATGCAGAACACAGTGTCACCAAGGTTGTTTAGTGTATAGTTTACCATGAATTTATGTCTCTCAGGGCTGGGCATTCGCAGAGAAGGTGGAAAATTGTTTCCTCTTTTTCCCTATCCTTACAAATACGAAAATGGTTGTTAAAAGGGAGTCCCAGGTAATTAGCGTGCTTGCTTAACGTCCAGTGTCCCGTTAATAGTGCCAGCAACCTTGATATATCATTTCTATTCCGGGTTCTCAGTTGCATAGTACGTTTCTCGTTAAAAGATGGCCACATCAACTTGGGTATCCTACATGTGTCTAAATTACGCCATCTATACTCAGCCTTTGTAAGAAAAATGTTTGTAGATGCTGCCATTGATAGTCCCCAGTGGAATTGCTACTGAGACCGTATCGGAGCTATCTAAGGCACATCTAATTCTGGCTAGTTCGTCTGCCCGTTCATTGCCGTAGTGGTCCATGTGTGCAGGTACCCAAACCAAAATAATATCAGATAGACGACCTAGTCTTGACAGAGAATTCCTACATTGCCTAACTAGTGAAGATGAAATTGTGTAGGCATTCAGTGAGATGAGTGCCGCCTGACTGTCGACAAAAATACCTACATTGCCGCGAATATTATGATCATATAGTGTATTACAAGCTGCCATGATTGCAAAAAAAAACATTATACTTGTCGACAACACAATTGCAACAGAGTTATTAAATCGTTTAGAGAATTCTCTGAATGCATCAAGGAGGTTTTTATTTCAATTAAATTGTCTTTCGGAAAGGAAATTTCTGACTTGATTAAGTCCGTTATTATTTTACGAATTATATCTTGTGTATCCTATAACACCAACTCCAAATGTGCTGTGTTCTTGGTCTCTTGGGGTTTCTCCGACAAACTTGAGATAAATAAAAAAATTCAATGAAGTTTTCTCCACAAGAAAGAACTGTCCATGGCATCGGAGTTGATGCAAAACCAACTCAGATTTTCGTTCAATGATTGTCATATTGTCACAGTTGCAATGACAAAGAAAGGCAGGAAATGAGTTCTACCATGTCTGCGAATGTCAAGTCCTTATTTCAATGCAACACAGATTGCTGGGAAATTAATCATATTAACTGGGGATGCCAAACGGGACTGGTTTTTAAAATTCCGGGATTCGGGTTTTCATAAATGAAATCGGGATTTCGGGATTTTTGTTTCATATTAAAACAAATTGGTTTAAAAAAGTAACAACTTATTTCAAAAAAGTTACTTATGTAAATATAAATATGTTTGACATGAAATGTCAAACTGACAAAAATAATATGTCAGTTCGCCTTTAGTTTCTAAGTTAATTTAAAAGCAAGAGAATATTTTTGATCGACAAAGCTTCTTAAAAATATGAAGCTGACGAAAAACATCATTTGTAGGCAAATTCTTGTATTCTGATTGCATAAACAATCCTTTCTCACCCTCCGAATCAAATAATTCTTATTCAATATTTTATTCTGTATTATTACAGACATTGGTAGGTGCTACATTCAGTATTTCATTCGTTTCGCGATCAACGTTTTTATTTTATTTCTAATAAAAAACATTTCCATCTCATTATCAAATTCTTTCTTCAATTTTGGGTTTTTTCAAAAATTTAAAAGTGTTGAGTAAATCATTCTTCTTTTTTTGGTTTCTTTTAAGGAAAGATTTCACCAGATCACTTTGAGCCTTACTATCTCTTTGAGCCTTAATAGAAGGGTAACATCGACAGACATATATAACACTGCGACAAAAGGTTTTGTCTATTACTTTAACAGGATTTAAGTAAAATAAGTTCTTCATCTCTTGAGGTTTTAACCCTTCTTTGCATGATGGTAGAAATTTCCTTCATAACATTGAATGCATTCTTTTATTTTTATTTAGTACTAGGCTTATGACCTTTTGTTTTCTGCTAAATTTATTCTATAAATATAGTATATACCGAGATTTTGTTAACCATTTTTCCTTTAATTTTGAACATGAATTATATCACGTTGATTTATTTCACCAATAAAAAAAATATCGGAATTTCGGGATTGGCATCCCTAATATTAACTAACCTTGGTGAGTTATCTTAATCCAGACTTATTCATCTATAAAGATATCTTGTAGCTACTCGTTGGATTAAGTGACTGTTTGGTTAGTTAACAAACTAACCAACCTACGTTTATGATTATATATGCCATATTCAAGGAGAAACATAATGGAGTATTAAATGCACTTACTTTTTTCTCGTCTGTTTCTTTGATATCCAAACGATCTTCTCCATTTCCCGTAAAAGTATTGCATTTGACAAGAATGAACTTAACTTGCCTTCAGGATCTGATTCCCCTTATTTTAAAAAGAAATTTATAAATTTGTGCATAATGATATTATTTAAACATTTCATAATTTCAATTAGATTAGATGTTTTTTTAAAGCAGACCTTGTAAAATAATTCTCTTTTTTCAGTGATTTGTGTCGTGGAACAGTCAGAATATATTTGTAGGATTGTTAAGCAATGATAAAACAAAATAGATAAAAAATCATTTAATAATTCTTTGAAAAACCAATATTGTCGGGTTCAGTAATTGCGAAACCCGAAAAAGTGCTGCAGATTATGTTATAAAACGATACGTGCAAAATACAATTTGAAAGGAACTGAAAGTATTTTTAAAATAAATTAAGGAATTTATACAGACAATCCAAAGTTTTAAACAATGACCGCTCAATTATACAACAAAAGTGTAAGCACCTCCAAAATAATATATTTGGACGCTACTGTTCAAATCAATCATTCTGTTAAATATTTAAATCGCATTGCTGTAAAACGACACGCATCCTTTACTATAAAGTTTTAAAAAAATTCACCAACTGCCTAATTGTAGATAATAAAGCATTTCTAAAAATTAATCTCAACAACATATGTTACAGCGCAAGTAATGCAAAAATGAATGTGAACTTTGGTTATTTATATGCTTCAGTGAAGTATTGGTTGAGTTTGGTTTCCTATCATTAGTTAAAAGTTTCAATAGGTTGGTATTAAACACATCCTAATTGCCGACAGCTTCGGCCAAATGAACAATATTCTGCATTTTCGTTTATTCTCCAGCCAAGATTAGAAATCATCTAGGGTATATACCATTCGACTTATTTTACTATAACATTATACTTACTGCCTTGCTTCTGTGTTAGTTTTTTTTTTTTTTTTTTTGTAGCCAAGAAGAATTTTTAAGTCTATTCAACCTCCTTCAACTTTATGTTGCATGTCACATCCTTCAGCAATTTATAATTTCTTGAAAGCTTCTCATACTAGTAAACATATGACTATATGTACTCCATCTTTATATTCCAAACATCTAACCAACCAACCATGTATGCAACTAACTACACACAACCTACGTACGAGCGTACATACTTATGTAGGAGTATGTGCGAATATATATTTACCAACATACGTACAAAAGACTAAACCTCAGTTTGAAGTTCAAGTATTCTTCAGAGCGTCTTTTTTATTGCAACTTCTGCTGCTGTTATCATTATTGTTGTTGTCCTTATACTTCTTCTTCTTCTTATTGTTGTTGTTGTTGTTGTTACTAGTATTCCCAACCTATCGGTATGGTAGTGTGCACACTTTACTTCTGTACACACTTACTTAAATACGTATGTTTGTGCGATTGTGTGTAGCGTCGTTTTAAGGGATTTCCGTTTTCAGTTAGTTGTGGTTGTGGCATGTTGTTCTGATATTCTTGTACTTCATGCTCAAAACGTGCCTTAGGTTGATTTTCTGTTAAGGCATGCAAAACATGTAAATATCAAACCAAAAGTTGTCGTATATATACACAATCATGCATATATGCAGTTCAAAAGGAGCTAAATTGCATGCAACACTCGCTCACATATTTAGTAAAGTGTGTGTATGTGTAAATGTTTTTACTGCCACTGCAATTGTTTGTGGCAGCAAGCAGCCACACTTGAAAAAGTGTAAAATGTGCTGACAGTAGTGTTTTGTCTATTTGCTGGTACATACACATGCACCCATGTAAAAACCAGCCAAGAAATGTTTAAAAGAATTGATGACAGTTTGTTTTTAATGAAAATTAAGTTGATATGGGGGTGATAACAAAGACAGAAAAATCAACCAGAATGTAAAAAAAGAGAACATATTATTTTATTTTAGATTACAGAAAATTAGTAAATATTTGAAGAGCTTGTAATCTAATAATAATTTGCTTGTAGATTAAACAAAGTATTATGTATATTTTTAATATAAAAAGCTTAAAACTGCTAAAAGTGCTTACTTTGAAAAAAAAAATGGAGAGTGAATATTATTTTTCATTATCAGGGCTTTTTTGAAAGCGTAGAATATATAAACGCGACAATAGATTTCGCCAAATTATTAGCTAGTATATTACGATTTTCGATGTATGTACATAGTTTCTAACGATCTTTACCAAACATAACTTGAAAAGTATAAAATAATCAGTTGTTACACTAGAACAAAATATTGAAATTTTGCCAATATTTTAGTAACATTTATTTATAAAGAAACGTTTTCTTCTTTTTTTACAGCTCATTGGTGACTGGTATCAAACTTTAATCATATATTTGACAATTAATCATGGAGCTTCAATCCTCGATATCACATCTGGAAATTTTTCTGTAAAACCAAAAATCTTTGTAGTCTACGATTTATGACTTAAAAGCCAACAATATTAGCTTAATTAATGAAATGCCGCTAGCAATGCAGGAAACAAAGAGCAAGAGATTTAAACTTTTGAAAAGACAGCGTCGTGGTGATAAACATTTGAAATTAGCTTCAAAAAGTGATAATCAGAGATTATTTTTTAAATGTAGTTTTTAAGTGCTTTACCAATTAAGACTGATTGAGTTTTATATTAAAATTCATTGAGTGTAAATTCAACAATAAATTGAAGTGAGTTAACGTAAGTCTGAAGTCCACTGGACTTTATTTATATTAATTACAAAGTTAAGATGATTAAGCTTAACCAAATAATTATTTATCAAATCATGGAAGTCATTTAAGTATCAATTAAATGCATTAAAGAACTAGCAGAACTAATTTCATAATCTAACATTTCCTATTTCGTGAATTAACTATGTTTGAACTTGAAAATTATCTGATAATTTTTACCTTTTATTTCAGATCACAAGACTAATAGTTTGCACTGCTGATCATATTTTTTTAGTACGACGCATAGTGGCTCAGAACCGTTTTTCATCGGCCAAAAATCTGCAACTTTTAAACCGATAGAGATATTTTATTAATTTTTTTCTTATGAAGAGAAAACATCTCCAGTTTTAATTTCATTAAAATCGGTTCAGTAGTTGATGAGAAATTTAGATTTAGATTTTTTGTAGCATTTAGTATAAAAATGCGAGATTTTTATTTTTTTGAATCTGATTTTACTATAAAAAAGGCACATGCACTTGTTATTTCAGGTGATTTTTCGGGATCAGAAAAGAATCTTCTTGATGTATTAACATCGTTTGTATTTCCTAATCCTTGTTTTGGTTGATCTATATTTAACCCACATATAAAAAATTCATTCTGAACATGTTTCTTTTTTTACTTCTTAACTCCTTGTTGGTGTTATTGTTTCTTATTGATTTGTCGCGTTGGGAAAAAAACAGAACAAATCATACGTACGACCAATATTAATTGGTATATATCTAGCATTACTAATACGTATTTAGCAGACTTCACATTTTCACCTTTGTGTTTGGTTTAGGTCTCTAAAAATAAATGTAGATCTTTCGATCTACCTTACTCGACCGATTACAAAATTATAAAGAGACTTTTGGTCTGTGAGACAGGCTGTGTTAAAAAATTCGTATAACTTTATTCTCCGTTATTAGATTTTGTTGCGATTTCGAGTAGCTGCAGCATTGCACATCCCCCACCATCAGTTAATGACGAAGCTGCTTAGTGAGCACAACTTCTGTATTTTTTTTCTAACCTGGTGTGTGAGACCGTGTGTCACCGTGTATGTAAGTAAAATAATCAAGGAAGGATTTTTGGAAGGATACCAATTTTTGTTCATTTTATAAAAGATCCTATTGTCGAATGACTGATAAACATTATTTTCCTTAATAAATATGTGGTTTTTTTATTTTTTCTTAATTTTAAAAAATGTATTGCTAAAACATTGTTATTTTTAATGCTCTATTTAAAAACATTTGTGAATTTTAATATTGAAATAAAAGAACTTAAATTGATTATATATCTCTGTTTTATTGTCAAAGTGCATAATTAAAAAAAACGGTAACTATTAGCAACATGTTTCGAAAAATCTTCAGTTGAAAACCCTGGTGCATTAGACCGGCGTCACCATTAATCAAAGTCACCATTGGCGGGTTAACCTATATATGTATGTGTGAAACAAATAAAAAAAAATTATTTATCAAAAAAAAAAAATATTTTTTTTGTTTTACCTCTTAAACATTGCTAAAGAAATTAATTAATTTATTAATACATAACAGGTGGCGCAAAAGTAATCATCCTATCAGAAAATGCTATAAATTTTGCGCTTGGCCCCTAATGTCAGTTCTGTTTTGACATTTGTGTAGTAAACACATGCGAAATACACGTTAATAAACAATACACTGCTCCAGAACGCGGAATATTGCTGACTATTTATTTGACCAATAATCGGTCGGTGACTTTGGCACAACGTGAATTTCGTCGCAGATTTCCTGGCCGTCTAACGCTTACTGGTGAAACACTGCGACGTTTAGCCGCTCGCCTCGAAGAGACTGTCACAACACGAGATGCTGCCAGGCGTGGCAGACCCCGGAGTAGCCGTTCTGCAGAGAATATTGCTGCTGTACACGAGGATGATCATGGTACAAGACTTGAAGATGTTTCAGTACAAAGTCCAGACGGTGCACCAGCTGTTAGCTACTGACCGCCAATCGCGTCTAACATACGCTCAAGCCATCCTTAATCAACACCAAGAGGAAGATGATTTTTCATCAAAAATAATCATGAGTGATGAGGCCCATTTCCATCTTAGCGGGTACGTAAATAAGCAAAATTTACACTTCTGGGGCCCTGAAAATTCGCATGTAACCCACGAAGAGCCATTACACACGCTCAAAGTCACTGTATGGTGTGCTGTTTTTGCTGGAGGAGTCATCGGACCTTTTTTCTTCGAAGACGTCGTGGGCCAAACGGTTATTGTGAAAAAAAATGCCATGAAAAGGGCTCAAATGACAATCAACTGTGGCGGCGTCCATTTACATGACTTCATATTCTCGATTTGATGTAAAAAAAATTAAAAGACCAAACAAAAATAATCCACAAGAAAAATCAAAGTTTTTCATTTTTTTTTTTTAATTACAGCCAAAAAACATCGGAAGTTTACTTTTGCGCCACCTTGTATATGACATTAAAATAACTAAAAAGAACAAATTTTGACTTAAATATTTTGTTAGATTTCTTGCTTTTTGATGCAACTTAAAATTCGATCAGGCATATTTTTTTTTTTTTTTATTTACTCTTTTATTGCATTTTATTCCTCATATACTCACAATGCGGTTCTGAACTGGATTACATCAATATTTTTCAAATGCAAACATATATTTTGCGACTTACATTTATAAGTGCGTTTTGTTTAATTTTTATAGTCAGAATATTTCATTTTGGTATTTTCAGACGCCAAAACAAGAATGCTGTCCTTACAAAAAATCCCAAACTGTCAAAGAACCGCCTCCGAAATTTATTAATTAATTAATTTATTAATTTTTAACCTGAGTGAAGTTTTTGTTGGATCATGCAAAGTAATTCATATATTATCTTTTAAAGCTGCAATTTTTCAATTTCTTTGCTGACTATTATTTCTACACATTTAGAAAAACACTTTAATGTATCCTAATCAAATTAGTATAACGTCATATTTATAAATTTAAATATTCAAATTAGGTCACGCAAATATTTTCGAAAAACATGTACAATATAAATGATGTGGGAGGTAAAGTTTTTTGCTACAAAATATAATTTTAGAAATTGTAATTTTGTTTTCACAAAATGGGAAGATGAATAAATAATTTCTGGTAGGCATAATAGTTATAAAAATAACACACATAGAAAAAATAATGTTGTACTTAATGATTTTAACATTTCTACAAATTTTCTATTAATATCATGAACATGATTTAAGATATATTTAACATATCTCAAAAATAATACTTTTGTAAAAAACTCTCACCAATAAAAAAAAGCCCCACCTTTATGTAGCATCGTTAATTAAAAATTGTTGCTCTTGTAAAACCACAACTTAAATTTAGTTTCAAGCAAGACAGATGTAAAATATTACATATTTATTTTATAAATTTTTTATGTATGTACATATTTTTGTAAACAAAACGTACAATTCCATAATTGCAATAATCCAATTAATGCGTTAGGTTAACCGTTTCAAAAGTTGCTTATGGAAGTCAAAAAAAAAATTACTATTATATTATATGCTTTATAAATCAATTACTTAAACCACATATTTTCATTTGACAATATTTATTATGTATTCCCCGCATTGGACAATATATATTTTATTTGTTAAATATTTAAAAATAATATTTCTGGCCAATAATTGGTTATTAATCAATTGTTATTCAATTTATTTTATAAATTTATCTGCAAAGAGATAACAAGGACTGCCAATAAAAAATGACCAGCGAAAAACAGTTTTTTGTTTGAGTTTCTGTTTAAGTTTGTATTTTACGCGCTTCTGTTTTAACATTTGGTTTATTGTGTTTTATTTTTATATGATTTTAAATGATGAATGCAGTCTAGACGCCAACGTTGCAACCTTTTGCATTTGTTATAACTGAACAAACATATTAAACGTTTTATAAATTTTCGATGTTCTACCGCCATCTATCTGCCTAGGTATGTGTATGCATATATATGTATATGTATACATATGCATTTATGCGCCTGTATGTATGTAAGGTTTTGTGTTCTTATTCGGTGTATTTTTTTTCTGTTTTTTGTTGTAAACATTTTGCAGCTGTTGCCGAATTCAATTCAATTCAGTTGGTTTTTTTTTCGTGTCCCTTTGTTAACAGGGCTTTTTATTCAAACAATAAAAAGCAAGCAAAAATTAAAAAAGAAAATATAACGAAAATTTCTATTTGACAATCGTTATATTGAACCTTGTACTTTAATTTATTTGCCATTGACATGTGAAACTTTTTAACACACTTGTGTTTGTGTTGAAGGGATATGTTTGCTGCAGTTTATAAAATATGCAGGAGCGTAAAGAAAGAAATCGAATTCGAATTCAAACGCTAAGGCTCGTTGGCAAAATTAGCTGCTCCTTAAACAAATAAATATTTTTGCTGTATTAAATATTAGAAGTTGAAAAAAAAAACAAAAACTTCATAAAATCTTTCTAGTGCAAGAAAGTAATATCATGCGAATAATTCAACAATAATTCAACCTGGCTATTTCCATCGAAAGAGTTAAGCTTTATGGGAGAAGTTAACTTTTACACAATTATTTTAGTATTTAACTGGAAAAAGTTGCACGGATTTTTATTTTATCGACACGACACTGATACCTGCTATGACAGAAAAACCTGGCTAACAATTTACCAGTTTATGTTCTATAGTTTGCAACACAAACTCACATTTATAAAAAACAATATATTGAATAATTTTTTGTATACTAACAAACATATGCTAAAGTAGACAACTGTATAAAGGAATGATTCTACTTTTTCTAAAAAGCATTTTTTTACTTTAAACCTGCTGTTGCATGTTTACTTGTTTTTGCATTCAGGCATATAAATATACACATATACGCATACACCAATATTTAGGTTACATATACATGGGTATATTTTTATCCATGTTCTTTTATTTATATATATTTCTGTACATTTACCAGTTTCTATACATTTCTATTACCATAGTGAATTTCGTTGTAATAGAGCCAGTAAAATCTACTGCTACTACATCAACAACAACAAATATTATTATTACAGCAATAACAACATGCATTCATTACAAATACATTTACTACGACTACTTGCAATCATATGAATATTTAGCATTTGTTCGATTTCTTTCTTATTTTTTCGTTTTCATTTTCTTTTTATTTATTTTTTTTTTGTATTCCATAACAAGATCAGCCCAAAACAAACAATTTTATACAACTACTGTTGAGCAGGTAAAAAACAGTATTATATTCATTCAATACTCTTACAAATTGAAAGGAGTAATAAAAGCATATGTTGTGAATAATATGTAGTAAATATGTAAATATGGAGCAAAACTTTTACACATTACATAAGGCAATTTAAATTTTTGCAAAATTGAATGCAATAACACTATTTTATGCAAACAATTATTCGTTCTACCAAACATTTTGTTAGATAAAACAAGTAAGAAAGTAAAACAGTATAATACCCTACACCTAGTATATATGCTTTTCGGAAATAGGCGCTATGTAGGAGCTATGACCTATTATGGACCGATTATCCATAAATTTAGTGATGTGAATTCTTGGCATATAGATATTTTTTGTGTTAAATTGTATCATGATATAGACACTTTTAAATGATTTATACGTGTTAAAGCGATTTTCGAAGAGAATCTTATATGAGAGGTTTGAGTAATTATGGTTTGACCATTATAAAATTTGGTGTCATGATTCTTTATATATATGCGAAACTTATGTGTTGAATATTATTTAGAAACCAACATCTTTAAGAAATTTGTGGTCGTTAAAGTGATATTCGAAACTGACTAATTATGGACCGATCTTCATAAAATTGGGCCGTATGATTTTTGGATACCAAACTTTTTTAGAGAGTTCCGATCTTTAAATTGATTTTCGGCAGTGGACCTTATTAGAAGCGATTAGACTTTATGTAAAACTTATTTCTGGCGAATTTTTTTTTTTTTTTTTGATACTGTACAAATCACACATTTATGGCTGATAAAGCATGTTTCAAGAGGACATGCAACCAATTTAAATTCCAACCGGCCTGGCCGAAAAATATCATGTACTACATTTTAGCGACATATCTTAAAAAATTGCTACCTGTGCTTTGCGAACAATGTTTATATTGGTAGCCAGTCAACCAGTCAGCCAGACAGACGGACATCCTTAAATCAACTCAGGAAGTTTTTCTAAGTATAGTGCTATTGTTGGACTAATATTTATGGGCTTTACTAACATCAGTACAAATTCACTATAGTGGTGTAGGGTATAACTAAATCAATTAATTCATGAATGACTATCTAATGTCATCTTGAAAGTAATAATGATATTAGTGATCTCGTTAATTTCGTCACATAGTGGAATAATGTGAAGGTAGTTTGGATATTACTTAAAAACATGAAAGTGTAAATTATGCTAGTAGAATTGATACTAAAAGAAAAAATATTATTAATCTATAAGGATATACTTTAAAATCACAAATTGTAAAGAAAAGCTAATAAAAATAAATTTAAGATTAATACACACACACCTAATTCCGTTTTTACACGGTAATAGGTTCGTGGAAAACGTATGTTTCAAAGAACCGTGTGAAAAAAGACATTGAGCGTATGTAAAATTGGTGTTTGGTTCCTTCTCTCTAAAATCAATTGAAATTAGTGAAAAACAAAGATTTCTGCAGAACAACTATTCAGGTTTATAATAATAAATCGCATACATACATACATATGTACATACAATGTGTTTTTATACAAGCATAGTTAGTAAAGATAAAAAGCTTAAAAGTATTGTAAACAAATGTATGACAAGTTTATTATTGTATGCACTAAAATTGTATCCCCTAAATTTGTACTATTTATATTTGCTCTGACTAGTAAATTTGTAATACGGATATATTTAAAAAAAAAATAGAATTAAACCAAAAAAGTTAAGAGCAAAAGATTTTGAATCGTGCTAAATGGAATAAGATCGTGTAAAAAAAGTCCGTATAAAAACAGAATTAGGTGTACTCTTATAAAAACCCACGTTCTGATTTAATAGATTGCTTTACAACCCTTCAGTTTACATTATGAACAACATTTCGCTGCTTTTCCCAAATTGCTAACAATATGTTTTTCTACTAAGTGAATAACTTAAAAACGAGGGATTTATAATAGATGGCGTGTTATCTGAAAGCCGTTCTTGTCAATAGAAACTTGTATATCATTTTTATGGCACATTTCTGTAACTTATTATCACTTAGTTATTAAACATTATTATGTACAAATGAATGTTGCTAACAAAGAGGGAAGTTTTGATTCACTTTATTAAATAAAAAAAGCACACCGCTTACTCTCCCAAGCTTATGCAGAATATGTTCCATCGGTTTCAAAGTGCAAGAGATGATTTGTGCTGTTCAGAAGTGGTGATTTTGGCACAGGGTAGTAGGTGTTTTTCATTTTTAAAATGGTGGTGCGCTGTGATGATAAACATTAGTTATGATAGAATAAAACTAATAGTTATTAGAAACTGATGTTGATTGAGTGGCTTTGGCTGGGAATCGAATCCGGGCTACAAATACCAACTCCTGTTTAATGATCAAAAGCGCTAACCAATTAAGCTACAGCATACTATTAATTATATATAAATAGTATTAACAATAAAACTGGTTATTAATTGATAGCAAATTTCATACCTGTATTTAAATTATACAATATTAGTTTTTAATAATTTTTACAAAAAATTAGAGGTGTAACCAAAAATAGGCCATATTAAAGACAATTTCTAAAATTTTCAATCGCATGATTTTTAAAGAAATAACGGCTGATCAGCCTAAATTGTAGTTCAATGTCCGTCTCTATAGGATAGCATACTACATTTTTGAATCCCATATGAATGTATATACACATGCATATCTATGTTTACAACTATATAAGTCTGACTGCAGATATTTACCTCACCTGGAAATAATAACACTGAGAGCTCAATTTAAATAAAACAATAAAAACCTAGCCAAATAAAAGGAATAAAAATGGGGCCAAAAACATATATTCATGAATATCTACAACGTGTGGATATTACCTGGCAACTAATTAATTAAAAACGCATCATGTATAATATGTAAACGGAATGAACAAAAAGGCAAAGTCTGAAATTGAATTTTTTTGTCTTACTTACTCTTTTTGCAGTTAAAGAAGAAAAAACATAATGATAACAAAACAATAAAACAAACAACCAGTCCTGCTAAATAATCGACAGACTACCAGCCAATGTATTCAGCCAGCCAGACTAACAGTCATCTAGTCAGCCACCGAACCACAACCTCATGGAAAACTCACTCTCATTAACAGACTATGAAAAATAAAAGAAGTGATGACTGCTTATTAAAATGTAAACGTAAACATACAAAACAGCAACAATAATAACAAATACATGAATGCAATGAATTTTTTACATAAATACACACACATTCATACACTTTCTCACATACATTTTTACTGTTTGTTGTAGTTTTATGTTTGATTATGTAAAAATTAAAAAGAGGAGAATGCAACAAAAAATACGATTTTAATTATCAACTTTTTATAAAAAAAATGGCTTACTTTGCATAAATATATGTACATGCATACACACATAGATATGTATGCATACTTACATACATATTTATGCATGTATACTTGCAAATATTAACACGTTCAAATAAAGGCAACATAGAAAATGCAACATTAACAATAACAAGAAGAGCAAAAACAGAACACGATAAGGTATAGAAGTGTTAAAGCATAAGTGAAAGATATGTATGTATGTATATCCATACGCTTTTGCACACAGCTACATACAGTGAGTAATAAAAATTTGCCGTAACTTGGCATAGCATTAATGTGTTGACTCAGTGAACAATTTTTCTTGTATAGATGGATCTAGTCGATGTCACGTTATTGTATTGACACAAAATTGTTTGCCATCAAATGTAATTTTTACATAATAAGACCGCTATTTTAGAAAGAGTTTTTGCCACACAGAACAACGTGATCAAATTTGTGATTGTAATTCTACATGAATTTTGTTCTTGTACCCACAAGACATACTGTTACAAATCAAGAATATTCCAAACGTAGAATTTAAAACTGTCCAAAACATTAAAAATTTTCAAACATTAACAAAATCTATCTGTTACATTTGTTATCTACTGCACATATGAATTTCTGTTTGCACATAAAGTAATACAACTGTTTATGATAGCAAATGATAGGAGAAAAAGTGAAACTTCTAATGAATTCTACACATACAAAAGTAGCAAAACATTTCTGCAAATTAATTACAACACAAGTTGTGCACAACAAAAGCAACGTATTGATAAAAAAAAATACGCCGGTCTGATAGGGTATAAAGCACAGGGAAAGATAAAGACAAATTATAGTAAAAGCAACGCATTTGCTTTAATTTCTATAGGATTTTAATTTGCATTTTCTGTTTTGCCCACAATTAATTGAAAGATACATGATTCAGTTATAGCAGGAAATAACAAACTCAATTTATTTGAGGACATTAATTCATTAGATTTTTAGGAAACATGTTGTCATATTGAGCCGCAGCTTACAAATTATACTGAGATACAAGTAGCAATGTTGAAAAGAGTAATTAGAAATTGGACCAACAAAATTTGGATGAAATTATTTTTAAATTATTTAGTAAATGTCAAAGAATGTTGTTTGGAACAATAATAACGATTCCAACAACCAAATCTATTTTAAGTGTTTTATTTAAAATTAAAAAAAAAGTCTAAAGGCATCACTTATATTATAAAATCAGTTTTGCATGTCTTATTTGATAGAGTCTTATAAATACTGCTCCGTTATTGATTCTTGAATGTATTCAAGAGTCATTTCGTTCCATTTTAATCATCATGAAATTCTGTTAGAAAAACTCATTAAGAATAATTTATACCTCGATTAATATATTACAAATCCATCATAAACTAAATTTTAAATTATGCTTTTATTCCTTCCACAAATATTAATTGAAATTAAATCCGTTTTAAAAGTTGCGAATAAATAATAATCGCAAAAAAATCAGAAAAAAATCTGTTAAGTAAACGCCCCTGTTTTTTAAATCGAGTGTTTTCAAAAAAGAATGATTTAAAACAACGAATAATAAGCAGGTTTGATTACTTTAATCCTTCGTCTTACACATGAGTCTATCCAGACCTTTTTCAATTTGAAATGTTATTATAATATATTTAACACTTAGATAGAGCCTTAAAACTTCAGGAACCCTTCTACAATTTAGTTCGCTATAAAAATATTTAGCCAAATATATTCTGGAAAGAATATAGAAGGACAATTATTCGAATGCTTTACTGCACACATCACATTTGTAACACGTATGTCTGCTGTTTTTTATATTTCTCTTGATGGTTTTAATTATTTTTTGTCCAGTTATCTATTATCATTAATTTATATCTATTAAACAAGGTTAGATTTGGTTAATTCGTAAAAAACTTAATTCAGGTACGAGTTATATTGAAACTGTCGTTACACTTTTCACCACCTCTGCTGTATGTTTGTCTTGATGATTTATTTAAAAATTATAATACATACATATGTATATTATTCACACTTATTAAAAAATTTGGTTTTTTTCGAATTAAGTGCATGAAAAACTGAGTAGTTCTGGCTAGACGTGTGCGTAACTAATGTGAAAATCAAAACAGGTGTAAGGTGGAGGGTTAATATAAAACAAATAACTCAGGTTGATTCAATTTAGAGAACATTTGCAGAAATATAAGAATTCATTTTAAACAAAATCGGATTCGATTTCAGAAAAAACTTAGACTTTAAACACATGTAAGGACATACAGGACATGTTTAATAAATTACCAAATTATATTCTAGTATATAAAATTAGATTTAATGCTTCACGCATGGGAATTTCCCA
Organism: Bellardia bayeri; assembly: GCA_950370525.1. Classification (NCBI taxonomy): domain Eukaryota; kingdom Metazoa; phylum Arthropoda; class Insecta; order Diptera; family Calliphoridae; genus Bellardia; species Bellardia bayeri. The sequence goes on along the minus strand of OX493265.1, from coordinate 80,908,212 downwards.
TAATTTTGGACAAAATACAAACCGAATAAAAGTAATTCATTCAAAGTAGGATGAACATTGAACATTATCTTTTGAATAAAAGCATGTATTTTCAAAAATTTAAACGTAAGTATTTACGTTTTCGTTCAACTTGTTATTCTAGACATCGTTTGTACAATTGCAGTTAATATAACTAAAATTAGATACCTTTCGCTTACAAAGTAATACATTTTACAACTATAAAAAATCAACTACCCTGAAAATCTTTTAGTCAAATGATTTCTGTGGGTTCTCTGCCAATTTATAGCTGTGGACTGTACTCCTATGAAGAAACACTCAAAACTAAGCAATATGCTGATCACCAGTTAATGTAAATTTGAAGGGGTTGGTTATATTTAGTTTATTATCCCATTTGAAACACATTGAAATATTGGTCTTATATTCTGGGTCCTTATAATATTCCAAGACGATACATATTCGTGCTTCTGTTAAAGGCACGATAGAGCCTCATAACATAAACATTAATTTGCTCCCCATCATTTGGAATTGAAAATGAGCAAAATCGGTCGAGAAGGATCCTAGTTATGGACCAAAGTTTCAGGCAAACTCTTCATTTTTAAATAGCGCAGAGTTCCATATGAGGTTCATTTCCGAGAATAACTGCAATACCCAAAAATACTCTAAAATATATCGTTGTTGAGATAAAAATGTTGTTATTGGGATATAAAATTCATCATAAGACCCAAATACAGTAAAATATGTTATAACGATCGTCACATAACATATAATACATTCCATACAAGGGATCCGAAAAATAAAATAACGCATATAATCATCGTTATCATTGCAAAATGTTACACATTTTTCTTTTAAGTATGCTCAGATCACAGCAAATACTTACATATAGACTATAGAATATAAAATCATACTTGTGTTTCTTTATCTTTATCTTTATATCTTCTTCTTACAGGTAACACAAAGTTGCTCCCTGAATGGAACTAAACGAGCTGGAGCAAAATAGTAGTAAATACCTTATTTATTACTATCTTGCAGCCATCTTGTTTTTCATCTAACGTAACTTCCCTCACATATGCATTCCTTGAACTGTTTCTAATATAAGGCTAACAGCAAAATTACCCTAAGCAAAATAATTCGAAAAATGTATAGGGCGCAGCAGATTTCAGAAATATGTAACATTAGTAAACCCTTGCGCCAGGAATCTAAATTAATTTGCATCACCCTAGTTTACAAAAATGTTGCAACATAACAATTAAGTTTTAAGATATTTTATTATCCAGCAAACGTGGACATTTAGGTTGGACATTACTTTTAGTTGGCAATTTTGTTGCCAAGTTTCCTTAAGACTCTACAACGAGGACTTCCACTGTCTTTATTGTTTCGTTTTTTTTTTATTATTTCTCTTCATCTCAAAATCACAAAGTATAACAATCGCCAAATAAGTAAGAAGACGAAATAGAGTATATTGTATTATATTCGTTGTCTTAATACAATATCCTTGTTTTTTGTATGTTGGTGTTACAACTGCTGCTTCGACGAATGACTGACTTTGCTGTGCTATGCTGCTGAGTTAAGCTGGTACAGCCTGTTGTAGGCAGAAATGTACATGTGGCAGCTGCAGGTTGTTTTCTTTACACTTGTTTTTACTCTTCACATTGTACTTGGCATGTTTTTGTGTTTGTTGCTGTTGTTGTTGTTGGCTTTCATTACAGCAGTATGTTTTTTTGTTGTTATTATTATTTATTTTTCTTCTTCTTTAACACTAAAAAAAGCGTCCTTTTATAGTCAACGACATTTACATTTTGCGGATTTCCCTTATTTTTTTGTTGCCGTTTGTTCTTGTTGGTGTTGTTATTTTTTCTGGTTTTAGTGCATTATTTACTTATTGTGCTGACTATGACTACGACTGCTACTTCTACTTATTTTTTTAAAAAGCTTTGTTATACTGTTGTTGATTTTGTTTTCATTTTGATGTTCATTAGCGTAAGACTCATAAATAATAAATAAAACAAAACAAAACAATGAAATAAATGAAATTTATGTAGAAATTTAAAGAGAGAGAGAGAGAGAGAGAGCATATAAAGTATGAGGGAAATAATAATAATAAATGTGTTAAAATAATAGAATGAGAAAAACTAGTCTTAAAAGTTTTAATTTCAATTAAATTAAATTACAGCCAATCAAAATCAGGTAATCATCAAAGTTTTAATTAGTTTTGTATTTAACCAAAGCTTTTGTTTAAAACAATTGAATTTTATTTAAATTTTGATTGAATTAGCCGTAATCAAGGAAATTATATTTTCGTTGATATTGATCAGTGTATGTTTCTAGCATGAAGAAATACTTTGATATGACTTTAATTTAATAGACCATCTTCTCAACAAAAACTGGGACTTTCTTGCAATTACTCAATAACTTACTTTTCCATGACTACTACATAACACCTGCATTACTTGGAAGTAGTCGTCTTATTTATAATACAGCTTATTCTATAGTAATTTATATAAACACATTCTGTTTTTACTGATAACTGCTTTTGAAAATTTAATTAATAAATGGTAAATGCTCTCATTCCCCACATTCCAAATGCTAACCTTAACTATAACCTAAAACAAATTCATACCGAATATGATAATAAACTTTATATTAAACCTTCACTTAATGCCAAATGTTTCCGTTCTTCAACACACAATAGCTTAGAGGCATTTTATTTTGAAAATAATTCAGTAGCAATACATATATAACTGATTTATTAATTAGAGAAATAATTTCTGGCTAATAGTTAAAATTTTCAAAGAATACTATTGTAAAGTACTAGAACAATTGGCAAACTGGAATGCATTTTCTACCCTGCCATGGGCGTCATCAGCAATTTTCATTGTCCACGATCCATCTGTAAACATCATATATTTAACTGATTCGATCAGTACTTTGCGCAGAAGGTTTACGTGGACAGCCAGCCTGCCAGTCGAATGGTTGAAAGAATGAATGGACGGACATCGTTAAATCTCAAGAATTAATTCCGAGTCTATAGGTGTACTTTAAGGTGGGTGTTACATTAATATCTATGGACGTAACATCAGCACAAATCCAATATATGCTGCCCACTATGGTGGCGTAGGCTATAAATATATGAGATTGTCGGCACATTGAACAATCTTGTCCTATTTTCAAAGAAAATTTAAAGTAGCCTGGTAGAGTAGTTCTTCATAATTGAAAATATTAGGGATTGTGAATATGTCTGAAGCCCAGATGCATTGAAATGTTTTGTATTTCTTAAGTATTTATACAATAAACAAGCATCAATTTGTAATTCAAAAGCATTCAATCATTTGTTGGTTACATAAATATTAAAACATTTATGCTATGGGATTTTCTGCAAACAAGGCTTTGAATAAGACTTATGGACTTTATAAATGTTAAATTTTTCTTATAAAAAAACCAATGTTCCGTTTTACATGCATTTACAGAAGAGCACCCCTTAGTAACATCTTCAGCTATGATTTATTGGATTTTTAGAAAATACTACTGATTTTGATCTTAGTCATTATCCAAAAGCTTTAATGAAAGGAAAAGTGAAACCGGTGTGGTACTGTCTCTCTTGATAATACATTTCTTTTTTTTTGCGATTTTGAATAAGTATGTATTGCAAGCGAATGGAAATATCATACAAGAGTTAATACGATCCATCAAAATAGAAATACGTTTTTATAAGATATTATTAAATACTAATAAATATAAATCAATAGAATGCCCATACTTTAAAAGGTAACTATTTTAGTGAAAACTATTGATTTTCAAATTTATTTTGTATGAATGATATAAATCAATCAGTTAAATAATATTAAGCAAAAAAATTGTTTTTTTTAAGTGATCTTTTTACTTTTATGACCGGTAATGAGAAACTCTTTAGCTTTATATGTTGCAGAAAATTTAAATCTGAGAAAAAATTATTATATACAGTGAAATTATGTGTAATAATATATAACAAAATATATTGAAATACAGGTAAATAAAAAAATTAAACAGTTTATAACTGAAACAAAATATTTTACTATCTAACATATTATAGTTTTAAATTGTTGTCAAAAAAGACTGCAAGAGCTACTAATATGTATTAACTTTATAATATCAGGATATAATCTTAACATACCAACTTGTAATTTATATATAAATATATACATACGTAGTTTTAAATAACTAAACAATTTATTACCGCAATAAATAGTCAAAACAGTTCTCCAGTCGTAAAAGAAAGAAACGCTATTTTCAGTATTTATTAGTTATTATCTAGTATTGGCAAATCATTTTACTATAAGTCTACTACTATTCATTAATTTTATTTATTGTATATTGGAAACAAAGAATAGATAATAGTCATTGGCCTTTCCATATATATTATATAGTTTGTAGAAGCTACGAATTGGAAATGTTATTTAATATTGAAATTTCCTGTTAGTATATTATAATTTACCATACCCATTCTTGTAACACCCTTTTTTCTCTTACTACACATCTTAACATACAAATAAACCAAATAGCTAAAATTGAAAATAAATAAAAGTCAAAAGTCATACTTTTTCTTTTAGGTATTTCTTTTCTGTTTTATTTCAACTTTTATATTGGAGAGCTCTCTGAAGCTTGTTTAATATTAAATTTATGGTAGCAACATAAATAAAACTTTGCTGAACTATAGAAATCAACACATGATGTACATATACATTTTTATGCACATTGCCTTTAGTTGTATATATATATATAACAACTTAAACGAATAAAACTACTTACAGATACACAGATACATATATATATATATATGTGTTTATTGTGTATGATTCATCTTCCTTTACAGACAAAAATATCTCAAGTGTTTATCGTTTTTACCAATGTGTCTATATGGCTACAATTGTATATTCAGACATATTTTATTACATATGAGTATTATTCGTGTAACTCCAACTAAATACAGAGTAGGGATGCCAATACCGAAATCCCGGAATTAGTATCTCTGTAAAAGATCCAGAGAAGTGTAATTGTTTTTATCTGTTTTTTTTTTTTTGCATACTCAAATACAAAACATCTTCACTTAACATTAATCAATGCTTTCTTATCATGTTTAATAAAAGAAAATAAAAGAGATCTAATGACAGAGTTCACATTAAATCACTAATTGAGAAGGTCAGAAACAATTCAGAGTTATTTACAAAGTGACCAACAAAAATTAAAATTTTACAAAAGTATGTTGAAGATATAAACAAAAAAAAATTAATTTTGGATTGCCAAACTCGAACGCACTACTTGATGTGCCCACGGTTTTCGATTTGGAAATTTCTATAAAAAAGCTTTAATTGCTTTTAAAGCTCAACAGAAGACAGATGAAGAATATGTTTTACTTAAACAAATAGTTGTCATTCGCAGTGATATAAATCTCTGCCGAAAGAAATCTAAACGATGGATGACTTTCACAAAACTTTAAAATATTAAAAAAAAAATCGAAATTTGAAGAGTAAATTTGATAGTGAAATTGAAATGTTTGTGTATTTGAAATTAATGAAATTTGTTGAATAAGAAATATGCGTAATTATTTGTTTCTGAGCGTGAGAAATATTTTCTATTGCTTAAAAGCGAAGTGACATTTCTCTATCTAATTTTCAATGTAATCTTATTATATACTAAATTATTTAAATACAAAATTTGCTTTATAAACTTTTAGTAAATTTTTAAAATTATAGCTATTAGGACAGAAAATTTTTGTTTTCAAACATATTTATATTTAATATACGTTACTCTTTTGAAATAAATAGTTTTTATTATTCATAAATCAATTTGTTTTAATAAGAAACAAAAATACAGAAATCCGAAAACAGAATAACAAAACCCAGAATTTGCAAATCCTGTTCCTTTTGCCATTCCTAATACAGAGTAACCAATTATGTATATGCAAACAAATGTTTGGTCGTATATTAGTTTACCGTAAAACAGAACCATTTAAAAAGTTTTAAACTAAAATATTTTGTTAGTTTATCGATACTTATTTTTTAAGTTTTATAAATTCTCTTTACTTCTATTTCTCAATAATGGTGAGTTAAATAGATGATGTTTACAAGTCGATCTTAGACAATGAACATTACTGAAGAAGCCCTTGGCAGGGTAGAAAAAACGTTCCAATTTGCCAAACGTCTAAAATACAATGGCATTCTTTGAATTACTACGTCAAAATGAACTTAAACCGAATAAAATTTATCTAACAAATTTACTTTAATTATTTGTTACTTTATTTAATTTTACACAAAAAAAAATAAATTTTCAAAGAAAATATTGCATTATTTTGAAATCATTGTTATAAAAAACGTTGCATTTGAGAGTAACTTTTGAGTGAAAATAAAAACTGTAATTAATATAAAAGATTTAAAACGAAAAATATTAAGAAGGATTTTACAAAAAAGTTCACTAATTAATACACAATAAGTAACTGAAAATGTGATAACTCCAAAAAAAGTTACGAAATTATTTCCACTTCTGAACTGCATTAAATCCTGTGACATTGCTGCAAATTCAGATATATTTCATTTATATTTTCAAACTAAATTATTAACTAATTGTTATAAAATTCTACAAAATTGTAGATGATCTATTCACAAGTTTCTATAGCCCTCAAAATTTGTACTCCTCGGACATTTTTGTGAAAAATTAGCAATGTTTAGGATATAATACCCATGGAACGAGTCATACGATTTTTATATTTACAAATCATTCATAAAAGATATATATCTTCCTATCAAAGGGACGTTTAAAATCGAAAAATTTCCTTTATTCTTAAATATACTGAACATTTTTATTTTTTATTGTTTTAATATTTTACACCAAATAGTCAACGAAGTTATAATTACTGTGCGAAAATTTTAAGAGTTATGGAGTTATTCTTTAACAAGTATTAAATTTTTTATCTTTTAGTACATACATAGATATATAGTGTAGTAAATGGACTGAAATGAAAATTGGCTTACACCTTTGTCTTACCATTCTTAATACGATTGTAGAAACTTTAATAAATTAAATCTAAGCTACCCGAAATATTGATAATCTCAAACATCGATTTGCTTGATATATATCGTTTGCTTGGCATCATACGAGTTTAGAAGTTATTACGTAATTTATCTAAAATTAATTTTTCTACATTTTGATTAAAGTCATTTTTAGATATCATCATTTTTTTTTTAATTTTAGGCAATTTTTGTTTAATAAAAAATTGTATTGATATAAAGCTTTGCACAATTATATTAAATACGGACATAAGTAGCTTGCTCAATCGATTTTAATCGATTTTTATAAAAATCAAAAATATATTGGATCTCAGATGATTGTGCGATAATCATTACACTTTTTTAGACCCAACAGAAAAATAATTATTATTAATTTTATTTGCTTAGCAATATATTCGGTTATTGTAGTCAACATTTAGAAAACTAAGCTTTTGTATTACCCTGCTTTAACGTATGTACTACTCTAACAATATTTATGTATATACAAGCATTTTGGTTATGTGGTTAGCATTTATAATTTTGGCAAGACAGTGGTATTTGTGGTTAATTTTATGTTTTTTTAATACAAAACTACTTTAAAATGACACTTAAATTATTAACGAAATTAAATTTGATTGCTTTGAAAAATTTTAAGCAATAGATGATTGAAATAAGACTTCATATTATTATTTTGTTGGAATATTATTGCACTATAAATACATTGTAATTATTTAATATCAGCTATAGCAAACAAAAATTAAAAGATCGTCAATGATAGATTATACAAAATCCTTTTCAAATTTATATATTATGTAGAAAAAGTATGATAAAGCTCTTGCTTCGATTGTAGTGGTTTATTCAGTATAAAATTTGCGTTCGATATTTAATATAAATAAATAATTTTCATATTTTTAGTATTCCATTGAGTAAGTAATTATAATATTTAATTAAAAACGAATTTCATTTCTGCATTTCATTCTATGAATTTATGCTATAATTTTATTATTTTATATTTAGCTCATTAAATATATTTCAGTCTGATTGAACACTAGTTTTACACCAACAATTATTCAATTGAAACATCTGGTTTAAAATCTAATTTTCAGTATTATCTCTTGGACATAAACAAATATTCTTTTGTTCTTATAAAATAGCAGATTGTTATTAATAGAATATTTGTTATTATTATTTTTAACTACATGTTTTTCTATTAATAAATAAAAATATTTTCAAACCCATTTCTAATATAAAGCAACACCACAATGGCCTAAATCATCAATAAAATACAAAAATGAAATATATAAATAAATAAATACACAAATAATAAATAACAACTTGTGCAGTAAAAGCGTGAAAAATAGAAAAAAATAATAATTTTCTGAAGTTGTATTCACAGACATACATATGTCTGCCTATATAATGAATATTTTACAAGTATTATCAAAAAAAAAAATGTTTACTTTATAAAAATGCAACAGTAAAACATTTTAACCATTCGCAGACTATCTTGCTAGTTGTAAACTACATTCTACTAAAACATATTAAAAAAAAACAACCATAATTACGAGTAGTACCAACCTTTCCATTCCTGATGCATTCATACCATATCATACCCACAGTTTAAATGTAGTACCCAGAAAATACCATAAGAATTTGTAAAACTATTGTAAAGTTATAACACATACAATTCATATAATAGACTGTGAATTGTACAATTGATATCAAACTGTTTTATTATTAACGTACAATATTTGAATGTTTATTTATAATAATATTTCTATTTACATCGATTTGTGTACAAACGAGAATATTACTTTTTTTGCACACAAATCCCAGGTTGATTTAGAACAAGTTTTAATACAAATACTTTTTCTAGGGTAATATCAGCAATTCAAATATTTACCAGAAATTTAATTGCTAACTTAAAGTAGAATAACAACTCAAATTGTTTTTTTTTTATAAGATTTAAAATTTATATTTTTGATCGTACATATAAATAAACGTTTTCATATGCAATATGTATGTCTGCATATATTTATGTAGGCTGTTGCAAATTCAGACATCTTTTAGATTATGATATCCAAATTTAACGCTCTTAGACAAAACAAATAAGCGTTTATATTTACGAAGGTTAAAGTGTTTTTTGGAAGTGGTCCCTAAAGTTGGCTAGTAAGATTTACATATATAGTTGTAAGTGGATTATTTCCGTCGTATTTAAACTTGATAATTATGTTGATGATACATTCAAAAATGTTTCTGTAGTGGGCTTTATATGGGCGCTATGGTCAAATATGAAACGATAATCATAAAATTCGGTATGTGATTCATATGTACATACATGCGGATTATATATGTCGAGTTTTATAGTGATTTTTATAAGAAATTTATGAGCATTTAAGTTCTTTTTGGGCCTATGGTCAAATATGGAACGATTTAAACCAAACCACTAAACTGCAGTAGTTTATTTTTACGTGAGACTAATATTTGCTGAATTTTGTATGGATGCATAGGCATTTATGTCAAATAGATCCACATTCTGGAGGAATATGAGAAATCGATTACCGATTCTTACTATTTTCAACAGGACTTGTCCTTCTTAATACAAATAAAGTGTGCAAAATTGCATAATGTATTTGAAGGAAACTGCAAAAACTATCTGCAAAATATCGATGTTGTCTGAAACTTTGGTCTATAACTTGGATACTGCCAAACTGTTTTTTCCCATCTTCAATACCAAATATTTCGATGAAACAGAAAACATTTTTAAAAAATGTCATTGTTCTAAGACTTTTTTTCGAAGCTGAAGGCATGATAGCCTTGGTTCTACGACCAATATTTTGATGTGTTACTCGCGGAATGAGAAAATTATTATACCCCTATCTTTTTGGTGGTGGGTATAAAAAAAGGAAAAATTATGATTTGATTGCGAAACGCTCCGTAGAAAAGTTTGACCACAAATATTTTTAGGCTTTAACCCTTTAATGTCAAATATTGCTTATAGGCAGCATTGTATGTATTCGATCATTGTTGCTACAGCTTTTGTTGGGTTTGCTAACGGGTTTTTTTCAATTGAAATTAATATGTGTATGCATGCGTTTCCGAAGTTACATTTTACAAGCCTTACAAGTGTTTATATGAGAGCTAACTAAAGTGGTGTTCAGCCGCGTGCAAAAAAAGTGGAAAGAGTTGGTCTATAAAAATTAAAATAAAAACTGATAAGAAAATTAAAATAAATAAAACGTAAGAAAAGTTTTTAGTTAATGTCAGGAATTTCTTGAACACAATGTTGCTTATAGGCAACATCTAATAACGGTAAAACCAGAAGTGATATCGGCATGAAAATGATATCAGTTCCTATTCAGGCTCAACTAATGACCAATGTATTCAAAATATTTTCAAAGGTCTAAAGTCTACTGGCTGTAATTTATGTTGAATGCAATTTTTAAGTAGAAAACTGTAAGTACGAATATTAAATTAATGAAAAAAACCCTTGTAGAATTGTAAAAAAATAATATAGTCTGATCAATTTGGTTCATTTGCATACCAAGCATTAATTCTCGAACACGTAAAACATTTTATTTTATATATTCAACAACAATTCTAACGATTGCAAATTTTCTAAATTTTACCCCAAAACTATTTTAAAAAAATCCATACAATTTATTTAGATGCTTAAATAAATATGCAATGAATAATATTGACAATAATTTTATGGAGTTTATAAAATTATGAATTTCCTGTGAATTATTTTTTTATGCAAAGTCCATGTTGCTGTGTTTACACAAAAAGTATTTTCTTTTGTTAATAAAATATTTATTTATTTATTCCATGCCCGAAATAATGAAACAAATCATAGACCATAATTCACCCACTGTCATGAATTCTAACAACAGCAATAATAATAAAAGAAATTCTCATACAAATTGTATAAAACAATTTCAATTATCATAGTCGCACTCTAACAGCACAACAACGACAAGTAGAGGGAAAAGAACTAAGCTGAATAAGAGAAATGCAAAGAAATTAAAACATAAATAGCAAAAATATCTGAATTATTACAAATGGCAATGGGATGTTGCAATCAAATATTACAACAATCAGCAGCATAACAGGCAAATATAAATAATTGAAAAACTTTAACCTCAAATAACATTTAATGGTAAATCAAAAATAAATTTAAATATACATATATATGCAAGTACATTGAAAGAGAATAATTTTTGGCCACTTTTCTGTGTTCTCATCTTTTTGGCAACCGCAACTAAAAGCAGCGTCGTTGATTGTAACTGGCAATGGTGATGAGAGTTATGGCAAATATTTGCAGCGTAAACACTAACCATAGAAAAAGTACATCAAAAACAATAATAATAACTAGAATAACAATTAACACAATATGCAAGCAAAATAACAACAAAATAAAAACAAAAAAAAAAACACAAACAACAAATTGAAACAAAATAAAAAAAATTTATGCTGAAGCATAAATTATTATTTTTTTGTACAAATTTTGTTTACATCAACATTTTTGAAACTTTTTTATGTTGGCATTTTTGCTAGAAATGAAAACAGTATCATCATTAAAAAGCAACATAGTCGAAATTATAAGCGAATAATAAATACTTGATTCCTTAGGGGATAGTGGTTAAAAATAAGTAGCTTAAGGGCCATTATTACAACTTGGCAATAGTTAAAGGTATGATGTTATCGGACAAATAAGAAGTATTTGGTTATTATAAGTTTACTTTAATCTAAAGTTAAAGGGAAGATCATCTTGCCTTTAAATTTTATAGTGAGGTTTATGTATTTGAAGTTGCCATATGTTCAGGAAAACTGTCAACTTCATAAAATCTACATTAATTTTAATTTTGATTTGCCAATAAATAATTTGATAAACAAAAATGGAATATTTTTTTCACAAACAAATATTTTCACAAACACAAACAATTTACTGTTTCTTGTCTGTTATTTGTCAAAAGTAATCGGTTTTTCACTGGTATTGCCATATTTGAAAAAAAGTTGTAATAACGACAAATTTTAAAGGTCACCTTGTTCCTCACTTTATTTAAAGTTACTTTTTACTATTAACAACAACAGAGACAAGTTGTAATAATGGCTCTAAGGCGAATATGTTATTTACTCCACAGTAATGATGTATGTCAATTATCGTTCATACAACCAAGTAGTTAAAAAATTTTAATTGTATATTTTCTAAAGATTGAAATGACAATAACTAATTTAATCTAAAACATTGTATAAGGAATTTCTATACATACTTGAATGGGCTTGAGTTAAGTAAAGTTCAGTTACAAATGAATATGGACTTTGTCTAGGTAAATGATCTAAATTAAACTTATAGTTTTTTAAAAAAAATACATTTGTAGTGTTTCTTATTGGTGATGTAACGAAATATTTATGTTTATAAATTCACACATATTAATAGTTAAGCATACTAACAATTTATTAGTTGCATTTGCTGAAATGATCTTTGTGAGTAAAAGTTTGTAACGACGGCATATCGTACTGTTCTGGGGTATAGACTTGAACCAACACTAACACTATTCTCAGTGAGTATGTCATAGTGTCAGCCAGGGTACCCTTGGGAATATTTTCAATATTATTTCCAAGCTTAAGAGACATATTCAGTGGTGGATTTACGCCTAGGCCCGTGAAGCCTGGGCCTAGGGCGGCATAATTTAAAGGTCGCCAAAATTTAAAGGTAAAAGAATGTAAGGCAATTGAATTTCGAAAACTGATTTGGCTAAGTTTTGTTTTAAACAGCTATTCTAGTCATTGTTAGGAATGTAATTTTAGACCGTTGTAATGCTGCTAGTAAGAAACTACAGAGATCACACGCTGATTTATCATCTGTTGTCCTCATTTCTTCAGCATATGAGAAATAAACAATTTGAAGAACTTGAAGTAAAAGACAAAGCGCTATCTGGAGTTCAGGATTATTATCAGTCAGACGAATAACGGGCCAATGAAAGAGCACAATTTTCTGGACAAGAAAATTTTACAATCCCATTTTGGTTACTCTGAGTTTACAGTTATCTGAACGTAAAAAGCATATGAAAAGGTATTTGGAATAATATAAAATAGATACAACTGAGTTAAAAAGTCAGGCAAATAAACTCGTCATAAAGTATCCTGGTGATCTAGAGGAGACATTAGCAATTGAATGCATTCATTTGCATTATCAACTCGAAGATTCATTGGCAAATACTGAAGATGTGCATTCTGCATAAATTTTTTGTTTGCAAATTATAAAGAAAATTTTACGCATGCATAAAAAATTTTAATATCTATGAAAAATAAAACTGACGTGACATATGTATAAGTAAATTAATAAAAATTAATACACAATAATTAAAAATTATATGGTTTTTTATTATTACTTTTGTATAATCAAAAAGGGCGGCATGTCAAAGGGTGCCTAGGAAGGAAGCAGGCCTAAATCCGCCACTGGACACATTGTCTTTGACAATGTTTTAAAGGGTGTTTGTTGCATATTGCTTTATCGTTTCATCTTTTTCTATACTCCTCATCTGTTCGTTTGCTTATTTCTGAAATTGTTTCTTTAAAAACACTATCATATTTTATTTTCTAATATGCATGGTCTACAAGATATAACTACACCATAAGTTAAATTTGTAGATAACATTGATAAAGTTGATTACAAATTACAGCATTATCTGGGTATGGTTATTTTCATACCTACCAGCAAAAATTTTGCCATTCCATTTGTGAAACATCAAAATATTGGTAGTGTAACCAAAAGGTCCATTTATTCTGGGTTCTTACAATATTCTAAGACGATCTAGCCATATTTTCACGTCTGTCCGTCTACTGAAGGTACGATAAAAGAATGAAATTTTTCCCAAACATTCTATGTTTCACCAAACTATTTTGTATTCCGATCCGGATCCGAGTTATAGACTAAAGTTGCAGACAACGTCAAATGTATTGCAGATAATATCATGAAATGTTGTATACTTTATACTATAGAAGGACACGTCCTATTCAAAACGGTAAGAATTGGCCCACGATTTCTTATGGCCACCATACAAATTTGTTTAAAGTATTAATAGATCTCACTACTGGTAAATTAGTGGCGGGTGTATAAGTTTCGGCACAGTCGAACATAAAACCTATATGTCTATTAGTTATAGTAGAGCTATCTTTTCAGCGATTGGATTAAACACCAGGTGCTTAGTAATTTAAATTTAATCTTTCGAAATAAGTGCGCATTTTACATATTGCTAAATATTCTACTTTAGTTGTAGAATAATTTTCAATTATTATTCATTGTTCTCATTTAAATTTTTCAAAGTTTTATTTTAAGCCGTACAAATGGCTTTTCTATACAGTTTTACATTTCTAATTAGCTATATATATTTTTGCCAAATAAATAAAGATAAATGATCAAATACAGGTTAACAAAAAAGTTACCATATAATCTAAATGTAACATAGAACTTACATAAAATATAGTATTTGGATCTTATGAAACAACATAAAAAACACACAAAAACACGGTCCTTACGCATTTAAAATATTAAACGAATATTAGCCATTTGCCAACTTTGATCGGTACAGAATACATATCGAAAACAAGAAGACCAACAAATATTAATTTAAAAATAAACTTATTTTGTTTACTTTTAAAGTTAACTGCCAATTTTTAAGATTATATGCCAATATTACCGCAATACATTTCGTTATTTTCAAACATACTGTAGCGTATAATAAATATTATTTACAAAACAATCATACGCCTAGAAATACTTTACTTATGTAAGCCAACACAAACAAATAAATGGAAAAAGTTACCATACATTTAGCTTAGTCTTTTTAATATTACAATCCTCTTTTGGGATTTATTTAAAACAAAAAAATCTCTACAGATACTTTAGCTTAATAGTCCTTTTGTCAGTTTATCTCTAAACGATATGTATCACACTATCGAAGAGACGAAATAAAAAAAAAACTTAAAATGAAAAAGATGCAAACAAACAAAAGTTCAATGTACGCATAAGTATTTAAACATTTATCTGTGTATTTATGTGAAACGAAGTATGTACATATATATGTACAATTCTATACATTTTTTACATATTGTTTTAGTTGAAAAGCAATACCAATATACAGTTAAATGGGATGACTCCAAACAAAAGTGATATCAACGAATATTATGTAAAATATATAAAAAAAATTTCAGTGGTGGATAAATTGTAAACTGTGAAAAGAGGTGTGGTTTTATGTAAAGATTATTTTCTAGATTCTACAGGTATAAATACGTTTAAATTTTAAATATCAATACTGAGTTTGCATAATTACGCTTCAAGACCATTTTTCTTAAACAATACATTTATTTATTGTAAAATGAAATGGAAGAAACTCCTTTTGTTTAACTTTATTAACTTAGTAAATTTTAATGACTTTTCACTTTAAGTTTATCACCGGAAATGCAAATAGACTTCCGGTGAATATTACTCACAATAATTTAGTCAACGTGTTTAAGGTTTTAAAATACACAATTATACATGCAATATTTACATATGCAAAACAGTTGCATGAGCACACCCTTCCACACTTCTTATTACTTTCGCCACTGCATTATTTTTATTGAAAATATTGCAAAACACTAATACAATCTCAAACCAAATAACAGTACACAGTCTATGCATACACACACAACAGACACAAAATAAAGGTATATTGAGTACATTTGTTAAACCAAAGAACCAAAAAAAAAAACGAAACACCAAAAAAATAAAAGTAAAAATATATGTGTTTAGTTAGTGAGTGTCCCATTTATGGCTATTGGCATGTAGCCACCAATGTTTTGCATTTCATTTCCTTTATTACAAAACTTTCCGTATTAATATTTTCTCTATATAAATTTTTTTTTTCTGTTTGCTGCCGGTTGTACAATTTCGACTACGGCTGCACAACTCTAGTGCTAAGGCACAAAAAATATTCTCTACTATAATGCCAAATAATAAAAATTCTTTTTATTATAACAAAAGTTAACAACAAAAATGTTACCATTATATACATTTTATTGTTGCTAAATTCACATTAAAAAAAACTTCAACGGAATCATATTCCTATTGTATATATATTTAATATTTATTTGTAGGCGCAATAAACAAATGTACAAATCTATACATATATACTTATATACATTTGCGCACATGTTCGATGTGTTTGTTTTCTATACTTTTTATTTTGCTCTCATTTTTTACTCGCTCTTATATTGAAGAATCATCTGAGTTAAGGGAAAGAGTACAACGGAATTATAATGCAAACAAACTTGGTTATTATTAATTTCATAATCGAACTGTTAATTTTTACTTCTTGATAAATTTTAGTTAGGCTCGAGTTCATTAAATTTAATTTTCATTAAATTATTTTTTTTTACTGAAGTTAGGAATTACAACTTGAAAAATTTATTATTAAAAAATGTTTGATAATTTTTCTTGACTGGGGATCGAACCTGGGTTGTTGAATTTACATATGTTTCGAGAAATCCCACTTTCTCTTATCAGAATTCTTTGCGTTCTACCACCTGCACCACTGCGGTGCCGGTCAGCCAACAGACAAACATTAATCCTTTAACCAGTGTTAGTTCTGGTAGTTCGAAGTCTTGACATGAATACGAAAAAACTGAAGAAGAAAAAGAAAAAAAAACAACTATGAATAGAAATTAATAAAAAATGATAATTACAGCAAAAACTTCGAACTACCAGAACTAACACTGGTTAAAGGATTGATGTTTGTCTGTTGGCTGACCGGCACTGCAGTGGTGCAGGTGGTAGAACGCAAAGAATTCTGATGAGAGAAAGTGGGATTTCTCGAAACATATGTAAATTCAACAACCCAGGTTCGATCCCCAGTCAAGAAAAATTATCAAACATTTTTTAATAATAAATTTTTCAAGTTGTAATTCCTAACTTCAGTAAAAAAAATAATTTAATGAAAATTAAATTTAATGAACTCGAGCCTAACTAAAATTTATCAAGAAACTTGGTTATTGTTGAGGAATTTTTTTGGTACATTGTTTTTTATTAAAATTTTAAAAACTGCTCTTTGAGTTATGAAGATGATTTTTTTGGAGAATGCTCTACAATAATTTAGATACTCTATTCAACATGTAATCCTTTTGATTATTTGAATCTTCAAATAGCGATAATATGGTCTGAAGCCATTGTTAAGGTACCAGATTTCTTAGTATACAATTAGAAGTTTAACAGAACACATGTAATTTCTATATTTTACTTAAGGGAAAATACATAAATATACTATCGTAAATTTTATGATTACAAGAATAAAATGGACTCAGTTTTTGAATGCGATTGCTGCACAAATGATATTTAGAAAGAAGATAATCACATCTAGATTATTGCTGTCAGTTTTCAAGGAATAATTTATATATATTTAAAGAACTTTATGGTTTATTTGTTTAACAGGCAACTCAAGAGTGTGACACAGAAAGGAGAAGCATTTTTTTTTAGATATTTTTTATTTTTACTATTTTAAATTCAGATATTTATTTTGAGAGAAAGACTTGTCTTGCTGATATTTATTGTCAATAGAAATTATAAAAATGCTTACGAAACTACATTGATTAGTCTGCTTTCTTTGACACGCTTTTAAACCTAAACTATATATAAACAAAAAAATAAATGATAATCATATGCAAAATATGTAATAATTATTGTGTACCTTAAGTTTTTACGCACCCATATACGAGTATTATGATGCATTAAAATATTAAGATGCATTCATGTTAACTTACATCCAATGTTAAATACTCTTATCTTAATTACATGTACTATTATTCCAATTTCTGTTTTTATGTATTAGCAAATACACAAACCCTTAGTATACAGTAATTTAGTGGTACAGGCTGTGATCATGTTTTTTGCATTAAAGCAAATAAGTTAAGTTGAAGAAAAAAATATTGATATTTACAATGTGTAATGTATATCTCTACATATAATTTAAGGATGATTAATGACTAACAAAGATTAGTGTTGAGACAAAATTTGGCACAAATAATGAATTTCTCTACCAAATTTTGTGGGGAAAATTATCTTAAGGGTTTATAAGTATCTTACAATTTTAGAGACAAACTTGAGTTTTTCTTTATATATTGAATTTATTGAAACAGTTAAAGTTAAATAATATAGGTCACAATTATTTAACGAAATTTTTAATGAAAGTAGAAAGAAATAACTTTGCATTACATATATACAAACTATATCGGTATGAACACTAATTTAATTTTGGTGTAAGAAATTTCATAGGAAACATCATATGTACATATATACATTCATATAATCATAACTAATGTAGGGTATCATATGGTCGACCACGCCATATCTTTCGTACTTGATCAAATGAAAAAGACGCGAAGTAAAAACATAAATTTCTATAAATAGATAAGTAGCTCAATGATGCTTCAAAACTATTAAACTGGCCACAATGCGTATATTTAATTTGTTCAACTAAATTCATACATAACAAGTATACGCCACATTTGCCATAATTTAACGATTAAGCACAATCTAAAATATTAAAAAAACATCTTTATTTTTGATTTGAATATGTAAAAATGTTGTATTAGGATGCGCCGAATCTTATAGTATATGTATAATAATATGATTTTAGATTCATGATATCAAGAAAGTATGTATAGTGAAATTGTTCATATATTTTTATATAAAACTTTTTAACATTTCAACCTATTAAGTTGTTGTTGGACAAATATTTGTGGCAAATTTTACCTTGTTTATGCCTTATCAAATGTAAATGATCTTTTTAAGAGATTAATGCATTCATTAGTGATTTTCGGAAGTGGTCTTTATAAAGAAGCTACGACCAACAATTATAGATGGATCGTAATCAAAATTTGAGCGTTTTTAATATTTGCAGTGAATTTTACATAGGAGCTATAATCTAATGGTGACCGATATTAAAAAAATCCATTAATACGATTTTTATATACTGTGAGTGACAAAATAAAGTCAACATGTAGATAGTATTAAAAGAAGAGCTTAATTATATAATCGTATGAGTTGTACGTCGTCTGAATTTACAATAATTGTTTAAATTTAAATTTGTTTTGATATTTTATTTCTGACATTTCAAAGGATTGACATTATAAGCATACGACTTTGCTCAAAATGGTGTTAGCAATCAGATAGTTGTTTCATATAATGTACTTGTGAAATCACTTGAGAATTGAACAATTATATTAGAAAATTATATTGCATATTTATATACATATGTAGTTATTTAACTAGAATTTAATGCACAAAAAAGAAACAAAAACATAGTTCATTTGTTGTTAAAATAACTACACCATTTTCTACGTGCCGGCATAAAGAAATTAGAACTATTAAATCACAGGGCTCATTCAAAATATTCAATCATCCTTTTAGTTCCCAGACGTCAATTCAATTGAGCACCTGTGGTAATATCTGGATAAAAAAAATAGTCAAAGAAATATATATTGCAAGCATAACTTAAAGGCAGTAATACAGCATCACTAAAAAAACTCGTTGATTCTATGTATAGTAGACTGCCAAATTGAATATTGAATACAGTCTTGTACATAATTTTAATATATTTATGTAGAATTCAAATTAGATTATTTGAGATTTATGCAAATTTAAGTGGTTCTTATTTGGGAACTATGATCAAATACAGTTTTTTCTCTTTCCATGATGCATTTATTACGCATACTGCATTTTTTTTAGCCATTTATATAAAAAACCAATTTCCGGTAAAGAATTTATATGGAGGCTAGGAGAAATCATGAAACGATTCTTACCATTTTCATTTAAAACAAATATATGAATAATAATATAAAACCACTTTTAATTTGTTTTAATTTGTTATGTGAAATTGTAATATTAATCATTCGGAAAAAATGTTTCGCTTTAGTTTTTCTATAGAAGCAAAATAAGGAAATAATGCCACTTGCGAACGGAATTAAGCTCTGTGACATGACATATTTTTTGTTTCTACGACCAATATTTCGATGCGATATTCGCAATAAACTCTCCATATTTTTGGTGCTGGATATATAAAATATATAAAAGTAATTGTAAAAATGTGGCTGTAGCATTGCCGCTTGAATATAATATTATCTATAAAGGCAACACTTTATTTTTTGAGACCATTTAATGTATGATTTTACTCCTGAAAATCCTTATAGTAACTAAAATGCGATACTAACATG
The DNA here is from genome assembly GCA_950370525.1 of Bellardia bayeri. NCBI lineage: Eukaryota > Metazoa > Arthropoda > Insecta > Diptera > Calliphoridae > Bellardia > Bellardia bayeri. The sequence goes on along the minus strand of OX493265.1, from coordinate 80,887,942 downwards.
CTGGTTGAGAGCAAAATAAAAAGTAAGTGTAGCTAGTTAGAGTTATACTTTTCATTGAGCTGAGCGTAGTTTTAGAACTTTTTAATAATTACTTCACCACACAGTATTTTTCTATGATATGTAATTAGAATAATTAAGTAAATTTAACAGACAAATATATAATCAAAGCTAAATTATTATTTTATTCATTTTACATATTTACAAACACTTTAATGCATTAACATTTAAAATGCTGTAATTTGTTAAAAATTTAGTGTCCTGTTTCATTTGCTTTTATTTGTGAAACTGAAGTTTGTATTACACTCTAATATCTACGAGTATTATTTTCTAACAAAACAAAAAAAACAAAATAAAATGGAATAATAACAACAGCAATAACAAATTCAAAAATACATAATGTTTTAAAATATTCAAATTGTTGTATTGGCAGAAAAAAACAATATGTAATGTAAGTATATATATGTATGTATATCTGTAATAACAATATACATATACAATTGTTCGAATATACAAGTACATATGTATGTATATAATTGTGCATTTGTTGTTGCTGTTGCATGAATGAATAACACAGTTTTCGAGTACGTTTCTTTTAATACTGACTTTTGCCGACTTGTTACCAAAGCAGCAAAAAAAAATTTAACATAATAGTTTGTACGTTTCTAAAACTTTATCTGCCATAATTTTTTTTTAAGTATTCGAGCATTACAGAAATTATATTTGTACACAAAAGCAGTGGAGAGGAAACACAGAGAAGAAGAAGGAATATTTTAAAAGCATTTATGTGTAACAGGATTAGTTTCCGTTCTTACTTGCTTTATGTATTATTTTTTGGGTTTTTTGAGCTTTTATTTATTTATTTATTTTGGGAGTTTTCTGCAAAAGTATTCTAAGATGTTATTTTATTATTTACATGAAATACATAAATACAATATAAGGGCATTATATGTCTGGAACATGGTAACTAGTGTGAAATTTCTGTAACTGTAACTTTTGTAAGTTTTTACAAACAACAAACATTATGGTATTAAATTTGTAAATATTAAACAATCATATACACTCTTAGTCTTAAGGGTCTTAATATAAAACTTTGTGAATATAAAATACGACGACCCTACAGAAAGAAGCTTTTTTTTAAAAATCTGTTGGAATGCTTAAGTTTTTCTGTAAATAGAATCAGTCGACACTATACTAAAACTCAAAATCCATTAAAATGCGTTTGCCAAAATGTGATTATAAATGTTAATGAATGAAACGATATCTAGATCTGCATGTGTGGTCGTGGAGAACATCTGTAGAGAGGGTATATTGGATTTGTACTGATGTATGTAACACTTAAAAATATTAGTCCACTACCCACCTTAAAACTTAGAATCACTTTCTGAGTCAATTTAATGATGTCCGTCCGACGGTCTGGCTGTCCATATAAAGATTGTGCGCCGAATGCAGGTCACAATTTTGAAGATATTCTGATATAATTTGCCGGACGATATTTCGTTGAAACCGGCTCATTATTTTACCTAGATCCCATACAAATGTTTTCCCAAAATAGAGCTTTACCGGTCACAAATATTTAATTTATAAACGCATACAAACAAATTTTGCAAATAAGTAATATACAATAGCAATATTTTAGTAAATTCTGTAAATCTTTTTTCAGAATCTGCTTTGAAGTTAATACTTTTTGTTGTAGGTATATTAATTATCTATAACATGTCTAACAAATAACGATGTTTGTAGTTATTTTCAGTGTTTAATACCGATACATTTTAAAAATTTGAATAGTTATTTAATTTACAACAGTGAGAAGATAACGTAGTTTTTTGTAAAGTAATATTGTGTCTATATCTTTGGTCTGAATTATGTCCAGCAATACTGGCTTTTAGTTTATTTTTCGTTGTACCTATGTATATGTATATACTTTATTACAGTTTTCTTTATCATTTCCGATACAAGGTATTTTATATACAACAATTGACATGTTCCATATTCCTATTTTAATAAACAATTTATCTAATGTGTCATAAGTCTTGTAAGCCATTCTATATTTATCAGTATCGAAAATTTTTGATCTCCTCAATCGTTTTGATATTTCCGGAATATAAGTTATTGATTTGTAAATATTCGGTTCTATTATGTTTTTTATATTGTTTTTATTGTTGTCCTTATATTTTCTTATTAATTTATAAATTAGCTGAACTGGAAAATTATTGTCTTCTAATATATTGGTTAACATTTCTTTTTAAAAATTTAAATTTAAAAAAAAAGACTTTAATCTTGAACAATTAGTAAAATATTTATAATAAAAAAGATCAGATAAACTATAAGAAGAAATACAAAAGCAAAATATACAATATAATAATAAATAATATATAAAACCAAATCACACCTACAAATTTTATGCAGATTTTTCCATAATTGACCATAGTTCCCATATAATACCCACATCCAAAAATCATTTTATAGAGCATAACTATCTTAAAACTCTTGGTATACAAATAATATTCAACGCAGAAAATATTAACCTAATTTTATAATGGTTTGTCCAAGCTGTCAAAGCTGTCATATAAGACTTCTGAAAATCACGTTAACATGCATAAATCTTTTAAAAGTGATTATATCGAGACAAAATTGAGTTGTAATACTTACACGAAATTCATATAGTTCTGATTTCTGAAAAACTATTTTTTGCAGATATACAGAGTGTTGGGTATTATATGAGCGGGCTGACCGACTATACTTTTTATTTGCTTTTCATTTATAATTGTTATTTAATCTAACATATATTATTTATTTATATTAAATCTTCATTCGAATTTAATAAAAATTTGATTGAGATAATGCCTGTACTAAATTTCATCAATTAAAATTCACAATTACAATACGTAACCTCATAAGAAAATGTATATAAGCAAATATTAGACAGACCACGGTCTAGAGAGTGATACTAAAATGTGATTTAGAATGTGATATAAAATGTGATTTTAGAATACTAAAATGCACCAAATATTCGTAGCAATATTTCAATAACATTTGTTTTAATATAAGATCTTAAACTTAATAAAATCATTACATAACTAAATGTACTTGCAAAAGAAGAACATTAAACACTATTGATAAGAAGTCACTAATCAAAAATTAACATTATCAATGGCATGCCTTTTAACAAAATGTCTGAGATTCCTTCACAAAACAGTTTTATTTTCTTTTATCTTTTAACCAATAAAATTTAAAAAACACTAAACCATTCATAGTTTCTGACCCATTTTTATTGTTAACTAGAACTAAATTACTATTCAAATACTTTGAGTGGGTAGTTTTTTGTTTTATGTAAAATTATTCTACTATAATTCGTCTAGCTATAATGAATTACCAGCCAAGCTTATCAGGCTAATGACAGAATGGTTGAAAGAATGCACAAAAGATAAGTAAAGCGTAAAACCAAATCATAGTGCAGAAGCCATTTTTAAGCAGCATACAAATGCAGGAAATGATTTTCACCTGAAAAAGATACATACAACAACAGCAAAAACTATAATATAATCATCAGCATTTTCTCTGGTATATAATGTGTTGTTGGCAGAATAGAGTAGAATATAATAGTAATCTCGTAGTTAACACAAAAACCAACACCATAAACACACCAATGCGATAAATATGAAAATAAGTGCGCGACTCTAAATGACAGTTGAAAAATGTTGAATAAAATCCAAATGACAACATCATTAGACACCTTAGGTTTCAGTTGGTTTGACTTCTATTTCGACAACAACACCAGAAATACACGCAAATAAAATCGAACAGCAAAAACAAAACCAAATGTATAATAAAATAGAAGCCAACATTAAATTGTTGCCACACAAACACAAATCTGGGGAGTACTTAAATAGATTAATTGTATAAAGTGAAACAAAATAAAAGTCAAATTTAGTGGCACAAACTTAATATGCAGGAATTCCAAAAATGATGCTTTGAACATAAACAGACAAAGCCACTGGCAGTATCTCTGTCTGTGTGTCTGACTGTCTACAGATAGGCAGACGTATAGAATGGGACACATGGACAGTTGAAAGTCATAGCTTAATACTTATATGGAATTGATTTGCTTTGACTGACTTAGTGAATGACTGACAAGATGACTGGCTTTTTCTAACTTTTTACTGAGGATGCCCGTGCACATTCTGCACATCATCAATGCAACATCAATTTCAGTCGACTTTTTCTCATCGTTACACTCGATTGAGTGCACAATTTCATTAAGCATGCCCCGGAGGTTAAATGCCATCCAATAACTACATCCAGATACATATACTAACATTCATACATACATATTTATAGTACATCCATAACTATTCAGTTTTTCCTACGTAACTTTTTGTCAATATTAGTAACTAGCACTGGCAGTTGTTCCTAGTTGAAAAAAGAAGAAATGTTCTGTAATCATCAACTATGGTAGTGTTGAGACTATGCTTTTCTTGTAGTTTTTTTTTGTGTCCTTTTTTTGAAAACCACATTAAAATGTACACAAGAAAGACATTTCAGCTAAAAGACTTTACAAAAGAGTCGAGAAATTGGGAAAAATGAAAAAGAATTGAGTGAATGCAACAAAAAAAATGTAAAATGAGTTCCCACAAGAGAGTGACAACATTTTTGTCATTGGATAGTAAATACTGATGTTACAGTGCGGCTAAAACAATAATCATGTCTACAATTAGGAAATACATATTGATGGCCTTGCAGTATGTTTCAACGATTTCTAATGAAATTGTTACCCTGAGAATAAAGAGGAGTTCATAAGACAACCTATATTGTGATCCATTATTTAACAATCACCTTTTAAAGTATTAAGCAATAAATTCCGGTCCGGCCGAAATCCGGCAATATTTATGTATCACAACAAACTGACTGAATGCTTTTGAACTATAAATTGATACTCATTTAAAAAAATCTAAAAGAAGAAACTAAATTTCACTAATATTTATTACAATTTACGTTTAATAAAACTTCGTGGTTTTGCCTTGATGGATCGCATTAACTGTTGCACAATATTTTGATCAAGCTGCGGTGCTTACTTATATCAAAACGCCAACATTTTTTTTTTTTTTGCCAAGAACTATAGTACTACTGTTTTGACAATAGCCCGATATTACAGATAATATCATGAAATTTTGCACACTTTATTTTTATTATAGAGGAACAAGTTATGTTCAAAATCTAAGTATCGGTACAGGATTTCTCCTAATTTTTAAAGATGATTTCATGTAAGTGTTGACCGCAAATACGCCGCAAATGGTTAATATACTGAGTCTAACATATCGGCCGGTATCTTACGAATATATTTTTAAATATTAGCTTCCAGTACGTCAATCGTAGCGGGCTTCTCTCTATAGAAATTATACTTAACAAAGCCCTACAAAAAATAGTATGAAGTCATTAAATCGAACGATTTAGGCGGCAAATTGCCCGGCCCCAAAAATAAAGTAAACTGTTCACAGAACTTGCCTCTGAATTGGGCCATCGTTTCGCGTGCTGTGTCGCACAACAAATGCCACAGTTCTGCACGATGCACTTTTTTAACCGAGCATGAATACTGATAATAAATTTCAATTATCTGTCGATTCATGGTTAAATTATAGACAAACTGCCCCGATAGGCTAGGCGATAGTGTTCCGGACTATCAGTCAGTGGGTTGCGGGTTTTGGTACGTACATCGTTCGTTCGCTATTTAGCATAGGCCAGATAAGTCATGTTAGTACACAGGTGTGTTCATTTGCCCACATGGTCTGAGCAAGCTCATAGTAAAATTTTCTACTTCGTTGCTTATATGCTGATAGTGGAATACCGCATAGATGATTAATATCATCATCAGGTAGCAAGGAACCATTCCTTGCTAAGTTATCAGCAACAAGGTTTCCAATTGTGTCCACGCACCCGTACGAGTGATGTGCGGCATTCCTGGACCAAGGTCGATATAGTGTATACACTAGTTAGAGACTTTATTGCAGCCTGGCTATCAGTATATATACGAATATCCCTGCCTGATATTTTTTATAACTGATCCAGTTAGCTGCTCTTTTTATAGCCGATATCTCGGACTGTAGAATGCTGCATTCATTTGGAATTCTAAACAACATTCTTGAATGGAGACACCGCCGCCAACTCTCTCCCCTTTTTTGTAGCCATCCGTATAGACAGATAAGCTCGTAGTGTTCAGGAGTAGGCATTCTTCTGATACCGCATTATCCGAAATGGAGTAGCTAAAGTTCCTCGAGAAGAAGAGTCTAGGAGTGCAGTAATGAATATTATCAGGAAGACAGTTTACTTCTTCAACAATGTTGGCATGGCCATAATGTACATGCTTCCAAGTGCCTATTGTATTCAGCCTTACGCCAGTAAGTTCATTATCGTAAAAAGCGATTCAGGCGTAGTTGTACCTATTGCTCCAGTAATCAGTATAGAAGTCCTCCTTAATATCGTATCAAATAGTATACAGTTCGGGGTTTTGTCAAGTTTTCCACCAAGCCGTGACCCCCTAAAATAATATCGGTTTTATAACCGCTCCAAAGAGCCAATTTACGTATCGAGGTTTAATACCCCTATCCATGGCCTTAGATGTTCTTGCTAATATATTTGGTTTCCATGATAATTTACTGTCAAGGATAATGCCTAAGAATTTTGCGTTATCCGAGATTGTTAGTTCTATACCGTTCAATCTATGGAGCTTAAAAGTGGGAATTTTATATTTTCTAGTGAATAATGCCAGTTCCGTTTTACCTGCATTTACACTTAAACCACTATCAGTACTCCATTTACTTAGTGTTCTGAGTGCATCTTCCATTCTTAGCGAAATAGTTTCCAAATGGAATCCTGAGACTGTCACTGCCACGTCGGCCACAAGAGTGGAAAGAACACGCCTACTTGAGGAGTGCCCCTTCGGGCAAATCTTGTGATTTTTGTTGCACCAATTTCGGAACTTATGGTCCTATTGTCAAGTAGATTCTTAATAAATCTAGTTATCGACTCGTCAATACCTAAGTCATGTAGAGCAGAAATTATAACCTCAGATTTTACATTAGTGTAAGCTCCATTTATGTCCAGAAAGGCTACCATTGTAAAATATCTTTGTGACTGACTAATGCATGAAGTGCCATTTAAACAGATTTACCCTTCAAATAGGCATTCTGAGATGGCGATAATAGTGTTTGCTCAATAGAGCTCCTTATGTGGATATCTATGATTATCTGCAATGTTTTTAAAAGGACTGATTGGTCTGAAGTCCTTTGCTTTTGTATGAGAGGTTTTTCCTCCTTTCATGATGAATGATACATTACATTCAGTCCAGCTAGTGGGTATATAAGACCACGATAGGATTTTACGCAAGCGACTGATTTCGGATGCATATTCGACGCCACTGCAAAAGTTTCTTCAAGACCTACGCTTTGCGCTTCTAACCAGATTCTTAAATTTATTCAACGCTGTCTTATATGTTGACCAGTTTCCTATTCTTTTCGCCTCGTTGAAGAGTTTACGACAACTATGTCTGTAGTTCGCTATATCCACGTAACATATTTTTTCCTCCACTGTAAGACATTCAGTTAATTTTTTTATCGCATTTCTATTCTGTCTGTCCGTGTCACTGTCATTGTGTAAATATATTCCATGTATGTTAGTTAAAATATGTATTTGTCATTGAACATATGAAGAGAACACAAGCAAACAAACGAACGAAGTAAAAAAAGAACAAAAAGAATAAAACATTTAGTATAACACTATAATTCATGGAACATTTTATTTCATCGTTATGGCGTTATCTTCTACACACTATCAATTGAAATTTCTCTCTTGTGTCTTTTTCCATGAAATACTTCTTAAATGAACATTTTTCTTTATCATTTGTGTGAGGTGTATACATGCGTGTGTGTGTATTTTTGTAAATGTGTTTGTGTGTGAATGTGTCATGATGCAGCTGTTATTATTTCCAAGGAGTTGTGGCTGTCACTCAAGTAATTTTCAGTTAGTTTTGTGGAATATTTTATTTTATTTGCTTTCTATATTTTTCTTGCTGCAATGTAAGTTTACAAATGAATAAAACTGTTTCAGTTTAATGCAACTACATTTTTCTTACTATAAGATAGTATTCCTTCGTTTGAAATAAATGTATTTAATTTTATATATAAATATGAATTTAAACTTTAAAGGAAAAATATATTATTGAATTTGTATACATTAGATATAATACAAATACATATATACATATATATATATGTGTGTGTATATATACATATGAGGAGGTGAGAAGCAAAACTTGTTCATGCCATGTTTACAAAATTTTGGTAAAAAGCTAAAAACTTGCTACAGCTTAGTAAATGAGCCAAATAAATTCAAAGCTACTAATTCTTAAATATTAGGATATTTTTTATTAAAATCTTAAAATCAAAATCAATACTCCTTAACTAAAGAAAAATTAAGTTTTGAAGTTTGGAACGAACAAGTTTTGCTACGAATTTTCGAAAAAGACGAGTTTTGCTACATTCCATATTGGAACAAAGGAGTTTTGCAACCCACCAGTAAAATAAGTTATTTAGCTATTTATTAAAACTATTTAGTTATTTATTAAAACTGAGGAAACTTGTTAAAAAATGAAAATTTTAAACAGACAAAGAAAGTACTTCATCTTCAGTATACTCCTCGTTGTTTTCTTCCACGTCATGACCAGTATTCTCGTTGTCCAAAATCGGAACATAAAATTCCAAGGTTGTGTTTTGTCTCCAATTTTCTCCAAAGTGATTGGACAAAAGGCCTGCAACATCTTTTTTGTTTTTAGATTTGATCGCAACATTTATGGGAAGTAGTTTTGGAATAATGTGTTTGATTTTCTTTCCTCGCCTCAAGAATGGTTCTGGGACGTAAAAATTCATTCTATAAATAATCTCCCCTTGCAAAAATAAGTGGCCATTTTAATGGTTGTTGTATTTCTAACAAATCACAATAGTGATCTTAATAATAGCTAGTAATAATCCTAACAATTACAGTAATATAAGGAAAAACAAGTAAGAAAGTATAGTCGGTCAAGCCCGATCATATAATACCCTACAGCCAATATATAAATAAAAAATGTTTTTTTAGAAATGGGTGTTTTTTAGAATATGGAAGATATTATATATTATGCACCGATCATCCAAAAATTTAGTGTCATGATGTCTATGAATATAAATATTATGAATGTTAAACTTTATCTCGATATAAATACTTTTAAAAGATTTATGGAGCTTAAATTGGATACCAACATTTTTAAGAAATTTTTGGTCTTTAAAGTGATATTTGGAAGTGGGCCTTATATGGCAGCTACGACTAATTATTTGTATACATATAAAATATATTTTCATTAAATTAACATATAATATTTATGCCATATATTGCCACTTAACTTTTTAACTTTTAAGAGCATTTATTTGTATATGTATGTACTTATTACTGCCTTGTCATATGTTTTGTTTTCATATCTTTTTATTTCAATATTAACAAAAAAAAAACCCCCAATTAAATTATGTCACTGTGGTTGTAATTAATATGTCACAAATTCATATTTTTAATTATTTGTTTAACTGTATAAATATTTTTATAATTATCTACATTCATTAAAATATGTGTGTAAATAAATAGCGTTTGTATAAGTATATTTGCTATAATTATTAAATTAACATGATTTTTTATAATAAATACTGCCAGTAGTTAAATGTTGAAAAAAGTATGTGAAAAAAACTGTGGTCTGAATGCAACACAAGCGTATATAATGAACCACATATTTTGCTACTGTCTGACAAGATATCACAACGTAAACATACACGCAATTTATGAAACGATTTTGACAAAGTAGAAACTGATGTTGTATATATATAACGCATATTTAAATAATACTGTAAGCTTTTCACATAGGATGCAAACTTTAGTTCAACTTCCACAACATTGTTTCAAACTTTAAAGAAGAGACAGTTTTCATTTAATATATTTTAAAGCTGAAGGTTCACAACCGCTTTTTAGGGTCAACGTGTTTATAGTTTTCTAAACGTTTATACCGTCAATTATTTCAAGTTACATATTAGTTATGAAGATATTTCACAGCAATGTACTTTCGGAAGTGATGTCGTAAGCTCAGCTGATTTGTTTTTTTATATAAAGTTTTTTATCGGTTTGTTTGTCAATTTCGTATAAAAAATTTGTTTAGTGACATCACCTTTAAAATATCTACTTTACTATTTATGTAACGTTTCGCTGCAATATAAAATTGTATTCCCATTAGCTGCTTTAGGTCCATTATTACATATATATGATCATCTTAAAACTTTATTGTAAGGAACGCATTTGATACTGATTTAAATATTCAATTTATTAATAGGTTTTAAACCCCAACATCCACAATTGCGCATCATGCGGTACTTGCACTAATGTTGTATTTTTTCATGGCGTCATTATTGAAATTCCCGATATCTTCTAATAAATTATTTGCTTTCTTTTGGTTAACGATCAAATGAACAAGAAAAGATTGCTGTTGATTAGTAGACAAAATTTATATATCCAAATATCCTGTATATAAAATAACTTTAATATTTTCTTCAATTTCAAAAAATATTAACCAAAATTAATCTAAATTAAATGGTTTCTTAGATCTATTCTACTTGGATTTCCTATACTTATAACCTATATATACTACCATAGTGGGAAGATATTGGATTTGTGCTGGTTTTAATAACTCCCAAAAATATTGGTCTAAGACTCACGTCACGTTAAAGTATACTGGTGAACTCAGAATCACTTTCTGATGCGATTAAATGACGTCCAGCCATCCGTCTACAAAATACAAATGTCCCACGACACACATTATAGCCGTGTAGTGTATTTAATGGCCATAAATCAAATCTTTTAGGAGTTTTAATTTTTTTTTACAAAAATACGGCCGCTTTTACGCCCACTTCCCATACAACTTAAATAGAAAATGTGGCATAACTTCCATGACTTTAAATATATCAACTCAATTTTCATAAAACATTAATACTATAATTGTAGAATGAGCTTCTGAAAATATGAACTTAATCCGCCCACATTTACAGCCATCTCCCATACAACTCCAATACAAAAATTTTGCCAGTTTAACTCTATTTCATTGATTAACAACTTTTTCACATCTTCGTGATAATCTATCTTTTTAAGCTTCAATTTCGTATCTCTCATGCAATAATATTTTCGTATCTCTCGCTCCCAAATTAGCACCGGCTACGTGTACGAGTAGCAAAGAAAGAAGGAATGCGCAGTTGTTTTTGCACGCGTAAAATAACGCATAACGCATATTTTTTACTGTAATTTTTTTGTTTTTTCATTGTTTTTTTTTCGGCGGCGCGCAAATTTGCGCAGGTTTTTTTTTAAGTCTGTTAGCTGAGACTCTAAGCTTTAATTTGGTACAGGACTCCATTGATTTATTGCCGCAGTGCACACAGTGTGCGGCATAGGGCTTAAACATAAGGTTTTATTTATACAGTAAGTTGTACATAAAACTTAATCACACCTAGAATCCATATAGCACCCAATTCAGAAAAACTATATGCGCACATTTATTAGGTGTAGTGCATTATGTGACCGGTCTTAACAGACTATACTTTCTCAAATGTTTTCATTTGTCTTTTATTCTCATGAAGCACAGTGTTATACGTTTGATGTTTAATAAAATAAATATATTTTTAATTGTATAAGTATGTAGAATATAAATATACCCATATATATATATATATATATATATACCTATATATATATAAGTATGTGCTTGTAAATGTAAGTGCTGTTTATTATTTTTAGCGATAACTTGTCATTTAACAACTTAATATGTATAAACGATTTGCAAAGAAATACACAGCATATTACTTAGTACGGTACAGAATCACACACGTATCGTTTTATATGAATACTGTCATATCAGTTAGTGGTTTACAAAGGGTATATACAATACTCCACATGAACATGATGTTGTAAGTAAATATATTCATCAGTATAAAATTACCATATAAATAGTTATTTGTTGAACTAACAATACCAATGATAAAATACACACTTGTAAATGTGGTCTCTATAGATGAATTTGCAAATGACTGTATGTAAATATATTACATATGTACATATATGCTTAAATGTGTATAAACTATAAATATGTTATATAAAATCTACATATACATATATTTAAGTTTAATGTTTTATTTAATTCATTTAATCTAGGTATAAGTGTATTAGTGTGTGCAGTCATATTTGGCTTGACTTCTCTTCTAAATTACTTTTGACAAGCGTTAATTGAACAACAGTCAGCACTTAAAAGTTTTACTTATAAATGTATAGATAACTCCTTTGAATATTTTAATAACTATGAGACATGTCATTTCTAGATGGTAAAAATACAAATATATTAAATTTAAAAACATCGAGTTTTTGAATTAAGGTAAATATTTGAAAGTTTTGAGAAATTTCGCAGCCATAAGTATGTATGTATGTATCTGTTTATATATTAAATTATAAATAGGGATTTCCATGATACCGAACGTGACATTCATGGCAAAAATAGTGAAATGTAAATACTTTTGTTCTCTTAATTTTTCATTAGCTTATTTGTAGTTATTTCCAATATAAACCTATAAACGAGACATAAAACTAGTTTTAAACTGCCTCTAGAAAAATTAAAAAAATCAATCAAATTAAACAAAATTTAAAAACAGTTGTCAGATATGTTTCCACCACATTTATAGAATATAGTAATATTGTGAAATTTATTGATTTATATCTGGGTTTCTGTTTCTACTTCGTGGATTCTCTTTTAACATTAAACGTTTTTTATATATATATTTGTAAAATAATTCTTTTATTTGTTATTTGCTTAAAAGCATAAATTTATATATTTTATAAATAATAATTTAAATAATTAGTTAGTTTAATAAAAATGTTTATTATGGCATTAGGAAATTTATTTAAAAAACATTGTATTGATTATATGAACGAAAAGATTTTATAAAAAGGAAGAACGTTTTCGTAACTTGCTGAATATAAAGTTATAACATAAACCATTTTTAGTAGTGAAAATTTAACAAAGCTTTACATTATATTGTCATATAGTGGTTAAATAATGTTTTGTTAATAATTCGGTATCTCGCGAGCTAATGAAGATATCGCATTAAAATTTCACACGGATAGAGCTCTTTTCGAGTTGAATTACAATTTTTCGGCTTCGTAAGTGAAATTCGATACCTCGGATCTTTCTTTTTAAAGAAATCTCCAAAATCCCATTTATGATCCGAAGAAGCTGAAATTTAAAATAATAAGAGGCCTTGAAATATCTATAAAAAATATGTATGCCTACGTATTCAGTTTATCTCTTTCAGTTCAAGAGATGTCTAGGTTTACTTTTTTTTATCATAAAAATTTAAACACAAATTCTCCTTTTCTACTCTCATGTAAAATTAAATCTCGAGCGTACCAGTCATCAGTCTTCAGATTTTAGAAATGCGCCAATTTATTTCTACAAAATTATTTCCAAAATTATTATTATTATTATTTACAGCACATGATAAATTTTTGATAAATTTAAGGGTTAATTCTTAGATAATTATTAAATTAAATAACTTTTTCAATCACCTATTTACTAGTGACTTTTAAAACAACAAAGGCGCCATATTAAATCAATTTATTGCTTCGATTGGCAATGTAAGAGAGGTTTTTTAACACAAGCATGAAACAACCTTTTTGAGTTAATTTATGATTTTAATCTCCAATGCTCCACTACTTGCCTAATCAAGAGTTTGTAATTAAAGTAAATTTGCTGTTCTTGACAACACTAGGTGCTGATAATAATACATATGATCGTATCAACAAAACTTTCTTATTTATTTATTTGATAGCTTTAATATAACCTAATAACGCCTGGCCAGCGATTAAATTGTCCGGTTAGTGCCAGTTTGCAATCTGATCGATATTAATATCCATTGAGATTTAGAACGCGATAATTATTACAGTATGCCAAATTTAAATTTTCTCGATCTTGTCTCATGTAACCCAAACGAACTAATTTACACTATATGAGAGCAAGTTGTTATTCTAAATTTTATAATTTTGTGGAGTTAGATTTGCAATGCTAAATATTGTTTTTTTAGATGTATAGAACTTTTAAATGGAATAAAGCAAATATGATTTTCTTAAATTCAAATGAAATTTACTTTATTCGAACGACAATCTTCTGACATTATAATCTAAATATGACTTCTGGCATATGACTGGCTTTTTAGATCCCATTTGCGATGACTTTTTTCAACATTTGTTGCTTATCGGCATAAACTAGCGACTTCATATATCTCCACACAAAAAATAGTCAAGCGGCTTTAAATCACACGATTTTGAAGGCCAATTCACGGGTCCTAAACGTTAAACTATGCGATTACCAAATATTTCTTTTAATAAACCAATTTCGGCACGAGCTGTGTGATATGTTGCACCGTCTTGATGATTGTTCAATTAATGAACGAAAAAGTCAGTCATCATGGCTCTCTAGCGGCCACCATTGACTGTAACCTTCTGTCCGGAGTAATTTTTAAAGCAGAACGGACCAATTATTTCACCAGCCCACCAAACAGTCAGTTTGATGGATGTAACGTTGTCTCAACACTTCAGGATCACTCAAAATACCGCAATTTTGTTTATTGACGTATCCATTCAACCAAAAGTGAGCTTCATCGCTAAACAAAATCCTCTGATGAAAATTGGGATCAACGGCATTCTTTTTTTTTCAAAATAAATTTGCACAATTTAAAGCGTTGTTCAAGCATTATTCTATTCATGTTGAATTGCCAAGCCAAACTAAACAAAAATCACTTGACAGCTGACAAAATGGTCGGCAGTTAGAAAAGTATTGACAACTACATATAAAAAAACACCCTTTATATATGTATACAAGCATATATGAAGATATAAAAGTACCCAACAACAGTATGTGTTTATTTGAGAGATTTTTTTTATAAAATCTTGGATGTTTTTTTGTAAAAAAAATTTATTGATTTTAAGCTTTTGGGCGATTTTTTGTGCAGCCTTTAAGGTAATGATCATGGGTATGCCAGTGCCATTTCTGTTCAGACTTGTGGTTAAAGCAAAGTCATATGAAAAATTAAACCTAATTTGTTGAATAATTGCTCGGTTAAACAAATAAGTTTAACATGTGAAAATAATTAAATTTATAATGCTTATACTTTTTAAATAACACTTGAATTATATTCCCCTCTTTTCATCAACACATGTAATAGAATTTATAAAAAAAACAAATTCCGCTTTTTGAAGGCTTAGCCCGCCTAAATTTAATAACCCGCTTTTTAAACCAAAATCCCTGCTTTTCCTGTTTTAGTTTTCTTTCTAATTTTAAAGAAAATATAGCTAACTATGATAATATTTGAACTTCTTTTAACATTTTAATTCAATTTTCTTTATATTCCTGTCAATGACATTACATATTATTGTTAAATTACAAAGAAAATCCAGTAATTCTAAAAAATGAGACGAAATTCACAAAAAGGTTTTCATTACAAATGACATTTTTGTAAGGTCGAAATTTCTTTCGAAACAGCTAAATAAATTAAATCTGAGGATATTTAAAAATCAGACCTATATTTTGATATTTAAATTAGCATGTATGTCAAAAGGGACTATTTTCAAGCCCAAAAGCGTGGCCCACGTTTAAAACCTAAACTCTAATGCTTGGTTACCCCCATGTAAAATTTTGTCCCGATCCGACCAGACGTTTACAAAAGGCAGATTTATTTAAAAAAATATTGATTCTGCTATTGATTTATGGTTTCTAAATTATCTTCTAGAATTATTGAATTTTGAAGAAAGTTTAGTTCCATATATTTTTTTAAAAATCATGACTTTTGGATCTAAAATTTCGTATGTTTTTTTTCGAAAGATTAAGATTTTTCTCTAAATCAAGTTTTCAAGCAATTGGTAGTTGTGATGAATCTTAAACCGCTAATATATAAATATACATCTTAAATATTTAATTTGAAAAAAATCTTTTATTTTTAATTCCATCATGTATCAGAAAGATTTAAACTATGTATTGGTTTGCTTAAACCTTAAATAAGGTTTTAATTTTTAAAAGAATTCCAGACGACACCCAAATTTTGGTTTAATCTGAAACCAAGTATTCGTTTGAACTTTATAAATATGCAGTAGATGCAGTGAACAATTCGTTTTCAATCATTTGTACACTACGTCTCCAATTCCTTTGCTTATTTTGTTTAATTTTTTACGACACATTTTTTGTTAAAAGGCTGCCATTGATTAGTTAGTTCTATAATTAGTGATTTTAGAATAACAAAAAGAGTTTTAAAGTTAATTATAAATATGCGATTAATTTAAACACCCGCTTTTTCATATCGGAATTTTAAAATCTTTCATTCTTAATATCCCTCTATTTGATAAAAACCATCTGGTCACGTTATGTATATAGCACATTGTCAAAAAAAATAAAGACAACTAAACACATGAATGAATTTAAATATGTTTTGCAAAAGTACGTGTATGTATTTGTAAAATGAAATTTGGAAAATATATAAAATAAAAAAGTGTTCAATGCAATTTGATCACTTTAGTTTAAGTAAGTATTACATACATATAAATAGTACTACCTCACAAAACGGCACTAATTCTTAAATATTGGTGGATTGTGAAATTATGGCTAAAACGCCATAATTTATTGTATATATAAAGTATTTTAAATATAGAATTTAATAATAAAACGTCATCTTAATGCATAATAATTAATTTTAAACCATTTCAATACTGATTAATTACTTTATTTTAGACAGTAATCTGTGAAATCATTAATGTTTAAAATATATTGCATTTCATTCTAGTTTATAAAATGAATAAATTAAAACATACACATACTCGTACTAATATGAAGTTAAACTCATGAAACATCATAAACCTGGTTGTTGGCGAAAATGTGATATGCATTTGTATTTCGAGGCCACAGTAAAAACACATAAAAGTTTTATGCATGTGGAAAAAAATAAACGATTGAATTTACAATGGCATTGCAATTTAACATTTGTCTTTCTTGTATGTTCTTTTCTATTAAGTATTTTATTATACATCTACTTTTCTCGACGTTTTGTTCTCCAATTGCATCTTTCATGAATGCCAATCATCAATGTTTAACATATTTAAACTTAGCCCTGAATATGTTATGTTGTCGACATGCTCTTCCTCGTAGTCTTGCTTGAAATTGTACAATTTTAGAATTGTATGGCAACCGTGCTCATGACTGTATGCAATTTTAGACAATTTTCTAGAATTTCTATGAGCATTTCTTCATTTGGGTTGTTTCAATTCAATTGTGTTTTAGTTTTCAATATATAATTTGCAGAATGTAACTCTAATCAAACAAGTAAGTGTTTTTGGCTTCTTTATATCACACAATGTAGTACTTTGTGAGTGTTTTTTTTTTTTTTTTTGTCTTGTCTTGTCTTCTGTGCAACTCACTTGCCAAATAAATATAAATGTTAATTTCTAAGTTATTTTACTCTAATGCATCTTATGTGTAAGTATGTGCTAAAATATATTGGGCGTTTCCTAAAGCTTTTGTTAAAAGTGTGTGCCATCATGAAATTGAACAAATGTTTCAGAGAATGTTCTAATTGAAAGTTTATGAGATCTTATGTGAATAGTAGTAGTTGGGCCCAGGAGACAATTTTCCCATGTCAAATGCATATTTATCCCAACGTTAACCATTATCTTATGAAAACAAAATGACCACTAAAAACTAATTTTACGTTGTATCAGCGCAAGTTTTTTTAGCTGTTAGAACTTTATATATCTCGATACATTCTGAAGAAATACAGCAGAAATAATGTAATCGTATATTGATTCGTAACAAATGTGATCACATATTGAGCTTAGTTTCTCCAAAAACACAATATTTTTACTGAGATATTAAATATTTAAATTTTGATAAAATTACCATATGAAGAAACATATTTTGGATCAAAAATAGAGTGATCACAAATTGAGCATAGTTTCTTAAAAAACGCAGTATTTAAAGCGATATTAACGATTTAAATTTTGATAAAATTTCTATGAAAAACCGGTATTGGATCAGAATTAGAACTGATAACAGATTGTGCTGTCAAAAAAAAACGCAGTATTTACCGAGATATAAACGATTTAAATTTTCATTATTGAATTGTAGAATAACATTATTCAACTATATTTTAATACAATACTATTTGATATTTGATAAGAAATAAATTTTTTTCTCTTAACCCTTCAGCAAACACCAAAATGTGTTCACATAACCGAACCCCAGGGCCAAGTTGGGACTTTTTATATTTTGTATGGATTTAAATTAAAAATCTTCAATTTCATTATCAACTTTTAACTCGTTCCCAATATCAGAAGCATCGTCTTCATTTCCATCAACCTCATTCTGAATTTAGTTTTCTATATCATTCATATCATAATAGTTAGGGGCAGATTTTGAAACTGTTTAAAAGATTTTGTTTACCTCAGTGCTCATTGTAACACTTTTTAACAGCCCATACAACAATAATCATTGATTCTGCTTATTTAACAAAATATATATGTAGTTATAAATTGGTTTAATTTCTATCTGCCGTATTCATAAAAAAAATAGGTTTAAAGTGTGCTTTTAGACAAAATGTTCATACAAAAATTTCTTAAAGTACATTTGAAGTCTACTATAATTTTTTCTGAATAAGACTGTTTATCTTTTGTTTTGATTTTATTTGCTGCATAATAGTATGTATATGTTTTTATAATTTTAAGACGCATGAGAATGCACAATAACTCTGCCTACTAATACATTCAAGTAATTTAACATTGTTACCATTGTTTTTTAAACCAAATTCTGAACTTTCTTTCAAAAGTTTTCGCAGCAACATCATAAAGTAAAAAAACAAACAAAACATCTAAATTTAAAGCATCTCTGTGTAAAATCCTCACAGTATATACAAAAGTGTTGGGTTATTGCACCACGCACTATAATATAAAAAAAATCTTGCATTTTTAATTGGAGAAAGTATTGCCTATAGAGCCATATCCAATCGGAAAAATCTAATTCATTTAGCGACCATTGTACATACTTTTTATTACAATGCACAAAAAATAACTCAAAGAGTGAAGTAGAAATAAAAAGAAAACAATTAAAATAATTTTGATCAGATTTTCAACTACAGTCTACAAGAACAGAAGACAAATATGAATCGTAAAGATCCAATAATTCATATTGAAAATGTTTGAGTTAAAAAATTATAATTATCTAACTTAATTA
This sequence comes from Bellardia bayeri, assembly GCA_950370525.1. NCBI lineage: Eukaryota > Metazoa > Arthropoda > Insecta > Diptera > Calliphoridae > Bellardia > Bellardia bayeri. The sequence continues at coordinate 80,868,576 of OX493265.1, read as the reverse complement.
GTGTGGCATCTTCTTATTTTTTATAAAATCACCCAAAAACCCAATACATTTTATACTCACTCCTAAATGTCAAGAATTTTAAGTCCTGGTGCTGCCCAACTTTTGACTTAAAAAATAAAGTCAAAATTATTTTCAAATTTATTTGATTCAAAATTATCTCAAGTAAGAGCTAAGTGTTCCAAAACATAAGAAAACAATTTGGTTGTAATTTCCAAAAAATAATTAATATACATATGTATTTGAAATGTATAATGTAAGAAAAAATATTCACTCAAGCCGCCATAAAATACTCTACACCCAGTATATAAAAAAAAAGTTTTTCAGAAATGGGCGCTATATGGGAGATATTACCTATTATGGACCGATCATCCAAAAATTTAGTGCTTTACCTCGATATACATACTTTTAAAAGAATTACGGAGAGGGTCTTATATGGGAGTTTTGACTAATTATGGACCGACCATTATTAAATTAGATGTCATCATTTCTGTACATATGAAACTTATTTTTGTTAAATTTTATTCAGATAACAACATTTTTAAGAGACTTATGGTCGTTAAAATGATTTTCGGTAGCTACGACTAATTATTACCCAATCTTCACAAAATTTGTAGATGTGATTTTCACTAGTTTCAATCCCATCCGTGCTTGGGCCGAAAAAATATCACGTACCATTGAAATATCTTCAAAATTGCGACCTGTACTCTGCGCACAAACTTTATATAGATAGCCAACCAGCTAGCCAGCAAGAAGGACGGACGGACATCGTTAAATCGACAAAGGAAGTGATTCTGAGTCGATTTGTGTATTTTAAGATGGGTGTTGGGTCAATATTTCTGGGCGTTACAAACATCAGCATAAATCCAATATATCCTCCACACTATTGTGGTGTAGGGTATAATTATTCAATTTACAAATTAAAACAAAATATGATTTGGAAACGTTAACTATTTTGCATATTTTATTACAGTAAGACAATTTTTATAATAAGTTTTTATACACGTTTTTATATGTAATGAACCAACAATGTAAAAAAACCTTATATAACTATAACTACATTTTTCGGAAATAGCATTTGGTGAGTGATTTAAATTTAATTCTTTTAATTTTGTTTTGCATAAATTGCAATTTAATTCGAAGAAAAACTTAATAAATAAAAAAAGGTAAAAAACAAAAAAAAATATTCATGGCTTGGAGTAAAAAACGAATATTTCATTTTCTTCACAAATAGAGGAATTTATATAATAATAATCTGAATAACAATAGATCATACACTAATTTTCTTGCATTCCTTTGTTTGTGACCTTCTCAATTACACAATAATAATCCATTGATGCGTAATGATCATTAACCCCCTGGCCCACGATGTCGAACGATAACGTTCGCTTAGATAAAACTGAAGACACAAACTTGATTGTGGAATAAACAAACTTGATTGAGTAAAAAAAATAGATACGACAAAAAGTTTGTGTCTTACGTCTTATCTAAGCGAACGTTATCGTTCGACATCGTAGGCCTGGGGGTAAACGTTGCATTTAATAATTTTGTTTTTGTTACTTCAATTTGTTACTACAATATACAGCCATGTCACAGAATTTAATTCGGTTCGGAAGTGGAATTAATTCCGTATTTTGCTTCTATAGAAAAAGTAAAACGAAAAAAGTTTTCGGGATATGGAATTAATTCCACTTCCGAACGGAATTAAATTCTATGGTATCCCTGATAGTCTCATTATATGACAACAGTTAATATAAATTTCATAAAATTTTGTTACCAATTTTTGTCCAATATTTTATATAATATTTTCTTGACTTATTTTAAAGTTAATTTCTATATGAATAAATTGAAAACATTTTAATGAAACTCTAATTATTTTCTGCAAGTTTTCGTATTGTAAGAGTATAAGTGGGACTTTCTATCTTGTAAAATACTGAGTTTTTTGAGAAACTTATGCTTGTTTTTCACTTTTTTGTCAAATTGTCCAAATTGTTGGCAATTATATGAAAACGGGTTGTCATATGGCGTCATCGTCATAGACAACCCGTTTTCATACAATTGCCAAAAATTTGGACAATTTGACAAAAAAGTGAAAAACAAGCATAAGTTTCTCAAAAAACTCAGTATTTTACAAGATAGAAACGATTTAATTTTTTTTAAATTTCTAGGAAAACATCCATTTTGTATTCGTAATAGAAGTTTCTTAAAAAACACAGTATTTTCCGAGATATAAAAGATTTAATTTCTATAAAATATTATTTTTTTCGATGAATATTACAAAGCAAATTCGTCTGAATAAAGAGTTAAAATATCTGATTTCTGACATACTGTAGAACTCACTATTTTGATTTTCAATAAAAGCAATGAATTGCCGTTAATATTTAATGGATGAGTTGCAAAAGCTGTAACTGCTGTCTGAAGCAAAGTGTCAATTTATAATTGAAATGTATTTAACTTTTGCTTCTAAATTTTTATTTCAAAATGTCCTTTGAAACTTCAATTATGCTGCTATCCTTATTGGGTGTCACACTTTACATCGTCTTATTCCCATTACAAAGAATTTTAAATTCTGTAAATTTACAACATTTATATAAATGAAATTCAATGTTAAAAGTACAGAGAACTCTGCGCAGGTTTTTAAAAATAACATTAATTCTATTTTGAAAATGATCAAATTACTTGATTGTTCATAGCAGCACATACATTCATGAATAATGGTCTCTGACAACTTTTTGCACATAAATTATTTATAATTACAAATGACTTAAATGTCCAATAATGACATAAACGACATTTTCTCATTTTATTTGATTTGCGTTCTAAATGCGTAAATTACAACAGCAAGATGCTAAATACTAAACAAACCAAAAAAAAAAGAAAACCATTTCGACAATAAAGGAGCCAAATATAAAATCGCTAACAGATTGACTTAAATACTAAACACAAACATAAGTGCGACAAAATGTACGAAAAAAGAAATCGAATACCAAAGGAAGTAGAATATTGCCCAAAAAGCAATACCAAGCAAAGCCAGCATTCCACATAAAGATAATAAAATTTTAAAATGTTCTTGTCTCAAGTTTTGACACAATCTAAAGACAGCTTGTCGCTAATTTTAAATACCAGGGAAAAACTTAAATTGACAATTAAAAAGACGAATAAAATGAAAACAAAAATCCTACTCGTTATAATAAAATGTGAAATAAAGTAAAGTAAAAGTTTATCAAAATAAAATTGTAACAACATTGATGGTTGGCAGCAATGAAAAACAGCCAGCAATATTACTATGTACTGCAGTGGGTGTAGGATGCTGGATTGTGACAATATGTGTACAGTAGTGTGTTTGTGGTATTTAGTTTAAAGGTGTTAGGTCGCACCACTACATAAATATTTAATGATAAACTTTTGTGTTTTTTAAGAAGATAATATAATGATACATTTGAAAAGGCTGGAGGTGATAAAGTCTATAAATGTATGAAAATGTTTCGTTTACACTTTAATGACTGTCAATCAGGAATTTAAATATTTGTAATTTATTTTCCAGATAATGATTCGTGCCACAAAGAAAACAGATAAATTCCATTAAATAAATTAACTGATAATGGCAATTTGACATCTTAAATACTAACGCTTGATCGATTTGAGTTTGTTTTTAATGTATTGCCTACCTATTTATATATAACATTGGTATAATTTTAAATTCATTTCTTTGAATACAAAAGAAAATAATACACATACATATATTGAAAAATGTTTTTAGCAGAAGAAATTCCTGAAGTGCAAAACAAAATAAATTATTAACATGCTTTATTTCAGAAGTTTACATAGACTCATAGACAGATATTAAGAAAAAAAATCTAAAAAATTATGAATTTAAAATTATTCTTTTCTTCAAAGTATAATTGGACCTTACTCCACAATATATTGGAGATATAGACAGATATTAAAACGGAAAATCTAAGAATAAAAATGTATGAATCTTGAACTATTTAGTGGACCTCTAACTGTATAGACCTAGATTGTTTAAAGTATAATTATACCCTACTCCACAATAGAGTGGAAATACGAGTATAGGCAGATATTAAGAAAGAAAATCTAAAAATTAAAACCTACGAAGCATGAACTATTTTCTCTTAAGTAGGACACAAATATTACTCATACCACCCGTAGTCCTCTTAATGCACTGAGCTAATTTGTTTATAGTATTGTTACGTTTTTACCTTTTCAAAACGGTGTTTTATTTCCATTAAAGAAACCCAATTCTTTTTAATTGAAAAATAAACGCGTCAAGTAGTTTGAAGAAAATAAAATGCGTCTTTAGTAATTTAAATGTACACAAAAACAATTGTAAATAAACATTCTCCCCCTTATTCAAAAACGATTATTAAATTTAACAAACGTTTATTAAGACAGATTTGCATATAAAAATTTGCTTAATAAACGTTTGTTAAATTTAATAATCGTTTTTAAATAAGGGGGTCTGTCTTTTACACACTTACATGTATGACGGTTTAAGAACACACTTAAATTACTGTTTGAGAACACCTTGATGTTTAGGCAACGATGACGCAAAATAAACTGATTCACTTAATTGGCCCTGTTAGTATATTTATACATTAATTATAATTTCTGGAAGGTTCAAAGCTATGATACTAAAATGTTCATAGCTGCAAGTCTAGAATGTTCGTGTCTAGAATATTCAGTCAAAGTCGTTAAAACTTAATATTGACATATTGCTCAGCTCAGGTGTTCTCAATAATGTTTATAAATTAAAATATCTGTTAATAAAGATGTTTGATAAACATGCTGTATGTTGATACCGACAGTTAAATTTAAATTGAAATACAATTTCGTAACAGCATAATTAGACCCTACTTCGCAATATAAAGAAGATACTCGTCTAGGGAGATATTAAGAAAGAAATTATAAAAATAAATATTCTATTCTTTTATTTATGTAAGAAACAAATATGTATTACTAATACCACCCGTGGTCCACTAAATGTATTGACCTAGTTTATTAAAAGTACATATAATCCTACTCCAAAAATATAATTATTATTATACAACCTTGTAGCGATCTATTAATCGATCGATTTGAACTTTCTATATATTTTATTCGCCTTCAGATTAAACTAGCTCATAAATATTTTTTCAAAATTTTCTACCATCAGATTTTTAATTTAATAAACATACTAATACAACTTATTTTAAAAGGACACCTCAATTAATTTTTAATTTTCCCAATAAAATTTGTATTTCTTCCAACTTATTATTAAAATAAAATGTGCATAAAACAATACTTATTCTTGCTAAAAAGACAACACAATTTAAATCATTAACTTTTCAACCGCATCAACAAAAAGAAATGACTTCAGACTTGCTCTTGCTACTGAGATTTCAATGTTGCCACAGCCAACATCATTGACTAAACAAGCAACCTAAAATGTTTTCCTTTTGCAAGAATATATAAAAATATGACAAAAGAATATAAAACAGCTTTAGATTAAGAAAAGAGCACAAGAAAAATAAAGATCATAACCATGAGCAAGTTATTGATAAAAAAAAAAAAACTAAAAATTTCCCATGATGATAGCCAAGCATATGTAAGCAATTCTGCTGGAACATCATAATCATCATCTGCGACCACAAAATAGCAAATACTATACTAAAACTTCTATACTTAATGGCAACAACAGTGCAATCAAATAGCAAACATTTCAAAATAAAATGAAAAAAAAATCAAAATAAAAACAGCAACTGTAAACTTTGGTCATACACTTGCATGTACACAAACTTGTAGATATTTACAAAAAGGAAAAAGTCCAAAAAAATATTTAAGGAACAAAAATGCTCTTATTACATAGAGTTTATGTATCGAAATACGAGTACTTTTTCTTGTCTAAACCATAAGAATATGAGTATTTTTCCACTTTTTTCTAGTTTCAAGTATGTTCATAATGTAACTTAGATGGCGTTGCAATTTATGCACTTGTGACAAATGCCACAATAATGGCAAATATATAGTGCAATATATGCTTCGGAGTTTTCGATGTATGTTTTTTTTTTTCTTTTATAATAATCGTATAAACTAGTTAGTCTGTTTCAGTAGCTTACATACATACATATATATGTGGGCGTTTGTTATTTTTATTTATAATCAAAAATGGAGAAGGCAGACAACTTATAAGACAACAGTTAAAAAAAAAGTGTAGATTGGTCGATATAGACTTTTTATATACAAAATTGCTCAGTAAATTCTTACATTTTGATAATATATACCATGAAACAATATTTTGTATTTAGTAATACTTCTCTAACAATCAGTATTTATGGGATAATTCAAAACTTAAAGAATTAATTAGGGCTTTAGGATTTATCTTTACGTGAAACTTATTTTTGTTGATTTCTTAAAACGGAATCAAACATGTATACTATACTATTTTTATGCAAACCAATCTAATTTTTCTTGAATTGTTTTTCGATAATGCTTTTCTATAAGTACTATATTTACATATATACTATACAGCCATAAGACGAGAAGGCACTTGCCTAGGGCGATGACAAATCATGAACTGATTTTTACTATGATTCAACAGAAATTGAAATTTTATAATAAAAATAATCTGCCCAAAACGGCTTAATATTGTTTGCAATATATTTAATTAAAATAACAAAACTGAGTCGCAAACAGCGGCATTCTCCTAGTGTCTACAACATACAGTCAGACGGACGGACAAAATTTTGTTCATCCTAAAAATATACCTTTGATTTTTTCCGAAGTGTTAAGGTGCCTTAAAAATTTGTATGAACAAAAAAAATTCTAACTGATATTTTAACTATTTTTGAAGTTATTCAAAATCTACCTGAACTTGAAATGATACCACTAGCTACGCCAAATATATTGTATACCATGACGTCGCCTTTATTATCTGTTGGCAGATGTCTAATATACCCTGAAACATTTTGTCCAAATCAAATAGTTCTTGATGTTACACATGGCCTCACGCTTTCTTTATTTGAAGATTCAGGCTCTTGTAAATTAAGAACAATTTATAGCAATACTATAATACTGTTATGATGAAGATCTCGATATGCGATAATTTTTAACATACATATTTAACATACGTTGTTTAACTATTAATTTTCTTTTCTTAAAACGACACCATTGCTGTAATTTTTCCTCGAAGATGCGATTTTATATTTATACTTGCAACATAAATCTATGGAATTAGAAAATTATGGCAGTCAAATTTGCTTTATCGCAGTTTCATAAACTGAAGTAAATTTTAATGCTTGTTATAATTGACGTGAAGAAAAAAGTTTTCTTGTATTTTTTTGTTTGTTATATTCGATAAAAAGCAACAGCATATGCCTTTTGGTTTTCCCGCTTTACTTCATCTTATTTTCCAAGCTTATCTCATGTTAATCAGCATTTAACGTTTACGTTATTTTAGCTGCCTAATGGTTTTTGTTTTTCTTGTGGGCTTTGTTCTATCCAACTTTAACTTATACTTAGAACGAAAAGTGTACGAAAATTCTATTAGAAAATCAACAATAGTTTTTAACAACAGGCTTTATGCTGCAACATCCTCCTCCCGTATTGCAAACTCATACACTCAAGGTGCAAGATTATCTCTCTGTTGAAAGGACGAAAAAAACTTAAGGTATAAAGTATGAATCAATTATTACTTGCTTTTAAATACTGGATAATAAAAATATTATTTGATTTCATATTCATATTTTTTGTTGGCAGCGGCTATAACTAAATAGGATTATAGATTATCATATCAATATAAACAATAAATCTAAAGAATATTTGTAATTTTCATAATAAAAGCACTTTTCAGCCTGTCTCCATATATTTATTTCCTTGCAAAACATTCTTAGCAATAGTGTGTTGTTTATTCGCGTTTGAGTTTTTGTTTATTTTTCAAGAATAAAAGAAAATAACAGCCGCCAGCGTAATTTTCCATTATTTGAACATGGGCTCATTGAGTATTAATAAAGAGGTTTAAGATTTCTCCTACGCATTCCAGCAGGGGTGGCTTTTTGTTATATTTAACTAAAACCAAAGGGAGTGTGGAATTTAAACATAATAACTGAGTGTATAAATTTGCAATACGGGAGGAGGATGTTTATTGGTAATTGTATTGAATTGTTGTTTGTCTTTTGTTTATTTTTGTACTGTTCGTTTATTTGTTTCCCTTCATCGTTTTTGCGTTTGAAGATGATGTTGTTAATAATATTTATTGTTTGTTTTTATTATTGTTATTTCTACTTCATTTTTCGTTTTTTTTTTTTTTTTTGTTGTTTTTTTTTTTTTGGTACTCCATCCAACCTTTGATTTTTAACAATAGAAGTACAAATAGAAGTACCCGAAGTCTACTTAAAAAGTTTCTTGTGCAGTTGTGCTCTTTGTTGGTTTTAGTTTTATTGTTGTTTTAGCTTTTTCATCTCAGTCTGCTTATTGAAATTTGACATTTTGACATTTCTTATAGACATTTTGCATTGATTGGTACTTATTTTTTCTTTCAATACTTTTGTTCATATTATCCATATTATTATTGAGTTTTTATGATTTTTTTTTTTTTTGAAGAAGAATAAGAAAATAATGTTTAATGTTTATGTCTTAAGTTATATTAAATATTTTCTCTTGTAATAAAATATAATTGTTATGTTCTTTATCAGATATCTTCAACTAAAACCATGCCATAATAAAATTGGTATACTAATTAGGTTCAAAATAAATAAAAATCTACTTAGTTGCTCTAAAGGTTTTTATTATTTAAATTTAAACATCAATAATTAGTTATTTAATACTAGATAACAGATAGAAACTTATACAATGAATACGTTATGTTTATAAAAGTATGGAAAGAGGATATGGTTTACAACAATTTATTCTAGGGTTCATTTTGCGATTTAACTGTCATTAATGCAATTTAGCAGCAGTTAAATAAAAGTGCTCATATGTGCGCGGAAAACTGAGAAAGCTTTTCACACGATGGCTAATCCCTAAATAGCCCTATTCCACTAACTTTTCATTAAAAAATAACAAGCTAAGTAAAAACAAGTACGAAAGAATAGTTGGTCAAGTCCGACCATATAATACCCCACACCCAATATATGTACAAAATGAGTTTTTCAGAAATGAAGCTACATCGGAGATATGACCTATTAAAGACCGATCATTAAACAATTTTGTAGCATAAGGTTCTTATATAAGGGCTATGACTAACTATGAACCAACCGTTATAAAATAGACACCTAATTTTATATAAATAAATTTCTATATAAATATATGAAACTTAATTGTGTTGAATTTGATTTGGATACCAACATTTTTAGAAGATTAAGTGACCCTTATATGGAAGCTATGACTAATTATGGACCGATCATCATAACATTTGGCCGAATGATTTGGGAATATAAGAAACATATTTGTGTTCAATATTATTTGGATATCCAAATTGTTAAGATAGTTAAAAATGATTTTCGCAAGTGGGCCTTATATGTGAGCTATGCCTAATTATGGAAATTTGTAGAAGTGCTTTGGTTTTATACATAACTTATTTGTGACGAAATTTGTTCGGATACCTTTAGGAACGATAAGCCGTAGTGTATAATAACAATCTAACTAAAAACGAGTAAAACTTTATATTCGGCTCTAGCGCTCACCACCAATGTAGCAATAGTGTGATGTATGCATATTTATAGAATAGTACAACCACCTCAGTTTTTCTTAGAGGTTCTATCATCCTTACAGCAAATACACAGACGGACGGACATTTCCAAGTCGTCTTAGAATTTCATAAGAACCTCGAACCCCGTTTCTATGCTTAATATTATGCTATGTTGATCCGTTTGTAACTCACCTTCTTGATGGCGGGTATAAAAACTATGTTTTTTTTGCATATCATATTTATATATAGCATAATCTTTCACATCCGAAGAATTGGAATCGTTTAAAATTTTTCACAAAAGTGAGGTGCCCTACATTGGGGTTTTCTAACACCGTCCCTGGTGGGTTGTTGACAACACTTCTTCTTTAGGCATGTGAAATTGTCTTGCAATCGGACTTACACTGTAGAAATAGTTTCTTTAAATTTCAGCTCAGCTTTAAAACGTTGCACAGTGGAGAAATTTTTAAAAAATGGGGCAATAAATATGGAATTTTAACAGTAACACCAATTATGATTAAGAACCTACGCAATGTGGAATTAATTATGTGATGTGTAATATTTAATGTAATCTTTAAACTAGGAGTTTTTCCAACTAAATTTAAAGATTTTTAAAGAATTTAAAAATTATAATATTTTTGGCAGTGAGCCTTATATGAGACCTATGCTTAATTATGTACCGATAAGCATTTTTCGATGTGATAAAGCATGTCCAAAGTCGATCGGTATACTTTAAGGTAGGTGTTTGATTAACATTTTTTGGCGTTTCAAATATTATCACAAATCCCCAATAGGTTTAGGGTATAATGATACCAATGTCAGGTAAAGACTTGACCTTGACATCGAAGCCATTCGAAAAAATATTCCAAAATAAAAGCGAACCATTTTTAAAGGGGAAAAATGAAATCGTTTTTCGTGAGCGCCACGGAACAATTTAAGAAGTTAGTTGTATAACTGAAAAGACAAGAAAATCATTCGAGTATATTAAATATAGTTTGGCAATATTCTTAGATGTTGCTTAGGCCTTCGACAAGGTATGGCACAAAGTTCTGGTATACAAAATTAAATATTTGCTGCCACCATGTACCGATGAATTACTGTAATCTTATCTGTCGAAATTAAGTACAACGAATACGTGCCAAGAGAATAAATATTGGAATTAGCGTTGGTTGGTTGGTTGGTTTACGAGGTAGATCACTCCGTGCGAACACTTAAGTAGAGTCGAAGGGACCCCGTTTTAATAAGACCACACCATTCGTCGGATTTAATGTCGTTTACATCATAATGTAACTAAAATGTGTACAAAAAGTCGTGCTTACTAGACCCAACCTGTAGCTGAGAGATATCTCAGTAAGTCATTGAAATTTGACCTGGCTACTTCACCAAGGTTTTTTAGTGTATAGTTTCCCATGAATTTATGTCTCTTGACACTTACGGCTGGGCATTCGCAGAGAAGGTGGAAAATCGTTTCCCCTTTTTCCCTATCCTTACAGCTACGACAATGGTCGTTAAAAGAGAGTGCCAGGCGATTTGCGTGCTTGATATGTCCCTACTATTCCGGGTTATCAGTTGCATAGTACGTTTCTCGTTAAAAGATGGCCACATAACTAGCGTTACTCAAGGAAGTGTTCTTGGACCTACCCTCTATTTCATTTTCACTTCTTGCTTACGTGTGATAAATTAACTAATTTAACATTTTCTGATGATACCGCTATCATTAGCTTATAACCATCACAACACTCACATAGTATCTAGACAACTGGATCACTATCCCATGTGTGTGGAGAATTGGTTGAGGAACTGTAAAATTCAGGTGACTGATTAAATAAGTAAACACGTTGCGATTGCGCTAAGGAGAGGAAATTTTCCTGTTACATACCTTGTTATTTACTTGGATAGATAACTTACTGGGCGCCGTCATATAGAAACCAAAAGAATTTACATGAAGTTAACAGCCTCAAGTCTTCACTGGTTAATATGTGGCCAATCAAAATTAAGCCTATTCTATATATATATATATATATATATATATATATATATATATATATAGAATAGAATCCAATCTTAGCCAATCTTAGTATGTGCTCATACGCTATTATTTTTTATTGCATATTTAGAATCTCCATCATTGATTTTATGTCTGGTCAAAATTTTGTTAAATTCTACTTCCAAAAAGTGGATCAAAATGTAGTTGGAAAAAATAGAGTATAATTTCTTGTTCAAAATTTTCCTTCAATAAATGTATAAGCTCATATGGGCTATTTTACTTGAAATTGCCATTCCAAAGTTGTTAAAAGAATAATAGTGTATATGCAATTTATGAAAACTTTAACTCATAAAATAGCTTATAATAATATACACTATTGTTTGAGAAATAGTTTCATTCCGAGCATTTCTATACCCCACATACAACGAAAACAATTATTATACAAGGAGGAATGGGATGGAGACTTGAAAGTAATTGATATTGGAGGAACGCAAAAAACAAAAGAGGTGATCAAATTTCCGTTTACTGGAAAATACAATAAAAAGCTGCCAATTTGTAATCGAAAGCTGCATGATCTCCAAAATCTATACAAAAATAATGTAATTCCTCGTGGCTCGCAGTCATTTTTTTTAACTTACAAGGTGGAAAGAAGCGAAATTGTTTAGATGAGCCAGATGTAGCAGAGGAAGAGAAAGAAGACGAATGAATTTCTAGTTATTTTTGATTTACGCAATGTATAACTTAATTTGTCATAATTTTTTGTTTATAATAACCCAAATTGGAATGTAAGTATGAAATACCTGCATGTATCATTTTATAAGCGCAAAAACAGTTTGAATGCTGATTTATAAAGACGGAAACTTGATATTGTGCTTATATTAGAAAAATATCAACAAGGATACTTCACATATAAATAGTGCGACGAAAGAACAAATACTAAAGTGGCCATTGAGACTACTTCTGATTGTCCTAAATGCCTAAATACATTGATTTGAATGTTGCTATTCAATGTTCTTAAAATATCTCAGTTTTAGGTAAAGGATTTTTATTTAAATATAATTTGATAAACCATTTACTTTAGTTAATAGAAATCAATACTTATAACTTGTAACAAAAATATATTCAAACCCATAAAAATAACAATTCTATATGCAGAAACTAATTAGAGGCTAATTAGAAGCAATGAGTACTTCGTTAAAATAATAAACTAAGTGCATTGTTTATTAAACTTTTTTTCTATTAATGATTTATCACCATAACTATAAATAAAAGTATCGGAATTCTGCATATGTTTTATTTTAGCCCTATCTCATTATAAATATGTACTAATAAAGTCTCTGGAGTGAAAAGTAATTTAAGCAAGTAGCGGCAATAGGAAATAAAATAATGATACATTCTGTGATACTACCAGTGCAATTGGAAATTATTATTTATCATAACTTCCAGCATTAGAATTTTTGCAATGAAATAACATTTCTACAGGATGTTAAATTGGTTTCTGTTTTACAAAACTTACAAAGTAAGTACACGAAATAATTTTTCATTGATATATTATAAGCTTATATAAAAATCTGCTCAAAACTCAAAAAGTTTATATTAGTTATAGAAAAAAAAATTATGTGTATAGTATTTTTATTACTATATCATTAAATAACTCTCTCGTTAAATCAATATTAAACAACATATTTCCTTTTACACCTTTTTTGTGTTTTTGTTTTGCTACAGCAACAATCAGTTATACGAGTATGATGCCTTTTTTCATTCATCGAAAAATGCTGCTTAGAAAAATAAAAAAAAAACTTTTAATTAGTGTTGGAAAGTTTTTCAATTAACAACACCTGCAAACTATTTATTTTTCGAAACATACAGTTATAATAACAAGCAGCAACAACAACATGAACAGCAACATCGAAGGCACTGGCAGCAACACAACAACATCGAGCATAAGAATGCGTAACAGACCTTTTAAAATAACATAATATTCGTTGGAGGTGTGGTGAAGAAGGTGCACAAAAAAGAACAGCAACTGAAAAATATAAATTAATGAAGTTTAAAAGAAATTGTTAAACAGAAAAACGGAAAACGTTAAGAGTTGTAGTACTTGTATTCAACATTTCTTTCGCTGTCAACTGTTAATTGTAATAACAAAAACGAAAAAATTCTTCATTATTCTCGTTATTTAAAAAAAGTGTATATATCACACACAGCTTTATATACAAGAAAGGGTAAGCACATATATTTTTCTCGCTAAACATTTCAGTAATGATTTTGCTAAAATAAAACAATAATGGCAAGAATTTTTCAGAAAAGAAAATATTTATTTATATTATTTTAAAGGGGGCAATATAAAACCTTCAAAAGAAAATATCCTTTAATTTGAAAACGTGGGTTTATATATGAATCCATCCAGCCACAGTCTTACTCAGATCATAGCAATTTCTCATAATGCAAACCAAAATGGACAAAACAATTAAATTTTTGGATTTATCATTTCCGGTTTTCATAATTACGAAATACAATTTTGTAAGTTTAAGAAAAAGTAAAACAGTATTATTTATTTTACCTTTTAAAAATGTATAAAGAACTATAAATACACTGAAATTAAAATGATTTAAAATATATATATTAAAAATATTTAGACTTTTATATTTGTCTATCAATGCTACAATTCCAGAGGCACAAATTTCGCAACCACATATCTCAAAAAATCGAAATTCTTCAAATATAATAAAGGGTCATTCAAGTAGAGATACTTTTTTCAATAGCCTTTTTTTGATAGATCACGTGTGCGTCTTGTCAAGGTGTCATTTTATTTTTGTTTAGTATTGTTTGGCATTTCAAAACTGAAAGACTTACGCCTGAACAACGTTTACAAATCGTTCAATTTTATACGACAATTCGTTCTGTGAGGAATGTGTTTCATGCACTTCGCTCAACTTATGGTCAACATAATCGGCCTAATGAGCGTACACCATCAGCCATTTTGAGACCCAGCATTAATTTTTGAATAATATTCGACCGAATAGACTACGTCCAGCACGCTGTGAAGAAAATATAGCGGCTGTAGCTGAGCGTGTTCACGAAGACCGTGGAGTGTCGATTCGATGCCGTTCGCAGCAACTCGGACTGACGTATGGAACGACTTGGCGCATTTTACGTCGAGATCTTAAATTAAAATCTTAATCTTAAAATTGAGATCTTAATCGCATCAAAAAATGGATGTATTGATGACATAATTTCACGTTTTGGGCCGGTCGATTGTCCACCAAGATCGTGTGATATCACACCGTTAGACTTTTTCCTGTGGGTATATGTAAAGTTTAAAGTTTATGCGGACAAACCCGCTTTGATTGAGACCTCGGAGGAAGACATCACGCGTGTCATTTGCCAGTTACCAGTAGAAATGCTCGAAAGAGTCATCGAAAATTGGACTCAACGAATAGACCATCTGCGACGTAGCAAAGGCAAACATTTGATAGACATAATCTTCAAAAAATAAATGCCAAAAGAATATTCTTTCAAATGATAATAAACATTCCCCATTAAACTTGAATTTTCTACGTTTTTATCTTTAAAAAAGTAGGGAACCTCGAAATGGATCACGCTTTATAACTATATATCTATATTTGGTTGAGCAATTATGAGCTTAAATCTTAAATAGTGTCAGTTTTTCATCAAAACTTATAAAAACATTTCAACAACTTTAAATTACATCCGAATTTGGTACACTTACTCCTGCTTCACACACTTCAATTTTAACTGACGAGTTTTTGTGCAATTCTCTTTTGATCATACCATTTCATTCACACTCGTCAATTAAATTTTAGTACTTTTTCATGCAAATCAACAATCAAGAAAAAAAATAAAAGGAATTAAGGAATTTGACTAGTACCCAAAAATACTTGCCATTAAGAGTCAGAATTGAAGAGTGTGAAAGCGGGCTTAGATTTTTTTAAAACCATACCATAATGCTAATGTTTATAAACCTTAGAGTTCTTATTAAGCTACTATTGTTTAGCAGATATTGAGAAACGGATGTAATGAGAGAGAACTCAAGTTTCCAAATAAGGCAGCGAAACGAAAACGAAAATCAGCATTTTGTTAAAAATTTGTGAAATAAACAAGGGCTTTATTGGAAAATAATTTTGGTGAGCAGCTAATTTCGCATCTAATTTCGTGTTTTTTTCATTCTGAAGTCAATAGTCGGTATTCGCGAAATATCAATACTAATGCTGAAAAAAATTGTAATTCACAAGTTATCAGTAGCAATCTAGGAAAGAGAAGACGAAAATAAACCATCTACAGCGTAGTCGCGCCCAAAATTTGAACTATTCCGACATTCAGTTCTTTTTTAAGTATTTTATTTAAAATTTAAAAATGTCTAAATAAATCACCCCAAATAGACTTGCAAATAAACTAGGTGAATTTGGTGAAACTTTTCGAAAATTTAAATTGAACTTGATATATGGATATTAAATAATGACACAGCATTTAATAGTGGCGCTTCACAAGTATGAAACAGCAATAAATCATGTTTCTCTGTAACAGCCACAAGAAATAAACCGTAAGCCTGTGGTCTTGATTTTATACTCGGGAGCATTTATTAAGCAGCATTAACAGCAATTAGTCATGTTTTTCTGTTTCACGTTCTGAACACTATTTCCTACCAAGCCGCTAAAATACGACCCTAAACTACATCTGTGGCCCTCAGTTGTTGGTAGAGTTTCTAGATACTAACCACCAAATTAAATATAGTATCCCTCAGAGCAGAATATTGTCAAATTCCTTTCTTCACCACATGATTTTAAAGTGACTTCATAAGCGAAGAGTCAACCATTACTTACTTCAGCACTGTACATAACGTATCATATTAATTTTTTCGTAATAAGAAATATGTTTAATTCCCGAAGTCTATTTCTTAATAATGGTGAGATAAATAGATAATGTTTACAAGTAGATCTTGGACAATAAACATTGCTGATGACGCCCTTGGCAGGGTAGAAAATGCATTCCAGTGTGGCCAATTGTCTAGAAAAATATAACTTTGCAATGGTATTCCTTGAGTTATTAATTAAATGAACTCAAGCCGAAATAATAAGAAATTTTCTTTAAGAAAAACAGTAGTCTCTAAAAATATTTTTTTTTCATAGTGCAGCATATCCATGTCAGAACAAAGTCAAGATTACTTTCTTTTGCCGTTTACTATAATTGAAATTTGGATTTATGAAGTGATATGTCTTTTAAAAAATGATTTTCTGTTTTCTAAATCATTGGTTTAGTAGGTAGAAATATTTCAAAAATGGATTTTAATAACAGAATTTATATTGTATTTACTTTAGCTTGTTAAAGTTATTTGTTATTTTTTTAAATTTATACATTCGATTTTGTACAACTATTATTCGAATAATCAAAAAATTATTACATCGATTATTCAAATAATTTGGTTTGTAGAACTTAATTATGCAAGCACTAAAGTGCTATTTTCCTAGATTGCTATTGTGTATTTTGAAGTCGTATACTTATTTGCGAACCAAATATTGGAAAACTGTCTTTATTGGATTTTTTTTATATAATATTGCATGTATTTCCTTACTTATAAAATTTATATCTCTTATAAACAAAGCAACCATTTCTAAGGCCTATATGTTCAAACATTCTAAGCTGCAATTGACTATATAGTTTTGTGAATGAAATATTTTTACATCTCTATTATTCGAATTCATTTATTGATCCAAAATGTCTTTTCTAATCGAATTATTTATTAGTTAGAAAATACTTTTATTTGAAATGAATTAACTGAATAATGCGTATAATTTTTGTTCGAATAATATTTATAAATTTTGGCAAAGATCACTGCACACAGCCAGCAATAAATCTGATTCTGATATTACTAACACTTGATACCAGTGTTGCCATTTTAGCCTTTTTGAGGCTAGATCTAGCCTTTTTTTTCGTCACTTAGCCTCAAATTTTTCTTTTTAGCCTCTAGCCTTTTTTTAGCCTTTTTTCAATTTCATTTTAGCCTTTTTAAGGATAAAAAAAATTACAATACGTACGTAAGATAAAATAAGAAATGACAATATTACTAAATCAACAGAAAGTATAATAAGACAAAATTGCAAAAAGTTCATTGTAAGACTAATAGAACAGTTGCGTCAGCGGTTACCTATGAATATAGATACTTTACAAATAATTGATTTTTTATCTGTGGATAATTCTTTAAAAATTGTGAAACCCGATATTTTTTCCCATATCGGCAATGAAAAAATTAAATATACGGCCGATGAAATAACGCGTATTGAAATGCAATGGCGAAAACTCCTCAATTATAGTTGGACAAACGTAGAATCCACTGTTGAGTTTTGGATTGAGGTTCGGTACTTTAAAGACGCTCTGCAAGAAAATCCGTTTAATGATTCAGTGAATTTAGTTTACTCATATTTGATATTACCTTTCAGCAATGCTGAAGTTGAGAGGCTTTTTAGCACCATGAAGTTAATTAAAAATAAACAAAGAAATAAAATTAACATAAAAATGCTTAATTCTTTGTTGTGTATTCGTTGCTCAATGAAAAAATTACAAAAATGTTATCATGACTATGAAATTAAAGACGATCTCCTAAAACTTTTAGACTCTCGCGATATATATTGTAATGATATTTCTGATTCAGATACCAAGGAATATGCCCATTACCTCATCTGAATGAATTAATTATCAAGAGTTTTAGTAGATCGTGGTTGATTTTTAAATCATGACAATATTTTTGAAATAAAAGTAAAGAATATCAATCCTAATTATATTATTTTCTATATATATTTTAAGTCATTCAAAAAACTTGATTTTTTTACATTAAAAAAATGTACATATATATAGTTTGCTCTATATGTATATATTTAGCCTTATTTAAATTAAAAAAAAAAGATTCAGGTGTTAATGAAATCCAATAGCTGTTGGAATAAGAACTATCACCAACAATCGTAGGTAGTTCAAATGCAGGGTCAATACCGGCAGCTATTACATTTCATAAACATTTACATTATTTTTTTAAAATAATTTTTGTTTTTAATAAAAAATGTTTTTTCTTATAAAACATAATTAACGGTGAAGTTTATTGTTACTCAAATAAAAGTTATATTTTAAGTTTAGCCTTTATTTTTATATGTACATATTTGTTAATAAATAAATGAAATTTGAATTGAAATAATCTAGCCTTTTTCTTAGCCCTTTTTGAAATTTTTTAGCCTTTTCTAGCCTTTTTTTAAAGCCCATTTAGCCTTTTTTTCACTTCTGGTCCTGGCAACACTGCTTGATACTGATAGTGTTTGTTTTGAATGCGTATACTTATTTGCGAACCAAATATTAGAAAACAGTTTTGACTGAATTTTTTTTTCATATAATCTTGTATGTACTTATAAAATTTATATCTCTTATAAACAATGAAACCATTTCTATTCAAATATTTTATGCAACAACTATATAATTTTGTAAATGAAATATTTTTACAACGATTATTCGAAAAGTGTTTTTTAAATATTCGATTATATGACATTTATTGATCCAAAAATGTATTTTCTCATCGAATATGTGATTAGTTAAAAAAAACTTTTATTTTAATTGAAATAATTGTATATTATTATAATTTTTATTAATCGTATAATTTTTATTAATCGTATAATTTTTAGTCGAATAATATTTATTAATTTCGGCAAAGATCACTGCACACATCAAGCAATAAACTAAATTATAACAAAATGTTGGTCTACCAAAATTCTGATATCGCTAGAGTAACATTTAAGTTAATACTGTTTACTTGGAAGGCGTATACTTAATATTTATTTCCATAAATTAAATATTAAGTTGAAATACGTAGCAGATATTGGAAAACAAAATTGAATAATTTTTATATTAAGTTTGTCATTCCGTTGGTAACACATCCAAATATTGGTGGTAGAGCCAAAAAGTATATATATTCTGGCTCACTATAAAATGATGATTTAGCAATGTCCGTCTACTGTATTGTGTCTCGAAGAAAAAACTAAGGCGAATGAAATGTTTCTCAAATATTCGGCATTAAAAACCTATCAAATCAGTTCAGTGGAAGCAGTGCTTTGGACCAAAATTCGAAACAAACTGTATATTTTTTAATAATATTTTGCTATTTGCTTTAAATGTGTTGCAAATAATAGGCTAATTTTTATAAAAGGACAAGTTCTCATAGCCTAAATGAATATAGAAAAGCAATATCCATACAAAATTCAACAAAAATTAGTTTTATGCATCGGACCATATTTGAACATACTCGCAGACGCCATATAAAGTCCACTTTCGATAATCACTTAAATGAGCATAAATCTCTGAAAAACATCAGCATCAACTTAATATTGCACACAAATAATTCACATAAATATAAAAATCGTCGTACCAATCTTCATGATGATTGGTCCATATTTGACCATATTTGAATCTATTAAATGCACATAAATATCTTACAAATTGAAATTTGACATTAATAATACTTATATATATAAATCATATAATATATATATATATATATAAATCATCGTACCGATCGTCATATCTCACACATGAGGACTACTTCTGAAAACATATTAACCTATATAAATATTGATGTCGATATCGATATCGAACCGAAATATTATACAGATTAGTTATATTTATGTAAAAACTGTACTATTGGCTTTTGTGAAATTCAACCAATATAAGCCTCAAATACATAGAAATTTCGGTACAGTATTTTATGGTTATCATAAAAGGTCCCATAAAAAAATAACCCGTATAAATATTTGTCAAAGATACAAAATGTAACATACCAGATTACACTACTGGTACATTGGTCGTGGGGTATAAGATTCGGCACACCCGAACTCAAACTCTTACCTGTTTACATTATTTTGTATAATTCTTTTATCAGCGAAATATCCTGGATTGTGGACTTTTATTCACCCCATCTATGCTGCACAAAGAATACTTACTTCTTTGTGTTTTTAATTTAAAATAAAACGCTTTACAAAAATTCTTCTTTCTCTATTATGAACATACATATACATTATACTTACATCTGCTCAAAGGTTGCAACAATAATTGTTTTAAGTTGGACAGCTACGCTCAAGTTTTTCCATGCACCTTTTATGTTAAACAATTTCTTGTTCAGAGAAGTTGTTCAAGTAATTTGTTCAAAACTGATTAATATCAGCTTAGTTAAACCAAGTGTAAATTTCAAGAAAATTACACTTATTTAACAAGTAAATAGAACAACCTAAATAATTATGTTAAAAGCATATACATTGTACAAAAACAAAAAATATAAAACATTTTTTGTTTTAATGTTTTTGGCTGTAAAACTATTATAATATCTAAAATTTTTATTTAAATGACCTGAATATCTGAAATAATGTTCGCAAACGAATAAATGTTTGCAAAAAAATATATACCTATATTTCAATTCCAAAGCAACCTATTCAAAATCTTAAAAAAATGGACTGAGTATAAATAATTATGTGGTCTTACTACTTAACAACATTTGTAGTTTGAGAACAATTGAACCTTATTTGGACTCTTATGACCATTGATTGACTTATTTTGGTTTAGGTATTACTCGTGAAAAATAGTTCATTTTTTTCATGGCTGGCATATTGTCATGGCTCTTGACAGTTCCTTCATTATTAATTATAATTTGGTTTGATTATGATAATTTGCAAAAAGTGTTTACATACATACACATGCCAATTTAATTGTACATTTTGATGTTTTTGTTTAAATATTATTGTTTAAATATTAAAAATTTAGTACATACATATAGTACTAATTGTTTATTTGCCGAAAACTATTATTTTCCATTTTGTATTGTAAATTATTTTGTTTAGCATTGAACCTAATAGAAATGACAAAAAATATTTTTCAATTTTCAATTATAACTTTTATTTTTATGCAATACAACGCACAAATTAGTACCCATTTGTGCTCCCCATTGTAAGTATACATAAACCTCCCTAATTGTTCTTCCATCGGTTTTCATGTTACTTTGATAACTTTTAATGAATTTAAAAAAAACTTTTAACAACAAAATTAATTATTTTGTTTCACTGAATATTTAGCATCTCATCCAACAATTTTTCTTTTATACATAAATTTAAAATAAATCATTTTGATAAAGTATGTCAATGTTTAATCTTCATACTCAAACATTTCTTTGAATTTTACTCAACTTACGGTTGAGTATGTATATCGAAAATTCCTAGCTAAAACAAATATTTGACAATATACTTACCTACATTGCACCTAAAATCATCTCGAAAAACTTTACCACAAATAAATTATTTTCATAAATTTGTTTATTATAGTTTCCTTATAATTCTACACTAGTGCATTGCATTATAAAGCACAACCAACCACTCGTTTCCTTGAACTCGTTGTTTTGTGGTCATAAAATATGAAAAATTATTAGATTTCCACTCCACTTAATATTATTATCACATTATAACTTTGTAAAATTGTTAACAATTGTATTACATTAGGTATGTACTGGTATGATTATGGTCTTACTTCAACAACTATATGACGATAAAGAAAATTGAAAAAATAAATTATAGTATATGAAAGAAAGGAAACTGAAAACCAACATTGTTAATTTTCTTTTATATTAACTCTTAAATATATGAGTTGTGAGAAGGACATCACTATAACAAACGTTTTTGTATATTGTACATGCATAGATTTCTTTTTCTTTTAAAACTTAATATAAAAAGAAATAATAATGTCATATCTATATTACTTCCTCAAGCGGAGGCGTGTTGAATGTAAGATGTTTATAAATATTCCAACATTATGAAAGTATAAAACTGTTTAAACAACTGTATGAATATCATCTGCATGTATGTAGGTAAAGTGCTTTAGCGAGTTAAATACCTTTATTTCAGGCATCACAATTCTTGTTTGAATAATCAAGCAATAGGAAAGTATAAGTCGACTGTACAATACTCGATTGCTGCTAATGGTTTGTTGAAATTTTTTCTTTAATAAGTACTATTCTTCAAATATTCTTAAATGTATTAATAAGATTCTAATCTACTGATTGCACATTGTAGTTGTTTCACTAGTGGAATTTTTAAGACGTTTTTCTTGCCAATTTGAAAAATTGTTCTTGATGGCCAGTTTTATTGCCACAACTGTCCCATTCGCAGATATAGCAAGGAAATTTAGTATAGCCACATTGCATTCCGAATAAAATTGTCGGAACTTTAAGATCTGAAACAATTTGACATTGATACTTTTTATAACATATTAAATCCAGTATATTTTCCATTGTTGCATACGACTCTTTTATGTTAGTAGCATATGCTATAGGCACTGAGGGCAACTGATTGTCGTTGTGTAATAAAACTGCTTTCAAACCTAAAAAATATGTTAATGGTTTTTGAATAACAAAAATATATTTCTTACTTTTACACTAGCCGTCCGAAAATAATCTCCAGTCGTTCGGTTGATGTTGGTAATTCAGACACTGGAATAACTCATCTACATCTGAGCAATATACAAGGTTGTTATTATCATTGTCAGCTTTAAAAATGTGCTCAAACTGTATTTGGGGATTGTCTCTTGCAAATGTCACTTTAAAGTCACTTTTAGTGATATTCCACTGTTTTAGTCGAGATGCTAACATCTTCGTTTGTCTCCATGATAGTTTCAAATCTCGAACAAGACTATGAAAACTTCATTTGTCACTAAACGGGGTTTTCTTTTATATCAATATAAAAGAAAATTATTCTCACTAAAATTTTTTTCCGCTTGGGTTTATCAAGTGCTATTTAAAGCTCTTTAAATAAAGTTTAATAACTAAAAAAAAAACTCAAAGTTAAAAAACCATAAAAAAAATAAAAAATTCCAGATGTTATTACGAAAATTACTACCAATATTTAATTAATATAGCATAAAATCGTTAAAAAATCGGAATAAAATCTACTGAGTTACGTGTTCATAAGTACTCGAACCTACCCGAAAACAGTTTTTTCGGAATAACTCCGAAATTTGAGGGTGTTTTAGATCTTTTAAAAATTGATTTATGAACCACTCAATAAGGCCTAAAACTTACACTAGGTCACTTTCCAAGTATATTTCCACTGTAGCACCATGCTATCAGTCATATAACTATAAGTGGTGGTAAAGGATATAAGGTACACTTCTTACTTGGACTTTAACTTTATGAGTTGGGAGGAAACTTGTTCTAATATTGAAACCTGCAAACTGTTCTAACTTTTAAATACTAGTTAGTCTCATATATACTATTAGAAACTTTCAAACCACAACTGTTTTTCTTAAGGTAAATTTACATAATTAAATATTGAAATTACAGGTACATAGATTCTATAATACTGGATTTTGGAAACACGTAATATTTATTCCTCTGGCAAAAAGTATTTAAGTATCTACATTACAAAATCATTATTAAGACAAAATGATCACCATTACAATGTGACGATCACGAATGGGTTAAATAATATCTCAAATTTAACATTTTGTATAAACTATAATGTAGTTGTCTTACATTTGAAAAAGAGCCAAAGGCTATTAATATAATTCTCTTCAGTCATATAGTTTTTTTTTTTCTTCATGCATATTCTCTTTTATTTTCTTATAATAAATTGTAACAATGACAACCGCAATGAGGTCATATTGTAAGAAATTCAATTGCAAGTCTATATATATTGTATGGTCAAAGTGTGGCACATATGGTATTCTTACTTTGAAACCGAGCGAAATACATCGTAACATACCAGCAGTATGAGTCAATTTTCTCATTTTCATGTGGAAGACATACATATATAAGTCATACTTGTAATCTTATGAAGAAACTGAGAGGCTGAGTTAACGAGTATACGAAGCAACATATGCTAATAGTTTTTTTTTTTTTTAAATACCACCTTTTGTGCCCTTTTATGCTCTGTTCAGCTCAACTCAGTTCTTCTCTGTACTCCTGTTGAAGGCTTTTGTATTTTTATGGCTTCATAACCAACAGCCTTCAATAGCAATACCAATTTTTAACTTGTTCATAAAAGAAACAAAACCGCAACAAACAATAGGAAATTGTTTTCTTTTTTGTGTTTCTCCTGCTGTTGTATCTGTCTTCGGCCTGTGTTATTAATATACCAACACTTGCTGTGTTGAGTAGCAGTTATGTTGCAAAATACTCTTGCCTTGCTAGAAAACACATATGAGTATTCGTATTGTTGAAATGTTTATGCTTTACTTCTGGTTGTAACCAGTACAAGAATAGGAAATTGAAAGCTAAAATGAATGATGAGATACAATGAAGGTTTTCCGTTTTTTTCCTTTTGCTTATTTTTTTCTTCTCCATGTTAAATATGAATTGTGTTAAGAGTAATAAATTATACTTTAAGGTTGATTTGTTTCAACACTGTTAATATATGTTACTAAAGGACACTTAAATAATTGTATATTTTTATTACAATCGCAAAACAAATTTGAGGAATTTGTACTACAGAAAAGATATATATAGTATATATTTAATGAAAAATATAAATTTTGCTTAATATAATAAACTTAACAGTACTATATATTTTGTCTATATTTAAAAGAAGAAATATATGCATTACTTATTCAATATTCAAATCTTTTAAAGCTTTAGGCTAGAGAAATCATCAATCCACTTTTATCTCATTACAAGTTTTTATTAATTAAAATGACTATAAGAAGTCGCTCTCAATACGATATTTTATAGAGTATGCTTTACATGTTGTTTAATCAATGTAGTATTCATTTTAGATTGCCAAAATCTAGGGATTGTAATAAAGAAGATTTAAAAAATGTCGATGACTAATGCACAAATATGACGATTGCATCAATTAGAACTTAGCCATATCCTGGTATTAATTAAATACGACTAAGACTCTAGTCTTAGCTGCAGTTAAAAATATTACTTTTATGCATAAGGTCATCAGGTAAAGGAAAATCTTTTAATGTACAGATATGAACTTTTAGAAAAACTTAAACTTTTATACAACATTCGAAAAACATATGTAAAAGTGTGGTAGGTGTTGACAAATTTTTTAAATGGATTATTACTTAAAGCATATCTACAACTATTCTAAATTCAGATGACATATAACTTGTATGATAGTACAAGATCAGTTGTTATTTGATATATGCATCATGTGAGGAGTTTTACAAATCGGTTTTTGTTGACAAAAAAATAAATAACAGAATTACTAAAAACTACATTGCTTCTGAGATTTA
Organism: Bellardia bayeri; assembly: GCA_950370525.1. Taxonomy (NCBI): domain Eukaryota; kingdom Metazoa; phylum Arthropoda; class Insecta; order Diptera; family Calliphoridae; genus Bellardia; species Bellardia bayeri. The sequence continues at coordinate 80,842,639 of OX493265.1, read as the reverse complement.
TAGATTCTCCTCGTTGTTGTCGAAAGTATTTATTAAAATTCTCATTTAATGAAAGTTAAAATTCTGTTTATACAATCATGTTTACCAATCTTATGATCACTTTTAACTATGCGTATGAATCTCTATTTATTGTAACTTTACTAGAAATTTTTTTATAAATATTGGTACCAGGAGCCAATTCGCGGTATTCGATAGCGCATAAACTATCATATTAAATAATATTACGATACGAGTCCTATCAGCTCATAACTGCATTCGATATGTATGGAATCGTAATTATAAAAAAAATTCTTTATGTCAACAAATAATTGAATTGAAAGAAAAACAAACAAAGCAAACAAAAATAAATTTTAAATAAAAAACACAAAGTGTGTTAAATATGGAGCAGGTCATGACCCATTTGTGTGGAGCAGCGCCCGAAAATAACTCGTGCATATAATCAAAAATAAAAATTGTGAATTACATTTTGTTTTTAAAAAAAATTACTCATAATAAAGTTATAAAATGATTTTTGTTTTACCTTTATTAGTTTGTATTGTTTTTAATGCTTTGCTGAGAGAATGATAATATAAAGATTACGCCAACGTGCGTTAAATTTTAAAAGGTTCTGCGCATTTTGGAAATGTGACGTCACACGTTCTGTGTTTCTATTGGCTAATTTTTTCTCAATGCATACTTCATGTTTATATTTTTTGTTGTTTTTTTTTTTTTGTTTGTTTTTCTTTTTTAAACAGCTTTTATTTTAAAACTCTTAGAGAGATTTCAATTTCAAGGTTGCCATAAAACATACATTTTTCGCAAGAAATTTAAATTCTAACACATGAAACATTCTTGGTAACCCTTAGAATGGAACTTGTACGTCACATAACTGGAAATCATGCGCATGGCGTAATCTTTATTTTATCACTCTTGCTGAGAGACAAACTATTTGAATTGTGGTTGATCTCAATAGCTGTTAACATTCTTGCTTTTTATTTATAAATTGTTAACAAATTGTCATTTTTGCCATTTATTTTAAAAGTTCGAAAATAAAAGTTCTAAACTGACCTTTAAAAAAAAAATTTTAATTATAAATCATCCATCTTGACTTTTCCGTTATTTTCTTTTCTGCTTCTCTCAACCACAAAACTTAATTGTTCTCTTATAAATCAATCTCTGAGTATTATAAAACAAATAACTAATTTTAAATGGTAAATGGTGCCAATTAACCACTAATATTAAAGTCGATCCGTTATTTTCGGTCTCTGGTGTGGAGGCATTCCGCCAATAAGAGCTTTACGGTAAGGCAAAATTGAATATTTTCTCGTTCGTGTTAGCATAACCTAAATAAATTTTAAACTAAAGAAGATTCAGTATAGCGCTTGAACCACGGTTGATGATTCATTACAGAAATCCCAGGGATCCTCTGGTGAGGGTCACATAAAAGTATGCCTATGTAGAAATGGAGAAAAGTTAAAAAAAATTAAAAAAGTAAAAAAAAATTGTTCATTCGTTAGCCATTAACGTGTCTAATGACATCTTAAGTGATGTAACTTTATTGGTTATTTGATATCGAACCATCATCATAAATTACAATACTTTTTATTTAATATCAAATGTCATAATGTCAACATAAACAATTTCGTAAGATTTTGCTCGATATTGCATACGGCGATTAGACTCCAGGGTTAAATTAATCCCTATATATATAAACAACTTTATGTACCGGATTATATGATGGTCAGCCTATAATTGGTAATAGATGCCGTAGAAGGATCACAACCGAAAAATACAATAAGCTTGTAGATATCGAAACAAAACTTCACATAAAACTTTTATCCAGATACAAATATCGCTTTATATTCAACGATATCGCCCAATAAATACTCATATGATCTTATAAAGATATCGGTATTTTCGTCATGGTATATTATCATATGTATAAAATTCTCTGTTTTGATTTTTATAAAGATCTTTGTCTTTCGGTGGAGGGTATATAAGATTGGGCACAGGCGAATATAGCACTCTAATTTCTTTTTATATTATATTATTAGTAACAAAATTACTGAAAGTAATTTGAAAATTTTTTTTTTTTTTTCAAATATCAAACATTATAATAGTTTGTAATTTTTCATTGTTGTCACAAGAACACTTCTTAATCGGAGTCAATTCATCACACAATGTATTCTTAAACAAAAGGCATAATGATTTAAATTTATGAGCAAAGTTTCTTCATTTACATATTAATCATACGTACCGCTGAATTTGTTAAAATCATTTTGCTCAAGAATTTCATGAAATATTCATATATATTCAGGTCTTATTTTTGTGAATGACAGCAACCTCAAATCACACAAACAAATAGCAAGTATTTTAAAGCAATGGCACATAAAATAAAAATATTTCTTTCAGGTGCAGTTGATCATACTGTCTCTGCAGTTCAATTTACTTATATTTGTCGTATTTTCCCTATGGATGTTTTAAATACAAAATATTCTTACACTTTGGTATACGATACATCTTCGTTCATTTGGTATGCTACGTTTGTGATTAAAAATTCAATTAAAATTGTCGATAATTGATTTTAACGTATACAAGCTGAAATAAAAATGCAATTATTTTTTCTTATTTCGTTGAAAATCAAAAAACGTGTGTACAAAATACGAAATTAAAGAAACAAAATAATAAAAAAAAAAAATAAAATAGCATAGATATGTATGTAAAAGGTTATATGAAACAAACTGTGGTGTTGTGTATTAAAGCATCATGTACATTTGAGTAGCAGGTGTTTCATGATATTGCTATTTTTCGGTTTAACATTTTCCATTTAATATAATTGTGCAAAATTGTTTGAGATTGAAATTCATTTAATCATCGTTGATTTTCAATTCTGCTATACGCTCTGTTGTTGTGAAATAAAAACAGACACCTGCTGTTTTTGAAATAAAAAAAACATCAAAAAACACAAAACTAACACAAAACCCAAACAATAAAACAAAAAAAAAAAAACAAAAAAAAACTGTAATAAAAACTGCTTTGAAATATAACAAAAGTATTAGCATATTTTCCAATTCAATGATAAAGAAATAACTAAACACACATTCAACCAATTTAATTTTAATTTCAAAAATATGCAAAATATCTTTATCATAACATTGTATAAATATATGAATAAACATTTGTATGTCTGTTTACTGTCATAATTTGTACTAGTGTCATGTTATTCTCAATAAATATTCAAAATTTTTTTAAACATTTTTAAAAATAAATCAACCTTAAAATCAAATACGTATGTACGTATTTAAAATCCACAAAGATGTTTGTTAGATTTTTAGATTTCAATAAAGTTTGTTATAATTTTTAATAAAAACAAAACAAAACGAACAAAAATCAGCAATTTATGCAAATTATAAATTGTAAGGAGTCTTTAACTCATTTGAATAAAAGTCTTTTAATAATGCAAAATTTGTTCGGAGTATATATTTGCCAGCTGTGCAAAGGAAAATACTTGAAATATTTATTGTATTACTTTGCTTAATATATGGTTTATTGTTCAATATGCAAATAAACTTTGAAGAGAATTTAAAAGTGTATTGCAGGTCATTTGAAAGAAAATAATTATTTTCATTTAATTAAATGACTAATCAGGTGATGAAAACACATCAGTGATCATTCCTCACAGCTCCTAAAGCTCAATGCGAACAACTATTCAAATTAGGGATTGTGCTTTTAAAATAATTTCATAGAATTCATTTTTTGCTACAGTAATCATAATTGGAATACAGTTATTGTAACCATAAATATTTAAGCAGAGAAGAATATTAGGTTCAATTTGAAAAAAAAGACAACCAAAAATATTTCAAACTTCTCCATATTTTATATTATATACTTAGACTCATCCATTTGCGTCATTTCTCTTGTAGAGGAAGACCTGGAGAACAGCCCATCGTATTATAACAGCATCATAGTATAGCTAGCTTAGTTATACCAACGTCTAATTCAATTATATTGGCTCATCTGATTTTTTTTTTTTTGCAAATAAGAGCAAGCAGATTATTCTATTATTACCACAGGATGTAAGCGAAAGCTTTCAAGACTGTGTTGTCTGTTTTGACAAGCATTTAATGGACCCTTAAAAAGCAGCCAATAATATCATAAATGTAGTTTTAAAAGAGAAAATAAACTTCTACGAACGTCACGGGCTTTTGTTGGCATGCTCCACTTGTCTGGAAGAGAGAAATTCAGGTTTCAAAGATATTTTATAAGCCTTTGGAAATAAAACAATATCAACTGATATTTATATTTAAATAGGAGGATTCACAAAATGTATTCAGGGAATAAATTTATACTTAAAGTGACGGATTGAACCAGCAGTGATATACCACCCCAGAAAACGTCACCTTTGTTCAGGTGATAAGAACTAAATTTTATAATAAATTCATGTGTGACCATGAAGTAAGCATGTGATATCTTTAAGATATATGAGCAAATACTGAAGGAATAAAAAAGTAGTCTTTGATCAAAATTAAATGCATAAAAAATCGCCAAGTAAAAGTCCTGGGTTGAAATATAAAATAAATATTCATTCAGGAATAAATAAGTAAAATAATCTTTTGTAGCAGAGACAACACCTGTATTTAGAGCCCAAAAAAAAACATTATTTATTTGTAAACAGTAGAAAATGCTACAATATCACTTGTGCTTCCATATAGCTTCTCACAATATTAAAATATTTAAGTTTAATAGCACAAAGACTGAACACCCAGGAAAAGAATCATGAACAAAACTCATGTAACATTGCATATCCCAAAAATTCGATACTAAAAAACTATTACATTTTTTTCTTCGCCCAGATGACCTCTCTTAGTTTGTAATAATGCTTCCAGGAAGCAGTAAGGAGCCGTTCTCAATGCTCTACTTTAGCAAGCTTTAGAAAGCCAAATAAATACAAGTGCTTCTAAATTTAAAATACATTAGTAAACGATGCCGATTAATAAAAATAATATTTAAACCATGTATGGAATAATAAGAAGACTTGCTGGTAAACATAAAGCTAACTCTCTCATCAAATCCAAGAATGCAACTCTACTCTCAAATCCCGAAAAACAAATATAACGATGGCAGTGTAATTTAATGGAAACTCTTAAAAATAGGTCATTCCTTATTTATTATCCTCTGTACAATGAAATGGCATGCACAGTTTAAAATTATCCCAAATTAAACCAGCCATCCAACTCCGAATTATAAGCAAAATGCCAAGCAGAGGATTGACAAAGTAATCGTTGACATTTCGCAACATATATAATTTCAAGATATTAGACAACTTAAAAAACAATAGCATTCGACATAAGATAATCAGCCTCAAATAAACGCAAAGTCATGGGTTTAAAAGTAAAGTTTTAAACTTTTAAACTTTTTTTTGTCTCAATGCAGATCTACATTTTAGTAGACAGTATACAGTCGTATATGCAATCAGAACTTAATGTAAGCAAAACCAAAAAAGTTAAAAATAAGAATTATCAAAGAATTTCATCAAAATCAGACATCGGGTACATAATTTTAAGAAAAAAACGGTGGATTTTTTCAACTGCGAAATATTTGGAAATCAACGATTATTACAGTTAAAAGTTCTATCAGTTTTACTGTGAACAGTGAAACCTACTTGTTAGCAAAAGCACTGAACCATAAATTAAATCTAGTGGTCAGACATTGTAAACTATAATATTATTATTGCTAACCCAAAGAAAATTCTAGTTGGATCACAGCAATCAGTTCAAGTTTTCAAGTATTAGAGTTTTTTAACATTGTAATAATTTATAATATATGTAATTTAAAGTTACCATTAACATAATTATATCCATCATATGAACATAGTAATGATTGCCCTAAATATGTACTTAAATACTACAATCATATAAATTATTGCTGCAATCGAATCGTAACCATAATATTTCACAAATATCATGTACAACATATTTATTCTCTTCATGCAGAGAATACAAGAAGAGAAAGTAAACATACATATATTGGATAGGAAGAATGAGATTGATATAACCTGTCAAGACCTAGAGTGGATTCCACAAGTCATTAATAAAATAAGGCGGCCAAACACCAATTGTTGAGAATAGTTAATCAAAGATATTGAAAAAAAAACGGAAGATGGTGAAATGAGAAGGGAGACAAGCGATTGACAGACTACCCGGCACAAATTTTGTAGACATTTTTTGTTTTACAAAGAGTAAAGCAGAGATGTAGAGAAGAAAATATATGATTTAGCGTGAATTTATCATTATTAGTATTTAATAAAATTAAAAATTGTTTCTATGCTGTACTAGGTTACACAGAAATGTTTTCTGTAGAAACATTGTCAGATATAATTTATTAACATAAATATAAATAACTTGCATTTTTAATATAACATTAGTGAAAGCAACTGAAATGAATTACCTTAAGTTTTCTTATCATTTGCACAGCACATATATTTATATCGCTGTTAGCTTAATGTACAAAAGAGCCAAGTCTATTTTTTATTACATTTAGATTTATGTATACAAAAGAAACTAAGTAAAAATACTGTGTTCACTTAACAAATACCTAAAGCTATTTGGTTTTTTTTTCATGTGGTTATAATAAGGCATGCAAAAGTTATTATATTCAAAACTTTACTTGTTAAATCAAGTTCAGAATTCAAAATTATTTATCTTAACTATAAAGAATTTAATATAAACAATTTGTTTTAAGGATGTCAATGTATATCAATTATTATTAACAATAGATAATAAAATAAAGTCGGTCAAGCCCGTCCAAATAACACCCAGCATCCAGTATATGTGCAAAAACTGTTTTACAGAAATTGAAAAAAAAAATTGTGGTATGACTTCTGAGCATATAAGTATTGTTTGTGTAACGTTTTGTCTCGACTTTTTAAAGACTATAAAGTGATTCTAAGGGTACGATCACACTTGGCAAATATTTACTCAAAAATGGGTAACCACTATTTTAAGCAGAAATTAGTTAGACGACGTTTAATCATACAACTGTTTTGTAAATGCAAATAACATCAAATAAAATTAAACTAAATTTCTATGGTCATTTGTCCTTAGTAAAAGAAGTTTCCCAAATAAACACAAGAATTATAATACATTTTGTTTAGCGGTTACGTCTAGGAAGGAAGGAAGTGGGTCTTAGATAACAGCTTTGAATATTTATGGACCGACTGTTATAACATTAGGTGACATGCTTTCTGTATATCTAATTATTTGTCTTCAATTCTATTTAGACACCAACATTATTAAGAGATTTATGGTCGTTAAAATGACTTTCAGAATTGTACCTTATATGGGAGTTATGACTAATTATCGACCGATCATAATCAAATTAGACTGAATTATATATGAATACCAAACTTTTTAAGATTCTCTCTTTTGTTGCTTTTTATATGACAGCTATGGTCAGTTATGAATCAATGTACACAAAGCTTGTATTGGTTTTATACATACATAACTTATTTGTGGCGAAATTTGTTGAGATACGTTTAAAAATCAAACTTTTATGACAGATAAACCCTTATTTCGGGATTACATTTGTACGAAAGATAGGTAAAATAATATAGCGGTTTCAACCAAATTCAATCCCAATCATTTATCAAATTTTATCAAAGTTTTTTATCTTCAAAATTGCGACATGTGCCTTGCCAACAAGCTTTTAATGGACAGCCAGCTAATGTGTTAGACGGACGGACGGACGGACATCGTTAAATCGACTCAGAAAGTGAATTTGAAGGTAATCTGAAGTTGAACTAATATTTTTGGGCGTAAAAAAACATCAGCATAAAATCAATATACCCTCTCTACTATGATATCTAGTTTAGGGTATAAAAAAATAATGTACAACGTTTTTTTTCGCTTCTGTAAAACCGTACTTAGCATATTAACATCCTAAACTAAAAATATAAAGGTATGGAATAAAAAACACCCAGAAAATAGTTTGAATGAAAAATAAACATTTGTAATGCAATGACATGGGATTTCATAAGAAACGTAATCTTGAAATAACCAAACGCTTTTGCATTGTCATCACCACTGCCACAAGAATTGCGCAAACAAACATATTCGTAAGTCTGCAGCAACAGAAGCATAATCAAAAATAGCATTAGCAACTAGCAGTCAATTTAGCTAAGTAAATGTTTTGCCATTTTTCCCTTGTTTGGGACTTTAGAAACAATTGCATTTCAAATTCAACCAACCAGCTATAAAAGCTGGACCAGAAAAAAAGACAAACCTCAAATAAAGACCACATAAATGCACAAAAGATTAAGAGTATTTTCACACATCTTTTAAATTTTTTTTTTTGGGTTTGTATGTTAAAAGAAGTAAAATCCCTATAAATGAAATGGACTGGTATAAAAATTCATTTTCTGTTTTACACGTTAAAAACAAACAAATATATTGAAGGACAATTCAGGGACATTGTTTAATACTTTTCTCACATGTTTCTATTTTCTTTTAAATAAAGTGTGAAAAAAAGTGAAAATTGGTAAATGAATTTGAGTTTGCTTTGATAACTGTAGTACATTAAAGACAGGTCATTAAACTTTATATAACAAAACAAAAAAATTTAATTGAATATTTAGTGAAAAAATAGTTATTTAAAGTTAATTTAGTGAAAATTTAGTACGCTACATTTTAAAGGTAGTTTTCTGTTAAAAGAAGTTGTAAAAATTAAAAACAAATTTGGTTTCTGACAATTTAGAAATACAATAATAAGACATTTAGCAAAATTAAAGTTTTGTCTTAAATTAAAGTTTATTTAGTTAAATTAAATTAAAGTTTTAAAAGTAATGTAATTAACAACAAAAATAATAAATTAAATTTTTATTAGTTTCTAAACTTTATAAAAATACCAAAAAAAAATATGTTGACTTTAAAAATCATCAGAAGTCTAGACCATATAAACAAGTAAAGGAATGTACAGAATATGTTCGGTTCACTGAACTTTAATTTCAAACGTGTTTCAATAAAATGGTTTTTAATGCGAACATTTCTTTTTTCATAAAAGACGTTTTCATGCAATATGATGTACATACTCGTATTTCTGACATGAGTATTTGTGTAGTATTTTAGACATACTTAACATTTGAAGTTTTAAAGAAGAAAAAAAATAAAAGCAAAAACATTATGAACATGCATAATTAAGTACATACCATCATCATACACAATATCATCGTCAAACTTCAACATCCATAAAGTATAATCAAAATCCCAATAGCAGCAGCGTATGGTGAAAAATACAAATGTGAATGAGACATAGATGTACATACCTTTCTGTGCTTCTACTTATATGTAAAATGGAAAGTCTGAGTATTTTATTTATCTTTTTTTTTGCATTCATTTACGCAAAAACTAAAAAAAAATAAATACTAAACATCACAGAAATGTTGCGCCGTTAAAAAGAAAGTAAAATATAATAACCAAAAACTAAAAGCATTTTTTTTTTGTGTACCCTACCATACTAAGCAGAGTGGCATTTGATTTCTGTGTATTAAGTAGGGTTACGAATAAATTTTGCTTTTTTTATTATAGTGTTTGTCTACAGCAGTTTGGTATATTTTCTAAAAAGTTCGGAAAAATGAGTTGTTGGCCCAAAATTCTCATCAATAGTACGTTTTTGTGGATGAATTGCCTCCTCACGAATTTCATATGAACTACCTTCGGCAATATATGGCAATGTATTTTGTTCACTTAGCCATTAACTGATTCCAAAAAATGGCTAAATCACTACTAAAATCCACAAAACATGGTACAATCGACTTCCATTAACTTTTTTCTAAGTGTCCTTTTATTGTGTAAATGACGAACCTAATTGAAACTGGCTTAAATCTGTCCATATTTTTAGCTAAATCCCATCTCGAATTAACTGATCATATGTATATGAATATTTACTGCTTGCATAAAACAATCATACTTTTGGTATGAAAAATACTTTTAGCTTTCACCAGCTCTCTGGAATACAGACGAATCATTCTGACCTCTTTCTAGAAAATATCTTAGATGATCAGCGTCAGCTTCCTTGGTGACAATGAGGAGATCAATAAATAGTATGTAGAAGGTATTGACGCATACACGTAAGGTTTAAAGAAACTGAATAGTGGTATTATTTGTAGACACATATATATATGCAGACTGTATTGGACATAATTTTAAGTCTGAAATATTAGCAGTTTCAAAATCATATATACGAGACGAGAAATTGTTAACGAATAAGCACTAACCCCCTTATTCAGAAACGATTCTTAAATATAACAAACGTTTATTAAGACAGATTTTTTGTTAAATTTAATAAACGTTTTTGAATAAGGTGGTAAAACTCTAATCCGATACACTTTCAAACATTTCATTTGTGAAACCTCAGCATAACAACATGTTCAGGAAACATCTGGAGATGGAAATATATGAACTAAGTAATTAATACCGAACATAATAAAGAGAGATATTTTCCAAAAAAAATAAGTTAATGGAGATGGTACAACGAGGCAGAGGATACATTATACTTTTCATTCCAATACATTGCATTATCATACAATCGTTTAAATCTATCAAAATCGTGAAGAAGTAAAGGGAATAAACCAATTAATAAATTCACATTTTTATATACCTATAGCTTGAAAATCAAAAGCTATGAACAATCTAAAATAACATTATCAATAATCATAAATGACAGAAATACATTGCTATCTATACACAATTCAGCAGCAAATTATATCACTTAAGAAGAACTCACACTTACAAATATTCATATTGTGACAAAATGGAAACCGTATGTAGGTTCTTCAAATAAATTTGTACTGATAGGTTTCATGCGATTTTTAATTTAGTTAAATGGATTGGTTCATATTTCTACATGTTCATAACATAATTGGACAATGCTCCCATTATAAGGCCCTGTTCTGTAAATGTTGATTATCTTTCAAAGTTTTAACGTATAATTAAATCATGTTAGTGTTCTAAGGTTAAATCACTTGCTTGATTCCAATGAATTTATTAATAAAACTTAAGAGTTGTATAAAAGGTTCTTAAGTTTTTTCGATTTGTTGCCAAATACTTCTCTGTGTCTGATATGAGCGATTTCAATCACGAATTGATATCACCTCAATGAACCTCGTTTAAAGCTGCTATATACGAGCACCGAACAATATTTACCTCAACATGTTGTTGTGCATATGAAAGTTCCTCTTGGCATGACCAGGGAAAACTGTTTCTTCGTGTAGATGGTGCTTGCAACCTATAACTGTTTTTAAGTTAACATTTTCACAGTTGTGGTCTAAAAACCATTCTCTTTGTAAGCTCTTCAACTATGACATATATTTAAATATATAAAATAATGCCTGTGAATACGAGTGATGCTTTCTAAAAGATGTCACCAATTTTTAGTAAAGTTTTCACCCGATTTACCTAACTGTCATTATTCAAAAGCTGCAATGAAATAAATTCAATATAATAGAATTAAATAAAATGTAATTGAACAATATTAGGCTATTGCCAGATGAAAATTAAGCGGTGTGGTACTTTAATTCTTAACAATAAAAAAATGTTGGCTACTGAGAATTGCAGAATTGTGACTCACAATGCTTTAAAACAAAAAATGCGGAAATTAACTTTAGTTTTCCTTTTTTAAGCATTAAACATATTCGAGCAGGCTACCGACTACAATATGTCAAAAATAAAATACTCACGTTTATATGAGAGTGACTATATTGACGACAGAAGGCAACACGACAGCAGGTTGTTGTCCATGCTGATTTTTTCGTCGCTGTCAAATTAAACTAATTTCTATTTTTGTTGGCAACAAAACAAAAACAGTGTTGACCATATAGCAAAATGTGTAAAGCAAATTAAATTAAATAAAAAGCAAAATACACAATTAAAATGTCATGATCATTTATGCGTCAAGAGATGTTAAATGTATCAATAATATTATATTAATAATATTATATTTTATATTAATAAAAATGAGTGAAGTTTATTAGCATGTCTGGAATCATATAATCATACATATGTTTTTCATGTTTCATAAATAAAACGCTACTTTAAACAACAATAAAAGCCTTAAGTGGCACCACTGAAATATAAATGGATTACAACAACAGCTGTTTATGTTTTCATTGTTTTGTTGGATAAAAGTTTGTAAATATTTTATTGTTTAAGATTTATTATTTTTAATGTTTTATTTTACTTTTTTGTTGTATTTAGTAATAGCTTCTATAAAATCAACAAACTTCTCTTCAGCCATTATGTTATTTAAAAAATTCGAAGAACAAATTTATTTTTTATTAAAACGTTAGATTTCATGATTTCAGGATCAGCTGCTGACTATGTACCTGTCGTTTTCAAAATAATTAAGTAGCTGACTAGAGGGCGGCATAAGTACCCAGCGGCATTTGCACTCGTGTAGTCGTGTAGCCTGCTGTCTCGAATGTGTTTAATGCTTTAGCTTTTCATAAATATATAATTGAGTATTATTTGGTGGTTTTAAAGTATTCAATGGCCGTTTTGTTATGTAGATTTTAAAACATTTATGCCATTGAATTTTATGTGTATACTCTGAATACTTTACTCAAATATTTATACTTTAAAAGTTCTTTCAAAAATATTGCTTGCATATAAGCAGAAAATATCTTGCTTGTAGCTATTATATATTCCAAGTGTTTTTAATATTCGGTGCATTCCACACACTTCCTTTTTCATTTTCCATAATGATAAAGACTAGATATAAATGTGCACTTGTAGCTAACCGAAATAAGGAAAATATCTGTTAAAATGTTCATCAAAGAGAAACTGCCACAAATTTGAAATAGACATTACTTTTAAAAACATACTTATACAATATATTAAAAGCAATAATTTCCTTTATTTTTCATATTCTTTCTTTCTTACATATAATACTTTCAGTCATTTTATTTTTTTCATTTTTTAATAGTGCACATTGAATTTCCTTCACTTTATATTAAAAAAAAATTCTTTCATTTCCTTTTCTTTTTTTGTTTTTGTACTGTAAAGAGCGGCGGGTGTAAGTGAGTAACTTAGAGCAAAGTTTGTAGAACAAGTAACATTTGTTCTGCTTATTAACATTTAATGTTGGCTGGCTGAATTATGTGTGTGTGACTGTATTTAGCTACAAATATAGAAATTTTGGAATGTTTATATATCTGACTTTTAGTTAACTTTGCAGCCATAAAGAATTTTTATAGATTTTTCTATTTTTTTTTTTAAATTTTTTTTCTAACATTAACTTCACTCATAATTTACCAAACGTGGTTAATTAAATTCTTTATGCCTTTTATGGCAGCATATTTTTTAATGTAAAATAATAATTAAAAAAAAAGTACGCTAAAAAAGTTAAATGTTTTCTGACAAAACGCAACGAAAAAAATCATTAAATCTTTGTTTGAAGGTAGATTCGTTATAATAAATGCAAAGAGAGTGAGTGGAAGAGAGCAGAAATTGTTACACTGCTGGAATGTCAGTGCTGGAATAAAGCTTGCCAGACATTATTTTGTGAAAATTTATTACAATATACGTACTGATGGGGGCGCGTTACCGCATTAATTCATATTACTTAAAGCGTAATATGAATTTTTCTTTTATTTTCTTTGTTTATTAAATTTCATACATTACAAAAAATCCATTAATCTGGCAACTCTTACACTATATTAGCTACAAAAATAATAACATTAAATATGATGACAGTTAGGAGGTGATGCACATCAAACATAATTTCCGTTACAGTTTAAGACCATGTTTTAATACTGTGACATCTTAATAAACAAAATATGATTACCATAACAAATACCTAGTACGTATTACGAACAAAAACGACAAGAGCAGTAACAACAATTATATACCACAGTATAAAAGCACTACAAAATATGGTTTAAAATGAAAATGGAAAAGATGAAAAATTTAATTGAAATTAGGAAAAAAAATAGCGCATAATTAAAATGAGATTTGTAAACACCAACCCCTACCAACTGTAATTAAAATTTAATTTGAAAATTTTTTGAATGTGTACAAAAATGGGGTCGTTTAACAGTTTTACAAAAAATCAAAAATATTCAAAATGCAGTTTCTGCTGATTATCATAAACAATTTACCTGAAATTGATTTACTGGTTGTACAGACACAAAACTTTAAATCGACTATGAAAGTGATTGCCAGTCGTTAGGTTAATATTTTTATACCCACCACCATAAATTAGGTTTGTCTTTCCGTTTGCAAAACATCTAGATATTGGCCCTAGAACCTGAAAGTAACTATATTTTGGTTCCTTATAAGATTTTTAGACAATTTAGCAATGTCCGTCGGTCTAACTTCTGCTGAAAGCACAATAGAGCTGTGAAAAAAATACTTATGGTACGGTCACGCTTGGCAAATATTTTCCGAAAAAGACGTAACCACTAAATTAAATATATTTGAACTAAAATGAAATAAATAAATAAAATAAAATAAATAAAATTTTGCAAAACTATTGCAATAGTAACCAACGTCAAAGAAATTTGTGCTAAAATAAGTGTTTACGCTTTTTGAGTAAATATTTGCCAAGTGTAACCATACCTCTGGAATAATGAAATTTATTCCCGAACATTTTCTGTTTCTCCAAAATGTTTAACATTGAAACAGGACAAAATCTTTCGGCATTTTGCATATATTTTTTGCTACTTTCTTTAATAATATAATGCAGATAATATCGAGAAATTCCGCATACTCTATTTTCATTATAGAATAGCAAGTCCGGTTGAAAATGGAAATAATATTATGACTTTATGGTATATAAATGTCTATAGAAAAGCAAAAAGAAGTTGCATGTAAAGAGAATACAATAAAGAATAAGATACAATTGTTCAATTCACAAGTGATGTTGTTGTAGTGTCGCAGAAGTTATATGTACGTCGTCTTAATTCAAAATAGTTGTACAAATGTGTGTAACTAAACAAGATGAGTGCGTAGTACAGCTGACTGACTTTCTTTACAATTTACTTATGTCAAAAGTAATACTTTTCCAAGTGTTTTTGACAGTAGTACATTATTTTACACAAACAAAACGCCTATTGTTTCTATATTATGTTGTATTTGTTGCCGATTTGCACTCACCTTATGTAATTTCACCATGCCTACGACTCTATTGCATACATACGATTATGTATGATTTTTAAATATTGTTTAAAAGTTTAAGTATTGCCAATAAATAACATATATATCTCAACATAAAAATTACTCATTTTAGTTTGAAAAAAATAACCAAACGTTAATAGTCAAATCATAAACTGATTGATAAATTTAAAACAAGAAAATAAAATTAACATACAAAAAATTTTAATAATGGATATTGGTGAAAAGACTGCGGTATGTTTTATTTTGGAAAATAATTGCATGTTATGCTTTGTATATTTGTTTTTAAAATATTTTTCTTTTATCATTTTGAATGTTTGACAAAATAAACATACGACTTTGCTCAAAATTGTGTTCACAATCAGTTAGTTGTATCATACAATGTACAACATACAACATCACCTGTGAGTTGTACAAATATTTATATATTTCTAGAATGTTATAAAACTATGAAACCAAAAATGTTATTTCATAAATTTATCTGCATACATTTAATAGTTATAAAGTATTTAAGAATAAGTGATTTAGTTTAGCTTACTACATAATTTAGATATTTTAGGAACCACAAATTTTCCAAAAATTTGTACACATAAGGCAAACAAAAATAATAAAAAAAAAATGTATTTGCTATACTTAATTATATCGTAAATCACTTTCATTAAATTGCTTTAACAAATCCCAACGCTTTAAATCTAATAAATAAATAAATAAATAGCAGGACATTCCATTTGTGACAGCGTTGTAGTTGTTAAATTAATGACTGTTAACATTAAAAATAATCATATGAATTTTTATTCCATTTTATCTCGACAAATACATACTCGTATATACAGTCATATAATTTTTGCCAAATGACAATAAATGTTCATGTATTTTTTATATTTATTAGAATTAGATACTAATAACTGTTAAATATCCCATTGGAAGTTGTTCATACAAGTACAAGCGCTAAATATTGATTATATATTATTTGTGTCATTTTATTTCATTATACCCTGCACCACCATAATGGCGATTTGTGCTGATGTTTGTAACGCCAAAAAATATTATTCCAACGCCCACCTTAAAGTATACCGTCGACTCATAATCACTTTCTGAGTTGATTAAACGATGTCCGCGCGTCCGCCTGGCTGGCTTTCTGACCATATAAATCTTGTACGCAAAGTACAGACAGCAATTTTAAAGATATTTCGATAAAATTTGGTACATAATACTTATTCGGCCCAAGCACAGTTGGGATTGAATTTGATTGCAATGGGTCCATTAGGTCCTCTCAAAATAGGGTTTATCATTCATAAATGTTTGATTTCTGCACAAGTTTTACCAGAAATAAGTTGTATATGAATCCTAATCACACCTAGAAATTTTGTGCAGATCTGTCCACAATTAAGCATAGCTCCCATATAAGCCCAACTTCCGATATTCACTTTAAGGAGCTTAACTTTCTTGAAAATACTGGTATACAAATAATATTTAACACAAACATATTTCATATAGATACAAGTCACTCGGTCCAATTTTATGAAGACTGGTTCATAATTAGGCATAGTTGCCATATAAGGCCCACTTCCGAAAATCACTTTAACGACCACAAGTCTCTCAAAAATGTTGGTGTCCAACTAAAATTCAACACAAATAAGTTTCATATATACAGAAGTCATGACAACTAATTTTATAACGATCGATAGATAATTAGTCATAGCTCTCATATAAGAACCTCTTCTGAAAATCACTTTAACATTAATAATTCCTTTACAAGTGTCGATATACAGGTAAATGTTATACAAATAATTTGTAAATGCACAGAATTCACGCTACTATGGGCGCTGGCATTTCCAAAAAACTATGTTTACTCACATACTCGGTGTAGTGTGTTTTATGGTCTAGCTGGACCGACTATACTTGCCTACTTGTTTATTTTGTGTTCTTTTATTTTTGCAAAACAAGTCATCTAACACTTTTAGTTGTATAGGTACTATTGTTGCTGTTTGTTTTATACGTAAAACATATTATATTTCTCTATGTTGTTTGTATAGTTGTCGTTGTTGTTTTATTCCCAACAAAACGTAATTAATTTAACAAACAAAAAAGTAATGTTTTCATTGCTGCTGACAATTTAAGTAGTTTAGTTTTATATTTTTCACACAGTACACACACAACACACTCTCGTAAAATGGTACTTACATAGGCAAACATGTGTATGGAGGTACTCAGTCATGTATAGTGGTTCAAAAAAGTAAAGCATATACAGGGCACTAAGTCGTTTGGCAACACAAAACCCATTAATTTGGATTTACATACATACATATTTGAAAAACATTATTTATCATTTGATATATTTTAGGCTTAAATTAAATTTTGATTAAATTAAATTTTGATTTTTTCGACCTTATTTAAGCATCTTAGTTACTTTTGTTAGCGACTGTTGATGAATAGTGCTAGTTCTAACGAAACGACATCATACAATGCAATTAAATACGCTTTGTTTATTAGTCCCTTGTGAGACATTGTATGACCTTCATCACTTCTGTATAAATTTTAATGCCACTAAAATCCTCCAACATATCTTTTTTTCTCTTACTTATATCCATCTAAGTTTTGTAGCTGTGTGGATAGTCTTATTGTTATTGTTTTTCATGCTGATGGTCATTGAAAATATCATATTTTTCGTTATTATTCTTGAAAACATCAAATGTCATTTTGATTTGACTATGCTGCTATAATTTTTTTTGCGCACATTAGGCTCAGTGACTAAAATGTATCAAATGTATGTATATAATGTAACCTAAACTTAGCTATTATAATTAACTAGCAAATTCCTTAACACCATAAATATGGAAGATTTATATTAGAGAGTATTTAGTAAAGAGTATTTTGTAAAAATGTCAATTTGACACTTAAAAAAGAGCTACAAAGTCAAAATGTCATAGATGATAGTTAGAATTTTAAAAACGTTAAGTTCAAATCAACACTTTTAACATATAAGAATATTAAAATATTTGATAAGATTCAAAGCGGTTTGAGTATTATGGCTGTCCAGACACAATATGTTGTATCTAACTTTATCAATTTTTACAATTTCTCTCTACACCATGACCAGTCGTACAAATATATGAGCTGACTATTTATCAGTCTAATTAATTTTTTTTTAATTTTGACCTCAATTTTTTAATGCATATTATGCTCATTATAGTATATATTGGTATATTTTGGGTATTTAGCATATTTTTGCATATTCTACTCATAGCTGCATATTTTTGTTGCATACTTTCTTGCTTTCTTAAAATCATTTTGTTGTTTGCATTATAGTTTTATTAGCAATTGACTAAAGCTATTAAAATTTTATATATGTTCGTTTTTTAAATTTGCTAGTATATAGAGATGATAACAAAAATATACTCAAAAAATAACCAAATAACAATTAATCGCTATCTGGAAGTTGCTGAGGAAAAGAGGAATGGCTGCAAGAAATATAAGGTTAGGATGATAACGAAAAACTATCATAACCGTAAAACCCATTGTGATCCTGTTTTGTAATTTTCACACAATAATTATTACTCCATTGTCTGTTTTCTGTAAAAAAAAATAGAAAATAAAAGGGTATTTAGGGATAAAGGTATTTTTCGATTTTGGAGATATTACTAACAGATAAAACGGAATCCTTTCAGACGGCACAAACATTTTTAAAATCACATGCCTTATTCCAAAGTTATTGTATTGCTAATTTTTCATAAAAATATCCGAGGGGTTCTAATTTGGAGATAATTTAGAAAGGCATATTGTAATTTATATTTTGTTTTCAAAAATAAATCACTAATAATAACTGTTCGAAAATGATTTTTGTTTACATTTTTTGGTATGACCTTTATGAGTTTTTTGTTTTTAATGCTTTGGTGAGAGACAAACTTTCAATTGTGGTTGATCTTACTAAACTTTAACATTCGTTCTCTTTTATTTACATAATAGATCGCATTTTTTATAAATTTTGAACCAATTTACTTTTATATAAGTTCTGGTTGCCTCTAATTTGATAGCCCGGATTGTGTGATATAACACCTTTACGTTTTTTTTTTTTGGAGTTACATATATGCAGTCAGAGTGGTAATTTGCAAGATAGGAATGCTGGAAAAGGGCAATAATAAAAATGTCGGCATTCAATTCTATTTTAGGTGTTTTGATTAATATGAAAAAAGGTTTTAATGAATCACCCTAGACATTCATGATGCAAAAGGCAGGAAGATGCGTTCCACTTTATTCGAAAATAGGCTACACTATCTCGCTAACAATTTAAAGTTTTTAAACTTCTTTCTTTCAGAATTTCAAAGAATTATGAACGTGGCTAAATATGTAAATATTGCGTGTATATTTTAAAGGCGATTTTTATTTTTAATAATTTATATAAAATTTTAAAAGGTACATATCTGTCATTTAGTCGCATTTAGTTATTAAAAATTATAGTGTAACCAACAAAGAGTTTTTTGCTTCGCAAATGTAGAATTTTATTACAACAAAACGTCAGTTAAAAAAAAGTACAGTTAAAACACATCGATTGCTCACTAAAGCTTAATGGTGAATGTGTTCCATAAGAGGTGGTGATTTTGACACGGAAGACATATGTAGATCGCCCAGGTGAGACCAAAAAGGTCCTATCTCTTATTCGTTTCTGGTCGCAAAAGATGAGCAGTTCGTTTGGTGCGGAATATAAAAGTTACTAGAAAGATGGGAAAATGTAATAGCTTAATAATGTATAAATGTTTCCAAATAACACCTACCTATGGCCTATGGAATTATTAATATGCTCTACAAACAGTTCTCTCTCTCTCTCTCTAAAGACTCATTTGTGATCATTATATATAACGTTGTGAACAAAAAATAAGTACAAAAAAAAACGCCGGAAACAATAAACGTTTTTCTTCCAATATCTGTCTGTTTGTTTGTGTTAAACATTGAGTTGACAGGTGGTACCATTAACACAATAACAATAATTTCGAATTTCCCTAATAACAAAGTCGTTCGAAAATACAAAAAAACAAAACATAAAACAGACTAATGTAGACATTATAGTTGCCACTTAAGGCTTTCATAATAAATGATTACGTTTGTAAATATTAATGATTATATAACACTAAAGGCAGAAGTTTCACAAAAGGACTGTAAATTAATGATTACCAAAAAAAAAACTGCCAAGGGATTGACAACAGCCTGCAAAAAAAATATAAAATTTTCTGTGTTTGGTAAATTCATATTAAATAAAGGAAAATAATCTGAAACATAAATAACTGAAAGAAATAAAATACAGAAAAATTTTTGTTTATACATATTTTACCATTATAATTGAACCACTATTATTTTGTTCTTACTATATGTATGTATGAAGTTTTCCAACAATTGTTGTATTTAATTTTAATTTGTTACATTTCCTTTCTGCACACTTTCATTTGCAAAAATACCAAAAAGAATGCAAAAACCAACAAAAAATTAATTTGTAACATAAAATAAGCAAATATTATTTCAAATATTCATTATAGCTTTGTTAAATTTTTGTATGTGCTTATTTCTTTATCATGATTTTTTGTCTATCACCCAACACTTTTAAATATTTTCATTAATATTTGCTTAAATAAAACTGAAAGAAAAAAATGTAAATGAATATTATAACTGACGCATCGTAAGTCAACTAATGAATTGAAATTTGAGAAAATATATATGAAACGAATATATAATATACATGTGTTACAAAACCACATGTATGTATGTATGCTATATATATATAACTGTGGTTTATATTCATATTCCAAAAAATAAAATGAAAAAATTGGCGCAAATATATACACACATATATGTTTATATAGTCTATGTATATATGTTTGTGAATTTATGTATTTATATGGACTTAAATGAATGAAGAATAAATGTGTAAAAAATAATTATATACGGACATAAAAAAGCAAGAAAATTAAGCATCACTCAAAAAAGCATACCGATTTTTTTATACCCTATTATTGCAATTTATTCTCTTTTCAATTTATAATTATACAGGAAATATTTAAAGAAAAAGCAACTGCGTCAATTGTGGCTGAAGACCGTCAGATAATATCTATTAACCGAAACACCAATACGTCTAAACAATAACAACGGAATCTACTACCCGGTCAAGGTCCTTCTATACAGGTAATCGTTACTGGCTTTACCATCATTCTCAAGCGAATTTGTTTTTCTAAACAAGATAAATGATCAAGAACTCTAAATAATTTTATATTTTTGAAATTTTATTTATTTTTCATAAGCAAGTATGTACCTAAAATAGCAATTGTCTCAAATGACCCAAACTGAATTATTTGAATGACTTTTGTTAATCTCCTTTGACTGATTATACTATATATGTAGATTAAGCGACCTTTAGCCTGGAGGTATATGTATGACGAATATCGGCTTTGTTTAGTTTAGTTTTATGACGACTTCACTTACTGCGTTCCATAACTATAAATATATAAAAACTTTTCTCAAATTTGTAAGCTAAAGAAATATTATTTATTGACTATAATAATGTATTAGACCTCCTTTTTTGTGAATCAACGCCAAATTTCGATCAGGAATACTATTCACCAGATTCACTATTATATCTTCTGATATAAATCTCTTAACGTTTCTAACAGCTCCATTTATGTGATATATGCCTTTATATTGTCGGTTTAATATAATATTAATTTGACTGCTTAATATTCCTCAAATGTTCTCAATGGGGTTCTGATCTGTAAAACATTCTGGCCATCCAAGGACATTAATATTTTTCAAAGTTAACCATCCCTTTGTTTTTTGTTACTTTTATCTAAAAATGTCACTAATTTCTCATCAAGTAATTTTGTTTAATCAGAACAACAAATTTTGGTGCTTGGAAACGCCAAATCAAGTACATATACTGTGTTCACCAAAAGATTTCTGTTCGAAGTTGAACAATAATTTTTAAGTTGGTTTTGTATTTATATTTAAAGATTATGAATTTTCTTTATTTTTATTTTCTTTGGGTTGAACTTGTGTATTCATTTCTGTGTGTTTACAACATAAATAGATTCATCTCACAATCTCAGCATGAGATCAATAGATGTGTAGATTCATGCCACACATGCTTACCACATGATTGCAGATAGAAAGAATATAATTTGAAGATATTTTAATATTGTTTAAATAAGTTTAGAATTTCTAAATAAAATTTAGTTACTATTGATACAACAAAAAAACAAGTAGTTTATTTTTTCCTGGTCTTCCTACTCGCCTGTTTCCATTTGACAGTCCCCAAAACATCAGAGAACCGCTTCCGAAAATTCTATTTGAGAAATATCGTGGTTACTTTCGCAGATCACTTTTCCTTTTTAAACCAATATATACTTATGTATTATAAATAGTTCAACAATTACTAAAGATTATTGGCCAGTTAGTTTGTAAGTTTCCTTAAAGGAATTCATGTCTAGCAGTTTTGTGTCAGAATAATAGCCTTGGCACAGACAATAGCTTTTGTTTTTTAAGCAGTCTACGTATGGTTGATTTGGACACGTTTTCCTCATATTTATTTATATCATGTCCAAGACTCTTCATTGTGTTGCTGGCGCAGTTTATAATTCTGCCATTACCCGTTTAGAATGTTTTTTTCGAGCCGCTACTTTTATTTTTACAATAATAATCCCAATTATTTACAAAATTTGGTTTAGTTTTTGGCAATTGCTCGAAAACTTAAGTCAACTGAAATTAGACTTTCTTGAAAATCACTAAAGTACAAAGCAAGCAGTTTTTTATAGCAAATTGTTAAAGATTGCTTAGAAAAATAAATAACAGTTATACTTTTGGTTTTCTAGTAATCTTCTTTGTTTATCATAAAATGTAATTGTAGCTTTGAAACACTAACAAAATATTAATGCGCAATTTCTCTCTTAAATTAATGAGTTGTTCTCTTTATTATTGAAAAGTTTTACACATTTTAAACAAGTGTTGGCAACTTTACAACAAATATGTAGCTAATATTAAGAGTAATTTTCGTAATGGAACACAGTTGCCGTATTGAAATTGATACAGATCAGCCACTTATTGGTCATGTCTTCAACGGGATAAATAATAAATAAATTTAAATTTTTAAATGTACAACTTTCGCTATAAACATTTTGCTCTCGATAACAATGTATGAATCCAAAGGGTGATATTTTAAAAGCTATAGGAAAGTTTTTCAAAAAAACACATAAAATTCAGTAAAATGCATGAAATCTTTATTTGAATCGATAGTACGGTCCATATAATTTAATGTTTAAAGATTATTTCATGCAATGTTGACCTTGACTGCGCCTCAAATGGTCGATCCGCTTAGTCCAATTTTGGCATACTCTTTTCAACATTTCAGCCGGTATCTCACGAATAAATGCTTCAATGTTGTCTTCCAATGCGTCAATTGAAGCGGGCTTGTCTGCATAGACATGAGCTTTAACATAGCCCCACAAAAAATATTCTAGAGGCGTTAAATCGCACGATCTAGGCAGCTAACGTGAAATAAAAATGTTCACCGAAATCGCCTCTCAATAAGTCCATTGTTGCGTGTGCTGTGTGGCATGTGGCAACGTCTTGATGAAACCACATGTTATGTAAATCAAGCTCTTGCATTTTGGGCAAAAAAAAGTTGCATATCATCTCACGGTAGCGCTCACCATTCACAGTTACGTTACGATTCGCATCATCTTTGAAGAAGTACGGTCCAATGATGCCACCAGCCCATAAACCGCACCAAACTGTGACTTTTTCTGGAAGCATTGGTAGCTCTTGCAATGCTTCTGGCTGATATTCACTCCGAAATTTAGTCACATTAGCCCGAATAGCCACTTCAGTGGGTCGATTAAACTGACCATAAAATGGAAGAAGCGCGCGATGAACTTTCTTAACAGAGCACGCATTTTGGTAATAAAATGCAATAATTTGCAAGCGTTATTCGTTTGTAAGACGAGCCATGGTTAAATTATAGACCAAACTGAAGATGTTTGACAGTGAAACAAAACACGAAACGTGCATCAGCTGTTTAAACCAGTGTTGCCAAAGAGATAATAGCAAAAAAATCACCCTAAGTGAAATTTACGCAAAATATTGGTGGGTATATAAGATTCATAAGAGCTGATTAAATATTCAAGATGTCATATTTCTGGACCGGACTGACTAAAATTATACTAAATTCTACTGATTCTACTGTCAAAAACGTTACCAGTTCTGTCTAACACTTAAAATAACGCGCACCCATTGCAGTGCTCTAAAAATATAAAATGTTTGTTATATTTTTTGTACAAAAATAACATACTTATTCAACACATTGAAGTGTTATTTTTTTTTTTGTTATATATGGTATAAACACATAAACAGAAACACATTCGTACAAATCTTCAGTTCTTTTATTTGCATGTACTTTATTACGATATAAATGAAAGTATACGCGCCAATAACTGTGAAATAACAGTTATTCTGGTTTGTTTTTGTGTATAAAAACTGAAATCGCGCGCGCAATATTAAAAATAAAATAATAATAAAAAGAAAAAGGAAAAAACTGAATAAAATACATCATATTTTTGGTATATGTAGTTTCTTTCTTTATTGTTAGTTACATTGTGCAACATAAAAAACCGGGTTAAAATAAAAAGAAGCAAAAAAAAATCACAATAAGCATACATACATTTGTATATAGTATTTATATTTATATACATATGTATTTGTTTGTACGTATGTATTTACATTTATATAAAGTAGGAGTTGTCCAAGAAAAAAAATTATTTTAATTAAAAAATCCGGTACGCGGTACTAATTTGACTTTCAACACTTTAGTTCAATGATGCATATTACAAATAAAAGAGCAAAACCGACCATATGTATGTATATATATGTATATAGAATATGGTATTTGTATTTGTTGTTGTTTTTATATTTTGTTATTATTCTGTAGGTTAAAAAAGTTTGTTTATATTACAGACATACACAAATACACTGATTGCACACACATATAGTACTATGGAACAAGTACTATTTATGAAAACTCGGAATACGTCCTGCATAATAGCGATTTAAAATTTCTAGTGGTCATTCAACCAACCATCCAACCAAACAACCAGCTACAAACCGAAACGACGAACAAATAGAACGCATCGATCAGAATTTTAAAGGACTAACTAACATAGCCAAGTCAACGGAAACTTTAGTGTATTGTCAAAGATGGTAAATAATATAAATGCCAAATTTTTAAATACTCTACCACGTCTAACTAATCTGGAATATAGATATGTTTTAAAAAAAACTTTGCCCACATATAATTCAGTCGCGTATTTGTTTTAATATTTACGTAACGAAAAACGGGATTAAATACTTCTGAACCACAAATTGGTATTTTTTATTAGTATTAAAGTAAAACTAAAACAAATAAAAAAGCCCACCCATATTATACCCTACACTCAGTATATGTTCGAAAACAGTTTTTCAGAAATCAGCACTATATGGGATCTATGATGACCTGTTATGGACTGATCATCCAAAAATTAAATGACATGCCTTCTAAGACTGTAAGTATAGTTTTTGTTCAATTTTATCTCGATATAATCACTTCTAAAAGATTTACGTATGTTAAAGTTATAGTCAGAAGTATGTCTTATACTGCAGATTTAACTAATTATGGACCAATCGTTATAAAATTCGGTGACATGCTTTCCGTATATATGAAACTTATTTAAGTTAAATGTTATTTAGGGCCTTATTATGAACCGAATTGCATAAATTTGTGTAGATATAATTTAGTTTTATACACAACTTGTTTGGTTCGGATACGTTTATAAATCAAATATTTACGACCGACCAATTCCGACCTGTGCTTTTCGCACACACTTTACATGGACAGCCAGCCAGTGGGATGGAGAGCCGGATGGATATCGTTAAATCGACAGAAAAGAATGATTCTAAGTCGATCGGCAAACTTTAAGGTGGGTGTTGGACTAATATCAATTTTTTTATTTTTAAGAACAACAGTACCTCTCCGCTTTCATTTTTCATTGAGGTTAATTTTTACATAAGTTTGATCAACCATAATAAGGCAGTTGCTGAATTTTGTTAAAAATTAGTAGTAAAGAATGCAAACTCGTTTTATAGTATTCTAGTATTATTCTTCTTGTGGTTCTGGTAATGTAGTTGTCTGTGTATTTGCTTTGTAAGGCCATGGTGTCTTTTAATATAATTATTTTATTTTTCTTTATAAGATGTGCTTAAGATTTTCTTGCAACATTTTATAACTGACATCATTTACACATCATTGTATAGCAGAAATTTGGCCTTTTTTTCTTTTTTGTTTTTCCATTGCTCATCACTCGTGGAAATATGTAGTACAGGATGTGTTTTTTTTTTATGTAGAGAACTTGTTTTGGTGTATAGAACTGGCGTTTATTTTGTCAGCTATCAAGTGATTTATGTTACGTTAACGCCGATAAGGCCCAAACAATTGATTACTTGGAGGACAACATTCGTCGAGTTATTGCCGGATTATGGCCACAAATGCTGAAAAAAAGTCATCGAAAATTAAACCTCCAGATTAGACTACGTCCGCCCAGTCATATGTCAGAAGTGATATTTAAATTATAATGCCAGAAGATTATCTTTGGAATAATTTTCAAAATAAATTTGAACAACTTGGAAGCGTTGATCATACATCAGTCTATTCATATTGAAATGCTGAACCAAACTAAACATAAATCATTTGACAGCTAACAAAATGGCCGCCATTTAAAAAAGTGTTGCCAATATATTCCAACTACTTCAATTTCTTGATACAATAAATCAGCATTAAAAATTAATGTATTGTCAACAGGTTAAAAAAACAGCTTCTATTTTAAATAAACGAGATGAAATAAACGCAAAATGATTTGCCTTATTTAAACATCTGGCTAAAGCAGTGAGCAACAAATACTCATTCGCTTCGCCTTTATCGAAGTCACCTTGTACCATGTATGTTTATTTAAAACACATTCAACAACATTCAGTTCAGTTCTGCAATTAATTACTTTTTTCTTACAATTTAACGTTTTTTAAATGCTTTACTCTTCACATATATTTCATACGTTTATTTTTTATATATTTTTCTTCTTTCATTAATGTTTTTTACAGTTTTTATAATTGTGGTTTACTTTTAGTTAAAAACATCGTTTAATTTTTCTTTTTTCTTCTTCAATTTCGTTTTAATTCTTAAAAAAAACTGAATTTTTATTTCCACGATTTTTAATTGTGGGCTTTATATTTAATTTTCATATATACGTTGGTTAAATATTTATTTATTTTATTTCCATAATGAATAGAAGTATAACTAAAAAATATATAAAATTGGTAAAAACCCATATATAAATGCATTGTGTTAAATGAAATTTGAAAAAATGTGCTACAACAAAATTGTAAAAAATTACAAAAGTTTATGCAACGGCCATTGTGGGTCAATGCGCTAAATAAAAAAAAAATGAGGAACCGAAATGCTTTTCATTTTAATTAATAATAAACAATTTATATTGTTTTCACAATAAAATTATTATTTGTTGCATTTGAAAATGTTATAAATACAAATAACTGCAATCAGTCAAAAAAATTTGCAAAAATATAAATTTAATTGTTAAAATATCAAAGAGGGATACCAATGTAAATAAAGTTATATATATAAAAATGCGAAATATGAATTTTAAATTGTTTTAAACACGTAAAGAATTGATTTTTCACATAATATCCAAAAATATTGCACAGACTATTATTAAAAAATATATTAACTTTTGTAGCATAATTTAGGGCGGAAATTCACATGACTGATGGGCGTATACTTAATATTTATCTAATACACATACATATATAAAGTATACGTTTTTCTTATGATGTATGCATTAGGGGATCCAAACGGGACTGGATTTTCAAATCCCGGGATTCGGGATTTCATAAATGAATTCCGGGATCCCAAAATAGGGATTTTCGGTATTTCGTCTATCATTTGAATGAAGTTTCTTTTAAGCTAGATGGTGACCCAAAGAACACTTCAAAATTCCTATGAACTGGCTAGCAAAAAGTCCCGACCTCAATCCGATTGAGACTTTATGAAGAGCCATTGGACAGATTAACTTCAACCCAATTAGGCAAGCTTTGGCTGCACGTTCAGCGCGATTGAGAGAGCATTCTAATTGGATTAGAAGATTTATTGATGAAGAGTGCGACAAAATTTGTAAAAAGTGTTTTATGCTCCCAATGTATATATGTACATAAATGGAGATTCACAAAAAATATATGAGGGAAATTAAAAATTACATAAAATTTGATTAAAACAATTTTGGCAGATACTCAAGCATGATAAAAATGTTTGCGTTAATAATTTTTTTATTACACGCAACACTTCTGGTGCTAGTAGTAGCAATTTATATGAAATGTACTTGTCACTTTAACAAGATTTTAATTGTAGAGGTTATAAATTTACATTTTTTTAAATAAATATTCTTATGAAATTGTATGTTGAAAGCAATTAAAATTAACTCTTATGCCAATATTTATTGTAAATTTCTCAAAAGAAGAGATCAGTAAAAACAAGAAATATTGCTTCGTGCTAAAACCGGTCCTCAATGCAAATAGTCAGTAATAGATAAATTTTAAAATTTTTCTATTTAATGTGTTACCAATCAAATGTTATATTGTATATTCAGCAGTTTTTAATTATATTCCAATTTAATTTTAGAATTTTGAAATTGTAATTAGAATATTCCAATTTAATATCAGAACTTTGTAACCATATAAACAAAAATCACTTCGGGGCTGCAATGAAACTATGACCATTTAAATGAAATTTATTCTCTCTTAATTATTTTTTCATTTATACTGTGTTCACTATAATATGTATATTGAAAAAGTGTACAAAGATATGTCAGTTAAGTAAAAGAGCAGTAACCAATTTCAAAACATTTACAAAGAAATAAATAAAAAAATTATATATATATATTTTTTTGTAAGAAATAAAATGAAAATATATCTTTGTAAATAGATATGAAATGTAATACGTAAATTAAGTTCGCATATCAGAAAACTATTACACAGTAAAAAAACTCAGCTACATTTATAGATACATACATATAAATGAGTTTAAACATACATATGTATTTTAATAAACGAAACGCATGGCTACATACAAATATATATACATATATAATGTATAAGTAAGTTTACATGTATTTGATTGCCTTCTGGTAGTGGATATTTTGACTACATATACTTACATACATACACATACTAGTTTTTTGGGAAAAATCAGTTTTTCACTTATTTAATGGAAAAGAGCTTTTATCAAATACACAGAGTCGAAGTTGGGGAAAAGGAAGCAAAAATAAGCCATGAATATACTAGTGACTATTGAGTAAGTGTGTGTGTATATTTGCTTTGAATGTATGAGTGCTTATAAACACATACACATAGCAATGGTTTGTTAACAAAAATCTATCAGACACGTCCATTTTAGATTTATCACTATCGAATGTAAGCATGTGAATTGGTTTTATTCAATTATTTACAACACATACTTATATACATACCTACAAACGCATGCATGTACATATACATGTACATATGTACGATTTTGTCTATGTGTCTAGCTACGAATACTTTCGACTTAACACAAATCAACACAAACCATATGGAAATGGACCAAATAGCAAACTCAGTTCAATGAATATGATAAGTGCTCTTATTAAACAGAGTAGGATCGTTAGTAGTGTGAGGTAATTGAACATGTTTTTCCGCAGATGTTTTTTTTTACCAATCTTTTCAAGAGTTTCCATCGTACGATAGAGGGTATATTAAATTTAACATTTGATTGGCAATACATTGTAGGGAAGAAGTTAAAGGTTCATAGGAAAATCAAATGAAATGTAAATCGTTTAGGATTTGTAATAGAAAAATCTAAACAAAACTTTTTATTTATTGACTGTTTGTATATACAGTTCACAAAAACTTGTTTGAGAGGGAACTTTTACAAAATTTGTTTTTCTTTTACTTCTTCTTGCAAGTAGCCAGTATTTTTGCATATCTTAAAAATAATTGATGAATATTTTTGAGTCAGTTTTATAATGTTAAATTAACAAAGTTATAATCATTTTCCGGAAAATCACTAGAAAATTGGTTAACAATCAGTTTAACAATATTATACTAAAATGTTTGTAAATTATGCACATGGCCAGTTCTTTAACTTTAAGGAAAGCTTATCGCGTCGAAAAGATGTGAAACAAAATATTACATCGTTTTTCAAAAAGTAAGCAAAAAATGTGTCTGAAACTCATGCCGAAAACTATCAAAGAGGATTACTTTGCTACGTTAGAAATGTCAAAATATACAACTCAATGCCGATGTGAAATTTCAAAATTTAAAACCACTAATTACAGATATCGTTGACGGCGAACAAAATTTACTAAAATTTAAAAATTTTCAACGACGGCGGCAAAAATACAACCGTCGACTATACAAAATAATGTATAGTACATTATTAGTCTTTGTTGTTTACAAATTAATTTGCAGTAAAATAAAATAGTTTCGTGGTATAAAAAAGTTTTTCTCAAAACAAAAAAATAAAATATATAGTAATATGTTATAATTCATTGCGATTTCAATATTATTTATTTTAAAATTATTGTGTTTTTATTTGTAAATATATTTGACAGTTCAAAGCGGGAACCTTACTCACAAAAATGTTACAGACACACTTTTTCTGTAAACTTACGAGTAATTTTCTATCGAGACAGCGATTACTCGTCAAAAAAAAAAGTTACAGACACAGTTTTGCCATTTCTGTTTCATTTCACACATTTTAATCGAAAAGTTTCTCGACGCGGGAGTTTCAGAACATGGGCATATATTACTAGTTTTTGTGGAATAAGTAGTTTATCTCTAACTCTAAAGAATTTACTGCTTATATTTCTTACCTATTCCAAGCTATTTTTACAAGAACAACATATTTCTTTATAATTTTCTTGTTATGATATAACTCATGATAGTAGGGAGAATACATTATATTTGTGTAGATATTTGTAATATTTTAAGTAGACCAACTCAGTCCGAAAATATTTTGAATATACCTATTTAGATTCATATTGAAATTGGTCGGAATCATCTAGCGCTTACAAATTTCGTTTCGAAACAGGCTTTTTTCGTTTGATTTGCCATTGCAAATTATGGCCCCAAATAGAGAAACGAAAAATGACCCAATTTGTAGGGCCACATTTCTTTATGAATTTTAGTCCTAACTTTTTTACGAAAAATCAGCCTAAAGGTTATAAACAATTGTCCCAAGATTGATTTTTTATAAATTAAGTTAGAGATTAAAAGAACAAAATTATATTGCTGTTGTATAGGTACTTTTAACCTTTTCTGAAAAATAAATTATCATCAAAAAGTTATGGCAAATATAAATTAGATAGAAGACTTTAAGTAAAACGTACCAGCAACTAACATATCTTGCATTAGGAAATACAGTTTTAAGAGAAATTCTCAGGAATTATTCGAAATCCGTTACTCTAACCGTTGCTACGACATCCATTGTTTTTAATAGTTTCCAACAAACTTCCTTTCTTACTTTCATTTCTTTTTATGTAGGAATGTTTACTTCTTTTAAAAAAATTAAGATTTTAATTATTTTTTCCCGAAAAATTTCAACTCCAATATTGCTTTATTATTTTGAATGTTTAAGATGTCAAACTAAAACACACTTCACTTCGAAATCGATGTACGACAATTTCAAAACAATTTAAAACCACAACCGAAACAATTTACTGCTACGATGTCTTGCATTTTTATAAACCGAATAAGTGAAAATTGCATAACAAGCATAAATAACAGTTATACTTTTGTTTCTCAAGTACTCTTATTTGTTTATCATAAAATGTAATTATAGTTATGAAATACTAACCAAATATTCATGCATAATATATCTCTTAAATTAATTAAGTGGACTCCCATATATTGGATATTGACCATACTCCTAAGAAATTGTACGCATTTAAAAAAAAATGTTTGTAACTTTGCAACAAATAGCAAAACATCAAATGTAATTATAGTAATCCACTTCCACGGCAACCGGTTCTATGCGCCGGAAAGACCAGAGATCAGTCGGCCAAGAGCTGTCAACTCAGCAAATACTGCTGTTACAACAACAACAACATAGTAATACAGCTCAGTGTATATATATTACTTTAACGAGCCGAAAGCAGGTATTACTCTAAGTCGACCAACTACTCACATATCCCATAATCGTTTTAATGCCTGTTTTTTTTAATTACAAACAGTCGCCATAACAGTAGTTAAACTAATTTAATACAATACTTTTCACTTCAAACAACGTTTAGAGAAAAAACGCACAACGTTCAATAACAGTAAACACTTGTCTAAATATTTTAATTTGATGCAATTGAAATCGTACAGAGACTCGTTTCTATACTTGTAGTTTTAATGGCTCAAATATACAAACTATTTTGTAGTCCCTAGGGCACACTGTATATCAATAGCGGCTGCAGCAAAGCAGTGCTATTTAATAGTAAAAAATGAAATGTTTTCGCCACGAAATTAAATTAAATGAAAATAAAAACGTTATCGATACAGTGAAATTGAGAAATGAAATAAAAACAATTTCGATGTTTTATATAATTTGTATATGTATGTATAGTATGTATTTTTGAGCACAAGAAATTTATATTTCAAATTGGATTGAATGTTGCTCTTTGCTAAAAAAAAATTTTTTCAAATGCAAAATATTTTATTAGCAAAATAAAAAGTGAAAACTTAATTTTTATTTTATTTCCAAATTAAAACAATATATAAGTTAGTATGTATGAATGTTATATTATTAACATTCTCTTTATATTGGTACAATATTTTTCTTTTTTTTTTTTTTCTTAAAAGTATTTGAAATTAATGTTTGACATATGGTGCGTATGATTAACGTTTACTTCGTTCGAATTTCTTCTACTTTTACATTTCCATTTAAATTAAATAATTTTATTTCTTTTCGTAGAAAATTTAAATCCCTTTGTTTGGTATAAATTATGCAAATAAACTGTTTTCAATGTAATGCTTATTAAATGCTTAAGGTTTTTCTTTGTAATACGATTACAATTTTAATTTCCTTAAGGCTTTCAATGCAGTGTTATTGCAAAGTAAGTGTGTTTTATATAAGTTTTCCATTTTGCTTTACTGTAAGTAAAGTCATAAAAATTTATGTCTTTTTAGCGTATGTCAATTAGCAATTAAACTCATAGTTATTGTTTATTTAAAAACAAAAAGAAGAATTCACAAACATGCGTACATTTGTATTAGAACTTGTAATAAGTACACAAATTTGCTTAGTTTTGGCGTACGAGTATATGTGGTGAGATGGTAGATAATTTGTATTGAAATTGAAATCTTATTATAATTTCGTAATGTTTTTTTTTTTGTACTGTTGATTTCTATGTACATCTAAATGAGTACTAACTCAGACTGAGTTGTCAAACCTTTAATATAGCTAATATTTATTTTAAAATATCTTTTAAGTACACTATAATGTATTACAGTCAAACCTTTATCTAACGACCCTCGCTATAACGAATTCCTCGATTTAACGATTTGAAATCCCTTACAACGCTTCATAAGATGTAATACAAAATAAACCTCTCTATTACGAATTCATTTATCAATAGCATCGTTATAACGAATTTTAATTCACTGCAGACTAACGAAATAGAAATAATTATTTACCTCAATTTAACGAATTTTAACAACTTAAAACATTTTCAACAACGTCTCCAGCAAACCTACATTCGTAGTCGACAGCAGCATGAATTAGACTAACGGCTGAAATATTCGAAGAAAATTTATTTTTGATATTAAAACTACAAAATATAGTGTTTTCCATGAAATGTGTTTTGATTTATTAGCGGCATTCTTTCGCTATAACATGGTAAGCAGATGATGATTAATATACAAAATTTTTTATTACCTCGTTACAACGAATAAAAGTGCAACTTTACCTCGATATAACGAATTATGTAACGAATTATTCGATATACTGTTTTTTTTCTAATCCCCTTAAGATTTGTTATACCAAGGTTGAACTGTACTATAATAACACAGGACGTTTGATATTTGTTGTAAAGTTACAGTTTTCTAAAACTTGTAAAAAAGAGTGATTATTGATCTCTTTGGGTGGTCTCCCAAACAACAAATGTGGCAGCAGCTTCTAAATTATATGGATTACCAAAAAATAATTAAGAAACATTTCCTTTAAGAATAATTTGTTCATATATTAACTCTCCATCATATGAACGTTGTAAATATATTACTAACATTCTTAAAAAATTAACTACAGATTACAAAGATAATGTAAAGAATTCATTAGAATTCAAAAATAAGATAAAGTAAGTAAAAATTCATAATAATGAACAACTCATTTCACTTAATGTAGTATCATTGTTCCCTAGTATACCTGTAGACTTAGTTAGCTTTATAGTTAGTATTATAGATGAAAAACTGGAACATAATAGAACAACATATAAATATTAGCGTATTTACGTATTTTGAAATTTTGTATAATTGATAACAGATATTTTCAATATAATAACAATACATATGAACAAAAAATACGTCTTCCAATGGGATCACCAGCTTCTCCAATTAATGCTGATATTGTCATGGAAAAACTATTTGACACTTGTATTGCGAAATTGACTATAAAACCAAAAATGTTAACTAAATATGTAGATGATTTGTTTTGTAAATTTCAGAAAGTGAGATAGAATTTATACATATATTGATGATAAAAAACTCATTTCATACTAACATTAAATTTATTATAAAAAGGGAATGTTATTCTATACTTTCTTATTTAGACAGTTTAATAATGAAGAGAGATAATAAATTATTAATAGACTGGTATCAAAAAGGTACATTGTAGGGAAGGATCATTAATTACTATTACTTAAAGAATTATTATTAATGCAGCTAATAGTGTTACAGAAAGAGTATTAGTAATAAGTGATAAGGAATTCCACAAGAAAAATATAGAAAGAATTAGAAATATATTAAACGATAATAATTTCCCTATTAATATAATCTGTAAATTAATAAGACAATTCACAAAAATAAATCGAATAATACAGAAAGATTTTCTGAATCTAAGATATATAAATCATTAACTTATGTACCTAAAATATCCGAAAGATTAGAAAAATCTAATATATTTGATAATAACAAATAGAAAATGGCTCCAAAAATGTATAATACAGTAGCCAGCATGGTGCAACTATACAAGGTGAGTGCAGTAGCTGACTGGCTTTGTTTAAAATTTACTTATGTCAAAAGTAATACTTTTTCAAGAATTTTTGACAGTAGTACATTATTTTACACAAACAAAATGCGTGTTGTTTCTGTTTTGTGTTGTATTTGCTGTCGATTTGCACTCACCTTGTATAGTTGTACCATGGTAGGCAGATTATTCATTAAAACAAAAGATAGGATACATAATTTAAAAATGTCAAACGTAGTTTATAAAATACCATGTAATGACAATGAAAAGTGTAATAAATTACTTGTATAAAATAATAAAATAAAATTCAATTGACCTTATTGCTTGAAAGAAGAAGAAACTATTAAATATTAAAAAAAGGTCAAATAAACGAACTAAATATAATAAAATAAATATAAAACAAACTAAAAACTAGATTAGTTGGACACAAATCTGATCAAAAATCTAAAGATATACCATCGCAAAAAACAGCATTATCATCACATTATTAAAATCTGCATCACTATCCCGACTTTGAAAACAGAAAATAATTATAAACGCCTTTTATGTCAGAAATAATAAATGTGCCAAAAAATCTTAGAATTAGTTTTATAGCAGATACAGATAATGTTGCTCAAACCTATAATTTTTAAAAACGGAAAAGGAAACTAAATTATGTTTTCATATTTTTGTTTTTGTAATATTTAAAATTTTTCAGTCTGAAAATTCTGTTATATTGAAATATATTTTTATTAGTTATTTTATAAATTTGGTTATAAATTTAATTCCCCGAATTTGCTACACATTGTTGTTGCGAAATATTGGAAAAAATAAGAAATAAATAAAAATACATTTTGTTATTTATTCTTATTATGCAATTTTCAACAATTTGCTATAAAATGCCATGTGTTTCCTACCTTAGAGATTATAAAAAATGTAAAATATAAGTTTATACAAAAGACGGCTTAAGTTTTCGAGCAATTGACAAAAACCATAAACCGATCACTTGCTTTTTTTAACAAATTTTGCATATAATCTGAAATATTATGGTAAAAATAAAAATTGCGGTCAGCAACACAATGAAGAGTCTTGGTGGAGATTATTTATGAATATGAGGTAAACCAATCAAACTAGACTGGTAAAAAAAAACCAGACTATTACTCCAAAAAAGCTGTTGTCTAAAATTCACTAAAGAAACTTAAAAACTAACAGCAATCATCTAAGCCGATAATCTCTGTTAATAGTTAAAATATTTAAACATATTTTTAGGAAATTGTATTTCAATTTAAATTCAACAGCCGGTACCAACATACAGCATATTTATCAAGATACAACATCTTTATCAACATACGGCATGTTTATCAACATACAACTTGTTAGCACCAATTACATTTGCAGAAGTTTATATTTATAAAGAAAATTAATTTTAGTAAAGAGCTTTTTCAGATAAACACGTTTTTTATTAAAAATAATTTTTCAGGATAATATTTGAAACGAAAAACTTTGAATAAAACAAAGTTTATTATCTCATTTTTTACAAACTTTTTCAGCAAAAACGAATTTAGAGCAGCATTTGATTGTATGGAAAAATTAAAGGAATTTGAGAAGCTTTTCAAACAAAAATTCGAATAAATCCAAAAACTATTAGGCCGCGTTTTCACTATGTTTTCACTATGTCATTTTTGTTTTCAAAATTTCCAAATTGTTGGCAATTGTATGAAAATGAATTGACATATGACAACCCGTTTTCATACAATTGCCAACAATTTGGAAATTTTGACAACAAAAATTACATAATGAAAACCAAGCATTAGTTTTTCATTGGTGTAGATGGCATGTTATGCAAAAATAATCCTTTTCATGTAACTATTTACAATAATTGTATCCAAAGCGGACAACTTGGATGGTTGATTTACGTGGTTGCCTGCGGCCTGCAAGGGGACAACTTACTACTCTCACTTATAAAATATATTTCACAATTTTTATTTACGAAATATATAAGAAATAAGATACTGCGTTGCATAACTATAATTACATAAGTCTTTTCTTAATTTTTAAAGTTAGTGAAAAAGTAAAACAGTTTAACCTACATATAGAAACGAAAAAACAAATATTATTTAACAAAAAAAATCATTATTTTTTATTTTACCTCTTAAAAATGTTTAAAGAAATTAGTTAGTGTTTCATAACTATAAATACACTGTAATTAAAATAACTTAAAATACCGATCTTCTTAAAAAATGTATACAATAATAATACGTTAGGCCTACTTTTTTTTTGAATCAATTTAAAATTACGATAAGGCATACAATTCACCATCTACCACCAACCAAGAACCAACAATTTGTAAGATGATTTTTTATAATTAACAAACACAAACTGCGAAGGTTTTTTGGCTTGCAGAAAACACCCAGAGTTGTAGCGGGAATCGAACCCGCAACCCTCTGTTTTATAATCCGGCAAACTATCACCTAGTCTATCGAATTTAATTCCTGTAGAAAATTAAATTGTCATACATTAATATTTGCTAAAAATGGCACTAATTTTTCATCTAGTAATTCAGGCTAATAAGAAGAATCAAGCAGACTGTCTCCAGAAACAGCTCCCTAAACCATCAAAGAACCGCCTTGAAAATTTATTTATGAGAAGCATCTTGGTTCCTTTTGTAGGTCTCTCCAATTAAAGTTAAAACTATCTGGACCATCAAATTTTAATTTTTTTCTCATCGGTAAAAATTAACTTAAATATATTATATACTATATATAGATTATTTCTTTTAAATAAACCGGATTCCTCTTAATTGTAAAATAAAAAGCGTCAAGTAGTTCAAAGAAAATATAACACGAGCCTTTATTTATTTAAATGTACACAAAAACAATTTTAAATGAACACCTGTCTTTTACACACTTACATATAGCTATGACGGTCTAAGAGCACAACTAAATTAAAGTTTGAGAACACATTAATGTTTACACAACGATGACTCACAATAAACTTACTAACTTGAGTGGCCCTGTTAGTCTATTAATACACCAATCATAATTTCTAGATAGTTCGGAGCTAAGATATTAGAATGTTTAAGACTGCAAGAATGTTCGTATCTAGAATGTTTAGCCAAAGCCGTTAAAATTTAATAATAATTGCTCAGCTGTGTTTATAACAACATGTTAAGGGATTTAGGTGAAAAATATGTGAAAGTATTATTTTAACATATATTTGACAATGCGGCACCGAAAAGTTGTATTTGTTTTTTTTTAATATTATTACACGACATTCTTTCCTAATAAAAAATTGCTGAACTTTTGATATTTATTATTAGAGAAAATTGCTTGGTAGTTCAGAAAATGCATTTCAATGTGCTAATTGTTTAAAAAATATTACTTTGAAATGGTTTTCTTTGAATTATTATCAATAAACTCAAGCCAAATAAAATTTTCTTTAATAATAAAATAAAATATTATAAAAATCGAAAACTGTTTTTTGTTAAAAAAAATATTTCTTGTGATAAAAGTTTTTAATGAAATATTTTGTTTTATTAAAAAATGTTTTTTGTAAATAAAACTTTTCTGCGAAAAATAATAATAATAAAAATAAAACCCTTTTTTTATTAAAAACATTAATCAACTTTGCCGAATCTTATATAGCCACCACCAATATATCAGTAGTGTGATCTATATAAAAGGGTTATTGTATTTTTCGGATCTATCACCTAAATATTAATAAATATTATGTCGTCATTTCTATATATTTAAGTCTTATTTTTTTAAATTGCAACTTTAAACGATATATCCAACTTTGTGTCATAGTTCTTCAATTTATCAACTAATTCCTGAAAATACAATATATAATACAAATAATTACAAAAATGAAAAGCTTGGCCAACTCTGCAGTTTTTTCCACAATATTGTACACAATTGCGATTTTCTGTAAACATTTATGGCAACATGAAAAACAACAACACATGTGTTTAATGAACCAAAAAATCAAGGCAGTTATCATTAATTCCGCTTTAATAAATGCTACATAATCCAATCATTGCTAGAAGGTATTAAAACTGCAAACTCAAAAAATTCACCAAGACTCCAGAAAAAAAGTATATTGCGAATTATACATACATTTTAACAAATCTATTGTATTTACGTACATACTCGTACATACAAATACAATACAATTCTTTACTAACTACCACAAATATATAAGTATTATGCATACAAACTAATACAAAAACAAAAGTCATAATCTCAAATACTTTAAACACATACATACACACTACAAACAAACAAAAATCGGATTATTTTAAGTACTTGGAATTGCTAAAAAAAAAAAGTAGAAATACATAGATATATACACATACAAACTCAAACAGCAGCAGTAGCAAAAAAAGTCATGTCGATGATGTAGAAGAAATCCTATGAGAAAAAATAAAGCAGCAAAAAATTATACGTTTATTTAATTGAAATTCTTCTTTCAAAAACAACTTTTATTATACTTTTTGTAGATTTGTTTGCTGGTTGTAAGTGTGTGTGAGGTGAAGTTCTAAATGTAAGTGTGTATGACTATAAAATTTATTAATTCTATTGGCTTTTCTACTTGCTATCAAGAAATAACAAATGTATGTAAAGCATTCCTCATATAAAATTCGGCCGCACTACAGCCGTTGAGCTATTATTCATTTGAATTTTCGGCTAATAGCGCGGTAAAGTTGAATATTATAGAGGATTGTATGCATTGTGGTACTGCATATTTTTAAGCTAAAAGAAGGATACTTTTTAGGTTCCGCACAGCCTATTGCAGCAGAACTACGCCAAGGAAGCATTTTGGGACCCTTCTTATAGTTGATATATACATCTGATATGCCAATAAAAAATCGTACTCAAAATCATATATTTAAATCAGAAAAATGGTTAAAGCAATTGAGAGTAAAAGATAAGGAGCAGAAATTTACAGACATTACCCTTACATTTCGTAGAGAATCAAGCTCCACTATTTATATCAATAATAAATCAATAACGTAATAATCAAAAGTTAAATATAAGAAATAAATAAAAATCGATAGTCGCCTTACATGGAAATTTCATGTAGATGCAAAGTTACCTCAAATGAAATTGAAATTAATGCAAATGGTGTTATGGAATACAGCCTCATATGGGAACGCCTCAGCTTCAAATGTAGACAGAATTCAAAGACCTAAAAACAAATTGCTACGAATGATCACAATTGCGCCCTGGTATATAAAAAATTCGAATATTCATAAAGATCTAGAAGTGCCTTTGTTAAAAAGATCCAAAATATGCAATATTAAAAAAAAACTAAAAAGCTAAAATACACCCAAATCCATTATCGCACAACATATTAAATAATTGCATATATATATATATACATACATATGTATATATATATAAATAAGTATATATTCGACTAAAAGAAGAGATAAAACGCAACTGTGCCAAAGACAAGCAGAAAGAATGACAACATAATATTTAATATTAATATTTAATAGTTAAACATTTTTCGTCTGGCACTGGCTGGACTAAATAATTAAAATTCATTTTATACAAGGTGGCGCAAAAGTAAACTTCCGATGTTTTTTGGCTGTAATTAAAAAAAATGAAAAACTTTGATTCTTCTTGGGGATTATTTTTAATTTTTTTTACATCAAGTCGAGAATATGATGGCCGCCGCCACAGTTGATTGTCATTTGAGCCCTTTTTATGGCATTTTTATTGACAAAATTTTTTTTTTAATTTGTTCCCTCATATATCCTTAATAAATACCAAAGAGATGTTCTACAAAGATAAAAGCTCATACATAAGAAAATACGAATATATTTAAAGTAACAATATGATTTCATTTGAACATTTCTCGAAATTTGTTAATTTTTCTTTTCTACATTTCTTACTCAAGTGATCTGAAACACATTAACGACCTGGGGAATACTTAATAACTTAAAGGTTTGTTAACCGCTTTTTGTATTTTATATCTTATTAAAACGATAACTTCGTACATATTTTGATTCTTTCTTATGGCAAAATGTTTGTAAAAAAATTAAATACTCGTATATACATATATTACATATTTATTTCTACAATCCGTAGAATTTAAAAAGCTTGAAATTTTTTTCGTCCATACAATCTTATAGAACTTTAGTGGTCATACGAGTCCAAAAAAAGTGTTCTATTGTTCCCAAACCACAAATCGAAAGTCGCAAAAAGTCATTAGCATATGCAGATGCATACGTCTCATAACACAAATGAAAAGAATGAAAGAAATGAAAGATTGCATCACAGCATTAAAATAATTAAATCTTGTATTGCCGATAAAAATATTGTTTTCAATCTGGCGGTAAACAATATTGCTGGCGCCGAACATCCCAGAGAAGTCAAAGGCACCTTTTAAAGGAAACAATAAATCACAGTGGTAGGAGCGTCATGATATGGGACTATTTTACATGGAGGCACCCCAGACAACTGCAAATAATCTATGTAATAGTGAAGAAAGAGGACTATCTGACTATCGTTTTTTTTTTTTTTTTTAAGTTAATATTTTGAGTTTTTATTTATAATTTATTTTGTTCAATATCATACTTAAAAAAAAATGACACAAAACATGTACATACTCATTTGTGCTCCCCACTTAAATATTAAAAAAATTATGCGGCCGAATTTTATGTTAGCCCTGCTTTACATATATTTATTTCTTTTATTATTTTTTTTTTTTGTTCTTGAAAACACAAACTTTGCTTAATATTTTCTACTTATGGCTACATTTAAATTCTATGGCGAACTAAAAAAAGAAAATATTTATTATTAATGGTTATTTAAGTCTAGTAAAAACAATACTTACGCCAACACACAAATTCAGGCACTTACACAAATTGTAGAGGCACAATTATATTAGTTAGATAAATTCTCTATTTATGAATGCTTTATTGCACAATGGGGGAAAGTAAACTAGTTTAGTTCGCAAAGTTGGAAAATGTCACCAAGTTGTATTGATTTCGAAAGGTTAACATCGGTAGTTCAGCTTTTCTAAAAACTTCCGAATAAATATTATTTTATTGTTGCGTAGTAAAAACTAGTACAAAGTATTATAAACAAATACCTGCCAATCCTTCATAAATACCCAAAGCCACAAATCTCATCTTAAGTTACGTAGTTTGCTTGTGCCTGTTTGTGTTTGTATTTATTTTGGATTTTGTTGCATATATTTATACCTACTTTAACTTTGTTTTTTCTTAAAAATTAAGATTTCTTGTAAATAATTCATTAAATAAATGTAATGCATAAAACTGTGTGTAAAACAACAATCAATCAAAGGGTATTTAGAGTGATTTAATCATCATCATCGTCCTATCTTGGTTGGAAAGCTAAAGAAAAGTGTGTAAAGTAAAATGGAATATTTTCTTCTATTACTTTTGTGTATGTGTGTGTTTTTTTAAATAAACATGTAACTGAAATTTACTCATAGATGTGTATCTTTTGATTTATCACACAATATACAAAATTCTGCAATATTTCGTGCTTACGC
Organism: Bellardia bayeri; assembly: GCA_950370525.1. NCBI lineage: Eukaryota > Metazoa > Arthropoda > Insecta > Diptera > Calliphoridae > Bellardia > Bellardia bayeri. The sequence continues at coordinate 80,799,658 of OX493265.1, read as the reverse complement.
AAAATATTGTTTGCTGCAATCCTGCTGTTTTCGTGACGAGAAAACCACACTAGTGAATATCCCTTCGATTATAAGAACAATTTCGCCGAAGTGTTAAACTGCCGCTACAAAAATGTTAAAGTTTTATTTGTTTTATCTTGAATACGGAAAAGACAGTATTCGTAGTTATATTATCGCAGTTGTTGTAGATTCTATTTAGTGTTTTATGTAAATGTATTAATTTTTAGTAACAAAATAATAAAATATTTAAAATATTGAAGTTTAAATAAAAAGTGTTTTTATGAAAATTCCAAAAATTTTAAGACGCATTCGCAGGCTAAATTTATCACTTAATTGAATATTTTTTTCAATCATTAACTTTTTAAGTCTAAGACAGCAAAATATTACTATTAGAACTTTATTAATTAACTGTTTTCCCCATATACAAGCGCCCTACCCTATTGCATAAGGCTATTGCCAAAAGAAGGTTAAAGCGAAGTGGTACTGCAGCAGATCCACAAGGTGGATTGAAATTTGTGCAGCAGTTAATGAACTCCTTTAAAACAAATACACGAATTTGTGTAAGAGGAAATGAACATTAGTTTCTTATTTTAGTTCTTGTATATCCGTATATACATATGTATATTATAATTGTGTTTGTAAGTTAGTGTTTTTTGTTTGTTTCACAATCAGGACTAAACGGCTGAACCGATTTTAATAAAATTTAAAACGTAAATATATCTGAGCTTTGCACTTGAACCACTTCGAGACAAAAAGTGGAAAACCCGGCAAACACAAACGACTAAACCGATTTTATTGAAATGTAAAACGTATGTAAATCCATGTCAATAGGCTATACCTTTAAACGAAGGTAGATTCGTGATTGAAAGCGTCTAGAGGCTTTATCTTTTTTCAAAACTTGGACCAGGGCGGAAAAAAACGATAATCTCAAACGAAAATACTAATTTGATTGAAATTTCGAACGTAAATATATCTGTGCTTTGAAGCGTCAATAGGTTATATCGTTTTTGAAAACTTTGACCATGTCGGGATAAAAAAGGGACAACGGTAATCGTAATCGGATTCACTTATCGGATTAAAAATTCGAAGCGTCAGTAGGCTATAAAAGGGGAAATGGAAAAATAGAAATACTTTTAAAATGTTTGTTCTTTAATAATGACGGTCTTTGTTATGAAGCAACCATATTTCTATTTAAGCTTTCTGTAGTCACTTAAATGTGTATTAGAAATGAACTTTCTATATTCAAGGGGGTAAAAAAAGGGATTTTTTTTTAATCTGAAGACTTGAAATTTTAAATAGTAATATATTTAAAAACAAAAAAATATTGCAAACACTTACATATATTTGGAAAATTCAAACTAAAATGTGTTTTTTGGTAATTCTTGGTACCTTTTGCATCTTTTGGTACCTTTTGCATTTGTGTTGTGGTTTATGCAATCACAAAAATAAATATTTGAGAAGTAATTTCTTTAGTAAATCACGGGCAAAAAGGAGGTGCAGACTTGAAATGTTAAATATGGATGTCTATTACGAAATATAGGTGGGTACATTTTTTGTTACCTTTTGAATACTTTGGTCTTAGTTGACAAATATTATTATGTACCGTTGTAGGTTCGTAGATTTATTTGTAAAGTAACTTTTTTATAAAACGACAGTTAGGCGGTAACGACGGGTAAAAAACTAATGAACTAATTTGTTTGTAAAACTTTTTTGTTTTTTTTTTGTTTTTGCTCCATCCAATCAGAAAAATATTTATTAGGAAAGTATTTTTTCGACAGTCAGGGATTAAGTGCTTTAACTTTTAAGTATAGATTTATTTAAGGGATCAAAGTTTACTAGTCTGTTACCCGGGTTTGGAAATTCAAAAAATGGGGAAATTCTTAATAGTTTTTGTGCTTTTTTGTTATCAATTTCTTTAAAGAGATAGAATTAAATTTTTAGCTTTGTACAATCATGAACTAAATACGAAACCAATCTGAAACAAATATTTAAGTTCAGAGATGCTATTGTAAAAAAATTTTCATTTCAAACAAATAAAAACCTTTTATTAACAAATTGTACTGAAATTATAAAATTCATAAATTTAAAAATTTTAAAATTTTAAATCCAATTAAACCAATATGCTAAAATTCTTTAATTTTGTTTACCCACTAGCCCATTTTAATTTCAAAAAAAAAAATTTAAGCTAAATGACGTAATTTTTCCCACACAAAGTAATTATATAAATTTCCATTTTTTGTAAATTTAATTAATCATACATTTTAGAAAAAACTTTAATATTCTTTACAAATATGTATCTATGTATCATTCATGTCATTCTTCTTTTAAGTTCTTGTTAATCCCTTAAAAATTTAAACAGTTAATTTATCTTACTCATGTAACATTAATGTTCGCATTTATTTGACTTTTATTTATGCTTAGAATTAATGATTTTACAACACAACTTAAGCAACTTGAACTCATCGTTAGCATCAGAAGGCAAAAAACAGAAGCAAAAGAACAGGAACAACAGAAAAAGGATTATAAAATCCCTTTAACCAAATGTCACATAGTTTCAGCAGGTTTAGTTTAACACAAAAAGTAACTCAAAATGTTTTGTAATTTTAACTGATATATGTATGTACATATCTATGTACATGTGTAGTTTCAATGATGAATTTAGAGTTTTCATTTCAAACAGACACTTTAAACACACACACACACACAAAAACACAGGCACCAACACACAAGGACTTAAAACACAGCTGTCATTCGTGTTAGAAACCTGGCATATCATCATGTGACACGATAATAAAAAGAAATAAAAAACAATTTGTTTTTAAATTTTTTATTTTATTGTTTTAGTTCTGTCTACAGAAATCATACTTCTTTAAATGGCAGTGCTACACCTACTTTAACTACATATGTACATACCTACATATGTATAAATGAGTATACGTATATGTAGGTGTTCCTTTATTGAATTGTTCCAGGTAGCAGCTTACATTTAAAGCTTGTCGTTACAAACAATATCCAAAACTCAAGCACATTGTTTCAAAAGAAAAATTGAATTTTTGTAAAATATATTTTTTATTGCCATGTGTCTGAGTGTGTTTCTATGTCTGTCTGTATGTGCATTGTTGATTGCTTTTTCGTTTTTGTCTTCGTTGCTAATAACCAATTCATTCATAACAATTCAGTTTAAATTTTTGAAAAATAAATTCAATTTGACATTATCTTGATGACAATTTGACATTTGATATCGTAAAACAATTTCAATGTAAATACGATGTGAACATACATACATGTTCAGTTATAGAAATACACACAAATATCAATATTTTATATTAGCCATGTCCTTGGAAAAAATATCAAATATACTTTCACAAAATAATTTTAATTTATCTTATCTTATCAAAAAAGTGTAACCACTTGTTTTAGCACAAATTTGTTTGACGTTGTTTACCTTTACAAAAGTTTTGCATGTTCAAACAGCGTCAAATAAATTAAAATTAAATATTTGTTGTGCTTTGGCCTAAATAAGAAAAGTTTTTTTAATAAATAAACGAGTTCAAATATATATTAATTAGTGGTTACGTCTTTTTTGGCAACTATTTTCCAAGTGTGACCGTACCTTTAGTTGTTAAAAGTTTTATACAGAGCAATAAACATAATTTCACTTATTCCTGTCTTGAACACATTTAAATATTAAATATTTTTGAAAATTTAATATTTTAATGTTTTCTATTTTCAATTTGATCCCGTCTAATATTTATACATGCATTTGTGTTTAAGGACAGATACCAACATACAATAATAAAAAACAAAATTGTTATTGTCAACAAATGTGCAATCTTTTAAATGACAATTTCTTGTATTTCAACATTTAATATATCATATTTGTATTACCGGAAAAAAAATTATTCTATCAGGTTTAACCTTACAACCGTAATGTTGAAAATCAAGAAAAAATAAAATATTGAAGTTATAAAATCTTCCATAATTATATTTTTATGTGCTAATATTATTACTTATTAAAATGTGCTAGGTGGCAATTCGTTGACGATTTGAATTACTTAAATACTTAATAACTTAAGTAATTCAGTTGAAATGTTGGCGGACATTAGATACTTCTGATACACAAACGTTTCAAATCGATACTGATGCTGTATTTATTTGCTTGGCAAAAGGTGTGGCTTTAGTTTTGACACAAATGTGACCAAAGTATTAAAGGATATATCGCATTTCAAGAAAGCTACAAAGTTACAATTTGGACAAAAACAAAAACTTAAATGCCAGACACAGAGCATACTAGCATAAAGGGGAATCTATGGACAGATGGTATGCTGGGATAAATCCCTAATTTAATACTTACACTTTGATAAAACACAACTTTGGCTACAGTTGTAGGCGACAGCATCTCAATATACATATGTGTTCATGTAGCACATTATTGGCATTATTGAACTTATTACTACGAACCAAAAGTACTGTGTGATTTTCAAAAAACTCTGTCTAATACCATTACTGCTACAGATATATCCTACCCCTGATATAAAATTTTAGAAAGTCAAACATTTGTGTATTCCTTGGCCCCCGTTTCCTTTCTTTTACAATAAAAATCATTACTCCAGAAATTGCAAAAAAAAAAATTTAATAAATCTCATTAAAAGTTATAGAAAATCTGAACGCAATTCCTATTGGGCATATTCGTCTCAAGTGACCCAATTTTTAAAATCGATGTCTCCCGATGATGAAATGATGGATGAAATTTGCAACAAGGTTAGTACTATTGGATAGTAGGCCAGACACAAATTTTCAGCTATATCATTTAAGAACTGCCGGAGTTAGAGGGGGTCAAAGTTGGTCATACAGGGTTTTCTTAAAATGAGTGTAACTTTTAACCTATTGGTCCTAGAAAAAAATTGTCCAAAGGACTTTAGATAGCTATTTCTTCAATCATTCCAATTTGGAATGGGCCCTTTTGTTCTCAAAAGAAAGCTTATACAATTTCCTTTAAGGCTTTTATAATCGCTTAATGGGATGCGAGTGGGACATCTATCAAAAAAATTATTTTTAACTGAAGAATAGGATTTTTCAATATTTGGCACATGTATCATTTTCATTTTCTACCATTTTTTTATTTTTTAAATGGAGTTTTTTTTTATTTTTCCTCAAAAGAAACTTTAGACCATTTCCTTTAAGAGCTTTGTGATCACTTAGTAGCAAAAGGTATATCTATAAAAAAAATATTTTAACTCAAAAATCGAAGTTTTTTAATTTTACCATATGCACTAAATTTTTTTCTTTTGTTTTAATGGATGTTTTTTGTTTTTTTGCTCAAAGACAGCTTAGTTCTTTTTCTTTAAGAGCTTTGTGGTAAGTTAATGGGATGCAAGTGGGGTATCTATAAAAAAAATTTGCAACTTCAAAGAAGAAAGTGTTTCAATTTTTATCATACGCACTATTTTCATTTTTTTTTCTATTTGTGTGTAAGTTTTATTAAAATGTCAGTCAGTGAAACAAACTTAAGACATTAACATCGGACAACACTGTATTAAACATATTTCTTCCCTGAAGATGATCAGCAAAGTTGGTCGAAATATTGGAAACTAATAAAAGATAATAAAAATTAAAAACGAACAAGAGTTTTTATATTTTTAATTAAAGAGACCTCAAGCCGAATTAATAAAGTAAAAAGATTTTTTAATTTTTAATAGTTTCTTCTTCTTTCAAGCAATAAGGTCAATTGAATTTTATATACAAATATTTAATTTATTTATATATATTAATTTCCAATATTTCGCTATCACAATGGATAGCTTCTTCAGGGATAATATAAGTTTTGAATTACTTAAAAAAAAACTTATATTATCGTGTGTTGTGTACCATGTGGCACCGTCCTGTTGACACCACATGTCAGCAAATTCCACCTCTTCCATTTTGAACAAACAAAAGGTTAATTATTAAACTTTAAATATTATCAATATCTTCACGAAAAATTTGCACTTTCACAAGGCTAAAACCGCCTGAAGGAGAATTCCAATGCTTTTGCGATGTACTAGAGTCTTGGCTACATTTTTTGTCATAGTATTGGATCAAAAATCTGAATAGTTTGGCTGTTATAGGCGAAAATATAAAAAGAAAAAAACGTGACAAGAAGTGGTAAATTTTCTACATTTTTGAAAACAAAGTTTTTTCTAAGTAATATGTTTAGAGAAATTGTAGCCCGAGACAATAGATCCACTTTTGAAAATAAGTCAACACTTTAAATAGTTTACGAAATATGAGCCTTGGAAAAGTTGAAAATTTTCCAAAAAATAAAGTCTGAGAAAAAATTTCAAGTCAAAATCGGCAAGCTCGATTTTCACCGTAGACGTATGGTCTAGTGGACTTTTTTGCTCAGTACAATCCCAAGAATCAAAAACGCGATTCGCCCATTAAGATTTGTTTCCCTCCATACTAATCGCCCCACCTTACTTACATATTACATATAAATAATGCTTCCTTGATGTTCATAGATCTTGCTTTTCTAACTTCTTTAAAGTGAAACACTTTGAAATATTAGCAACAAAAATGAATAGTACTGGGAATTTGCTACCACGTTTTTGGTTTCATTTCCAAAAATGATACACTTAATTATTTTCACTCTGTCTACATATTACTTAAATTCTAATTTCAAATTTAGGCATTTTACACGCAAACCAATTTCCAAGTAGTCAAATCATCAACTTTTCATCTACAAACAAATATGGTAAAAAAAAACTATCAATTACTGTCGAAATTTTAAATTTCTCGCAAGTTTTGAATAAAACGAATTTTGAGAAAATTAAAAATACGAATACTGATACATAATTTCTGTAACAGAAACGGCAAAAAATAAAACAAAATAAAAAAACAACACAACAAGATAGACGCATGAAATGGCAATATGTTAACAAATGGCTGCAAGCAACGTTTTTATGTTGATGATGATCATGATGGTGATGACGATGGCCTGTGATGCAAGTCAATTAATTTTTATACCCACCACCATAAAGGAGGTAAATTAAGTTCGTAATTTCGTTGGTAACACATCAAAATATTAGTTGTAGATCCAAAGAGTATATATATTCTGGATCCTTATGAGATTCCAAGAAGATCTAGCCATATCTGTGCGTCTGTTGAAGGCACAATAGAGCTTAGAAAAAAAAAACATAAAACTATGAAATTTTTACCAACCATTCCCTATTTCACACAAATGTTTGGGTATTGAAAAGGAGCAGAATCTATTCAGCAGGATTCTAGTCATAGATCAATATTTAATCAACCTAATTATTTTTCAAATATTTTTTTAAATTTTCTTTAAATATAATATAGATAATATCATGAAATATTGCACACTTTGTTTTAATTATAGCAGGACAAGTCCTGTTAACAATGGTAGAAATCGGTCTACGATTTCTCATAGCCTCCCATGGAAACGTCTTTCCGGAATTTGTCCTTACGGTACATAAATGTCTATAGAAAAGCAGTATCTATACAAAATTCAGCAAAAATAAGTTTCATGCAACGAGAAATCTCAAAACGATATTTTTTTTTGCATTGGGACAAATTTCTTATAAAAATGACTATCAAGTGTAAATTCAACACAAGAAATTAATATACATATAGGTAAATCTAAATCGCTATACCAAATTTCATGATAATCGGTCTGTGTCCACTTCCGAAAATCACTTAAATGCGCATAGATTTCTTATAAAAACTAACACTATCAAGTTGAAACTCAACAGAAATCATTCACGTACTATATACATATATATAAATTGTAATTCACAATTTCATGCCGAACGGTTCAAAGTTATAATCGGTTCATAATTTACGATCGTTAGGGATAGTTACCGATACAAAATTAGTTTCAAGTATTCATTGATCATACTATTGGTATTTGTACACTACATAACTAGATACGGCAAAAAAAAAAAAGACAGCATCAATGACTAACGAAATATTTTTGTAGCCAAAAGTCATTAAAAAATTTATAGGAATTTGGGTTAACTGAGAATTAGTTCAAGTTTTTTGTAATGACAAAAAAAATAGCTTAAAGCGCAGATACTTGGGTTATATGGATAATTCCACCAATTTTTGATGGGCTTAAGCAGGCTTACAATCACTATTATAGCATCACTTGATGCAATGAAAAACACTTTTAAAATCTATTGCAAATTATTGTTAGACTATTAAACAATACTTTTGGTAATCTATTATCTTATTTCCCACAATTAAAATCTGACCAAGAACTCCAACTACTTGGTCATATTTAACATTGAAGTAACTGACAAATAAACCACCGCAGTTGTATAAAAGGAAGTGATGCATGTCTGGAATATGTTAGTGAATGTATATGTGATTGTGCGTACACAGCAAATGCACGTATTTTAACGGGGCTTTAAACAAAAACTTTGTTTTCCAATATGAACATATTAGAATAACATTAAAGTTTTGACATTTCACTTGTTGTCATATTAGTGCACTGTGGGGCAAAATCAAAATTTTTTGTAAATTAATTTTGGCATTTCTAAACTGCTGATTCGATCAAGATAAAATGGGCGTAGCCAATGTAGAATTTTGCAATGGACCCTTTCAGGAGTGGAGCTGTTAAAATTATTTCCAAAAAATTTCGATTCTGTCCCACTGAGCAGAAGTAGAAAGTTTGGCAAAAAAAAATTTAATTAAAATGGTGGATTTGTATAAGCCACATTTTGTAAATTTCGTGATATTTCTGTTCAAGATTTAAGAGTTGGTCAATAAAATTGCTGTTTAGAAGCCCTTTGCCTGTTGAAAGTGTCACTATATTGTTTGATTTGAAGGAGTACTTGGTTACAGAGAATCGAGAAATGAAATTTTGCCTACTATTGATTATGTAAATATCAGTGACATTTGTGACGGTACCAAATGTAGACAGGCACCACCGAAATAATTTATTTATTGTATTTCAATTCCGATTGCGCTTTTAAACATTATAGCATTATTTTTTGTGGAACTATGTTAAACATAGAGACTATATAGAGCCAATCATTTCGATTAAAGCCTTAAAATTCAAAATCCGTGACGTGTTTAACAAAATATCCAACCGTTTGGCCAAAATCTGATTGAAAATGTTAATAAAATAATCGGCATCTGTATGCATGGTAGTGGTGGACATCTGTTTGTTAACATTTCCCATTTATAATTGACAAATCGTACTATTTCCAATACAATAAACTTTGAATGATTTTTATATAAATTCTTTGTTTTATTTTGTTTTGAAAAATAAAGTATTTATTGAAGAACCTTTTACATCGACATATATATTCATATATGTTGATTTGTTATGGCAACAATCATAATTGTTTTATGATCAAAAATAACCGTCGTCTCCGTTTCTTCTGACTCGAAAATGTATGAGTAGTTGTCGATATATACATATAAAACTGTATGTGATGTGTGATTTCTTGTCTATTGCATGCTCAAGTTCCCATTGTGGAATACTCAACTCATACGTTTTATTTTTTCTCTGTTTCATCCTGTTTTCATCCTTAAGCATCTGTAGAAAATTTGTTTGTTGGTTGGCAAATTGTATGCAGATGAATTTTGTACAAACACATACAAACACACGCACTCATACCAAACACTTACACACACATATATATGCACACATGTATTTGTGTGTAAATGTTTTTCACATGGTTGCATTTATTGCCCCTGTTGTTATTCATATGACGTTCTTAGGAAGCAAAAAAATCATCATTGTACAACAGCAAGAACAATAATAGCACGAACAACAACATCAACATCATCGACATCGACTGCAAAAACATTTTAACCAAAGAAAAAAGCCTTTGGGCTTCAGTTTCCACAAAATGTTCTTAATTGGAAAAATAAACAAAATATTTCTTGAATTTGTTTATTTTCACACTCGCATGATTATTGTCCTACAAACAAGCAGTCAGTGTTATTTTTACACAAGTAGGACTAGATGTACGAGTATTAGTTCTTGTTTTCCGTACTTTAGCACATCGACATAACCCTGCCATGGATTTTTGGCGTTATTGTTAAGAGTTGCAGGTTAGGCTGTTGACAACAGCAAAACCAAAAAACTGTAGTCTATATTCTTGCAACATACATAATGCAAAAAGTGGCAGTAGCACCGTTAAGGATGACTAAAAGCACTTATGTACAATGTACCACGTAGAACGTTCTATAAAACGACAATATCAACGATGCGTTTATGATTTTGTTGCCTTGGTAATTATAAGCTCTAAAAGTTTTGCACTTGTATTGTTGCAAGAGTATGTATGTACAATGTATGCATATGGTTGAGATAGTGGCACGAACATATATTGTTGCTGTATTGCAATTTAGTTTACATCCAATTTTCTTTTGAGTTGTTTTGTTGGTATTAGGATTGCCAAATGAATAATTTAGCTTTAACAATTTACAATTCAATCACAAATAGAGTAACGTCATTGGTTTGGTAGTGAAGTTGTAAAATATGCAATTTAATGAAGCAAACTATAAGAAATTTTTATAAGAAATGTAAATTGCTGCAATTTCAAACTAATATTAATACATACTGTGTGCGTCAAAATAAAGTCAACCCCACATGTTATTAAAAAAAAGCTTAATTATTAAGATAAACAATATTATATTATAAAATTATATTTCATTTTTATATAGTTATTAAGGTAGAATTAAATTCGCAAAAAAATTAAAAGCGTGTACAAATTTAAATAACTTATTGTTAAAATAGAAATAGATAAAATCTTTGGAACGAATCACTCTACAATAAAAGGATTTATAGACAAAGACACCAGACATAATACCGTAAAAAAATTTACTGATGCAAAACGAGCTAAGCGTCTTACAAGAACTCAGGTAAAAGCTATAGTAACAGAGGTAAGAACCCAATGTCTAGTGCTGAAAATGTCCCGGAAACGTCTGGACAACCTGTAAGTGCAAGCACAAATAGAAGATCTTTGCATCAAAATGGTCTACATGGTAGAGTGCCACTTAAGAAACCACTTTTAAATTTCACAAAAGAAATATATAAACAAGCCTCAAATTATTTGGAATAATATTCTTTATATCGGTGAATAAAAGTTTAGGATATTTGGAGTCAAAACCCCCCAAAAACATAGCGAACCACGAACGTAGCTAATATGTTTTCAAGACGGTTAAAAATGGCGGCGACTCAGTAATGTTTTGGGGTTGTATAGCGGCATCAGGGTAATCTTACATTTATAATTAGACATTTTAGAATCTACAATGAAAAAGGAAAAATACCTCAACAATGTAGCCCATAGTGTACATAAATTATAACTAGCGCAGAACTAGATATTCCAATATGACATTGATCCTAAGCATACCTTCAAAATTGTAAAATTGTAAATCATTGTCCAAAAACTTTAGATCATCCTCCGCAGTCTCCAGACCTCAATCCAATTGAGCACCTGTGAGAATATCTAGAAAAAGAAAATGGGCTAAGAAATATTTCTTGCAAGCATAACCTAAAGGCAAAAAAACAGGATGAATGAAACAAAATTTCACCTGCTTTCACTAAAAAAGTCGTTAATACTATGTTCAGAAGATTGTCAGCTATTATAAAGACATAATGATACAAACAAAATATTAAATATAATGTTTAACTTCTGATATTTTTATATAGTTAGGCTTGAGTTCATTAAATTTAATTTTCATTAAATTATTTTTACTGAAGGTAGGAATTGTTTTTCTTGGCTGAGCTGGGGCTCGAACCTGGGTTGAATTTACATGTTTCAATAATCACCACATTCTTTCATCAGAATTCTTTTAAGTTCTAACCTCTGCACCACTGCGGTGCCTGCTAGCCAACAGTCAAACATCAATCTTTAACCAGTGGTACTGGTGGTTCGAAATTTGCTGTAATTATCATTTTTCAATTTATTTACATTTTGCTTCCTTTTCTTCAGTTTTTTTCGTATTCTTTCTGTCAAGCCTAACTAAATAAAAATATCAAAAATTAAAAATAATAATAATGTTTAACATAGTTTTAAAACACATGTTCTGTATGGTACTTTTTCGTTAAAATGAAATTTTTTTATGATCCTTAGTTAAAGTTATACATTGCTTAAGCTACTTATGAATTATGTAATATATTTTGTTTTAAATTCGTACCCACAGTAGATATAATAAAATATTTTTGAAACAATAATATGCTTTTACTTTTTTTCCAATGCAATTCAAAAGATACAAAATGCAATTCAAAAGATGCAAACTTAGCACTATATTTTATCGTATATGAATATCTCGGATTTTTTTTTTGTGGTAAAATTAGCGATTTTTAAGATAGAATTACTTTGGATGAAGTATTGTAAATAATTAAAACTAATAATACAACAAAAGAATTAAAAAGTTGTGCAACTCAATAAATCAATTAAGTATTTGGATTACAAAAAACCTTAGAATTGCTATTGAGGAACATTTATTTAAAAATATTTGTTTATTTCATTAGTTGTGTGTATCATGAAAAGCAAATAAAAACTGAAAGACGATAATAAAAGCAATTCATTATAACTATAATTCACTAAAATTTTTGTTATTATCCATCATTGATTTTTAATACCTAAAATATGCAAATTTAAAATCTTCGCCCAAATTATTGAAGAAAAAATCTATTACAAAATTACTCATCCTAAACTTGATGATATAAAATCTGGTGACATAAATGTTTTATATTTATGTAGCCAAAAAAAAAGCTATTAAATAGTGTTGCACCACAAATTGATACTTATTAAATAATTTTGAAGAAAAGCTAAAAGAAAAAACTTAAATGCGTTTCCTCTTATAAAATTCTTGATTTTATTTTAATAGATCGCACTATATATTGCACAACATTTAGATCCACCTGCGCTCCATACTTATTCCAAATTCCTAACATTGTTTAATATCCTTTCCTTTGCAATACTTTAGCCCTTTCAGAGCTGGCGCCAAACTATCAGGAATTTTTTTATAATTTTTGAAATATGTGATCTCTACAGCGTTTTATTATTTTATATATTTCAAGGATTTTCAGGACATACACACTTGATGCATCTCTGTCGATTTTCATTTATATTTTTAACGAAAACATATTGTAATTGCATGAAACGATTTGTTTAGTTAATATATGTGCAGTTCATTATTAGTGGACGATTAATACTTTTGTAATTAAAGACATTTACTTACTTCCATGGCTCAGTTTGCTAAAACTGAAATGTGACTAAACAATTTCGCAACAATTCAAATAATTGTAAATCAAACAGAAGAGAAATGTGAGAAACAAATATAAAAAATAACAGCACAATCGATGCATGTCAGTGTGTTTCAAATTGGGTTAACAGAAGCAAAAATATTAAAACTGAAACCCACCCGCACAATCGATGCATCACGGTCTGAAAGTGTTAACTTTCCTAGATCAATATTGTTAAATTGGCGGCAGTTGAGGACAATTAGATTGTTCATATATATTTCTACTATATTATTTACGTCGATCTAATTTGATAGATATCAACCCATTGCATCATTTAAGTAATGACTGAGAGCATAATTATCTTAAACAATTGAGCAAATTTGTATAAACTTTTAGTTTTTCACAACAATTTCGATATGTAACTTCAGGCTTAAAATCCAGCATCCGCATGTATTCATCTTGAAGTAGTTACACTGGATTTTGTCTTATTGAACATAATAACTTTCTGAGTCGAGTTAATGATGTCTATCTGTCAGTACTACGTTTGGCTGGCTGCCTGGCTATGTAAATTTGTGCACATGGTATATGTAGCAATTTTGAAGATATTTCGATAAAAGTTTGTAACCAAGGACAATTAATATTAAAATTGTTTAAAATCAATAACTTCATTATTTAACCTAGCCCTCGTTGTGTTCCCAAAATAAGACCTTATTGGTTATAAATGTTTGATGTAAACATATGTCCAAACAAATTTAACCAGTAATAATTTTTGTATAAAACAAAAAAACACCCAAACATTTTGTGCATTACGGCCAATAATTGGCCATAGTTCGCATATATGACCGACTTCGGCAAATAACTTTAACGAGCATAGATTTCATATTGAAAAAACATTAAATTCTTTACATCTTAGCACATGTATGTATCACACATGTTAACCCTAAATTAAAGTCAAGATTTTAATTGCTTAAAAAACACATACAAACTTGCAATTTATGGCCAATATCAAACACATACTGTCTACAACAGTATGTGTTTTTTGCTCTTTCCCCATTTCAAAAACTGGTTATTTAAACACCGCCAATAAACTATTTTCTTTCGTATTTTTGTCCTGAAATTGGCGTACTTAAAAAATGTTTGCTGTCGTTTGCAATTTTAACTTTGTACAGAAATTCCTTCCATATACCCGTACATTCATTCATTCATACAGTCTCCCCACTAAATATGTGCGTAGATTTTGTTGTTTGCATATATGTTTGTATATTTCTATTTTATAAGTGCATGCGTATGTCCGCATCAATGTAGTTGTTTATACATAGAAATGCATGTATTTACCAACAACAACAAAAAAAAACCATAAGCCATGTCAATTGATTAGATGTGTTGCCTTCAACAACATAAATCTTTCAAAGGCATCCAATATATCATGTTACAATCACTTTTAACCAATATCATCATTTACCACGATGGCGGATGCTAAACATTCATGCTTGCGAAGAAAAACAAAATTCAACCAATATGTGACTACAGTTTTTCAACACCCCAAATATGTATGTATGTATGTATTTTTGTTGACTAAACTATCAACTTTATTGATTAGGGTTTTATTGTGTCGGCGCTATGACTTGATGTTAAGAATTTGCGTGTCTCCTATTTGTGTAGCATTAGACAGGATGATAATGGTTTATTTTAAGAGGAATAAGACAGACATTTTGTTTAAAGAAGTCAAAATACGATTTGTTTTAAATTAATTTGTCAAGTGAGTACATTTATTTATTGACAGTTATTCAGGTTGCACCGACCAATCAGAGAAGTTTAAAATTAAACTGTAACAACTTTAAATTAATTTACAGTCTGTTTATTTAAATAAGAAAACATGTGGCATTGGAAAACAAGTAAGAGTGCTATATTCGGCCGTACCGAATCTTATCTAGCCACCATCATGTTTATAAATGTAAATCACCAACAATATAAATACATACATTTAAATGGCATCGAGAGCAATATATTTGCGAGGTCTGATTAAAAAATAACCGTTATTTTTATTTTTTTCAAAAAGTATTTATTTATTCATCAATAACTCTCTTGTCCCCTTCCCCGTTTTTTCCTATTCTCAAAACACTTCTGAAACGCGCTTTTTGGTATCGCCAACAGCTCCTGTTTCAATTTTTCTTTTATCTCTTCAATCGTAGCAAAACGCTTTCCTTTCATCGGTGGCTTCAGTTTTGGGAAGAGGAAAAAGTCAGCGGGGGCCAAATCCGGTGAATACGGTAGTTGAGGCATGATAACCGTTTTGTTTTTGGCCAAAAACTCACGCACAAGCATCGATGTGTTAGCTGGTGCGTTATCATGTTGCAAAATCCATGATTGGTTTTTTCACAGTTCTGTGCATTTCTGACGAATTGCTTCGCGCAAATTACGCATATTTTCAAGGTAATATTCCTTATTGATCGTACTACCTTGTGGCAAGAATTCATGACGCACCACGCCATTTCAGTCGAAGGAAACAGTGAGCAAAACCTTCACATTTGACAGAACTAGACTTTTTTTCAGTCTTGGCTCTTCTGGACGTTTCGATTGGGATGATTGGGCTTTGCTTTCAATGTCATAGCCATACACAAATGATTAGTCACCAGTTATGACCTTTTTGAGGAAATCTGGATTGTCGTTGACGATGTTCAACAGCTCCTGCGCGATGTATATGCAACACTGCTTTTGCTCAAAATTTTGCCTCAAATATTACTTGGCATGAACCGGACGATATGCCAACATCATCAGTAACCTCTCTGATAGTGATTCGACGATTATCCAAAATCATTTTCTTCACTGCTTCAATGTTTTCATCAGTTGTTGACGTGCTCGGACGACCAGCAAGGCCTTCCTTAAACCGGCTATACCACAATTGAACTTGTGTTCTGCTCATAGTAGACTCGCCAAACGCCACAGTCAACATTTCAAATGTCCTTGCGCATTTAATTTAATTTTTTACACAAAACTTAATACAGTTTCTTAGATCCATTTTTACGAATAGTAACAAATCGAAGAGCACACCAAACACGACTAACCTTTTTATCTGTCAAAAACAAACTGACAATACAAAATGGCTGATATTACCAACATATATAAAACCATGTGTACCAACATAACAGAACAAAATACGAAAATCGAACATACGTAACTCACGAAATTTGAAAGTAACGTTTATTTTTTGATTAGACCTCGTATAGTTTGAACTAATTCTACCTATTTGATTGTTTGATTTTGGACATTGATATTAATTATTTCTAAATGACTGATAGGCGGACATTTTGCTTTAATTTTTTTTTATTTTGTAAAGTATAAAATTTTGTTTTGATATTCATATTTATAAGATAGAAATGTAGATTAATGTGTTTTTTGAAAGTGGTCCTCATATGGAAGCCATCGCCTATAATGGCCATACAATTCGGTAAGATGATTTTTATGCGTATTTCTATTTTTATATGCACGATTTAAAATTTTTAACGTGATAACTGTCCTTATAATAGATTTATCAATATTTAAGTGATTTCCGGAATTGGACTTTATATTTTACACTGAAGTATAAAAAATTGCCTAAATGTATGTTTTAAAAGGACGTAAATGTCATTTTTTTCCATTAGAATAGATGTATTCTTAAACCAATAAATTGGAAAAGTCTAATTAGTCTAATACTCACTCTAAACCATACCAATCGACTCAAAAACATTTCCTGAATCGATTTAACTATATTTGTCCATCTGTAGCAATATTATATTGTGAAGCAAAGGTGCTGCTCTAATTTTTATAACGATTTTGTAAAATAAAGAACTGCCAATTGTTGTGTTAATTAATATTTCTACAAAACCGTTATTATATCTTGAGCTAGAAATTAACGATTTTTTTAGCTTTTTGCGACCTCTGTTTTGTGGTTTGGAAATAATAGAGCGCCTTCTGTAGACTCTTATCACCACTGATTGACTTACTTTAAGCTGTTTAGCTCTTACTCGTGTAGAATAGCTACTTTTTGTCATTGCTATTACAATTTGATTTGCATTGGATAATTTGCAATAAGTGTTTACCATATACAAATAAATTAATAGAAAAATACTGTTTTTTAGTATTAAAAATGTAACGGAAAATTTAGATTTTTTTTGTGCAAATAATACATGGAAGTTTTTTTTTTCTTTTTTTTTTTGTACTAATTGTTGATTTGCCGAAAATTATTATTTTAAACCTTAATAAATGACTAAAAACATTTTGAAATTTTCTTTATTAATTTAAGTTTCTCGTTTAACATTCCTAAATACAAGTTGTTGTTCAAAAGTATTCAATTGTGTTTTGTTTGCGGCATTATTTTATGTGAATAATGCTTTATTGTTTGTTTATATAGACAATTTACTGAATGTTAATGGAATTTATTGTAGAATTAGAAAAGTATTAACAGATTAAATATTATCAATTAATTAAGGACTAATTAAACTTTATGGCGTCTCTAAGATGTTTTTTAAATGAACTTTAATTTCAAATGCCACTTACATTACTAATGTGGGGATTACAAATATTGTACAAATACACGTTCTTCAGCAATTTATCATAAAAGCTGATTAAGCAACAATTTATGTCACACAAAAAATAGCAAAGAATTCATCAAAAAATTATTACACAGTCCTCTACCTATGTATCAAAGGTAGTCTGATTATGTTGATATTTTTGTTCCTAGCTTCCACAAAAACTCTTTAATTCCTCCAAAAAAAAAAAAACCTCCACAATAAATTGTAAACATCGTGAAAAATATTTACAATTTATTATATTTTTTAATGCATTGTATTCGTATTTATGTAATCATTTCTTACTATACCATTATATAAATATAAATATAAATATAAAATTGGAAACAAAGTTTTTAAAAACTGCCCACAATATGAGCATTTTCTTATAAATAAAATGATTATTTGTACACGTGTTTGCTTAAAATTCGTTTTTCTTTTACACTTTTTAAAAGACATTACAATAAATCTTGGTTCGACAATGAAAAGACAGGACAGTAAGAGCTGAAGATATTAGAAAGTTAAAACATTCGTAAATTTGGTATATTCCTGCCTGTTACTCAAATAAAACTGCATAGCGTATGATTAATATTTAATTTAAATAATCATACGTTTACAAAGTGTACGATTTCATATAAATAATTAATCATACGTTTTATAGATTTATAATTGTATTAAATTACAGTCAAAACAATTACATTTCCAATATTTGTTCAAGCAATTCTGTTTATGTCCTTGTTTTTAGTCACATTAATGCACTTATTAATTAATTGACAATATTTTTTAGAAAATCATTTAATTTAATAATACTTTTCACTAAATAACAAATAAAAATGTCATCCAAAGTATTGAATTAAATACAATTTAGTAAAAGCAAGACGAAAGAAAATAAATCTTTCAAATTGTTTCAGAACAACAAAATACTCGTACATACAACGTTTATAGAAAAAACTGAAAGTTCAAGGTCATGAAAAAACTGGTTTCTCTACATTTGGGTGAACAAGATATAAACAAGAGAAGTATGTATAAAACAATATACAATAGAAAAGCTAAAGTCATCAATAATACAACCAAGAAACAAAAACCAAAATGCCCAAGTGAAATGTTTACACATGCACAAAACAAATTTAAAAAGTTATTTAAACAGAAGTGTTTATATTTTTCTGCTTTTCTACAACAGTTGAACCTGCATATACAAGTTAAAAGAAATTAACAAAACAGTGTTAATAAAGGAATATCGAAGAAGAATATGGACTGATTAAATAAACATTTAACTTACGAGTAGGTGGCAACTTAAATTGAAAGAATTATAATTTTTGTCCATTATCTAAATCAAATAGACTAAAATGAGTTTGGTAAATTTCAGCCTTAGATTTTTTGTTTATTTGTTTTTATATAACCATGAAAACAAATGCATTTATACTAAATTAATGAATAATTACGTGCATAATGTTGATTTTCTGTTTACTTCAATACAAGGTTTCACTGTTTTAACGAATAAAAAAATTGGAAGTAATTTGTCCTCATTACAAACAAATATGAATTGTGAAATAATGTCTAGACGGTAATGTATTTTCCGCACAATATTTAAATCAATACAATTCGTCTGATTTTAATTCATGCATCCCAGCAATTTTTGCTTTCAGAGAGTTAAATGGCAATATCTATTCATCGTGGTAAATGCTTACACTTGGCACAAATGAATACATGTTAGTACTTTGTTATTGCATAAAAATAAAACTAATAAAGAAAATTAGAAAATCTTTTTGTCATTTATTTTGTGTTTAGTATTTAACAAAATAATTTATAAATCAGAACTAAAATTATCAAATTCTAAGAAATGAAAGAAACCCTTATGTATCCATTTATGCACCATACAAAAATTTTATCGAATGAGAATTAGTATTTTTAATATTTAGTTTAAAGCCCGTTCTTTTGTATAAAATTTTTTACAATTTTTGAACCAATTAATTTGACATACTATTCGCGCTGTCCAAATGGGTTGAAGTTAATCGGTATAGTCCAAACTATCTCTTTACGATTGAAAACAAATTTTTAATCGATTTGAGGTCGGCACTTTTTGCTGGCCACAGCATTAAAATATAATTCTTTCCGCTAAGCATTCATTCACACTTTGGATGTGCACTTTGGGTCATTATCCAGCTGGAAAGTAACTTCATCCATATAATGATAGATGTTCTTTTCTACGAAATCGGTAAGTCATTTCAAAAATACGCGCTTAGTTTCATTTCCTTATTATTCCTTCGAGTCTGTGCCGTGATTTGTTTATTCCTTTACATGGTATCTTTGAATTCTCTGGGCTGTTCGGCACCAGCAATATTTCGAATTGAAAATTATTAAATTCAGATTCGTATTACCGGATAAGACGTTGCCAGTCATCTATTGTCCAATTGATGTGTTCGCTTGACAACTTTGACCGTACCTTAACATTTCCTATCGACAATGCAAGTCTTCACTTTTTTACTGCTGATATGTAACCAATATAGCAAATGGTTAGTCTTGATGTCCAACGGCTAACTAGTTTACCTATTGCTATAGAAACATCTTTTGGTCTCTTTTCATTTGTGTTATCATGAGATGTGAGTCCGCATTCTCTTATAGCTTTTGGCATCCACTGATTTATGGTTTGGGAACACATCTTCATAATTTATTATAATTTGTACTTTAATCTGATTTGTGTTTGATAATTTGCAAAAAGTGTTTAACACATGCAATTTATTATTTACCGAAAAATGTTTGCTGGGATTTAATATACTCGTATAAATATTTACAAACATAAAGAGCACATATAAACCAACAGAATTTTCTGTTTCTAATTTATTTTCTTTTTTTTAACTGAATTTAATGAAACATATTTGTACTGTAACTGTAACATTTACACATGAACATAATTTATTACATTATCAACATCATTATTATAAATGTTTCCAAATCAACATATGCGACTTTACTTAGTTTTATTGAAATTTTATTAGGAAAAAACACTGTAAAATATTATAGCTTATTTTCTGGTACACAGTCTACACATCAACTATAATATTTTTAATCTACAACTTTTCGTCAGTGTACAGCACATTAGAATTATTTAAAACTTATTGAAACTGAGAGAAGTTTATTAGTTAAAAATATCGGAACCAAAAATATGCCTAAAAATATGAGAGTGTGTAATCACTATGACAAGATGATTGATCCACATATTTCCACATACGTCATTAAGTTCGGTTTTCACTGATTTGTATTTAATATATACATGATGATCACTGATAAATCCAAAATTAAACACACTCACAAATTACATACCAATGGTTCCCTATTTTCAGACATAGCTTTTCCTTCGCTGAAAAAAAAAGAAAAATTTTATCTCCTTTGGAGCAACGATTAAGCAATACAGGTTAAGTTTTTTGCATACAGTTTGTATTAAATATATGAAAATATATTTGTGAAGCTTTTGAAGAGTAAAATATAAACTTTTTATATAAGTACTTGGTATTTATGAATTTATTGATATAAAATAATTTTATACATTTTTTAGACTTTATTTACTTAAGCTATGGTCACACTTGGCAAATATTTGCCGAAATAGACGTAACCACTAAATAAAATATATTTGAACTCGTTTATTTATTTAAAAAAACTTCGTTTATTTAGGACAAGACACAACAAATATTTAATTTTTTTTGATGCTGTTTGAACTTGCAAAACTCTTGTAAAAGTAAACAACGTCAAACAAATTTGTGCTAAAATAAGTGGTTACGCTTTTCTGATGGAAAATGTAAAATTCGAATTATTGTAAAATGTTAATGGTTAAAGATAGCATAACAAAATTTTAGGCTAATAAAGATCCAATTAGCATTGCTATTACAATTTAACTATTTTTAATTTTCAAATACCGGAATTCCTAAAACGGGAAAATTTGTTTCAAAATTTGAACTTTTGTTATAAAAGTGGCCACTGTAACGTTATTTGCCGTGTGATAGTAAAAAACCATTTTATGTATTTATATAACATATAGAGTCTACAAATAAGAAACTTCTTAAAGAATCGGTGAATTGCATTTTTAGAATTTTTTTTCTTTAATCTAATTTTTTTCAATATTGGCCACATCGAATTTATGTCTGCTTAAATAAGTAAAATTTTATTTTACACACTCATGCATTAAATTCTCTTTCCGGATCAAATACAAATAGTTCCAAAGGTATTTTTGACCTATAAAAGAAACTATATAGAGAAATTTTTGGGAAACAACGTAAAAAATATAGACCTTTTTACTTGTTGCAACTGTGGATGCGTGTAACTTTTTACAGAGTAAGTAAGTTTTTTAATTTTACTTAGAATTTTATTAAAAATATAGCTGATATTTTGAAAAATTTTTCGACTCTTCGTAGGTACACCATATCTAAAAAAACAGAGCAAAATTAAAAAAAATAAAAATATAATCATAATATAATAAAATATAATATTAAAAATATAATCCTTTATATCTCTTATACTAAAAGAGATGACATACACACTTAAGCGTATTTTTTGTTTTTTGTAGACTCATATATTTTGCAGAACTGTTTATATTTTCAATTTCAGCTTTCCTTCCGTCTACTACACCATAAACCTAAAAATCAACTCGAAAACACTTAAGCTCCAAACATGTGAAATTTTGTTACAATGTCTGTATTCGTTACGATATCCGAATTATTTCCTAAATAAAACTTTTCTAAAGCACCTTGCGATATTTAATTTGAATTTCACAATCTTAATGTTTGGCCTTGACTTAATAATTTCTTTAATTTAGTTATTAAAATCTTCAAAATTAAATTGTTAAAATTTAACATAGTAAAACTAAAGTATATTTTATTGGATTTTTTTTTTTAAAACAAAGGGCTAAGACACAGATTGTCTGTTAGAATTATAAACATTGTAACTTTTGTTGAAATTGTAGACTACAAGTATAATTGACTGACAAACATTATAAAAGATTTTTTGACTTTGGATTAGAAAATTCATCAATATAAAACAATATTATTTTCCCAACAGCAGTCATAAATAACAAAAAAAAAAATGTGCTGTACTTACTTACAGCACGGACAATTACTTTAAACAACATAACAATAAATAACAAATAGCAAGTAAAACATTAAATAAAGAAAAATTAAAAACATTAAAAAAATGTTTATGTTCACTAAAAATTACTTAAAAAAGTGCCAAGAAACCCGACAACACTCTACAAGTATAAGTTCAATGCAAGTATAGGTAAATGGCCGTGTTTGAACGTTTGTTAAAACAAAAACAACGACAAAAAAACAAGTAAGAGTTTATATTCGGCTGTGCCGAATCTTATAAGCCCATCACCAAATGTCATCTCGATGACGACATTTACAAGAATTTTATGCATATTCAAGTTATAATCAATAACTTACACTTCGATAAAGAGATTACTTTAACAAACTATAAATGAAATACCAAAAATCCCTAGAAATTTGATTTTGGCTTTTTGACACGTCAAGATTGTCACCTCTATTTACTCTGTGGTTATTTTAGGAAGTGGAGCAATGCTCAATTATGGACCAATTTTTACAAAAGTCAATAGTATAATTTTTACATACTTATAACTAATCTGTGTAAAATTTCGGTTCGATATGGGTGTATGTATGTTAATGAGTTTTCGGAAGTAGTCCACATAAGGAAGCTATGACCTATTACGGGCCAATCGTCATAAAATTCTGTACGATGATTTATATGTACATAGGAATTATTTTTGTTGAATTTCAACGTAAATCTCAATGTATGATTTTTATAAGAGATTAACGCGCATTTCAGTGATTTTTCAAAGTGAACTTTATATGACGACTAGGGTCAAACTAGGATCATCATTAAATTGGTGCGCATATTTCTATGAAACTTATTTTTGCAGAATTTTGTACGAATAAGCTTTTTTATAGACATTTATGTACCATAAAACCATATTCTGGTTAGACATTTGTATGGGCGCTATGATAAGTCGTAGACCGATTCCTACCATTTTCAATAGGCTTGTCGTTCTTTAATAAAAATTTCATGGTATTATCGGCATTATATTTGAAAAAATAGCAAAAAATATCTGAAAAAGTTCGAGGTAGTCTGAAACTTTAATCTATTTGGATCCTTCTAGACCGATTTAGCCCATTTTAATACCAAACATTTCGGTAGATCAAAACATGTTTGGAAAATTTTCATTGTTCTATGTTTTTTTTTCGAAGATCTATCTTAATTTCATCAGACGGGCAGTTGAACAGTCGGACATGGCTAGATCGTCTTAGAACCTTATAAGGACCCAAAATATATTGAAGTTTTGGTTCTACGACCATTATTTCGATGTGTTACAAACGGAATGACAAACGTAATATTTTTGGTGGTGAGTATAAAAATTCAACATTGTTCAGAAATTTATGTGGTCATAAAAATATAGTAATGTATTTTAAGCGGCTTTATGTCGCAATAATGTTACATAGTCCAAGTTGGCAGTTGTATCAACAGTCTTCTGACTAAAAAAAAGGTACAAACAAACACTTTTTTACTGTACTCCACAAATAGGTATTTAAAATTTCTTTTTAATTTTAAATCAAAAATTTTGCGCTGCTTTTAATAAACGCAGACTTTCTTAGAAAAAAAGATAACTATAAATTTAATTGCATTAACAATTTCTATGTTCGCTTTATTTAAAGTTATTTTTTCTGTTGTTGATGTTGTTGCTTGTATTTTTACTTACTTCCCATTCATATAATTTTTTGATTTTATTACAAACCCTTTTTTTTGGTTTTAATTAAAAATTAAAAGCAACATAAAGAAATGATTTCATTTATTTATGCTCAACTTGGCTATAACATGCAAATTATGTTTTTTTGTATGATTGTAAACGGACAGACACAAACGGATGATGTTGGCACAAACTGTATAATTCATTTTTTTCGTATTTTCAACTTAGTTCACAGTACAATTTCATTAGTTTAAACGAATGATTGTAGTGTGTTAAAGTGTTTCTCTAGGGAAATTTTTAAACTTTGACCAAGTTAATTACGATTGTATTGTACTTCTATATAACTAAAGCGGAATAATTTGCAAAATTTTTATGCACTTGTTTTTAATTATTTCAAAAACCACAACACTGTTATAAGGAAGATTTTGTGTGACTAAGGAAAAAAGTTACAGAAATCTCTGTAATGTTTTTACTTGTTCAATTTTATGTTTATTTCGGGAAACAAGTATTTCCATTTTGTAGCTAATTTAAGAAAAAACTGAAATTTAAAAATGAATATTTTTAGCACAAATTAGTCTTTGAGATGTAGATGTAGATAAAAAGTTTACTTGAAAAACAATTTGTTATTTGCATTAATGATTAAAACTATGTATAAACTTACATACTCAAGCATTAATAAATTAACATACTACATAAAACTAAGTGAACAAAATTGAAATATGAAATTAGGAAAATATATTTCCATTAAAGCATTGTTCAAATAATATTCGGTCGCATAAATAATTGTGTAGTAAGTAGAGCGTTTAAATAATTTTGAATTTTATGTAGGTTAATGAGTTTTCGGAATTTGAATTGATAAATAAGAAACAAATATAGCTGGTTTTGTTTAAATGAATCGCCTTAACGGTTGCACACAATTTGGATCCAACTGTATACTTATTTGAAATCGGTAACAGTATAAATGTCATAATTAAAGTGGTGACAAAGGAGGTTCCCCTGAAACCACAACTGCAAACTGCTTGCCTTTTTAACTAATTTATAAATTTGTATATATTTATATTCTGAGTCGGCTTCCTCTCATTTCCCTGCAACAAAAAAAATTTGATCCCCGCAGCAGAATGAGATCCATAATAAGAAATTTATTAAAACTTTCGTCGTAAAGTTTTACACAGTACCATCCTGCTGTTCATTAATAATTTACATATTTAATTGTAATGTTGGATTTCCAAGTATTTTATTCACGATTTTCTTCCTATGTTGATTTTTCATTGCACAGCAAATCACTGAAAAACAAAAAAAGTATTTCCATCAGGTTTTTAAAAACAGTTTATATAGCGTGATCGGGTTTTATGTGAACAATGGTTTATAAACACAAATTTACACAAAACATATTAAGATTGGCATTCTTTTACATCCCAGCATTTCAAAGGTTTCTAGTTGCACAGTGCTGGAAATTACGGAATTTGAATTTCCGATTGAACCTGTTTC
The DNA here is from genome assembly GCA_950370525.1 of Bellardia bayeri. Lineage (NCBI taxonomy): Eukaryota > Metazoa > Arthropoda > Insecta > Diptera > Calliphoridae > Bellardia > Bellardia bayeri. The sequence continues at coordinate 80,773,668 of OX493265.1, read as the reverse complement.
AAGCTGTGTGATGACCATTACGGGAAAAACCATCGTTTACTTGTGTATATGGTGTTCCGAATTGATTTACATGGAGTCTATGTTAGTCCTTAGGTTGCATTTTGGCAGCTTTGAAAAGTTTTCCTTTGGTTATCAATCCACGAGAGGACAATGTTACTTTATGCACGCTTTGAGATATTGTTTCTGTTAATATCAAGGGATAACATGAAATGTTTAATAAAAAATTTGCCACAACCGCAAATGAAACTGAATAAATTATCTCATATAATTTCAAATAATCTATTTTCAAGTCAAACACCACTCTTATTTGTTTAATATATTTGTTATAAACTCTCTTCCTTCGTCTTTTGTGGCAAAGCCCACTCCTTTGACTTTTTTATCATCATTACTCACAACAATAATATTGTATTTTCAAATGTGTTGTAAGATTTTTTTTATTAATTATAACTTGTCACGATTTTACCTTATTATCTTGTTCGCAATAAACAAACAGCAATAGAACATTATTATCAAAAAGATTGCATGTTTTACAATATTCATCACAGCTATAACATTTTAATAATTAATTATTTTTTTTTTTATTTTTACTTAAATCTTTTGCTTTGTTAGTATTTTATGTTCGATACAAATTGCATGTTTGAAATATTATTAAAAAACACACCATGACAGTCTTTGAAGCCACCATAAAGTATTAATTACTTTTCGTAGTTTATGTTAGTTCATGCAGAAATCAAAGACATCTTATGTTCTTTTAGTATTGGATCAACATTAATGTATTATTAAAATTGGATGAGGGTAAAAATAGTTACAGATTATTTTAGCTATGCCAGTACAAGCACCTGAACTTTTTCTATACATATTTGGTAAAATGTTGGAGAGACAAATTCATTAAATGAGCATTAGTTTAATTTAATTTAAATAGTAATAAATAGGATAGGAAATATGTATAATTCCCCTTAACCAATAATTTGCGTTGACTTCACAAACAATATTTTATAATCACAGAAATAATCATGGGTGTGTATTTCTATTTAAAGGAGTGTTTAACAGGAAGGATTTCCTTTAGCGTTTCTTTTGTGATGTTGACTCTTCAACATTTTTATGCACTAACAAATTTTATTCATTTTGAAAAGGTAAAATAAAACAATTTTTTTTTTTTTGCTTTAACATAAAATACAATAATAATATAATGATGATACATGCATACATATGTATGTAACAGAAATGTGTATATTTAACTAAGCAATATTTTATAAATAATTATATCAAATATGTGACTAAGCATGCTTTAATAACAAGGTGTGAATTTTAGGGGAACTCAAATTGACGAAACCCCTTTCATGTGTATAAACATTACTAATCAAATTTCTACCCCTATAAATCTCATTTGTGTAAATAATAAAAAAGAAATCCATTACCTTTATTGGTATATATTTAAATATATTCTATATATAAATGAAAACATAAGCAGAAGTAGTATGTTCATTTATGAGTAAGGGACTACAGTGAAGCGTGTTGGAGTTTTGGTAAAATTGAATTATTTTCAACACAGTATTATTATTTTAATTAATAATTAATAGGCAAATGAAAGACATCATAGACACAATCACATCATATGTACATACATATATGACACATGTACTTTTGCATATACGGTAGGCAGGTTGATAAGTTATTTAACAAAAATCTTAAAATTTTCAAAAATTTAATACATAAAATTCTTATTTTTCAATATTTTATAGCATTCACTACATAATGTTAAAGCTTTATCTAATAAGATAACTACACCTGCAGAAGCTATAAGAATGTAGAATATATTATCAAATATTATATAGATTTACACGATTGAAATTTTCTTCAAAATTGCTCTTCAAAATGCTTCAAACTCGTGTAAACAGCAAAATTTCTTTAAAATTTATTTATTTAATAACTATTTATCTTCAAGATACACATTTTGTTTAAGAAAAAAAATTAACTTTAAACAAATATATGTTTAAATAGTGCAACTATTAATAAATGTTATCGGCTCAGCCGTTTTCATTTAGTTTTTAAGTTGATTTTAGTGAATATAAGTCTAGCAGTTTTGTGGCGGAGTAATAGCTTTTGTCGAGTATTAGTCTGGGACTCTTTTAACAGTCTACTTATGGTTGGTTTGGACACATTTACAATGACTCTTCATTATGTTACTGACACAATTTTAAACACTGCGAGTGTTACGTTTAGAAAGCTTTTTTCTTGCTCTTGCTTTTACCATTATAATTCGGATTAGTTGCAAAATTTATTACCACAACATGTGACCAGTTTATTATTTTTTTTGCCAATTGCTCCAAAACTGAAGCTACATTTTATATAAACTGAAATTTGTTCTTTTTCAGGGTACGAACTTTACTGCATTTTATAGAAACTTTTTTAAAATTGCATAATAAGAATAAATAACAGTTCTACTTTTATTATCTTTGTTTATCATTAATTGTAATTGTAGTTATGAAACACTAGCAAAATATTAATGTCCATTTTCTCGCTTAAATCAATGAAATAGTCTACCAAATATTGTATTAATAAATATCATTAGCCATAATCGTAAAAAAATGTTACCTGTTTCAAAAAACGTTTATAACTTTACAACAAATAAGTAGCATACATCAAGTGTAACTACAGTAATGCAATGAGTATAACAATCTATTAACAATTGATCTTGTCTAGAATCGCTACAGTTCCTTTAAATTACTTTTCAAATTGAACTCCTACACAATTTCATACACATACAATATATAGCTCATTTATAAATTACGCATGTACTAATATCTAGTTCACGTACAGGGTTTTTCAGCGAAAACTTAGTTTTTTGAAACAAACAACTTATAAGCAAATCAGCTGAATTTCGTGAAATTATCCGATTGAAAACTTTGATTTGCAAATAATTCATTGTTTCATTTATTGTTCATACACCAACATTTTGTTGTTGCTGTCTTTTAATATGCTGTTCCATTCACTGTAACCACATTTTCAGCCGATTTCAGCTCCATAACTCAGAATATAGTGATACTTTCAGCATTCAAAGCCTTGTTAACAACTGCTCTTAGACTTTCAAAAGCTACAATTTTCTCAAATAATTTCTTAAAATTGATGGAAAATAACATGAATTCTACAAAGTATAGCTTTTCATATCCACCATTCATAGTGAATTTTCGAGTGAAATTGAATTCATTGTAACAATTTTCGAAAATTCTACTATTGATTCTTTATGGTTGCTCCTGATGGAAAACAAAGCTCTTGTTGATAAACATGTTATGTGTATGAATACATATGAATGTATTCTACTATTTGTTCTACAACAAGCATCATATTATGAGAATTCGAATTACAAATTTCCATGTCTGCCTGACTGAGTAAGTGTTGTGCTGGGGAATATATTTTAACCCTAAAATCTCGATTTAAGGTACATACATACATAAGTCTTTGTTTATAGAAAATGCAATAATTTGGTATACACATCACGTTATGGCAAAATGTCAAACTGATTAGAATATAACAAATTATAATAATTTTCAAAATATATTATATATGTAGGTACATATGTACATTAGGGTGGCCCCATTTGTATGGGGAAAAAATAAGGTATCGATGTTCCCGACTAATATGAAAATTTGATTCATTTTAAGACTACTTTTTTCAATTTTTTTGTCCTGGGGTCAATATTTAGTGAGCTGGATCAAAGGATAAAAATGTCCTTTTTTGAGGTTTTTTTAATTTTTTTTCACATTTCTTCCAAAAAAACTATATCTAACTTTCTAACTAACTAACAAATCTAAAAAAATTTGTTTAAATTCAAAAATTTTCAAAATTTCGGACAAAATTTAATCCAAATGTGTTTTCCCGTTTTTAAAAATTCTATCTATTTAAATTTTTATTAATTTTTTTTTAAACCTAAATTCTTCCCTATCTGGCAATCTCTGTTAACTCAATGTGTATTAAAATAACGTAAATTTTATAAGCTAAAAAACTGGAAAAACCAATTGGTTTAAATTGCACGATGTTTATAATCAAGAAATTTAAACTATTTATTTAAGTAAATTCGATGAAAAAATAAAAAAAAAAAATAAAATTTTGTCTGAAATTTTGTAAATGTTTGAATTTAAAGAAATCTTTTTTTTTTAATTTTTGATAACCCATTGAATGCGCCTCTCATATGATACCAAATTTACATATAGTGCCTTTGGAAGAAATGTGAAATAAAATCAAAAACCCTCTAAAAGAACCAGGGCAAAAAAATTGAGAAACGTGGTCTTGAAATGAATCAAATTTTCATATTAGTCGGCAACTTTATTTTGGGGCCACCCTAATGTACATACTTTTACCCAAGCAATATACGAATCAATTTATTAAAATTTAACGTGCATACACACACATAAAATTATAGACTTTAAATAAAACGTTCTTTCCTTCTATTTCTCATCATTGTCATCATAATCATCATCGCCAATAGTGATACAATTGGCTGTCTATTATTTTCTTTTTTGTCTTTAAACCAATGAATAAAGGTATGTAAAAATCACAATTCCAAAAAAAAAGAAATTGTTAGACATTGTGTTTTATTTTGTTTGACATGTTGTGGGTAGGTTGGCGGGGGAGTAAATCTATTTTATATATGTATCTTAATATCATGTCAATAACATTTTTCACCTGTGACATTTATGTTTGTATTTGTACAATAACAACACATACGATATTAAGGTTTTAGATCAGTCAAATTTGCAATTTTTTTAAATAACTGCAAATGTAATTGTTTTTATAACATTTTGTTTCATATCATACCTTATTCCAAACATAACTACGTAGCTATTTAAAACCAAACAAAATTAAAGTAAATACATTGACAATGACATTATCTACCTATTTATCCTTTTTTTATGTACTGTTTTATAATTTCAACACTCTACCCACGCCATACACTTGTAAATAAATACCTTTACATATTTTCGTCGTCATACATATATTCAAATTTAAGTTTCAATCCGGCATTACTTGCCTGCTGAATGTACATACATTCATACACTATTACAACGTATACATACATTCATTATTCATAATAAGTGAACAACAGTGAAATGTATGACATGAAATCCCATTGATTGTATGCCTTCATTTTCATGCTAAACAAATGGTTATCTAAATGTTCACGTGTAAATGGAAGCTGCGTAAATGAGATACGTGTACATTAACCAACAAAAAAATATTCATAAAATTAAAATTTCGTTATTAGAAATCGTAAAATTGTTACATGGTTTAATATGAGCAAACAGAAATTATAATTTATAATTTATAATTTGTGTGTGTATCTTTAAATTAAAAATCAAATAATGGTTTTAAATCTTGGTTGATTGTTAGTTCTTTTGTTGTTTGTTATTGAAAGGTATTTTTGCATGAAACTGAATGATGTGGTAGAAAAAAATAGTGGACAAATGGAATTTTAAAATTACCTTTTTAAAGCAAAATAAAACAAAAAATTTATTTAAAATTCATTTATATGTTTATTGTATTGGAAAGAGTAAGAATTGTCAAGGTTTTTCAGACATGGACCCTATATGAGAGCTATGGACCAATCATCCCAAAATTTCTGTGGTGATATGTGAAGTCGCTATTTTACACCGATAACCCCGAAACGATTGACTAGTTGTCCATATACGGCCACAAATGTTGGAAAAAGTCATCGAAAAATAAAGTATATTTTATGTCAACTTCAAAAAATTAGCTTTGTCTTATTCCATTTCAAAGTTATATCTTAGTTACAGCTTTTATGAGTGCTTTGACTAATTGCGAATCGATCATCATAAAATTGGACCGAATGGTTTGTGCATATATAAAACATATTTGTGTTGAATATTATTTTGATACCAACATTTTTAAGAGTGTTATCCTCTTTAAAGTTATTTTCGAAAGTAGGCCTTATATGAGAGCTATGATCAATTAAGGACCGATCTGCACAAAATTTTTAGGTACGATTAGGCTTAACGTAAAAATTTATTTATAGCGAAACTTGTTTAGCTACCTGCCTAAATCAAATGTTAACAACTACTCAAATTCGACCGATAAACCCTTATTTCGGAAGCCCATTTGTATAGAGGCTAGGTTATGCACCGATTATAACCAAATTCAGAAGAACAAATGTCTTATAGTAAATTTTATATAAATGTCTTCAAAACTGCGACCTGTACTTTGCGCACAAGGTTTACATGGACAACCAGCCAAACAGTCTTAAGACTGTAATTGATTCGATTAGCTCTGCATAGACTCTCTTTTTAACATAGCCCTTTAAAAATTATCCAATTGTGTTAGATCGCATAATCGGAGATTGCAATAAATTCGTTGTTTCGGTGACTGTGTCACATGTGGCACCGTTATGTTGAAACTACATGCAAAAAATAGCAGAATAATCAACAATTGGTCAAAATATAAATGTTTACATCTCTTAATGGATTAATTGATTTATACAACGTTACCGCATTTACAGCCAAATTTAAAAAAGAAGTGGCTTAATTGATCCTTCTTACGCACCACATGCGAAGTCTTTGCGACTTTTGCTGTTTACACGAATTTGAAGCATTTTGAAGACCAATTCTTAAGAAAATGTCAATCGTGTAAATCCAACTTTAGTTTTCTCTAACATAAATCTGAATTTTAGTTTTGATGAATGGCATTAACTGATGTACATATGTATATGTATATAGCATGTACATATTGTTAAAAAAATGATAAAACTCTTCAGACTCGAACTGCAAATTGCTGGCAAAATCATTATTATGTTTCAAAATAGGTACATATGTTTAAAAAACAAATCCCTCAAAATATCTAAAATTTTGCAACCAGGTTTTTAGAAAAAGCTTATGAATTATGAAAAACGTATAAGCAATAATAATTACGTGTTACGAATCCGAGCTTAAAATTTTAAATATACCTCCAAATTCCCGAGTTATGGACCAAAGAAATTTTTTTGAGGCTGCTACTTTTAAACATTTATAACTTTTTTATTTATTAACCGATTTCTGAAATTCAAACGGTTTTAGAAAGCAAAATAATTTTTATTTTTAAATATATGTATATACTTCTCATACAATACTAGCACAAATATGAATAGATTTTTTCAATTATATGGAATATTTTTAATTTTTTTTTGAAACTTTTAAAAATTCTACGAGACTTTTTTCCGAATTAGTTTAAAGTCAACAAATATATTAAAGACATGAGTAAATTATGAGTAAAATGAGACGCTATTTGTTGAAATCGGTTGAGAAATGAAGAAGTTATAGTACTTTTTACAAACAAAAGAGTGGAAACCTGTTTCGATTAGATTAGCATGATTTAATATAATAACTTTAATCTAATAAAACTTAACGAATTTTATATTTGTATCAGCAATTTTTACATGAAATTTTTTTAAAAATGATTACGTTTAATTTACGTTTAAAATACAAATCATCAATTTCTCACTTTAGTGACCAGCAGTAATTAGCTGGCATCTTGATTTGACTTTTTCCTTCAAATCTCTTTTCAATTGTTAATAACTCCTAATGGAAACGTTCGCCTTGTTTGTCACTAAATTGGCCTAGATTTTCTGAAGAAAAATCTAAATGGGAATGCAGAAAATGATAGACGTTCTGCACCCCATTTCTTCGTAAACCTACAAAAACTCGTTAACAACATGAACGTAGTCAGCGCTTCTCTTATTACCTAACAAAATTTCCGACAATGACATGAAATAAAAAAAAATTAACTCAAGCCAAAAGTAATGAAAAATGTTGTCTAATTATAAAAAAAATTCCATATCTCTTAAATTATTGAAAATAAAATACACCTTCTTTTATTTTGGCTTCACTTAGTCTCGGAAATAGAGACTTTAAGTACAAAAAAAGCCTTACTCTCTTGGTCTAGTTGTTTAACAAATTGTTTCATATATCCCAGCTTAAAATGCAATGGCGGAAAAATAATCTTCTCGGGCCGGACTAGTGGAATATTAATAATATTTTTTTCGCTTAGTTAAAAAAGTACTCATACTAAGTACTATAACTTTAAACTAAACTCTTTAAAAGTTTAAAAAAAAATAAAAATTTTCCATATAATTGAAAAATTCTAATCATATTTGTTCTAGTATTGTATGAGAAGTATATATATTTAAAAATAACAATTATTTTGCTTTTCAAACCCGTTTGAATTTCAAAAATCGGTTAATAAACAACAAAATTAAAAATGTTTAAAAGTAACAGCCTCACAAAAAATTCTTTGGTCCATAACTCGGGAATTTGGAGGTTTATTGAAATTTTTAAAACCAGTTTTGTAATACACTCACTTAGACTTATATAGGTCACTTTGAAAGAGCTTGCAAAAAAGGAAATTTTGTAGCACCGTGTTATTAAAGTAAACGAATTAATCATACGTTACCACCATCATTTTTTTTCTTGTTTTATTATAAAATTTGTGCAAGATTTTAAATCTTCAAAGGATTTAAAAAAAAACTTACCAAGTACAGATACACAACTTTATTGTTATTATTTTATTATGCCCTTGGTACAAAACAAAGTAAAGAAAATTGAGAATAAAATTTTTACAATTTTTTAATAACTAAAATATTTACCGGGCTTTTTCACATATTTTTGTTTAAGTTGACATTTTGCAGAACAAGTACTAATAATTTTCTGCTCAAGACATCTTACAAAGGTAAAATTATTATAGTTAATCACAATAAAATAAATGACACCCTACAAAGAAAAAGAGTTATTAAAGCTAAATAACAAACAATTTGGAAATTAACATAATTAAAGCTAGTTAAAAGCAACGGCGTTGTATTTAAAAAGTAAAGTATTTACTTAGAAGTGCTTAGGTTACAAACATTTCGACGCAACCCTATATACCTTCCCCACCACATAATATTCATAATATTCTATTTTATTATTATTTTCTTTTTATGCCTTGTGGCAACTTGTATGAACTTTACTATAAAAGAACTACAAAGAAGCAGGTATATGTATAGAAGTATGTATAGTTCGACTGTGCATCTGTGTATTTGTGTGTATTTTGTATGAATGTAATAAGAAACAGAAGAGAAATGTGTTGACTTAAGTTAAAATAAAGACAACAGAAAAACAGGAAAAGTTAAAACAAATAAAACCAAAAGTATGCCAAAAGAAAAATAACAACAATAATCATAATGATAAAAACAAATATTTCAAATAACTTCACATATTCATACGTACATACATATATACATTTATATATATGTATATTTATACATATATATATATATACAGACATAACTAAATTGAACTACCAACAACAAAAATTGTTTAAAACCCAACTAAAAAATTAGGAAGAGAGAGAAAAATTACTGATATAAGGTAAAACAGAAAAAAAAATAAGAATGAAATCAACATCAGCACAATAGAAAAATATCTGTAATTTTTTTCAACATTTTTCAAAAGCAACACAAATTGTAGAAACTAAAAAACAACAACCACCAAGAAGATGGAGGATATATTGAGTTTGTCATTTTGTTTGTAACACATCGAAATATTGGTCATAGAACCAAAAATTCGTTATATTCTGATTACTTATAGGATTCAAAAGACGATTTAGCCATGTTTCGAAAACAACACATAGAACAATGAATTTTTATCAAACATTCTTTCCTTCACCGAAATCAGCCCAGTATGATCCAAGTTATAGACCAAAGTTTCAGACAAACTCGATATTTTTTAGATATTTTTTGCAATTTTCTTCAAATACGAGTATAATGCAGATAATATCAGAAATTTTTCATATTATAGAAGGATATATTCTGCTAAAAATGTTAAGAATAGGTTCACGACATGTCATGTATGGTGCATTAATGTCTTTCAACGAGATATTTTATTTATATCGGTACATATAGCGTCATTCAAAGTCAACTTCCGAAAATCAATTAAATGTGCACAAATACCTTATGAAATCACTATAAAGTTTTAATTCCACACATTCTATGAATGTCATGCTAAACGGTTCATAATAGATCATAGCTCGCATATGAGGGCTACTTTCCATACAAAATGTTATCTACATAAACATCCATATCTACCCGATATTTTACACAAATCAGTTATAAGTATGTAAAAATTATACTATTGTCTTTTGTGCCCACTTTCCAGAATAACCACCGAGTATACAGAGGATATAATTTTGCGAAAATATCAACAAAGGACAATTTTGAAAGAAAGCGATAAATATGAACTGTGATTATCTGCCATCTCGTGACAACTCCCTTGAATTTGTGTAGCAACTGGAATATGCATAAAATTATTATGACTGTTATTATTCAGATAAAATTTGAACAAAATAAACTTTCAACGAGTTAGAGTCCTATATTCGGCTGTGTCGAATCTTTAATACCCTTCACCTATACGTAATAATAAATATAAAAACTAAACTGGTCATAAGACTAGTATATCCTTATTCTGTGTTTTCTATTCAGTCTTATTGCAAATTTTATTAGTATTTTACATATTGCTTAAAAGATAATTTTCGTTCAACATAATATATTTTAAATATTTTGAAATTTTATCTAATTTTGACCATTTATAATTGATGTAATTACCGATTTTTACTGTAATTTACAGAGTTTGTCTTATTTTCATAATAATCTTGAGTGAAGTTGAACAATTTATAAAATTAAAAGAACATTTTTGCATATTCACACCAAGTTAAGAAACAAAAGATTTATGGGTGGCATAGTAGAAGTGAACCAGTTATGGACTGATGATTTCTAAATCCAGTATCCACTAATGTGGTTTCTACGTATTTGATACCGTTATTTATAAGAGATTTATGAGGATTAAAGTGATTTTCGGAAGAGCGCTTTATATGGACGATACGGTTCAAAATGGACTGAAATACACGAAATTTTCCACTATTCCACCACTAATGTGGTTTCTACGTATTTGAAACCGTTATTTATAAGAGATTTATGAGTATTAAAGTGATTTTCGGAAGAGCGCTTTATATGGGTGATACGGTTCAAAATGGACCGAAATACACGAAATTTTCTGGGATGATTTTTTTATATATGTAAATGATCTTTGCAAAGTTTTGAGTCGGTACCGATATTTATACGATATATATAAAGATAAATGTTTTTTCGGATGTGGTCCTTATATGGGAGCTGTGACCAATTATGGGCCGACCACCATAAAATATAGTACAACAATTTATTTACCTATAAGGATTATTTATGTCAAAGTGAAACTGTTTAACATTATTTATACTAGTTTTATACGTATTTAAATGAATTTTGGAAGTTGACTTTATATGCACGTTTTGCATGAATTTTGCATTGATATTCTATTTTAATAGGCATTTATGTATAGTTGAGCAATATTTGTACGGGGGCTATGAGAAATCATGGACCTATTCTTACTATTTTCCTAACACTTTCTTCTTTTAGCATAAAAACAACGTATATCAATTTTTTTATGGTGGTTGTCTTACATTTTGATCCATAACTCTTGTTCTACTATACCGATTTTGCTGATTTTCAATACCAAACTTCTTAGGAGAACTAAAAACGGTTTTGTGTAAACTTTGTTGGTGATGGTGGAGGATATAATAGAAATTGTGGTAAAATATTTTATGACGATCGCCCAATAATAGTCAATAGCAAAATAAAATAACCAGTATAAATATCATCACCGATGCAATATTAAGCAATAATTATTTTGAAGTATTAATAGATCACGCTACTGATATTTGGTGGTGGGTAAATAAGATTCGGCACAACCGAATATAAACTCTTACTCATTTTTAGTTGTTTTTCTATGTACAACAAACATCTGTTTCATTACGTTGACGATTTTGTCGATGATGTATAAATTCCTTGTATATGGGCGGATTAGAAAGTTCTTTCAAGTTAAGTGATGCAACATGTTTGTATTTTAAACGAGTGAAATAATTTTTATATTTTATTTTTTTTTATTTATTTTAAATAATAAAATATACTTCTTGAGATATTATTTCAATTTCATAAATACGGTCACAATTTTTTTTTAAATTTTTAAAACTCTTTCAAAAGTGTTTATCTGAAAAACTTTAAGTTATTATTGCTATAATTCATAACTTAATAAACCTACAGTGGCTCACAGCTTATTTTATGCAGTACATTTTTTTTTTTTTTTTTTCAAACCTAACAAGGAATCTAACATGAACTTAAAAAAGCAACAGGCTTCATTTATTTGTTGCAAAAATGTACATTTTAATATACTAAAACTAAAAAAAACAAACAACTTTTCGTTGTTTCACTTCACAGCTTATTTTATGCAGTCAATTTCTACTGCACCGATAGCTCAATGCAGCATTGTTAGTTTTTTGTTTCCTTTTTTTCTACTTATATCAATATTTTCTGTTGAATTGTAAGTCTGATTTTGTAACTTCAAGTTTTAATTTAAAATAAAGAAAATGATCCCGCGTATAACTATAGAACAACGAGAATTGGGTTTAACCCTTTGGAAAATGGCCACTCACAGCAAAAAAAAAAATAGCACAAATGTTTAATATTAAAGCAAAAAATAATTCAACATCCGTAAAAATGGGGTCCATAACAAAGGCAGAAAGGCGCCAAAAAATTATTCAACGAGCATTATGAGCAACACAAAATTAAGGCAAATCCAAAGTTATCAGTGTTCTACGAATTTAAAGTTGACCTGAGCAAACAATGTTGCGTCGAAACTATTCGTTATGTCTTGCGTCAACATGCTTTTAATGGCAGAGTTTATAAACCCAAAAACAGACAGTACAGGCAAAGAAAACCTAAAGGCAACTGTGAAGCATGATGGTGGCAGTGTCATAGTTTGGGTACGTATGTCAGCTGCTGGTACTCGCAAAATTTTCAAACAATTTTTAGAATATTATTGACTAACGTGTATTCGTGGTAAAGTTTTATATATTTTTCTTTTTCAACCAGTTAATCTTATATTTTACTTCAAATTCCATATTTGTTACATATTTGATAATTTTCTGAAACCATTTTCATTCTTTTGAATCAAGTCCACAAATATATCCATTGTCCAAATATTGGGGCCATCACTAAACCAGACATGTGCAAATTCTTTTTATTAGTATTAATAACTTCATTGAAGCAATGATTTTTATTATTATAAAACAGAATAAACCAGCCTTGGCATCTGAAATTACTTTACCGATTACTTTCGTATTTATCAAGCAGAAAAGAAAGGACATCATTTACTTTTTACAAATACTATGTATTTTCCTAGTTAGGTTACAAATACAAGGGAGAATAGAGAATGGTATATAAAACAAAAAAATATTTATACAAAAACAAAAACTTTGAAATTATTAACGAAGTTGTAGATTGTAAATATTGTTAGTTGGCATTACATACATTTAGAGTTGTATAATTTTTGGTAAATACTGAAGGAGGAAATAGTTGTAAAAACAGAAACACTCTTACGCCCTCGCACGCACGTAATCACAGCTATGCACACTGTACTGCACGTTCTTGATAGTAGAGCCTTGAGGCGAACTTGTAATCAGCAACATATAGAAGTAGTTTATGACATGTTATAAAAAATACATGTAAGTATTTTCCAGTTGTACTCGTATTTATTAAAGGAGATGTGTTAAGAGATCAACCATATGTTTCACAAGTTCAAATAATATTATAAATACAGCAAAGTAATCGGTGATGCATAAAGTTAATCAGTATCAGTGAGAAGGAGAGATATTGTATTTAAATAAAAGGTAGAAAAGCAAGTAAAAAACGCGAAAATTTAATAGAAATAAAAACTAATTAATTTCTTTCTTCTGGTTTTTATGTTCATGTAGGTCTGGCAAATAATTTTCATGTCATTCATGAATGTTTATTGAAACAAAAAACTAATAAACAAAAGATATTTTATAATGAATATAAATTGAAAGTAAATATTATATAATTAATATTATTTTTTTCAACAGTTATTACTTTTTATGTAAAACGTTAAAAACAATCTTCCGGCTATTTGCTTTATGCACACAAAAACCGCGCAATATACTCAAATACGCATATTGAATTTTTATTTTTCATAGCTTTTTTTTATTCTCCTCCAGGGAAAAATCAGTAATGTCAACATTATTTTGGTATAAAACAACCAAACAGATTTTATGGTAAAAATAAGTGTTTTTTTCCACAATATTTCCCTTGCTTTTCTGTTTGTACAAAAGATGTAGTAAATATGTTCTGTATATCAATACTGATTACATGTTTGGCTCCCTTTAATAAATAAAAAATTATAATAATGATGATTTTAATGCTGATGTTGTGTTGGAAAACATTGATGAGTATGACCAAAGGCTCTAATGGAGACGAATAAATATTTCTTTTATTCAGTAGAAGCAACAAAGAATCTAATAGTAAAATTTATGTATTTGTCTGTCTCTGGTAAATTGTGGCAGTGTATAGAATTACTTCTCGGTGCTTTGTTTTTATATCTTCCACCACCACAAGTTGTGTATATATGTATAAGTTTGTTATTCCGTGTGTAACATTGAAAAATAGATCCAACAAAGTATATATATTATAGATCCTTATGATTTCTAATACTGTGTGTCTGTGTAAAACCCTCTCACATCCAAAATACATAACCAAAATCCACAAAGTTTCCAAAAGAAGATTTGTAATTCTTCTAAGCAGTTTGCTATTGAAAATTAATAAAATCGGTGCAATAGAACCAGAGTTATGAATTAAAATCTGAGACAACCTTGAAAAAAATTTTATTTTTCACATATTTTTTGCTAATTTGTTCACATATTTTGTAGATAATGCCATTTTTATAATAAAGTAATAAACTATGATGAAAATAATAAAAATCGGAAACATGACTTCTCATAACCACCATACAAATTTCTTCCCGAAAAATGGCTAAATGATACATAAAAACCTTTAAAATAATAATGTCAATACAAAATTCAGCAAAAAAAGTTTCATATAAAAATAATCCACAAAACGACATTTGGTTTGATTCGGTCCTTGCTTGGTCATAGCCCCCATATAATCCCCACTTCCAAAAATTTCTTGAATACACATAAATCTGTTATAAATAACGGTAACAATTCAAAACATTTCTAAGATCATGTATATCAAACTTCTGGATTTTGTGAAAACAGATCCACATTTTTCCATATCCTCCATAAATTCCACTTCTTAAAATTACTTAAATACTCATATCTCTCTTAAATACAATGGTATTTTGTTTAAATCCTGCAAGACATATCCTCATATAGAAAAATATCTAATTAACATATCGAACCAACATTTTATACCGATCAATAATTTTATTCCTTGAAATCAAGCTAATATGGGTTTAGGGCAATTTTACTACTGGATTTTTTAGCTGTGTGTCCAATTATGGACAAAGTAGCTCCAAAATAAAATAAACTTCCGAGGAGCATTATAACAACCACTAATCTCTTGTAAACCACTTTATTGAAACGAAATAAGGGTCAAATTTATAGAAATGACGTTACTGGATACTACATTTTGAAGCTATCAGTGAATAATTGGTCCAATCAAAGTCAGCTAAGATAAGCCTCGTCTTATACCTTTATATATCCACCACCAAAAAAAACGGAAGATATATATTGTTTGACATTCTGTTTGTAACAAACTCAAAATATTCAAAAATTCTATATATTCTGGGTCCTTGTAAGGTTCTACGACTATCTAACTATCTAATTAGTTGTAGCTCAAATATAAGGCCCACTTCCGAAAATCACTTTAAAGAGCATAACTCATTCAAAAATGTTGGTATCCAAATAATATTTAATACAAATATATTTCATATACATACAAATAATCTGGTACAATTTTATTTTGATCGGTCCATAATTAGTCGTAGCTCCCATATAAGACCCACTTCCGAAAATCACTTTAAGGAACATAAATCTCCTAAAAGTGTTGTTATCCGAATAAAATTTAACACAAATGAGTTTCTTATGTACAAATAAGATGACACCTAATTTTATAATGGTCGGTCCATAATTAGTCGAAACTCCCATATAAGACCCTCTCCGTAATTCCCTTTAACTTCCATAAATCTTTTAAACGTATTTATATCGAGATAAAGTTTAACACACATAATATTTATATTCACGGAAGTCATGGCACTAAATGTTTGGATGATTGGTCCATAATAGGTAATATCTCCCATATAGCGCCCATATATGAAAAACTGTTTTATTGATATACTGGGTGTCGGGCTTGACCGACTATACTGCCTTACTGGTTTTATTTTAAATAATGTTTTAAGAAAAGCATTTCTAGTTTTTCACTAAAATTCGAAAATATTTTTAAATCTACTGTTTGACATTGTTTTTTTACTAAACTGTTAATAAAACTGTTTAGGACTACTTTAATGCCTTCAATTAAAATACTTTCACTATATTTAGTTGCCGTCACGAATTTATATAAATACCCTAACAAATTTATCATGAGCATATTTTCAATAAATATTTATAAATAATCATAAAACCTTTGAAACATTAACAATCACAAATTTTCAAACAAAATTTTATGCATGATTATCTTTAACATAAACCTTGTTTTATCAGAGCAAATATACCAACTTAAATAACATAACAAATGTGTCTACTAAATTCGTCCTTGAACCCAGAACTTTGACTACAAGCAAATGTTTAACACAATAAAAAAAAAGATAACAAAACCCTTAGCTTAATATTTATAAAATAAACCAATATCAAATCAGCTAAAATAATAAATAAATTGTTAAAAAAAATAAAAACAATAAAGCTAAAAAAAATTACCGAAAAATAAGAGTTCAATGTATTTATAATAAACATACACTATTTCACTGGCAAGCATTTTACCTCAAATGACGATGCAATTGGTATCGAAGAAACTTATTAAGAAGCAAGTAAGAAAGTATAGTCGATCAATCCCGACCATATAAAACTACGCCCAGTATTAGTGTAAAAACTGTGTTTCAGAAATGGGCGCTTCCATGACCTATTATTATTATGGGAGCTATAACTTATTATGGACCCATTATAACAAAATTGGTAAGAATGATTCATGTTAATATAAAACATATTTTTCTTGAATATTATTTGGATATCAAAACATTTAATATTTTTATGGGAGCTATGACTAATTATAGACCAGTCTGCACAAAATTTGTAAATGTGATTAGGCTTCCTGTATAACATATTTGTGGCGACATTTGTTTGGATACGTTCATAAATCAAACATTTCTGAACAATTTTGGCAGGACATTTGTATGGCTGGTAGGTGAAATAATGGTCCGACTTCAACCAACTTCAAGCCCAATCTCCATTAAAGCAAAAACAATATCATGTACCAAATTTTATTGAAATATCTTCAAAATTGCGACCTGTACTTTGCGCACAAGCTTTAAATAGCCAGCCAGCCAGGACGGTCATCGTTAAATCGATTCAGGTACTGATTCTGAGTCGATCGGTATACTTTAAGGTGAGTGTTGGACTAATATTAGATTAGAACTATTTCTATAGGGCATAAATAGTTCTAATTTTACCAAAGGAACTTTCCCAAATGTGGAAAAAATGGAATAATATTTGGCTATTGTCAAACGAAACTCTAAGCGGATTTACATAGTTCTTGATAAAGCAAAACTGTTAGCAATTTGAAATGACTATGCAGCGCAGGTGGATAGAAATTATTAAAACAAAAACACGAATTTTTATAAAAAGAATTAAATTTCAGTTTATTTTTTTACTTTTCATAAAACTTTTTAAATAAAAATAAATTTGAGGTTCAAAAGTATTAAATCGCTTTTATGGTTACATAAATATTAAAACGTTTATGCGAACAGAATTTATGAGGTCCAAGGCTTTAAGTGGATTTTATTTAAAACATTTCAGCTTACTCTTGAAGTTGTTTTTTCTTTTTCGTCCACTAAATAAAATGTTTCCTTTTGAGACCCAAAAAGTGTTTTATCCAGCCATAACTTTCAAATTATTTGATATCGAATTGTTTATTTAAAAAATGCTATAATTTAATTATGATAAATATAAGTTATAATAAAATAAACCTAAGCTAATTCTAATCATATAATTAAGGCTTATTAAATATTCAAAGCTTATTATCAATAAAATGTTAATTTTTATACTACACTTGTTTTAAACACCTAATTCAGTTTTTACACTGTCTTTTTTTTTACACGGTTTTGATTTAACAGGGTTTGAAAATAAACAAATTTTACACTTTTTTACACGATATTATCCCATTTACACCATTCAAAATATTTTGGGCTTAAATTGTTTTTAATTAACAGCCTCGTCATAGAATTTAATTCCGTTCAGAAGTGTAATTAATTCCATATTTTGCTTCTATAGAAAAAGTAAAATGAAAATTTTTTTCGGAATTTGGGGATCCAATCAAATTTACTGGTCAGAGCAATTGTAAATAGTACAAATTTAGGGGAATTTCATACAATCAAATGAACTTGTCATAAATACATTTTTTACATTACTTTTAAGCTTAGAATGCATATATTTTTTTCTTTAATAACTATGCTTGCGTAAAAACACATTTTAAATGTGTTTTAATATTATAAACCTGAAACAAATGTCAATAGATTTTAGAGATAAGGAACCAATATTTTATTTTGCATACGATCAATATCTTTTTTTTACACAAAGTTTTCCGGAACCAATTACCGTGTAAAAACAGAATTAGGTGTATACATTTTTGTTTAAGATGTTGCCAATTTAGATTTTCTATCCAGCTTTTCGTAAACTTTATTGTTTCAAACAAGTTTATACATTTTGTCAAAATTGTTTGGTTTTTATTTAAATAAGCCACTTTGTTCTCGGAAAAACCAAAAAGGATTGTTACAAAAGCTGTATAGCAACATTTTATTTTTTACTGTTTAAGACACTACAAAACAATAAAAAAAGAAAAAAAATGTATGTATTATATATTTTAATATTTTTTTTTTTTAAATTTTTAACAACCTTTTGCGACAATTTACGAAAACAAAACTTATTTAAATATATTTTTTTCTTTTGCACAAGCACAGCAAAACGAAAACAATGCAAAAGAGGCAGTTGAATAAAAAAGGTTTAGAATATCACAGTTTTTGAGTGCGTATTTGAACGAGTATTTTATGTGGGTAATGTTTTGGCTTAAAGAATATTTTGTTGCTTTTTCTGTGTATCTTTTTTTACTATTTTATACATAAAATGTTATTTTTATACATTTCTTTTTTACTTACACAAGTGTTTGTGGGTTAAAAAGATTGTCAGATTTTCTTTTCTTTATAATTTCATTTCGTTCGTTTTTTTATTATTCCATATAATTTTGAGACAATACAATCTTATTTGCCTGAAGCTCATTAACGTTAAATAAACACAAAAAAGTATGCACTCTAAGAAAAATATTAAGTGAAAATAGAAAAATGTTAAAAGATATAATTACCTGGCCGCATTATATAACTACATAAGCGTAAATTATTTGAAATCACTATATAAACTTTATTTTCTTGTTTACAGCCATTGAATCAAACATTAATTTAATCCAACTTTGCAGATTTTTTGTCTTCAAGATTTATTTTTAATACAAAAATATTTGCAAGTGTACTGAAATATTTTGTCGTGCCATAATTAAACCAAAATATAAAATAACATTCCACGACTTAAATAAAAAGGAACGATAAAAGACAATCACTGGTCAAACTAATTTGTTGAAAATTTGTACTATGCTTTTTATTACTTAACAAAACCCGCTCTCAGCTTAAATTTAATGACCATTACATTGTAAGATTCTTCCTCCCCTAGTCCTCTATTACATTTTAGCATTTGTGTTTTAAATTTAAGTTTGAATTTGTCAATGTTTCAGTGAAAAACTCACTGTATAACAAAAAACCCACATTTTACTTACTTTTGTGTGAATAGCTTCTAACAATTTATATCTAGTTTTTGTCTTATCTTAATTATTATCTTAACAAGCAACTTTACTATCCTGTAAAAAAAAAACAAAAGACCAACACAAAAAAGGATTCTCTTGTTTTCTTTATTTCATTCCTTAAGTAATTCATTCTTCAAATACAACTAAGAACTAAGTAAGAAACAGATTAGCAAACAAAAAATTCCAGGATTTGTTAAATGCAAAACAGGACAAAGCTGAGAAAAACTTAAATATCAACTTGTATAGCTTTGCGCAACAATGTGAGCAGAGAACGGATGTCAAATAATAGAGGAAATAAATAATTGTCATTACGTAACATTTATTCATAGTTGCTGTAATTATATTAATTTATGCTAATATTTATTTCTCTGAAACTTTTATTTATAAATTATTATATTTAATCATTAGTTTCAAAATTTGTATATTTGCTATTGTACCAACTGATAAGGAATTTTTATTAAAACTGGTATACAGTATATATTTATATTATATACAAAGAATTTTTAATTTTTAAAATAGTTATTGTCCTACTTAATTTTTATGTTCCATTTAAATATTTTAACTAAGCTGACACTGTTAATTAGTTATATAAATTTTATTGAGTTGCACAAAATTTCATTAATTGTATGTACATTTTCTAATGTCTACCTATGTTGAAGGTTTTAAAAGTTACAAAACTAAATTTAATGCGATTTTTTACATAAAATATGGAGACATAACTAAAACTTATTTTTTCAGCCTATTGGCCGGCCGCACTTTCGTTTTATTGTGTCAAAAAATGGAATCAGTCGAAATACTAGTGCTGTGTAACTAAAACTTAATAGAAACAAACAAGTAAGAGTTTTATATTCGGCCATGCTGAATCTAATATAGGTACTGTACATTACACCTGGATTATAAAGTCATACATTTAAATGGCAACGAGATCAAAATACCCAGTCTAAAGAAAGTTTTTCATATGTTTTGTACAGAATTTGTTTACAAAATTCTTGCTATTTGTTTGTTTGCTTTTTGACATTGACATTAGTAATAAATATTGTACCAAATTTTTTCACAGTATCCTCGTTTAGTTCGTATTGTATTTTAGTTGTTTTTAAATGACAAACAGGCTGAACAGGTGAACATTTTGTTCTTATTTGTTTGTTTTGTAAATTTTTTGTTTTTAATCGGCGATCATCATACGTTTTCCTACACCAATTTATATATATATATATGAGTTTAATTTGTCTCGAATTTTAATCTGATTTAGCCTTTTAAAACAGATTTATGCACACTTAAGTCATTTTTGGACATGGACTTTATGCAATGATCAAATATGAACCGATATTCACACAACCTATTATCTGGATTTTTTTATATGTAGGACTATTAATGACAATTTTGAATTTGAGAACTATGTCTATTGGACTAAATTTTTAACATGACAACTGTTCTTATAATAGATTCACCCCTATTAAAGTAATTTTCATAATTGGACTTAATATCGAGGCTATCATCAAATTCTCAAATTCAAATTATTTCTGCTAAATTTTGTAGACTATTTTCAATAGGCATTTATATACCTTAGAGTCATATTTTGGAAATACTATGAGAATTCATGGACCGATTCTCACCACTTTCAACATCTTGTCCTTTTATGAAAGAAATAATGTGATATTATTTTCAATATGTTAAAGAAAATAAATTTGGTGCAAATCGATCACGATATTTATACGAGTTATTTTATATTTTGAATCTCTTATGTAGGGTCTACTACTTGTTATGTGACGATATTTATAAAACATTTTACTATGATGTCTACACATGTGAATCTAATGGTGAATTTAATCTCAATAACGATATATTTGAGAATTTCTTTTGGCTATTCAAATTATTCTCGGAAGAGGACCTTATATGGGAGCTATGGTCATTTATGGACAGACGTTTACAAAATCCTAACTTATAACTTATTTGTATAAAATTCCGTTTTCATATTGATATTTCTAAGATGTGTACGTAGGATAAGGTGTTTTTCGGGAGTAGTCCTCATATGGAAGCTATGACCATATTTTAGCTGATCACCATTATATTATGGATTGTTTGTGTCCAACTTAAACTTGATAATGATGTATATAAGTTAATTCAGGGATTCTCGGAAGAATACTTGGTGAAATATGGGCCGATTGTCATAAAATTCGGTACATTGATTCATATATGCATGTGCTTGTGGTCAATTTTAACTTGATTGCAATTTCTGTAAGAGATTTTTGAGCATTATGGTTATTTTTGGAACAGAAGTTTATATGGGGGCTATGTTCCAATATCAAACTATTTGGAAGAAGTAGTTGGAAACTTTTTCTTCACCTGCCTTATTTGTCCAGACCTTGAAACCTCCGGCTACTATTTCTTTCGGTAGAAGCAGACCGCTATCTTTAGGATAAGCTTTATTCAGTGCAGCGTATACGAAATTGGCTTGATTCGTTCTTGGCCTTAAAATATGAGCAGTTTTTTGGCATAGAATCCTTCTGTTGCAAGAAAGATCATAGAAGTTAACAATGGACAACACTATAAACAAATTTATATTGTACAAATGTTTCAAAAAAATCCCGAATTTTTAATTTATACACCCCGGGTGCATACATTAGACATTTTTAGTAAATAGAAGTATGTGTACAGCATATTATAAAGGTTAATAGCATATATTTATTACCGCCAAAGACTCTGAGTGTATCTGCAAATAAGCCAAAATAAAATATCTTTATAGAATACTTGATAACAAATTGTACACAAAATTTAAATACCAATCGTTAACTATTTAATACTTTCCTTTGCAATAAATGTAAAAAACTTACTATTCATAGTGTAGGATTTTAAATGTAATATGACATGTTTTTATATACTAATAAAATATTGTAATTAACTGCCGCATTCATAAAAAATAAAGTAGGTTTGAAGTGTGCTTTTAGACAAAATTTTCATACAATATTTTCTTAAAGTACATTTGCAGTCTACTTTAATTTTTTATGAGTTAGACCGTAAAGATATAAACATATCTTTATCCATATGTAGAAGTTGTTGCTGTTTACCCAGTGTGTCAATTTAATTATAAATTTACAAAAAATATTTAGTAAGGAAAAAATGTGCAAAGTACAAAAAAAATTAATATAATAAGAAAATCAAGTACGACTGTTAATAACAAGCTAAAAAAAAACAAACATTATTGTATATATGTATGTATTTAAGTTTAAAATGATTAAATGACTAAAAAAAACGCCAGATATTGAATATTTACAATATAATATTTTTTTATAAGTATTCATATAAAAAGCCATTTAAAAAATAAATAAATTTAAAAGTCGTTTATATTTTCATATTTCATCACGAGCGTCAATATAAACGAAAGTTAACAATCTTTTATTATTTACATACGGAATGGTAAATATAGTAAACTCACATTAATTAAGGAGGTCATCACTGAACATGTAAACATTAGGGTGATTAAAATAAAATGTTAGATAAATTGAAATTTATATATTAACATTCTTGAGATATGGAAAAATTTTAGTATATAATGAAATTATATAGTATTTTATTAAATTAGTAAAATGAAGAAATTATTTTCAATTAATTAAAAGTATACAGAATATTAACGTAGTATTATTTATTTCATATTACTAAAGCTTTTATCATAAAACTTGTTACAATCAAAATTTGTTAACTTTAAAATATATTCTTTGAGCACGCCTTTTAAAATATATTTATCTGTAGATGACTTTTCAATTTTCATCTCATTTTACAGAGAGCATTTAAATAATTGCATTTCAATGAATTGTATTTATCACAAATGCCTGTACATTGTACAGTGGACATCTTCAAAAATGGATATTTAAATAATCACTTGTGAAATATAAATCGAACTTAAGGCTTTCTTAAATACCATTAAAGTCAGAAGTATTCTGCTTAGTATCCTGTCCTGTTGTAAAATCCAGTTCTCTAGTTTCTCTAGTTCTAATTTATCTATGCTACAGACTACATTGTTTTTTAAAATGTCGAGATAATTTTCCTTTTTTATTGTAGATTCTATAAATGTAAGATTGCTGATCTCTGATGCAGCCATACATCCCGAGACAATTATTTAGAAGTATTCTGACTAATATTTAGAAATGTTTTTTTTTTTAAGATCTTAGTAAAACTTGTTTCGTTTAACCCATTGTACAGTTTTTAACATTGTGTCATACTGTTTGCAAAATTCGTCCGACACATGTAAATGCAAACATAATTTTGTCTTTCTTTCATTCTTTCTGTATAAATAAAAACAAACAAATAATATATTTATTGCTCCGTATATTTTTAAAAGAAATTTCTTTATATATTTATGGGTGTAATACAGAAAATGTAATAAACTAATTCTTTATTAAATCAAAATTGTTGTTTTTTAATATAAAAATAAAAATTGTTTTTGATATGAGTAATAATTAATTATAACATATTATATATCGCTCATACGCCACATACAATATGTAAGGTAGTTATACCCTACACCACCATAGTGGGAAGGGTATATTGGATTTGTGCTGATGTTTGTAACACCCCTAAATATTGATCCATATATTAGAATCACTTTCTGAGTCGATTTAACGATGTCCGTCCGACCGTCCGTCTGGCTGGCTGGCTGTCCATGTAAAGCTTGTGCGCAGAGTACAAGTCACAATTTTAAAGATATTTCGATAAAATTTGGTACGTGATATTTTTTCGGCCCAAGGATGGATGGGATTGAAACTGTTGGAAATCGATACATTATTTAACCTGGCCCCCATACAAATGTCCTCCCGAAATTGGTGTTTTCCGGTCATAAATCTTTGAATTATGAAGTATGCAAACAAAATTTACCACAAATTAGTAGTAAATGAAGCTAACGCACATCTACAAATTTCGTGAGGATCGGTTGGGTTATTATGATCGGACCATAATTAGTCGAAACTCCCAAATAAGACCCACTTCCGAAAATCACTTTAAAGAGCATAACTCTCTCAAAAATGTTGGTATCCAAATAATATTTAACGCAAATATATTTCATATGTATGCAACTAATATGGTCTAATTTTATTATGATCGGTCCATAATTAGTCGAAATTCCATATAAGACCCTTTCCGTAATTAACTTTAAGCTCCATAAATCGTTTGAAAGTATTTATATCGAGATAATGTTTAACACATGTAATACTTATATTCACAGACATCATGACACTAAAATTTTGGATGATCGGTCCACAATAGTTTATATCTTCCATATAACGCCCATTTCTGAAAAACTGTTTTATACATATACTGGGTGTAGGATATTATATGGTCGGGCTTGACCGACTATACTTTCTTACTTGTTTTTATTTAACAAATGTGACGTATACTTACCTCCTTATTCATAAAAAATAATGCAGGCTTGAAGTGTGCTTTTAGACAAAATTTTCTTAAAGTACATTTGAAGTCTACTTTAATTTTTTATAAATACGGCAGTTAGTATTTAATTTCGTTGTATTAGATACCACGTATACAACATCATTCTAAGAACACGTTTGTGATGTGTCACAAGCCAAAAGAAAGTACATTTATTAATGATTTCTTGAACTAAACTAACTTTCGATCTCAATAGAAATTAAACTATTATAAATCGATTTGAGATGATTCTACATAAATTTTCTTTGGGGTCCCCATGGACCATCAAGGAGTAATTTCAGTTTGAAAATTAAAAAGGTCCCCTTCTCTGACAACGGAGAGTTAAGGCGGTGTTCTGTTATTTACATTTTCTGTTCACTTTACTAAAAAATAAATTTAAATTAAGCACATTTTATTCTTTAACATAACTTTAGTACTCTTTTAGTAGCTCTTATATAAAATGGAAAACCTAAAACTGATTTCGGAATTTGTAATATGTACTGAGACCGAGAAGACATCTTTTGTAAAACACCTTTATATGTTTTACATAATAATGTATAACAAAATAAAGAAAATCAATTGTTTAGAAGCATTTTATTTTGAATTGCACGTATAACCAATCAAATATATTTTATTAAATAAAAGAGTGTGGACAAAAATCCATAATTGTAACTTAAAAAGGCGGAATTTTTTAAACTTTTATCTTTTACTTAGAAACATATATACAATATAAATTTATTGTTAGCTATGACCTTTTTCCATATTTCTGGCAAACATATAAATTCTACACTTAAAGAACTGCTCATCATTTCGAATTTTTTGTTGTGAAGGGAAGCGTATGGGGTCAGGTCTGAACTATAAGGTGAGTGGGACTTCCCAACCACTTTTTTTTAGTTTTTAACAGAGTATGCATAATGGTATATTACACCGGCAACATTTTGTTCATGGTATTGTTAGATTTCAGATCATAGATTGGACCATTTTACTTTTTTGTGTTTCCTGTCAATCACCACTTCTAAACCGCACAAA
The DNA here is from genome assembly GCA_950370525.1 of Bellardia bayeri. NCBI lineage: Eukaryota > Metazoa > Arthropoda > Insecta > Diptera > Calliphoridae > Bellardia > Bellardia bayeri. The sequence continues at coordinate 80,747,252 of OX493265.1, read as the reverse complement.
CCATCTCTCGACCGTTCAACACATTCACCAGAAGTTTCGGTGTACGTCAGCAGCCATTTTTGTTAAACTAAACAAGTATAACAAAACTTCTCTACAAAACCACAAAATTCAAAGTATACTATATATGTAATTTTCAAGTTTTATGATGTTTTGGTCGGCTGCTGTAAAATTGCACAAATAATTTTTGTATTGTTGAATCAAGTCTCTTAAGATACTGCATATGTACCTGCATTATATAGTTAAAGCAATTTATTGTAAATATAAAATAATAATTACAAAAATTACTCTTTTTATAATTGGTTTTATAGTGCAAGTTAAGTAAAGAATAAAGGAACAAAAAGTACTGGTATTTCAGTGCAATTAAATTTATTTACTGTACAAGTATTAAGCTATATCGTCAACATTTCCCAAAAGGTAAAATGCAGAAATGTATGCAGAAATTTTCACATTATACAATCCAGGAACAAATATATGTATACAGATAGCTGAAAATTTTATGACGGGTATAGGGGTTAATATTAAAAGCTCAGATTACAGCAAATCCTTTCACCTTCCCAGCTATAATAAGGTACTAACTGGTTTAAGTGCAATACATATAAAACTTAAAGATTCTGTATTACAGTATTACAATGTAAATAGAATATAAATACCTGCACAACATAAGTAAACTCAGAGATCACTTTTAAACCCTATTGGAAATTAAAAGGCTCACACATGATATTTATTCACGGTTAGAACTAATAATAAAATAATATGGAGAGACCCTGTAGTATAAAAATAGTATTGTGAATTAGATTCATATTTTGCTCGCTTGTGAGTTTCAAAGGTCCTGGGCTTTAGGGCATGCATGTAAAAGAATGAGATTTGATGTTGTGTCCTAAATATGTTTAATAAGTTTACTAATAACTAAATTCATTTCATGGAGTAAATTATAGGGTAAGTACTGTGAGTGTCAAAATAAAGTCAATAATAATTATAATAATATAAATAATATTATATTAAAAAATTATTATTATTATTATTCACATAAAAGAATAAAAAGCAAAAAAGTATACAAATTTAATTGATTTATTGTTAAAATAATAAAATAAATCGTTCCAAAAGTAGTGAATAAAATGATAAAGTTCCCTTCCAAGTAATTGTAAGTTTCATAATTTATCATTAAAAGAGATTAAGTTGTGATATTAAATAGTGAAAAATTTACAATGGGAAGACAAGCATCTTTAAATCATAACAGACTTACATAAAAACAGTAAATCCCTGCGTGAAAGTGGTAATATCGTTGTAAGACAGCACTGTTTAATAAAATAAATGAAAAATTAGTATACCAAACACAATACAATGAAGTAAGAGCTATAGTAAGAGAACTAAAAACAAACCCAACATTAATTGTTGTAAAAATAGCTGAAGATTTTGCGAAAACTTATGGAAAACCTGTATGAGTATGATTGGAAGATATTTGCAGCAAAATGGCCATCATGGTAGAATGTCACGTAAAAGGTCGTTTACATTAAAGAACAACCAAACTGAACGATTAAATTTTCCAAAAAAAGTTTTTGGAATTATATTCTTTTTACCGATGAAAGTAAGTTTGAGAGATTTGGAGTAAAAAAATTGTCAAAAATATGGCGAACCAAGTGCAGGTCCTTTAGTAATTAATATATTACCAAGACGGTAAAACATGAAGATTGAGAACAGTTTCCTACTTTCTATGATTCCTATAGCTACGACAACAACGGTTCAAGTCTGCTTCCACACAGCAACGAATTTAAGCTATACAACGAATTTAATCTGCTTACAGGCTGACCAAAGTAGATGGAGAGTATAAGATTTAAATAGCCAACATTTCAGCATAAAATTCACTGCTTAATGTAGGAGACGAAATAGAGACTTTTACTTCAAGTTCCTTAAAAAAACTTTTATACAAAAGTTTATTTAGGACTAGTGTATTCCCAGAGAAAACACATATATTCTCTGTGGGAAATTTGTTTTCCATCGAATAAGACTACCTGAATTACCGAATTTTATCTGCAAAATTTTAGATGGAAACAAATTTGTTTGTTTCAACTATGTATAATGTTCTGTGTTTTCAAAAGTTTTATAAAAGATTTTAATTACTTATCCCGAACACAAATTCAAAGTATATGACTGACCGTATTTTTTACCAGCCTGTAAAAGAATAATTTGTCAACGTTAAAAATGTCAGCAACAGTCAATTATATATTTTCCACCCAAAATGTGCATTTTTTAACAACATGACTTGTTAGGAAATAAATGATTTTGTTTATAAACATATACATACTGTATGCACTGACATTTATTTATAAGTAGCCATGTATGTATTTTGCAAGCCATTTGTTTGGGCAGAAGTAGCGTTTAATAGTTTTTTAATACTTTTATTCGTGAAATTTATTGGAAATTAATGTATATTTAATATAAAACAAATTCAACAGAAGATAATATACAATACATATAAAATATACTGGATAATTTTCATCAACATTTACTATCAACAAAAATAAGTCATTATACTCATTTCAACTTGCATGAGTAGTTATGTAATATGCCGGGTTGTATCATTAAAAGAGGAAACTGTAAGTATCTGTTGCAACATGAATTTGTTTTGCATTTTATGGTAAAACTAATAATATTCCATACAATAACTAGTGTGGAAAATAACGTACGTTTCGGTGAATTTGAGTAATAAAATGAATTTTATAAAATTCATTTATTATGACACAATATCATTACAACGACATATGTATGTATATAAATGTTAATTTCCTTACAACATCAACAACGTGTAACATTTTATAACCGATTTTTTTATATTTAACCAAAAGCGTTAAAGCTTAATTTTTATTTTTAATGAATTTGTTTACAAAAAATTAATTAAAGCATTTTGGTTTTATTTCAATTATTGGCTACATTTTGAATATTAAAAAGTTAGTCTGCTTAATTAATTGTTTATAAATATTTACTGAAATAAGAAAAAACAAACAGCAATACGAAATTGAATTAAATATTTCATTTTTACTTTAAATATTTACAAAATCATAAAATGTCTATGCTAAGCTTTATTGAATTGGCCAATTAAAATGTGTATATATTTTTTTCTAGTTGTATAAATAACATTGACTTCTTTTTATTAATATTGCTTAAAATATGGTTGAATAAACTTACAATTTATATCAACAATAAAAATGTCAGTAAAATTATGAATTTTGTGTATTGACTGGCAAAAATGGCAACATAAATTTTTTTTATTATTTTACTCGCAACAGTGAATTGTGTTTGAGGAAGCCTATTAAAACATCTATAAATTTTTTATGTAAATATTAAAATATTTGTGTTTTAAATATTTTATATTTTATTTAAAAGGTATTTACTCACAGTTGTAATTATTTTAAGGAAGTTATGGCAACAAAAACAGTGCAATAAATTTGTATTATTTAAGATACCAACTCTGGAAGGTTCTAATTTAGGTAGAATCTGAATTTTTGTTTTGAAAATGAACGCTGCAATAAAATTTATAATCATACACAAAATTTAGACACATTTTGTAATATCTTTCTAGAAAAAAAATTTACAGTTTTTTTAAATTTTCTACGCTCTTTAGAATTTGACCCGTTTCTTGTAAAAACTTCAACTTTAGACCATGCGTTCTAAAACATCAAAGCTAGGATTAAACAAGGAAAAAAGTTAGTCGGTCAAGCCTTACACCCAGACTATTTGTAAAACAGTTGTTTGGAAATGACCTATTATAGACCGATCATTCAAAAATTTAGTTGCATGTCGTCTGTATATAAAAATATGTTTTGTGTTAAATTTTATCTCGATATAAAAACTTTTAATTTGTTAAAGTGTTTTTCAGAAGGAGATTTGACTAATTATGGAGCGACTGTTATAAAATTAGTTGTCATTATTTCTGTATATATGAAACTTATTTGTGTTGAGTTTTACTTGGAAACCAACATTTTTAAGAGTGGTATGGTCGTTGAAGTGATCTTTAGAAGTTGGTCATACATGGTAGCTCTGACTTATTATGGCAGATCATAATAAAATTGGGCCAAATGATTTTTGTACATGTATAGGAAACATATTTATGTTAATTATAATTCGAATACAAACATTGTTTACTTACAGTGATTTTCGGTACTGGACCTTATATGAGAGCTATAGCCAATTATGAATCAATCTGAACAAAATTTTTAAAACTTATTTCTAGTGTAATTTGTTGGGATACGTGCATAAGTCAAACATTTTTGACCAATAAATTCCTATTTCAGGACGACATTTGTATAAAGACTAGGTGAAATAATGGACCGATTTCAATCACAATCACCACCGTCCTTATTTCGAAAAAATTTAATTTGCCAAATTTTATCTTCAAACTTGTAACTTGTACTTTGCGCACAAGCTTTGCATGTACAGCTAGACCGACGGGCATTGTTAAATCGACTCTCGAAGTGATTCTAAATCGATCGGTATACTTTAATATGGGTGTTGGAGTTATATTTGTGGGCATTATAAACAACAGTACAAAACCGGAGTAAAAACGGAAATCTAATTTGAAAACCTTCATATATGCCTTATTTGCAGTTCTGCAATATATGTGAATTTATTTGAACAATCTTTTGTCAGGGGAACTGGTCCAGTAACTGACTGCCTTTTTCAATATATTATTTTCTGAAAATCTTGCAGATAGGCCTTTTGTCTGATAAGTCCTCAATATATTTGATTTCATAAAATAAAAAATGATTTTTAAATGAAAATTAAAGAAACATCAATTTGTATTATAAACAATCAATAAATTAGCATATAAAACCTAATATTTTTCTCTAATCATTTCATTATTATACTGCAAACATAAATTTATAGTATGTATGTATATTTTTTTTTTACAAAAAATATATTCATATTATTGTAGTTTATTGTATTTATGTGCAATCCATGCAATTCTAATTTGACCCAAATTTTGTTTGCCGGCATATGTAGATATGTATGTATTTTTTATTACAATTCAAATATCAAATGTAGAAATACAAATCTGCGCATATCTATACTTACAGTTTTTAGCACCATCTAATAGTGTGGAAAATGCAAAAGATTTTTGTAACCCAATTCGAAATATACAAATGATAAAAATGAAGTGATTCTGTTTCACATGGCATATAAAATGTTAACATAAAATTTCATAAATTTTTCCACATTTTCGTTTTTCTTTTTCTTTTTGGTAATTTTTTCAATTTTACAAATCTATAAAATTTATTGCATTTTATTTGAAAAGCAAGAAAAAAACATACAAAATATAACATGTACAAACACGCACATACATACATATAAACATGACAAAACAGGCATACATACATATATATGTATTGGTGAATAATAAAGATGTATGAGTGTATGTGTGCATGTGTGTGTGTTTGAATGAAAATGAATGTGGAAATGTGCACTTTTGTAGAAAACAAAATTTATACTTATAGCTTCAGGATGCCATACAGGATATGGAACAGCTGTTTTGCCATTGTAACAAATGTTTATGCTGTGTTCTTTTTTTCGAAGATTTTTCGATTTACATTTTTGTAAATTTTATGAAAATTTTGGTAGCCTACTGCGGTTGGTTACAAATGTTATGTGTAAAGATTTGGGGATTTCCAAATCAGTTTATATTGCCTCTCATTCATTTTTGGCTGAAAATCAATGACAAAATGTAATTATTCAAGGTTGAACTGGTTTTTCCCTATATGAAATTTATGTCAATTGTTTTGAGAGCTCAACAGAAAAAGTTGACCACTAATCAACGAATTCTGAACATATTTGGTAAAAAAGATATCATTAATTATTTGGTCAGTATTTGTTTCAGCATAGTTCACATAAAGTCTATTCGCAAAATTGTTTAAAATATCTATGTAACAAAATTAGCCAATAATTACTTTTGAAGCACAAATATATGGGATTAATTTTGACTTTTTTTTTAATTTATAATAAACATTTACCCTCTTATTCATTAAAACTTACTTAGAGGTTTATAAAGGAAATTTCCGTACAAAATTATAAACCTGTTGCAAGTTTTATGAATAAGGGCATTAAAATAGAACTGGACGTCGGAATGAATCTTTACATGATGATTTGTTAAACAAAACTGCATAAAAATAACATGGCATTATAACACTTGAAACAATGAAATAAAGGTCTAAATAGATGGTTGTTGTTTTGATGCAACTCATTAACTGTTGGATAACATTTCCATCCACCTGCGCTGCATACTTATTTCAAATCGGCAACATTTGATTGATGCCAACTTTCTACTCCGCTTTCTTTAGACAATAGCCCAATATTGTTCAATTGGCCGAAGCTGGGACAATTAGCTGGATTAATATATATGTATGTCTATTATTACAGTTTTTGAATATTAACAGGGAGCTTAATCGGTCTAAAATTTTAATAAATAGTTTCTGTAGGCATTCTTTTAGTGCACAGTGGATAGTATTTGGAAACAGATCTGGCATTTCTAAATAGCTCACTATATAAATATTCGAATTGATAGTTAAAGCCCTGAATGGGCAAAGAGGCATTCCCTCTTTTTGCTGCAATATAAAATATTGGTGATGGTAGCAGCTTCAGGCCCATTTTTCAACAAAAAAATGGGGCTATTTAAGTTTGTCATTCTGTTTGTTACACATCAAAATATTGGCCGTAGAACCAAAAAATATATATACATATTCCGGTTTCTTATGAAATTCTAAAACGTCCGTCTGTTCAGGATACGATGGAGCTTCAAAAAAATCTTAAAACAATAAATTTGTTTCAAATATTTTTTGTTTTACCGAAATATTTGGTATTAAAAATGAGCAATATCAGTACAATAGAATACGAGTTATAGACCATAGTTTGCGACTACCTCAATATTTTCCATATACTTTTTGCTATTTTCTTCAAATATAATGCAAATAATATCATAAAATTGTATAAAGTTTATTTTTATTATAGAAGGACAAGTCCTGATTGTTTTGTGGAAAAGAAACATTGAAATAAAGGTCTAAAAGTTTTTTGTTTTCATGCAAATCATTCGCAGTTGGACAACATTTCCATCCACCTGCTCTTCAGAATATAAATTCCTTCCCGGAATATGACTCTATTGTACATAAATGCCGTATAGAAAATTAAGCAAAAATACGTTTAACAATAAAGGAATTCATGAAACAAAATTTTGTTTGCATCAGTCCATATTTGAGTACATAGCCTCCATATACAGTTTTCTTTTGAAAATAACTTAAATGCTCATAAATATCCTGTCAAGATTTAACATTTCCGAAGGAAAAACTATTTTACAGCTTTAAAACTAAGGCAAATAAATTAAAACATTTGTGATGTGTTTATTAGATGTGTCATTAATCTATATAGTCGCGAAAGCATTTAAAATTTACCATGAAAAGGTTGTCCAAAATCGTTGAATGTAGGGGAGGAAAGACTAATACACATGGAAAATCACTTAAACCTACATTTATCCCGACCAGAGTAAGAAGAACACTATAACCAATTTAAACAACGACAAATCCACATGGTGCTCGTCTATACGGTCGTCTGGCTTGTTAAAAAACCATTTGTTTTGGTAACATATTGATGAGGATATCATTTGCTGAGATGCATTAAAATACAAATTTTGCGTATCGGCAATATTTTATATTCTTTGACGAAATCGAATGCAAAATTTTTGGTTCAGATGATCGACGTAGGACCTAGTGGAAGCCAAATAAAGCCTTAAGTATAATAATACAAAATCCACGACTAATTATGATGGCGGTTCTATGATGATAAGGGACTGAATTTCTGCTAATGCAGTTGGTAATCTTATATATACTGATGATATTATGGACCACCATGAATATTGACCCATTCAAATGCAAAGCAATTCGTTACTCCAAAGCTGAAAAAATGTTATTTTTAACATTATAATGACCCGAAATACACTGTTTTAGATGTCAAAATTAAGCTTTTATACAATACCATAAACTTGCCAACACCTCCACAATGCTCGAACATGAGGCCCATAGAAATCGTAGGGGTCTAATATATTTTTTCTTGTAAATGTTTAATTCTTCACAACTGGGTGCAATTAGAAAAAAATTATTACTAATAACAATTGGAGAAACGTATTTTATTAACAAAATAAATAAAAAATCCATGAAAAATAGAAAAGAAAATACTAAAAAACTAAAAAAAATTAACAGGAATTAAAAAATGCTAATTAAAAAAGGCAACAATAACTAAATAAAAATTAATATTTTTTTAAAATGTTTTTATGGTTTGCTATTCTACACAATATCTATTATAAATTACAAAAAAAAATAATTTTTTTACTTGATTTTTACAATTTTAGGTCTGATTGAAAAACAAATTAATATAAGCTTTGATACATTCGAATATAAACTCTTAGTTGTTTTAACGATTATTTTTAATAGCAGAATAATGGCATAAAAAACAATAGTGTTAATTTTTTTTATGGGGACATTTTGCACAAAGGAATTTCTTTGTAAGTTCCTGGTTTTTTAATAACATTTTTGCATTATATTTCATTACCATATGACTATACTTAAAATGTCCTTGTATAGTTTTATATTTATAATATAGTTTGAGTTTTAAGGCTGTAATCAATGGATTCTGTAATCTTTTATTGTTAAATCGCATGATTGGGGCGGCCAATTAACAGCTGATTTTTGTGAAATTATGCGATTGGGAAATATGGTTTGCACCAGTAACATAACTTGTTCTATGTTAGTATTAAAACTAGAATACTTCTTTGCTCCTTAAGTACCAGCCACTTGGAAAAACTATTGTAGGGCGCAATTCATAATGTTATTGATACTACTGGCAAAAACCAAAAACTGCAAAAAAAAAAAAAATAACGTCAATAATAGAAGCGAAAAAAGTAGCCTTTAAGCAGAATGATTTAACATTGAATAAAAAGAAATGTACATTTTGTACAACAAAGAAAACAAAAATTTATAAAAATGTTTTTGATTATTTTTTTTTTGTTGTCTTTTTTTGTATTTCCTAAAGATATAATCCAACTAGCGATTCCATACTGCACATCGCCTGCTAACGCCTTTCTCGAAGCTCCCTTTAACCATTTTGACATTAATAGTTAGTTTTGTAGTTTTTTGTCTGTTTGTTTTTTTTTTTTTTTTTTGTTCGCTCTCCCTCGCTCTCTGAAGCAGGGATAATGTTTGCTAACGGTACTTTGATATTGCTTTGTTGCACCAAATAAATGTTTTCAATGTTATAAACGTTTGGAACATTTAGATGTGGAAATTTTGTAAAAATGTTGCAGTTTTCCTTAAGCCATTTTTGATTTGAATTCTTTCCATTTTAGTTTCTTTTTTCCAGTATTATTTATTTTTTATTTTTTTTGTTTCGTTAAACAAAGTTTGTTTCCACTTTTTGTATTTTATTCATTGTGAAATAATAATAAAAAACATACTTTTTAACATAAATACAACATTGAATTGCTTGAATTGTGTTGATATGACTGTGCTGCTGGGTGATTAATTTTATAAAGACATTGGACTTATGAATATATATTTTTACACTGCAAAGTGTCCATGAACATTTTTTTGTATTTAAGTTAAATTTAGGGCACAGGCTGCAATTATTTTGGAATTAAAATATAAAAAAGGACATTACCCCTCAAAAATATTTGGTTTTAATTTAAAAGTAATTGATTATGAGGATAAATAAAATTCCAATCAAAAATACTACAGTTGTTAGTTCAAGGTGATTAAAAAGCAGATTTAAATGACATTGATTTCGAAAACCTTATGTGTGCTGCGAAAGCTTAAAAAGGTGCGGATGAAATAATTGTAAAAACTTCTGCCAAATACAAATGCTTACAGAGAAATTTATATTTCTCTTGAATGGCAACCATTTCCAATATGAAACTCTACTTACCTCCCTGTTGTTTTACATAGTGCATATTGCCCCTATTAAATGGAATTTCTGTTCACACAAAACAAGAATTTTATTACCAAAGACTGGGCAAGTTATTTGATTTTAATTTGTATTTTTTTTTTTGTTAATTTGAACACTTTTTGTTTTATTTTATCAAATAAAATTCTACTTGAAACCACAGTTAGCTGACCACAATACTTTGGTGGTGAATAAATATATATATATATATACATATTTTTTTTTATCATTCAAGTATTCAAACACTCGTGATCTCTATAAAGCCAATATTGTTCTTGTATTCAATGCAACATCACCATCATCATTGATGCGGACGTATTCATGTATAAAAACAGTAAATAAACGGACCAGAAGTAAAACTAAAAGTGATGCCGGTATAACCCCATATAAATAACAGCAAAAAAAATGCAAACAACATTTCTAGAAAAGTTCAATAAAAGTTTTATTCACGAGGTCAAATGACAAGTTTTTATTTTCAAATAAAAACAAGTAAGAAAGTATAGTCGGTCAAGCCCGACCATATAATACCCTACACCCAGTATATGTATAAAACAGTTTTTCAAAAATGGGCGTTATATAGGAGATATAACCTATTGTGGACCGATCATCCAAAAATTTAGTGTCATGATGTCTGTGAATATAAGTATTATATGTGTTAAACTTTATCTCGATATAAATACTTTCAAAAAATTTACGAAGCTTAAAGTAAATTACGGAGAGGGTCTTCTATAGAATTTCGACTAATTATGGAAATATATTTGCGTTAAATATTATTTGGATACCAAAATTTTTGAGAGAGTTATGCTCTTTAAAGTGATTTTCGGAAGTGGGCCTTATATGGGAGCTACGACTAATTATGGACCGATCATAATAAAATTGTACCGTATTATTTGTCTACATATAATATATTTTTGTGGTAAATATTATTTGGATACCAACATTTTGAGAGAGTTATGCTCTTTAAAGTGATTTTCGGAAGTGGGCCTTATATGGGAGCTACGGCTAATTATGCACCGATCATCCTAAAATTAGACCATATTATTTGTACATATATGAAATATATTTGCGTTAAATTTTATTTGGATACCAACATTTTTGAGAGAGTTATGCTCTTTAAAGTGATTTTCGGAAGTGGGCTTATATGGGAGCTACGAGTAATTATGGATCGATCTGCACAAAATTTTCAGATGTGATTTGTCTTCATCACTCATTTGTAATAAAATTTGTTTGGATACTTGCATAATTCAAGGATTTATGATCAGTAAACCCCAATTTCGGGAGGACATTTGTATGGGGGCCAGGTGAAATAATGGACAGATGTACACCAGTTTCAATCCCATCCATCCTTGGGCCGAAAAAATATCACGTACCAAATTTTATCGAAATATCTTCAAAATTGCGACCTGTACTCTGCGCAGAAGCTTTACATGGACAGCCAGCCAGCCAGACGGACGGACGGACATCGTTAAATCGACTCAGAAAGTGATTCTGAGTCGATAGGTATACTTTAAGGTGAGTGTTGGACCAATATTTATGGACGTTACAAACATCAGCACAAATCCAATATACCCTCCCCACTATAATATTAAAATACAGTGGTTAATTGAAAAAGAATTCAAATTGTGTTGTTTAATGACAAAGGAATTTTAGTGTGCTGCTCCAAGTTTGATTATAATGATATTTAAATAAACAATAGTATTAATTGATTCGTACAACAGTAACCATATAATATATTGTACAAAAAGTGACCTATTATATGGTACACAAGTAGCTACAGATTAATTTTACAACATCCCAAACAGATAACTGGAATAAGCACAACTTTAATGACTACATCATACCAGCTGCATTACTTGGATGTAATTTAGTAATAACTTATTTATAATCAGATATATAAGTAGTTGTTTACGAAGTTCTGAATTAATTGAAAATAATATGTATTCAATTCAATTCAAATAAAATCCAAATTTGAATTAAAAATATTTTTTCTTCATTAAATTTGTTTTTTTATATCTGTATGATATGTGATAACTTTTGTAAATCCCTATTGAAAAGCGAACGTGGTAATGATTTATTTAACTTTTTAAGCGTTTTTGGTAAGTATTCGTCTTCAATGGCATCTAATGAAGGTATTCTAACTTATTATTTTGTAATGTAAGTTTTTGCTGGTTGGTTTTAGCCACTTGCCTTCAGAAAGCTGCATCTTTGACCTTTGCCACTTTAAACTGGCATTAGGCTGATTGTCTGGTTGGTTGGTTAGTTGGTTGGTTTAGGTGGTTTCCCGCTACGTGCAAGCATTTAAGTAGAATATTTTGATTCCGTTTTTAAAAAGGCCACACCACTCAATGATATTAGCAATAGAACTAGAATCATATCCATATAGAGCCTGTCGCGTACCGCGTAAACCGATGATATCGCCCCATTAGATACTCGATGTCTCTTCCAGATTGTTTAGTATGTGAATGTTGACAAATAATCTCAATCTGCGATCACTTCTATTTCTAATTAAAAAAATAATTTTTTCATAGAAATTTTTAGCAAAACTTATATGATTTTATCTCAGTAAATATTGCATTTTTTCAAGAAAATAAAAGCCCACCATATCGATAAATTAGTTAGAGTAAAAATCACATAAGCAATTGATTCAGCAAATTTTGAAAACAGACTTTCACTGCATATTGTTCTCTCAAGAATATTAAGTGACACGACGAACCACTGTGGTTGCATCTGTAGTCACAAATGACAATACGCATAAATAACAATGAAAACAAACAGAGAAAATATCTGCTGTAATTTAAATTAGAAATCAATCTGATTTCTGTTTTCCTTACGCATTTCTTCTATTAATTAAATGAAACTTTCCTTAAAAATTTAATTTGCTCCGTTTTTAATCTCATTTAATGCAAAAATATCTGGAAACCCCTTGAATCGAACAAGTTTTTTCTTGTGCTCGATAGATTGTTAAAAAATCAACTCAGAATACTGTGTGGTTCTCCAATGACAGTGAAAATAGATAAATAGATAAAAAAAATATTGTACTAGCGTTGTTAATTATTCGAGTTTAATTTAATAAAATTTATTTAATATCAAACAATTTTAAATAATTTGTTTGCTAAAAAGACAAAAAATAGAAAATCTAATTTTAAACTGATTCTCATAGATTTTGTTAAGGAAATATGTTTTTTATATGAAACGTATGCCTGTTAAGCTTTAGTTTGGTACTTACATATATAATATTTAAAACTTTATTAAAAAATAATTTATAATAAAATTAAAACTAGTTCTAAAACACATGTTTTGCTATGCAGCTGAGATCAATGATTTTTGTTTGTAATTGCCACATCCAGAACTGCTTCCAAGAATATTGTAAAACTAGCGTTTTTAGAACTTAGAACCAGTTCTTTGAACTCGAAACATATATTTTTAGTAATAGTTCCAGATCTAATTTATCCATCACTGAGTTTTGTTTGAGCTAGTTTTAAGAAGCAGACTAGAAATTATCATTGTGTCTATGATTAATTTGCATTTTCAACCTTAGAAATTTTAAGTTGGAATTCATTCAGCAAACGTTGCATAAGTTGCTAAATATGTACAGGTAACCCTCCTACAAAAAAAAAAAAGTTGCGGATACCCTCCTCATCTACAACATGGTTTCATTCTAACACGATAAAATTGAATTGCAACTTTATCATGATTGAGCTGTTGACATTGTACCAAAATAGTACAAAAGTACTAAAGAATGAATGAATTTAAAGAAAATATTTATTTAAAAAAAAATTTTTACACTGTCTCCTAGCCTCATATAACACATTTTCCTACAACACGGCGTTTTCTAGGAACCTATCTAACGTGTTGTAGGAGGGTTACTTGTATACATAAAGCATTAAACGCATTCGCCATAGCTGGCTACCGACTACAATATGTCAAAAATAAAATACACAAGTTTACATGAAAATTATTATTTTGACAAAAGCAGGTAACACTACTGCAGGTTGTTGTTCATGTTGATTTTTTCGTCGTGGTCAAATTAAACTAATTTCTATTTTTTCTTTTTTGGCTTTAAAACAAAAACAGTGTTGACCATATAACAAAATGTGTAAAGGAAATCAGTGCTTAGAAAAAATTGTTTTATTGTAAAATAAAAAAGAATAATACAAAATTAAAATGTTATGATCAGTTATGCATCAAGACTTGTTAAATGTATTAATAATATTATATTTTATATTTATAAAATTAAGTGAAGTTTATTAGCATTTCTGGAATCATGTTCATCATGTTTCATGAAAAAAAACGTCACGCCCTTAAGGGCACCACTGAAATATAATTGGATTACTGCAACAGCTGTTTATATTTTCGTTATTTTGTTTGATTAAATCTTGTGTTTTATTGTTTAAGATTTATTATTTTTAATGTTTTTATTTATTTTTTTGTTGTATTTTAGTAATAGCTTCTATAAAATAAACAAAATTCTCTTCAGCGATTATGTTATTTAAAAAGTTCGAAGAACAAATTTATTACTGAGATAAATTAGCTGTGAGCTAATTTTATGTAGTGCATTTTATTGTTTCCAAAGCTCCATAAAAAAATTAACAGGAACTTAAAAAAGGAATTGGTCTTATTTAAAAGGAAACATACAAAAATGTACATTTTAATATTTGAAAACAAAAAAAAATCACAGCATATTTTATGCAGACGTATGGTTTTCGAAAACTTTAAACTAAAACTGGCAACGATTTAATATTTGATGTGATACACTTTATTATCTACAACAGATTTAAGGCGATTTTGTGTTTTTGGATTATACTCGGCGAAATATTCGATCACTCCTTCAGTAGCGTTTTTTTATAATCGTTTTGTTAGAAATTGTGTGTTTCCTTATGCTGATTTCTAAAATTTACCATAAATGGCGACTGTGGTGGCGTTGTATCAGTTTTGGGCAATTATAAATTAACCACGTTTGCACAATACCCAATTTGTGCTTTGGATCGTTATTCTGGTAACATTGAAAATCTGATCTTATACTCAGGTTTTCTGCGCTTTCCAACAAGTTGTCCTTTAGAAGAAAGGTACATAAACTTGTCCATGGTTGTTTCAATTAATATTCCCAGTAATATCAGCTGACATACAGGCCCAAACCATGACACTGCCACGACCATGTATTTGGTTTCCGTCAAACATACGATGCCATCTGAACCGATTATGTCAAACTTAGTTTCATCGGCAAAGATGACCGAATTCCAAAATGCGGATTTATTACAAACATGTAATACTAAACGGCTTTTGCACATTTTCAATACCAAATGTTTGAGAATAATTTTTATTATTCTAAGTTTTTTTTCGAAGCTCTATTGTGCCTGCAACAAACGGATAGACGGACGGACATGGCTAGATCGTTCTATGATCAGTTTTTTGTTCTACCACTAATATTTAAAAGTGTTACAATTGTAGTGATGGTGGTGGTTAATTAAATACATATGTATACTACCATAAAATACATGAAAGAATTGAAGCAAATCTTAATTGTACTACAGAAAATTAACTCGAAAAATTATTCATACATCATAGTTGGTTATCAATATTCTTCCTTTCCTTAAAAATTATATAACGATTGTTTTATCAAAAACTCCCCATAAATACAAGATCTTGAGATATTTTTCGTTGTCTTGTAACCTTAAACATGCAATTAGTCTTGGGTCATCATTGTGAAGAACCCGAAATTCGCCTTCTATACCTAATTTCTTTGCATTGTCTTCTAATTTTTCTAAATATTTGAATAATTATCCTTGTTCATTGTCGTTTCTGACAATTCTTGCTAACATGATACTCCACACCATCACACTTCCACCACATTGTTTCATAGTTTCATTTAAAGGTTTTAAATCCAAGAGCTGAATTTTCATTATGTTACACAAATCCTCTGCCATCTGATCCAAAAATGTTGAACTTACTTTCATCAGAAAGTAAGTTCAAAGTCCAAAGTCTTAGCTTGGTTTAAACTCGACCAATATTTTTAAAAATACTAGTACTATACAGGCATTTATTTGAGTCATTGTATATAATTATAATTAACTACATTTGTATATTTAAACATATTAATTTTATTTATTGAACATTTTTATTTAATTTAAAACATACTACAATTGTTTCCATCTTAAAGCTAAAGCTCTTTAAATCAATTAACTCTTTTCAAAGCTACAGTATTAAAAAATAAGAAAAATATTAACAACAAAGAGTTGTTGACTTATTTGTGCGTGTGTATTGTGTGTGGACCTGTTTTTTTGTGGACCTCAATGAGCAGTCAAACAAAAAAGCGCGTAAATGTTATCCATGTACATATTGTAGTCAAAGGCAACTTTGACAGTGAGTATCCTCAGTTGACATCAAGGCTGTACGTATGTAGTATGTACCAGTACTTGTGCTTAAATAAGAGCAACAAAAAAATCTACAACCGTTATTATTGCCACCCATTGAGAGCATAAAACTGCACATCTATACACATAAAAAATGGTATAAAAAACTGCAATTTTGTGTCCTGGTCCTCTTAAACACACACGCAGAGTACACCATGACACTCTCTAGCACACATTCAGACAGACAGACAGAACAACGAAAAAATGAACGAAATCAGACATTTAGGCAGACATCCAACTAACTGTATTCGTACATCCAATGGCACATATGTTGTATATTTGTTCCACTTTTTTTTTTGCAAAAGTGATTACATTTTGTAGTGTTCGAATACAGTGCCATCAGTATTTGGAACTACGCCTTTTCTCAATGTATGTAGGCTTGTACTCACATGTACACACGTCGCGTATGTCCGTGTAAATATTTTGTGGATTTAAATGGATGTGAGGGAATTTTAGCAACACATCTCGTTCATCGTTTTTTCTCATTTGTGTGAGCTTTGTTGGCATTTAAAGTTTTACTTTGAAGTTTGCGTTCAGTTTTGTTTCTTATAGAATAAATAAAATGGTCGGCGGAGTGATGTTTACCATTTCGAAGATAAATTTACAAAAAGAATATGAGCCATGTCATACAGCGTAATTACATGGCGAATAACCGAGTTTTAAATGTTGTTTGTGCAATAAGTATAATTTAAGGTTGTTGATTGTTCGAAACAATTTTAGCTTGCTTACGGATTGGCTTACAATTAGAGTATGTTTGAGTATAAAACCACTAAAAATCAAAAAGGTAATTTAAGAAAATGACAAACGCACAGGTTTTTGCCAATACAGAATGCAGGAATATTACATCTTTTTCAAAAGAATTTCATTTAAACTCACATAATTGCAGAATACTGAGTTAGGACATATAACTCTATACTCAGAGTAAAAAGACCATTATTTTGTTTAATTTACCATATTTATTGCCAGCTTTTTTAGTTAAACTTAAATGTTTGCTAATAGTCGATGGTAAATCTAAAAACAGGAGTAAAAAGAAGAATTTTCCTTGAGAAGTGTTAGACGTTGATCAGTCTTATTGTCATCTATAATATTGCCTTTGACTCCTGTCAAAGCCACCTTTTTCACGCTACACATTGATGGAATAAATAAATAAATACAAATACAAAATATATTTTTAAGCAAATGCTTTGCTAAAACACTAAATGATTTATGGCAAGGGCTAAGTCTAAAACTCCCTACTAATTGCAATAAATTCTCATGCTAGGTTTTTCCAACCACCAACCACCACTTCAATCAACACAGTTATGCTAGGAACATAATAGGATGAACGAGGAATTTTGGGTCGCGAATATTCGTCTCTAAAAATACAATACATTTGAGTATATGAAAATACACATAATAACGGCATCGACTGAATTCGTTAAATCCGGCGAACTCTGAAATTCTATTTATATTTCTTACGCCGGCGAACGACGATCAAACAATACTGGCTGATCATAATTCGTTTTAGTTTTTAATGTTTTAGTAAATAATGTTGATTTCTACTTAGACTATTGTAATATTTTTTACTTTATATAATTTTAAATAAACATACAAAATAGTTAACTATAAAAATAGTTTTTACCTGTGTTTTTGTTAATGTTTACTATTTTTTCTTTTCTAAATATGATTACACTATTTATCAGCTGTTATAACTACGAAAACAAAAACATTAAATTATTAAAAATTAATTGAGCACTCCAATAAAATAGATACACATGTTAAATCTCACATCAAATAGCTTCAACAAAACAGAAATATGGGATACAATGGCAAGATTGTAAATTCTAGATTGTATTAACTGGTAAGAATAAATTGAAAGAGTTTTACATTAAAACATACATAGCTGCCAATTAATACAGCTGCATTCGTTTCGTCGTTATTGTGTTTCATAGGACGAATTTACACGGCGAATTGTCACCAACTAATTCGTCGTGTTGGCCGATATTCGTCGTTCGTTCCAGTTGTGTTCCTAGCATTAAGTCACTCCAATAGAGTTAACCAATGGGCAACCGGAAGGTCCGTCCATTGAGTTATGTTATTCCCATAAGAAACCACCCGGATTGTCTGATGATTGTCTATATATGTTTTATATATGTATGTATACGTTTTGTCATAAAATAGATAGGTTAGACAGCATCATTAATTTATTCATTATTATCAAATCTACATCTATATCGACCTTTCAATAACACAGGTGATTTCTTCGATTGAAAGTCTCATAGTACACACTTAAAGAAGCGGGAATATCAAAAGCCCTTAACAGGCCATGAGCTTCTATCGTTTAGTCTTACAGCTGATATGCTGGCTGTAAATTCCACTGTGAACCAGTTTAACATGCAGAAAATTAATTTTATAAAATAGTACCAAGAAAGTACCAATGATAGGTTCTAAAGCCCTAGGAATTTGAATTTTAAAAAAGCTCCAAAAAGATTTCTGCTCCTTTTTTAGTCGTATGAGTGTTAATTTTTATGTCTATATTTATTTATTTATCACTTACAAAGGGGTTTGCAGATACAATTTTTACCCGTTTGGCCCCCGTTCAGCATCAGATTTATCCGTTGGGTAGAAATAATTTTGAAAAATTATTATTGTAATTATAATATTTCTTGACCTCTTTATTGAGATATAAGATTTTGACAAAAAAAAGTACCAAAAAGA
This sequence comes from Bellardia bayeri, assembly GCA_950370525.1. Lineage (NCBI taxonomy): Eukaryota > Metazoa > Arthropoda > Insecta > Diptera > Calliphoridae > Bellardia > Bellardia bayeri. The sequence continues at coordinate 80,728,173 of OX493265.1, read as the reverse complement.
GATAACATTTTTAGGCCTTAAAATTTCGAATTTCAAAATAGTACCAACAAAAAAAGATTTTTGCTCTTATTTAATTTAGCCGAATGTATTTTAAATTTTAATTTTATTCTATCTATTTATTTATTTAGAACATACAAAGGGTAAAAGAGTGTTCTCGGTTAGCATTTTTAACCATTTTGATCATCTAGTATTTCGAATTTTTAAAAAGTACCGGACACCTAGCCTCTTCTTTTTTTATTTAAAGGCATATTTTGGTACTTTTAAAATGCAGTTTTAAAGCCATTTAAACAATGTATGTAATTTAAATACTTTAACAATTAAAGCAACCAAAATTTAGTTTCTGTTATAATCGAATATGTTGAAGTATGATTAATATTAATTATGTATTAGGTAGTGACACATTTCTCTTAATAACTGTCAATATTTTTCAAAATTGAAATTTAACGCTGATAAATACTTTATTTTCTATGTTTAAAACATGATTTCAGAAAATTTTAAAAACAAACTTTATGCTCGTTTTGTTTATGTCGCAAAATTTTAAAATATTTTTAATTATAAACATTGTAAAGTTTAAAGAAGTAATTGATACCCCTAATACTAATCACCACATGGTGGTGGGTAAATATCCCTTTTATTCTATTCTAAATACTGAGACTCCCGGAATGAACTCTTGTCTAAAATAAGAGTGCAATAACCGAATTTAAAAGTGTAGGATACACCTCCACAGTGGGGAGGATATATTAAGCTAGTGCTGATGTTTCTAACGCTAAACTAAAAATTGTTACATAGTCTGTAACGTTAAGTGTTAATTATCGTTTATGCGAATGTAGCGCATAATAGAGATATCGGAAATGATTATAATGCTCAACAGCTGCATTACTGTTTACCACAAATATCAAACAAATCGAATTTTATTTTTATTTATTTTTTTACTTATACTAATCTCTGAATGTACAACATATAGTATGGATTCTTGCAACTATCGCAAGATGTTTATCAAATATTGACATTTACTGGAATCTAGTTGTATGTTTATTCTATACAATTAGATTATATTTTGTAGATCAACTGTACAGAATTCAGCGATCTGTTTGCATTGGATACACAGCTGCTCTAAACATTAATCCTTCAGATAGACTCAGAACATTCCTTAGTATCCATAACTCATTACAACAGGAGCAGATCCTACTTCTACTAGAATCAACTTTAGAATCTCTAGGCTCATATGGCCCAAACTTTAGCGTTAAACATATACTGGTTATGATTATGAGTCACTGTTTAGTAAAAGCTAGGGCAAACAGGTGAATCATTCACATGGTAGTTATATCTATATTATAATTTGTTCATTACTTCTAGAAGGGATTCACAATAAGCACATTTATCTTCGAGTGGTAGTTATATTCTATTCATCACTAACTAGCCCTTCAGAAAGTCCTACCAAACTCCATTAGGCTTATAATTAATACTGAATGCAGGGTTTATTTAAAAAACTTGTACTAAAAAAAATACAAATCATTTATTTCTTATATAATTAAAAACACACATGCCCAAAAAATATATCAAATATTTAATTTTAGAAACTTATCACCATAAGTTATGGAATTCTAATTAAAATGAACTCTATAAAGCACTTGGAAAAATCCATGTTAAAAATTTAATTTCAAGAAAAATCTTAATTACTTGCACCATACTAACTATAACAGAAAAAAAAACACACAAAATATATTGCAACATATTTTCTAATAATGAAAAATTTCTACTTAATTCCTTATTACAACTTTTGCTTTTTCACTTTTTTTTGAACTTCCTTTTCTGTTGTGAAAAAAGGGCACAGACAAAGACTAGGTATACTCCTTCGCATAATGCAGTTTCCGTTTTTAGCAATTATACGCCATACACTTTTATACTTTACACATTTTTCATTTTCTATTCTTTGAACCAAAACACAATTATAGTGGACAAAACAGTGAACCCCTTAAAACTGGATGGAAACCAAATCATTGTAAGTTTACTGTGGTATAGGAAAAACTCTTTTACTTAAATATTTGACTGTTTTGTTTTCTATTTTATTATTTTACTGCATTTGCAAGTAAGAAAAATTCGTTTTTAAAACTTTTTCCTGTGTTTTTTTTTTGTGTTAAATACTTAACCTTTGGGCGTTCTATGTTTAGTTGCACGCAAAACTTAGGTGGTGGCTACTTGAAATCATCTACATACATTTAAGCAATAAGTGTACTTAATATATATGTATGTTCTTGATGGAATGGAAAATTGGTACAATCCTTTTTGATGTTGTGGGCCGAACAAATGAAAATATGTGATTCAAACGAATCCGTCGATTTTTTTTATTTAAAATTTAAAGCATAATTAAGTAATTACTGCCTCTATAACATTTTGGGTTTGTTCTATAGCAGAAACAAAATTAATAAAGTGAAATAGTTTTTATATTGAATACATTTTAAATTTAAAATAATGTAAACGAACTTACAAATAACAATTAATAATGTTTTGATGTTGTTATTTTTAATGACGTTGTTATAACCTACACCACCATAGTGGTAGGAGATATTGAATTGGTGCTGATGTTTGTAGTCTAACATCCCCCTAAAAGTAAACAAATAATTAAGTAATTAAACAGAGTACAGGCCGCAATTTTGAGGATATTTTTTCACAAAATTTTGTATGAGAATCTTGTTCAGTAAAGACAGTTTGTGTTGATTTTGGTTGAACTCGGTTCATTATTTTACCTAGCCATACAAATGTACTCAAAAAAAAGGGATTTATTGATCATAAATGTTTGATTTTTGCACATATCTTAACAAATTTAACCACATCTGCAAATTTTTGGGCAGATTAGTCCATAATTGACTACAGCTCCGATATAAATTTAAAGAGCATAACTTAATTAAATTTTTGGTATCCAAATAATATTTAACACAAATATGTTTCATATATATACAAATCATTCGATTCAAGTTTATGATGATCGGTCCATAATTAGTCATTGTTCCCATATAAGATCTCCTTTATGTATAAATATTTTAGATACAAATATTTAGATACAATTTAAAATAACAATTATTGTATGCTAAGTAAATTTTTGCATGTTCGGTCCATAATAGGACAAGCTCGCATATAGCGCCCATTTCTGAAAGACTATTTTTACACATATACTGGGTATAGGGTATTATATGGTTGGGATTGACTGACTATATTTTCATATTTACTATGCAAAATATGTTCACTATCAAAATGATACCAGAGTCATACAAAATCACTCTTCTTCTTCACTGCTAGTAATAAAATTCCTAAAATATGAGGAAATACTTTACTTGCCTGTCTTGGTTTTATAGAATGTACCTTGGATTAGCCTCACACTCACTATTGGAATCTGGGGCAAAAACTAGACTATCGTATCGAATAATATTACGAAACGAGACGTATCAGCTCATTACTGCATTCGATTGAAATTGAATTGAAAGATTTTTCGGGCAGACAAAAATAATTTTTATATAAAATAACGAAGTGTATTAAATATGAACCCTCATTGCTGTTGTGTTTATAACTTTCTGAGTCGATTTAGCGATGTCCGTCCGTCCATCTGGCTGGCTGGCTGTCCATGTAAAGCTTGTGCGCAGAGTACAGGTCGCAATTTTGAAGATATTTCGATAAAGTTTGGTACGTGATATTTTTTCGGCCTTAGGATGGATGGGATTGAAACTGTTGGAAATCGATACATTATTTAACCTGGCCCCCATACAAATGTCCTCCCGAAATTGGGGTTTACCGGTCATAAATCTTTGAATTATGCAAACAAAATTTACCACAGATGAGTAATAAATGAAGTTAAATCACATCTACAAATTTCGTGAAGATCGGTCCATAATTAGTCGTAGCTCCCATATAAGGCCCACTTCCGAAAATCACTTAAAAGAACATAATTCTCTTAAAAATGTTGGTATCCAAATAATATTGAACACAAATATATTTTGTGTATATACATATAATATGGTAGAATTTTATGTGAATTTAGGGTTTATGATGAATATACTGCAATATACTGGACAAAATATTCTCAACTATTCAAAATCTCAAAAAAAGATGTAAAATCTTTTCGAACCAGTTGAATTTGAGGCACTTACTTAGACTATAAAAGCAGCCAAGAAACATGTTCAGCATCAAGGGATACCCACTTTTTCAATTATAATTGTCAAACCTTATTCTTTGAAATACGAAATATAAGTTTCATATAAATTTTTGTTTTTATTTAGTTTTGAAAAACAAAGTTCTTATTAAAAGCCCCTTATATATTTCTAATGACAAAATGTTGCTGTTTTTAAAGTGCTAATCCCATCTAGCTAATCATGAGCCAAACCTCGTACATATCTGCTATCCATATGTAAGTAGCATGTGAATTCGTTTCGGTAACAAGTACTACAAAGTATAAAGTGATGGAGCTATTTGTGGATTTACTAACACGCATAGGTCAGCAGTTTTCTTAATAGTTTTTCCACATTCTTTTTTGCTTTTGCATTTTTTACATACAGACATATTTTTTTGTCTTGTTGTAGTTTTTTCTTGTAAGAAACATTATAGTTTTTTCCGTTTTTTAAACTATGTGTGCAACTACAGCAGACTTGTATAGCAGAGTTTAACCCAAAGAAGAAAAACTAATGCAATTTTAGTTAGAAACACTATGAAGGCGTTTACTTATGGTGTTATTCAATATGAAGGGTATAAAGATAAGCTTGCATTTTTTTAGTTACTATCCCCTTTATTTGTTGTTTTTATAGCCGTTGTTGTTGCACAAAGTTTTTAACAGAAATACAACCGCACACACACGCGAATCTACACTTTACAATACTCTACATGAGTGCATAGCACAATGAAACATGTTGTTGGTAGCTTTCTTTTATTTTTTTTTTTACACAAATTTTAAATGAATTTTCAACATCCTGTTGGAGGAAAAACTAAGAAAAAATCGTAAAATAATTCTAATGTTGTTGATGGAAAAAAAAGAGTAATAGAGTAGGGACAAAGAAAACAAAATCAAGATGCAGAGAAGAGTTACTTTGCTAGGAGTGCTTTCGGTAGAATATTAAAAGAAAAAAGAAAATAGAACAAGATTGCCTTTATACTTTGCATTTTAAATTTTTGATTGACATCAGATTTAAGTTAATGTAACCACTTTTGACATGACACACCCTACTTTACTTTAGACACAAGAACAAAAAGCCAAACACACTTATCCTTATACAATTTGAAAGAACTAGGAGGCTCTTTAAATATACCAGCCACATTGTTACAGTCAAGACGACATGACTATAAAAGGCGAATGAAGTTGGCTGATACTCTATGGTTGATTATAAAGTTTGAGGTTTTTGGCACTCATTCACTCATATACACATAATTAAACTAGGGTGGTCCTTATATTGATGTTTTTAGATTTTCGCTAATTTTTAAACAAATTTCGGACCAAAAATTAAATTATTTCGAAATAACAAAAAAATTCAAATCGGTCCCTATAACATAAGGTTTTTTAACAAGGACTTTTTTTTGCAAAACAAAACAAAGAATTTATATGAAAATCATTAAAATATTTATTGTATTGGAAAGATTAAAAGATTAGAATTATAAATGAAACATCTGTCCGATAGATATCCACCATGACCATGCCTACAGATATCAATTCTTTGATTAAAATTTTCAATCACATTTTGTCAAAATGGCAATCCGTTAATCATGTCACGGATTTTGAGTTCTAAGGCTGTAATTGATTCGATTTTGTTCAAATCACGCATTCAGATTACATAGCACACCATATAGTGGGTTCAGCTTGAAAAGGCTTCTTAACACTTGCTCTTAGATCTTCAGAACTCCAAATGCGGCAATTTAGCTTGTTGACGTGAAAATTGTGTGCGTCTAAAAAAATATTTTTTTAGAAAAACCAACGAGTTGTTCTTAAATGATTTCAGCGAAACTAGTCTGCATAAATTCTTGCTCCAGTTGCATCTTATAAGTCTTCAAAGCCAAAATTCGTCATAGGTTTGTTGTAGTAGATAGCCCCGATTGTTGGGAGCAGGAATTGATGAATTCGTTCCTTTTTCAACACACGCGTTGATGTTTGCACATTATGTAATGAAAAAAATCATCGACCAAACTCTTAATAGCGCTCTGTTTATGTAGACCGAAAATTTTACGCATTTCCTTAGTCAATTTTTAATATTTGAAACGATATTACTATTACTGATATGTCGGCAAGTGAACTGTCAAAACATTCATGTTATTTCAATATGCCTCTTTTGGAAAACACAGTTCTTGTTAAAAACCCCGTCATATACAACAGTTAAAATTTGTTTTTTTAATACACATTAAACATTTATTACTATCGAGAAAAAATTTTAAAAATACTTTACATTGAGCTTTGAGAAATTTATGAAATTTTATGAATTTTTTGGTATCAAGTGCATAATTGATTTTTAATATTTCAATATTAATGGGTAAATGAAATAAATTTTTTAAAGAAATACTCTTTCACCATTTTATATGAGAACTTGTTGTTTTTTTATAATATCCCTACTTTGACTTGAAACTTGAAATTTCAAATAAAATGTGGTAGCCGAATTTTTATGCAATTTTTTTTAGATAACTTTAAATATTTTCAGTTTTTGGAAGGAGTAAAAATCTAAAAATGCCATTATAAGGGCCACCACAATACCCGCACGTACAAACATATTCACAGTACATGGAATTTGCATAGTCTCTTCTACTTTTCTTAAGCAGAAATCTAACGAAAAATCTAAACAATGGCAAAATGTCAACATTATTGTTCATACCCTACACTTTAGTTTAATACTCGTGCAGAGTTAAATGGGTTTGTGCTGACTATAGTAAAATGGATTGACTGTCTTGACCATATACGCAGACAAGGTTCTGTGAAGTGATTAAAGGTTAATGGTGATCGATCATTATTGCAGAATGCTAATTCTTACAGAGATTAAAAAGTGCCATTAAAACTATGCAATGGCTAGTTACTATAGAATTCATAATTTTCTTGTAAGATTATGCCAGTAGTTTTAACAAATATTAAGATTACTGTGGTGTTAAATAAATATTTGAGTATTTCTAACAAACTTTGTATAGTAAAATATAATACAAAATCATTGCAATGCAAATATTTTTATAGTGAACATTGGTAATTTCAACTGTTGTTTTGCACTGGAAGTTATGTCATTTTTTACTTTAATAAGTTTCATATAAATTTTTGTTTTTATTTAGTTTTGAAAAACAAAATTCTTATTAAAAGCCCCTTCTAACAAACTTTGTATAGTAAAATATAATACAAAATCATTGCAATGCCAATATTTTTATAGTGAACATTGGTAATTTCAACTGTTGTTTTGCACTGGAAGTTATGTCATTTTTTACTTTAACCTTATTCGCAATGTTTTACCTTTCGAAGTCAATTTGGGGGGAGGATATATTGAATTTGTGCTAATATTTATAACGCCCATAGATAATGGTCTAACACCCACCTTAAGTCACCCTGAGTCGATTTAACAATCTCCGTCCGTCCGTCTGGATGGCTGGTTGTCCATGTAAAGCTTGTGCGCAAAGTACGGCTTGCAATTTTTAAGATATTTCGATAAAATTTGGTGGGATTCAAATTGGTTTAAATCCGACCATTGTTTTACCTAGCCCCCACACGAATATCCTCCCGATATAGAGACTTATCGGCAATAGATTTTTGATTTATGCACTTATCCAAAACAATTACGCTACAAATAAGTTGTACAGAAAGCGTAATCACATCTACAAACTTTGTGCAGACCATATAAAGTCCACTTTCAAAAATCACTTTAACGATCATAAATCTCTTAAAAATGTTGGTATGCAAATAAAATTCAACACAAATAAGTTTCATATGTACAAACATCATGACGCCTAATTTTATAACGGTCGGTTGATAATTAGTCAAAGTTAAGACCCTCTTCGAATATCACTTTAACATGTATAAATCGTTTAAAAGCGTTTATATTGATATAAAATTGAACATAAAAAATATTTATATGCACAGAAGTCATGTCACAAAAGTCTAATTTTTGAGTTAGAAGACTAGTTAATCTTATTTTAAAAGATCCTGAAAAGATTAAGATTGATTGTTAATTTTCAGATGATCTATAATAAGCCAACAATGTTGAAAAGTATGATGGAAAATGAAACCTTCCGAACAGACCAAATACATTTAAATGAAATTATCCTTAAAAAGTAACTGTCAGATATTGTTCTTTGAAGTCGTAATAAAGATTACGACATTCAATTTAATTTAATTGTTTTATTTAAAATAAGATTAAAATGTCTATATTTTATAAAAATTTGGTTCCATAAACATTCATTAATTCTATTTCAAAAGATCCATACAGTTCTTTCTCACAAAATGCAACTTAAAAAATCAATGCAATAAATACATTAGTTTATAAAGCTAGAACTGAATATCACTTCTGATATACAAAAGAGCATAAACACTTAATAAGCGTATTCGAAAGGAGCATTTGTTATTTGAAAAAAGAATGACAAATGGCAGAAATTGTGTTCAATATACATATTTATACTATTTATAAGATCGTAATTACAAAAGTACCGTAGTACTATGTATGTATATCGTCTGACTGCATTTTCATCAGGAAAACGCTATTGAGAGAAAAAATATTAACTAGAATATAGGATGATGATATGAACAAAACGTTCATATATTAGAAATCTTGATTTTAAAAGTTGACTTAGCAGAGATAAATTTGATGTAAGAAAATAGAGATACGGATGTATCATCTCCATATTGTCTTGATTATAGAAACTCATCGCTTCAGTAATTATTAACCGGACTAATGTCTTTAATATAAGGGGAGCAGAAATGAGTACATGTTAGTACTTTGTATACTGTTATTGCATAAAAATAAAACCAATAATGAAAGTTTAATATTTAACAAAATAATTTATAAATCAAAACTGAAAGTATCAAGATCTAAAAAAAAAAAATACAAATGATACGCAAAAAAAATCTGCACGTACTAAATTTAGTGCTACATATTTAAAAACATTATGGTTTGATAGATAGTATTTTTAGTATTTTTCTTAAAGCCTGTTTTTTCAAAAAACACTGTTTACACGTTTTGGCATACTTTCCACCAATTTTTTACTTAATTAATTTGGAATACTGTCTCATTCGCACTGAACCCGCTGGCGAAGCTCGTCCAAACAGAGTTTGTACAACTAACAAACTTTCTCTGCACAATTCACTACAAATTCTCAATCGAATTGAAGTCTGGAGTTTTTGCTGGTCATCGTATTCTGCTCGCTAATCCATTCTTTCACGGTTTTTGAAGTGTGCTTTGAATTGCCATTCAGTTGAAGAATAGCTTCATCCACATGATAGATGCTCTTAGCTACAAAATCGGGAAGATGAGTTTGCAAAACACGCAGATAGTATTCTTGCCTGTTTATGCCTTTGCTTTTTTGCAGTATTTCAATGTGTCACCATGTAAAGCAATCCCTTATCATGACGTTCTTCCCATTGTGCTTTATTGTTTGCTTAACATTGTGTCTTTGAATTGTCTGGGATTTTTGGCGCTAGCAATATTGTTAAACTTACGATTGAAAACGATTAAATTTGAATTCGTCTAACCGGATTACATTTTCTAGTCACCAACTGTCCAATATCATTGCTTTTGCCTTAATATTTTTTATCAACAATGCAGGTTTAAATTTTTTTACTGTAATATGGCGAAGTTCTCGTATTGTTGTCCATCGATTAATGGGTTTACCTATTACACAAGTATACACGGTTTTCGAGATATTAAATAAACACATTTTTTAAAATTTTTGGCAATTAATCTCCATTTTATTCATTAAAAAGTGTTAAATTAGAAATGAAGAGCAGTCGAACTGAGTCGCTTGTACTGTTTGGGATCTGTTTTATGCATTAAAGTCTAACAGTAGTCGCTCATCATGCCCTTGTCCCAAAATCCTTGGTATCGTTTTTCGATTTTCGCCAAATCTTGGTGTAGTCGCTCTCCTTGCTCGTCGCTTGTATCACCCAAATTTCAGGAAAAAAATCGAGATGGGAATGCAGAAAATGTATTGTGAGAGACATTCGAGCTCCAATCTTGCAATAATTTTGCAACAAGGTGTCGATTATCTGCTCGAAATCCGGGGATTTGCGGTTACCGAGAAAGTTGTGAAGAACATCTTGAAATGATACCCATGCTGCTGCTTCATTGGGGGTTAAACATTTTGTAAAGATTCTGTCGGCCATTTATTTTGGATTCAACAAAAAAAACTTAAAAAAAAATTAAATAACGTTTGTAGGGACGCCAACAGCTGACTGTCATTATGATAGCGCAGTGCTGCCAAAATGCGCGAACTCATATCTAGAACCAATTTTGAAAAACGAACCCGGATTTGAATTCAGCACCTCAACTAACGTCAAGATTTGTTCTCATCTGCTCTGATCCAAAAGTTGACCGGAATTTGTAAACTTGTGTTATTATAGAAGCATCAATCGTCTCTTTTCATTTATTTTGTTATGAGACGTGCCACTGATTGACTGCATGTACGGTCAGACATGGCAAATATTTGACGAAAACGACGTAACCACTAAACAAAAGTTGTTTTATTGTTTTTATTTAAAAAACTTATTTTACTTAGGAAAAACCACAATCGAAGTGATGTTTTATTTTATTTGATGCTTTATTATTACAAAACACTCGTAAGATTAAACATCGTACAAAAAATATTGCAAATATTTGTCATGTGTGGCCATGTGTGGCCATGTGTGGCAAATATTTACAACCTTTACTTTAAGTTGTTTAGCTATTACTCGCGTAGAAGCTATGAGCTCTTCATTATTTGTTATAATTTGTAATATAATTGAATTTATGTTGGATTATTTGGAAAAAAAAGTCGTAAACAAATCAAACATAATCTATCGGTTAACTTTAATATTTTTGTGCAAATATTTTAAAAAACACACTTGTGCAAAATTAAGTATATGCAAGTTTTCGTAATAGTTTTTTATTTGCCGAAAAATATTATTTTCTTTTTTGTAAGGACAAAAATATATACATAACCCACGGCAATATTCTGCGCAATTTATAAAAATAAAATTTTTAACAAAATATTAAGTATTATTATAACAAATAAAAATGTTTATAACATGTACTATACTTTCTATTCGACTATGGTCAACGTTTAAAGCCTTAAAAAAAAATTTTATTTGTTTTTAACCAAAAATATTTCATGTACAAAACAATGACTTTATGGAAAAATACTTTTAACTTCTTCACTTACTATCAACACTTTAGGAATTGAAAACAAAATTCTCCCTAAAACAAGTGTCTGTTGTATAGTCTGTTTTTACAAACGCACACACCTAAACCATCTTTACACATTTAAAATATTGTCATTTGCATCATAATAATCTCTCTTACTTCTTAATACTACAAACTACTTGTACTAACAATATACATATACTTGTACACATAATATATTGTGTATACGCCTGCATATACAAACTCATTTAATTTATATTCACTTAAAATATTGTTTTATGTTTCAGTTTTGTCCAACACAAACAAAAATTATTGACAAAAAAAATTTATAGAACTGAGCCGAATAGAACAGAGCAGAAAAACAAAAAAATCATGAAATATCAAGTTTTTAACGCCTTAGAGTATGCTATATTATACATGGCATAGTATAAATTCTTAATGTATGTGTGAAAGTAGAGAGTACACACTGGAAGACAGCTTGCTATTTTGCTTGTGCTGCTTCTACTCGCTTTGTATCACATCATGTTTATAACCAAAGGCAAGACAGCAGCAGAAGGAAAAAATCCATCCATAGTTTCTTTTGTAATTTCAGTAACAGTTTATTTTTATTTCTGTTTCGTTTTTTTAGGACTATCAAGTCAAGTTTTATACAATGGACTGCAGAGAGAATGAGTGTCTGTCAGTCTAATAGTTTGAAGTTTGAATTTTACAACATGTACTTGAGCTCTGTTTTTTTTTTGTATTGTATTGTAACTCTTAAATAGAAGAAAAAAATGGGAATAAATAAAAGTTTTATAGTTTTATACACAAAGCATTTTTTGCCATTAATGTTTTGTCTCAAACAAAACTGACAGCCTAAATTTTTGATAAAAGCCAAATGTCGCTAAAGTTCTCTTTTTGTGACTGTACAAAAGTTGTCAAACAAAGTTGAAAACTGTTATTTTTAATAATATTCGCCAACAGCTTTTGAAAATTTTTAATTTTTCAAAAATTGACAAACATAATTATAATTTAATTTCTTTTATATAATGAGTTAGTGGTAATTGTTTGCACATAATATTTATGACTACGAGTAAAAGGAATTTATTTTTAGAATTTTATTTGACAAACACAATAATTTAAGCAAGTAACAAAGTAAGTAAAGCTAGATTTACACGATTGAAATTTTCTTCAAAATGCTTCAAACTTGTGTAAACAGCAAAAATTCTTCAAAATTTATTTATTTAATAGTTATTAATAACTATAAGTAAGTAAACAAAGATCATTCAAAAATATACTGACATGACTTCTGTGCAAATAAATATTGTTTGTGTTAAATTGTATCTCGATTTAAACACTTGTAAAAGATTTATGCGTGTTAAAGTGATTTTCAGAAGTGGACCTTATATGGCAGCTATGTCTAATTATGGAGCGATCATCATATTAAGAAAAGTCCCGCTCGTTAAAGTTATTTTCGGAACTGGTCCTGAGATTATGTTTCATATAAAACTTATTTGTGGCGAAATTTGTTTAATTGCGTGCATAAATCAAACATTTATGACCGATATCGGGAGGACATTTGTATGGGATAATATAAAATAATGGACCGATTTCAACTAAATTCAATTTAAAATTCGCCCTTGAGCAGAAAAAAAGGCTCATACTAAATTTTATAGAAATATTTTCAAAATTGCGAAATATACTCCTCGCACAAGCTTTACATGGACAACCAGTCAGCCAGACGGATGGACGGACATCGTTTAATCGGTTCAGAAAGTGATTCTGAGTTGATCGGTATACATTAAGGTGGGTGTTGGACTAATTTTTTGGGCATTACAAACATCAGCACAGATCCAATATATGGCACTTTTGACAGCTTTAACTTGTCATTTTAACAAAGTTTATTTAAACAGTTTAGTAACACATTTTAATTTTATGTTAATATTTTAGTGAATGGACAAAATATACAACTGATTACATCACCAATGCTCCAATTCAAAATCAACTGTTGTGAAAAATATTTGCCAGGTATGGTCACGGGAAACAGGATAATATATAGCGTAATTGCGATCCTAACATGTCTGTTTCGCAACCCATTCCATAACTGTTAAGTATTTTTTATATTAAATTATTTGTGTTTAGAATTAGAACTCCTTGCAAAAAACATCATAATAAAAATTGTCAATAAGACTTTATATGTAGCTTAGTTTCACATGGCAATTTTTGATGTCTGTAATTTATCATCAAAAAATATCTTCTTAACACTTCTTAAAAAGACAATGTCACAGTACAGACATTAAATTTAAAATTATAAAAAATTTAAGCAAATGTATTTATTCGTTTTATTCTATTATTCTACAAAGAGTTTTGTAATTATTTGTTGTTCGAAAACGGTAGTTTTCAAATTCTTCGAATAATTATTCGTATGAAATTATTCGATTATTCGAAAGATCATTATTATGGATACCATAGTATAATCGAAGCTGGGCCAGATAATGTATGTTGATATTTTGACCTCTTCAAATTGGAACAGAAGAGGTTTTGATTGCAGCAAGACTGTACACATTCAATGGGCAACACAAATGAGTACATGTGTGTACTTTTTATTGTATAAAAATAAAACTACTATAGAATCTTTAAATGATTTAAATATAAAAATAATTTTCGCAAATAAACAATTAATAAAAAAATTCAGCTATCCAATATGCATAACTGTGTCTTTTGAAATATTTGTACAAAAATATTAAAGTTTACCGTCAGATTCGATGTGTTTGCTTTGTTTATGACTTAAAAAAAAACATTAGTTAATATCTTCATTGCATGAAATCAGACTTTTTGGAAATTATCCAACACAAATCAAATTTTATGAAATAATGAAGAAACTCTCAAAAGCCATTGAGGAATATTGTTCTAACAATGACAAAAAGCTTAAAGTAAGTAAATCAGTGGTCATTAGAGTATAAAAAGACGTTCTATTGTTTCTAAATTACAAATCAATTAGACGATGGACAGTAACACTAACCATTCGCGATATAAGTTACATATCAGCAATAAAAAATGAAAACCTGTATTGTAAATAAAAAATGTTAATTCACGGTTAAAGTTTACCAGAGAACAACTGGACAATATATGACTGGAAACGTGTAACCTGGTCATATGAATCTAAATATAATCATTTTCAATCTGAGATATTGCTAGCGCCGAACAGCCCAGAGAATTCAAAGACACCATAAGCACGATGGGAGAGACTTCATGATATGGGATTGCTTCACATGATGGCACCTCGGACCACTGCAAAGAATCAATGGAATGATCAGAAATGGAGACTATCTGCGTGTTTTACAAACTCATCTTCCCAATTTTGTATATAAAATTATTTTGTTAAATATTAAACATAAAACAAATGACGAAATGTATTTTTAATTGTCTTTATTAGTTTTGTTTTGATGCAATAGCAAGTTCACAAAGTACTAACATATACCTATTTGTGCTCCCCACTATAATGTGGCAAGCTTAGCAACAGAAAGATTAAGTTAGCAAACCAGAAAAATCTGGTTAATAATGTGATTCAAAAGATCTTATCAAAATTTGTTTTGAAAAAATAAAAAACGTTTTCTTTAAATTGTCCAGCCAATATACTCCTTGATCTTTAGAGTAGACTTATCTTAGAGTAGATTAATCAAAATACCTAAAATGTCATTCTAAAAATCATTATTTTCAAAAATGGAGATTATTTGTTTATATTTAAGTAGTTTGCTGAATTTTGTAGGGGATACTGCTCTTCTAAAGGCATTTATGTACCATATAGTAATTTTTCGGAAAGATATATGAAAAATCATCGACCGATTCTTACCATTTTTAACAGGGATTGTCATTCTATAATACAAATAATATGTGCAAAATTTTTGTGATATTAAATATTTAGCAAAATAGCAAAAAATATCTGAAATATATAGAGTTTGTCCGAAACTTTGTTCTATAACTCAGTTCAAATTTAGATGAAGCAAAAAATTTATGGAAAAAATGTCATTGTCTATCGTGCCTTCAACAGAAGGACAGGTGGACGAACATGGCTAGACCGTCTTAGAATCTTATAAGGACTCAGAATATATACACTTTTAGGTTCTACGACCAATATTTTGATGTGTTACAAATGAAATAACAAACTTGATCTTTTTGATGGTGGAAATAAAAATACATTTTTTATAAATCTAATTTAGTAAATTAAATCTCTTTCAATTCCTATAAGTATTGAGGGGAATCATATGTTTCTCAAATAACCTAGCTCCCTTCTATACCGGTGTAAGGTAAGTTATACATATACAGAGTTAATTTTTTGTAAACAATGTTTTAAGTACAAAAATAATGATATGTAATAATTAAGTAGCATATTTATAAAAATATGCTCTTAAAAATATCGTATTAATCGCATGAATACACCTAATTCTGTTTTTACACGGTAATTGCTAATACATTTGCTTGTTACTGTCCTGAGTCAGCACGCAGTATGACTAAGAAATTCCACCTAATTATGTGTGTACCAAAGCGTTACTCTTATTTGTGCTTTGAACAAAAAATAATATTAAATATGAACTTTTAATTTTTTGTATTTAAAATTGCAATGACTCTTTTCTGACATGATGTAAGAACTCTTTCTGAGCCCAAAAACCCCTCATAAAAGACTCTTTTCTGACATTATCTAAGAGCTCTTTCTGAGCTCAAAAAACCCTCATAAAAGACTCTTTTCTGACATTATCTAAGAGCTCTTTCAAAGTCCAAAAAACCCTCATAAAAGACTCTTTTCTGACATTATCTAAGAGCTCTTTCTGACGGACCATTTTCGAATGTAATGACCCTCTTTTCTAAAGCTTTTCGGATCAATAATGACTGTTTTTTGGGCTTATAAAGAGCATGAACGCTCCGGAAAAGGTGTCAGAAAAGACTCTTTTCGGACTCATATGGCTTGCTGGGTAGCAACACATACACCCAAATATAACTATCTGATTGTCTGAAAAATAATGTTGGCAAATACTTTGAAAACATTCACAAAATATAGGCCATACATTAAGTTAATACTTTTTCTTATACAAGTATATAAAATATAGGAAAAACTCTCAGGCTACAAAGGCGACACTATTTTGTCGTCATTATTTCAAAATGACAAAATGCAGAACTTCAAAGTATTATCAGCACACATTTAAATATTCACAAAAACTTGTAAACACCCGCTCTACAGTCAAACTCTTTTCTTTTATACATACTCGTATGTATGTATATTCCTAAATGTATGTGTATGAATAGGAAAAAAAATTGCACAAACACAAGATAAGATCCAAAACAATTTAGTTTTAAAAAAGCAGCTAAAATTCAACAAAAAAAAATCAGGTCAAATGTCAACTATGTAAAACAAGAAAAAAATATAAATTTTTTGTATATGACCAAACGCATATAAAAGGAAAGTTTTTCTTTAGAAAAATAGTATTTACAGTTTGCAGTTGGAAAATGTTTGCTGGTGTTTGTAGAGTCTGTAATAGTACAGCAAAAAGTAAGAAACTTATTGGTGATGCATGAAAAGCTCTTAACTCGATTACTTGTACAGAAAAAATTGATTTGAGGTGGCAACTGTAGTAGTAGATATAATTATGTTCAATGATCAAAGGGATTGTAAATAAACTTGTAAATTATAAGAAATGTTTGATCGAATACTGTTTGATTATAATTGGTAGCACAACTATTGCCGGTAATGAGTTTAAATCATTGCTAAAATCTGGCCACACTACAAAAGTTTTCTTTCGTTCTATGAATTGTTTGTAAAACATAACTACTTTATAATTTTTAAGGAGTTACCTTCAGGCTAATTTGGTCAAATGTTTGTTTCCAAACGTAAATAAAAAACTTGTTCGATTTTTATTTTTTATTTTATTTACCAAACGTTTCGTTAGTTTTATTCTAAATTCTTCAGGGGTCTCGTTCTAAATAATAGCTTTAATGTTTTTTATCATTGGATATTAATTTTTGTTATTAATTAGTTACTAAAATACTAAAAAACGGGACATCACGAACAGAATTTTGGTATAAATAATCAAATAATTAATAAAAATATAATATACAATAAACGACCACAAAACTTAAGTCAAGTTTAACTTAAAGCTAATATCACAGAACTCATAACTACTTTATTTTGTCAATTCAAAATTGTATCAGTCGGAATACATTGGAAGGTGTACTGTGAAATGGAAAATCAACATTGAAAAAAATCCTGAATAAATTCTTTGAACAGTTTTCAAAAAGTGTTATAAATGATGTTATACAACTGTACAAGCAAACATTTAGTACAGATCTTAAACAAAAGGAAATTCAATAGATGTTTTTAAAAGACACCTGGACCTCACAAAGAAAATACTACGTTCAATAATATAATGATCGCGCAAAAAATACAACACCAGTGAACAGTGGGACAGAGCCGAAATTTTTTGGAAATAAAAATAAATAAATCTGTAATTTCTTCATATTTCTCTTAAAATGTTCCATGGACGTAGCTAAGGTGTATTCGAAATTAAATGAAGTTGAACCCCAAAAAACCTCCAGATATATAATTTATTTAAACGTATGCAACTTTTCTGGGTTTCATGCAATTTTTAACCAATTTTCCTCAAACCTGCTTATCAGACACAAAATTTTTTAACGCATTATCTTTTCTAAGATTTGTGAAGCTTCTGAAGAGTAAATATAAGTTTTTTGTATAAGTTTTTGATATTGTTGAAAAGATTAGGACTTGAAGATTGATGATTTAGTAAAATAAATTAATTGTATACGTTTTTTCGATGTCATTCACCTTAAAAACTAATAATTTTATAATATGCTTACTTTGCTTGAAGAAAACTATAAAATTTGAATAAATGTAAAATTTTAACTATTAAAGATATTATAACAAAATTTAAAACTAATATAGATGCAAGTGACCTTAAATAAATGCCATTATAATTTTTTGCCTTTTTAACCTTTTTACAAGTGGACGCTGGCAACTTTTTATAGGTAAATGATAACTGCCTGCAAGTTTCTTTAATTTTATTTAGAATTTTATCACAAATATAGCTGATATTTTGGAGAAAAGATTGAGCAAAATTAAAAAAGTAAAAACTAAAATAGGGGCCTTTTGCTGTAAACCTTCTCAAGGACTGTTTATATTTTAAATTTCAGCTCATTTTGATGATAAAAGGATTTTTGGCGATTTTTTAAAAAAAATTTGAGATCCGAGGGGACGAACTTTGAGAGGCGCCAAAAACTCTTTAAGTGAACTCAGAAACATCTCAGCTCTAAACCTTATGAAATTTCATTACGATATCTGTAATAGCTCCCGAAATTTCCAAAATAAACATTTCTTCAGCATATTTGTAGCGAAATTTTTTTGGATAAGTTTATAAATCAAATATTATGGAGGATATTTTAATGAAGGTTACGTGAAATAATGGACCAAGTTCAACCAAATTCAATCCCAATCGTCCTTGATAAAATATAATGTACCAAATTTTCAAAATATCTTTAAAATTGCGAACTGTATTGTGCGCACAAGTACAGCCAGCCAGACGGACGGACATCTTTAAATCGACACAGAAAGTTATACTAAGTATAACGTATACCGATTCTATACCAATTCTATTAATATACATAAATACGTTAAGGTCGCATTCATAATTATGGGCGTTACAAATATCAGCACAAATCTAATATACCTCCACTTTCCACTATGATAGTGTAGGGTACAAATAGGTAATACATAATAGTAATGTTGTTAAAACAAACAAATAACAGAACAGAACTTCTTAAAAAAAAAAAACATTGTCGGTTCCATGATTCAAACTGATTCCTACATAAAGTATTTCTTTGTTTTCATTATAATAAAAATAATAATTATAATAAAAAATTTTCGAAAAAAATTTTCCTGATAACAGCATAGCTATTAATAAAAAAAATAATTGTATTAATATGATTTTTTATGTATGTATTTGTTATTTGTTCTGATTTAAAATGTACGCTATTTTTAAAAATATTTCACGAACGCATAAATATTATTTATAATAAAATGTTTTCTATTTTTAACAGATGGAGTATCACACCAATTGCTCATCGAAGTGAATGTGTTACATCGGTTTCAACGTGCAAGAAATCGTTTGTGCTGTTAAGTAGTGGTAATTTTGTTAAGGAAGACAAAAATCAACCAGAGCAGCCCAAAAACTGTTTGATGACCATTAATCAAAGGAATTACTCTATAAAGATTGGTGTCAAACTCGAGAGCTTGCAAAATCAAGCAGCAATCTTAAAACTCAGCAGAACTTATCTAAAAGCAAGTAAATTGGGTACCATTTGAATCGAACACTATTTACCTCTCACGACTACTATTTGTTTCGATCAATACACTTCAGAACAGGATATCTGGGGCCAAATTACCGCATTCGATATCGAGTAAAATTGATCGTAATTTTCTTATTTGAGATTATGGCATTCGATATCGAGCAAGAAACTTAGTACATTTTATCATAATTTCGATATCGAAATCATTTTTCGATACGATAGCTTATTCGATCACAAATGCGTTAATTTGGCCCCTGAAATTGGCTTTTGCCAGTAAATTAGCTAACAATGGTCAATACTTTAAACAAATTTATATTGCATTTAAAAAATCTCGCAGTTATACTGCCAGTACTAAAAGTATCATTTTCGCTAATGTATATTTTGAATCAAAATAATCATGATTATTAAGATTTTGGTAATTATTAAAGCTTTAGGTCTGTTTTATAAAATATTTAAATTTTTATATCAATATTTCGCTATTCTTTAAGTAGCTTCTTCAGGATAAAATTTTTTATAATTTTCTAAATTTCAAAAAATAAAAAAATTTAAATCTACATATACATATATGTATATAAAAAATATATATAAAAATGGTGTAAAAAATGTAAAGTAATTCATAAAATGAAAATGTAAAATTGTTTCCCAGTTGTTCGTATTTTCGAGGAGAAGGTTTTTACGGAAGAAAATTTTGGAAAATCCCTCCGGAAAAGTCCGAAAATTGAAAAAATCGAAAATCGAGTTTTTGTGTGAAATTTGGAATGGCTTTCCAAATGAAAAAATAGAAAGTTCTTGGTGTAAAACCGCAAAAATCGGAAAATTGATTTTTTTGTACGAAATTTTGTGTGAAATTATTTCTGTTGTATTATATTATTACTCTAACGTTTGTATGAAGGTTTAAAATTGGGGCGAGGCAAAGTTCGCCGGGTCCGCTAGTATTTTATAAAAAAGACCTAAAGCTTTAATAATTACCAAAATCTTAATAAAAAAAAGGTCAAATAAACAATAATAAGAAATACAAAATAATCATGTTTTGAGTTATTTTCTACATGAGACTTTTTAAACCACCATCTGTATTTTTCACTTAACTGCCGATTACCAAAACTTGTTTTAAAATGGTTAAAAATACATTTTTGGAAACTGACAGATAACTAAATGATCTAGATAATTTTCCCAAGTAGTACCCCTTGTACCAAGTAGTACCCCTACGTATTTTTACCACCATATTTACAGTTTTATCTAATCCGAATAGCTGATTTTGTTAATATTCAAACTTTTTACATCTCTACAAAGACAGTCACAATTTATAGTTACTATTTGTATGTGATAGTACAAAGTATATGTATGTATACATAAGTATTTAAATGTATTTGTTCGTGTATTAAAGGAAAACTTTAAGCTAAATCATAATAAAAAAAAACTAAAGTAGTTGTATTAGTCTTACACTCGTAGAATTTTTTAAAGTCCTTTGTTAGATTTTAAACTAATACAAAAAACACACAAGTGACTTAACACCGTACAGAGGAGCAGAATAACTGAGAAACTTTATTTAATGCATTTATTCACAGAATCAGTTGTACTGCACTATTCACACACAAAAAAGGTCGACAATACTATGACTTTTTAGTCTACTCTTGGCCCAGAAAGAACATGCTGACAGTTTTTGAACTCGATGTTTTCTTTTTTTTTTTGGGTTTTTTGTTTACCTTTTTGGCTGATGGTACGTTACTTTCTAGCAAAGTTTTTAGCCAAACAAAGCTGCTAACACAAGAAAATTACAGTATTTTTTTATTGTGATGACAATTTTAATAAAAGGTGTTGTCCACATAGCTTTTTTTTGGACGGTTTGCTGTGTTTTACTAGTTTGTTAAATTGTTCTAAATTAAATAAAGTTTATAATTACGCGGAAAAACTAAGAGGCACTTTAAAAAACTTCATGCTTTCTATACAAACATGAATAAATTGGTACCTATGTATATACTATAAAGTTACATTACAAAAAGTTGTAGTTGAAATGGGATAACAGTTCGTTGAAAACTTAACTTCCCGGTTAAATTGTTTTGAATATGACAACCAAAAGAAACAAAACCAAAAAAAATCTAACAGCTCCACAAAAAAACTCTTTTTATCAAAGGATCTATTTTTTTGGCGAGTTTTAACGTGACTTAAAGTAAATTTAATAACAAAGGCAAAGGCAACAACTACTTTTCACCAAAGGAAGAAAATGTTTTAGTGAAGAGGTTAAAAATGCAAATATGAAATTAAGTAGATAATATTAAAGAAAGTTTTTAAAATGTAACAGATAATTGGCTAAATCATAAAATGCACTGCGTTTCATAATTATAAATACATGGAACTTTTCGCAATTTTATAAGTTCAAGAAAAAGTAAAGCAGTTGAACATACATATATGTATGTCTGTGAAACGAACAAAAACAAGTCAAAGTTTATATTCGGTTGTGTCGAATCTCATATGTATACCACCAAATACTAGTAGTGGGATCTGCGAATACTAATTTTGCGAATCCCTTACTATCAACTATTCAGGGGTGTCATAGAAAACGATCTTATTGGAATTGGATTTTAAACCGACAAAAAAAATATTGTTATGTCATAAAATCCAATGTTATTAGTTTTGTTATTTTAAAAGTTATCGGTTTTTATTGGAAATAATCCAACAGCAAACAGCTGTCGGCTTATGTTATTGTAAACAAATTAAAAGGCTAGACAGCCATTTTCATTTAATTCTGCTTTTTTTTTAGAAAATTGTAAAAATTTTAGAAAAATGGAACTATGCAAATTGAAATTATTTATTTATTTAAAATAAGCATTTCTTTATAAATTATTAATCATTAACAGGGGAAAGCTTAAAAACAGCAAAATATTCAGATATTGCACGGGGATATACAAAGCGCGATAAGCCGGCGTGGATGCTCTTTGGAAATATGTAATTAGCAGTCACTGCAAAAAGATGTCAATGGTTGGAAAAAGTTAAACACAAGTTGTGCGGAAAACAATACCCTTGTAAAATTGTGTTGTTTTAAACTATGCAGACATGGAATAAATGGAAAAGTGATGTCAAAAATGATGCCAGGAAAACTCGCCCAAACCGTTTTCTAAGCATCAAATTAGAGCAGCGAAGAAGCAATTAATTGCATTTATCGCATTGCGCAATCAGTGGAACGTGTTTCTGGCATTAATGTTGATTTGAATGAGAGCATCGGCGCTGATAATGAGGAAGAAATGGCGTCAACGTCATCAAAACGCCCACTGTTTCCACTTTTGACAAGAAGCACACCAAAAATGCTCAACAAAAAAATTAAAATTAAAATTATTCTTTTTACCTTTTCTGAACGCCAACTTTTAATATCCTGTATTAATAAAAACGCAAATTTTTAATATTTTCAATAAACACAGTTTGTACCTATTTCATAAACAAAAATAAAACTAAAATGTAAACATTTATACAAACAGAAACAACAGCTGATTCGAACATCGGTTTTATTTGAATTCGAAAATAACAAAACCAAATTGGTTTCATGACACTAATTGAAACCAATATTGGTTGGCAAAACCGACAAACAGTATAACTAACTTGGATTGTATGACACCCATGATTATATGGCGATCGTCATCGTAATCTTTATTTATTTGAAGTTTATTTTGTTTAAATTTCATCTAAATAACAATATTTACAAGACTTTTATGTATGTTCCAGTTATTCCACAACGTATACGGAGGTGTCACATGACGTAAGATAATCACATTTTATATTTATCTCTTTCTTTCAGAACTGTTATTTGTTTATATTTTTGCAGCGTGTAACGATTTACATTGATACACAATAAATTAAATACCAAAAAGCCCTATGAAACTGAATTTGGCTTTTTGAAACGTCAGAATTGTCTCCTCTGTCTACACTGTGCTTATTCTCTGAATAGGACACAAAAGCTAATAGTATAATTTGTACATACTTATAACTGTAACGGTCTGTGTTGAAATTCAGATCGATATAAGCTTTTCGGAAGTAGTCCTCATAAGAGAGCTATGACCGATTATGAACCGTTCAGCGTGAAATTATGTACAATGATATGTATAAGTATATAAATTTCAACTTGATAGTGATGTTTATAAGAGATTAATCAGTATTTAAGTCGTGGACTGATTCCTACTATTTTCAACAAAACTTGTCCTTCTACAAAAAAATAAAACATGCAAAATTTCATGCTATTATCTACTTACAAAAATATCTGAAAATAACGAGGTTGTCTGAAACTTGGATCCTACTGGACCAATTTTTCCCATTAACAATACGAAACATTTCGGTGGATAAAAGAATGTTTAGTAAACATTTAGTTATGTCTATATCTTTTTTTCGAAGCTCTATCGTACCTTCAACAGACGGACGGTAACGTCTATATCGTCTTAGAATTTTATAAGGATCATTTTTGTGATGTATTACAAACGTAACTACAAACTTAATATACCCCCATCTTTTTGGTGGTGTGTATTAAAACAAATATTATTTAACAAAAAAAATAATTATTTTTTATCATTATAATTAGTATTTCATAACTATAAATACGCTGAAATTAAAATAACTTGAAATACCAATATTCACAAAAAAATAAAAATTAATAATTAGGTCTCAAATCAAAATTCGATAAGGCATACAATTCACCAGATTTATTCTTATATCTTCAGATATATGTAGATCCCCATGTGTCTATATCTCCAAAAGCTTCTTTTAGGTGATATAAACGTTTGCTTTCATATTTTCGGTTTTTAGCATAAATTCGACGGCTTAATATTCTCCGAATGTTCTCAATGGGGTTCTGATCTGGAAAACATGAGGGCCTTTTAAGTACATTAATATTTTTCAAAGACAACCAATCCTTTGCTTGACGACTTGCATGTATAGGTGCGTTGTCTTGTTGAAAATTTGTTCTTTTTTTTTACTATTTACTAAAAATGGCTTTAACTGCTCATCGGGTCATTTTTTGAACTTAGAAGAATTCATTTTGGTGCTTGGAAACGCCAAATCAAGAATACTGTCTTCACAACATGCTTCCCAAATCATCGAATTAAAATTTGTTTTGTGTTAGTTAATTTGCAAAAAGTGTTTATCACATTAAATTAATATCAAACTAATGTTTTTTAAAACATAAACAAAGCAATCACATACAAATCTATTGGTAAATTTTAATATTTTTTGTGCAATTATTTTAACAGACATATTTGTGCAAAATTGAGTACATGAGTACAAGATGTTTGTACTAATTATTTATTTCCAAAAATGATTATTTTCCATTATGTTTTTAACATTAAACCTAAAATAAATGAAAAAGAAACATTTTAAAAATTTATTATTAGCGCTCTCTACAATATAAATTATTATTATAAACTCTAGATGCTTTAATAGTGGTCTAAATTAAAAGAGGATTTTAATCTGTAATCTAGATCCTTCCATAATGGTCTAAATTAAAAATAAGGATAATCTATAAACACTTAAGCTTTTATAAATTGCAGTAATATAACATCAGTCAAGCGTGATCTGTGGAAAAAGTCTAAATAAATTACCCTACATATTTATGTTTCCTTTTTCATTTAACGCAAGAAGTGATCTTATATTTCAAGTTCTTATTATGCCTTATTGATATTTAATTAATTATCTGTTTTAGCATTAATTTTTAACTTATTTTAATTTGTAACATTCTTAAATAAAGACATAAAACGATATTACTTTAAAACTTAGCATCAAAAATGTGTTTAATTAATTTAACTGTTTAAGAAAATCCATTATACAAACGAATCCTATTTAGCTGAATGAAAACTACAAAAATTGCCATTTAAATGATTATCTTACTACTTACAACTAGCAGTATATTGTTCTAACTATTCTTGTACTCAACACGAAGATTAATCTGAACAATAGAGGAGAGCATGTAAGTGCATCACATAATAAGTTGGTGCAAAAACTTTTCTTGTTAAAAACGTGTTGAACTGTGCTATTTACTGGAGTAAAAGCTAATTTTTCAAAAGAAAAAAAAAAATAAACTTTATCCAACAAAAAATAATTAAAAATCCTGCTTTTTTTTCTCCAGATGTTTGAAAGTTATTCTCTATAGTGCTTAAGGGGCGGTATAGATGAAATGCATGTTTAAAGACAAATTCAGGGGGCCTTTAATGAGGAAGAATGGAGAGTTTTTATGAGTGGGCCTAATAATTGGGACAATATTGTGCTACTAGGGCGGTTCGGAAACTTCTTAGCCTAAACAAAAAACGCATATGTAAGAATGAAAATTTCTCAAGCTTGCTTGGATCGTTTTAAGAATAATAAAATCGATTTTAAGCGTCGTTTCATAACATGGATCCACAACTATACTCCAGAGACAAAAGAACAATCCAAAGCAAAATTGGATGGAGACATTTTTGAATTTCAGAACCGATCTAAAAATCCGTTTAGTTAAAAACCATAATATTAAATTATGTTAACGATTTTTAATACAGAGAAAAACTAAATATTTGTTTAATTACATACTTTAAATGAGTTGCACTGATAGCTTCCTATACAAATATATAAATATACAGCAACAAGTTATAATTATAAAAATAAATATATGGTGGGAAAATATATAAAAAATAAATGAAAATAAAAATTATTTTATTCCCAAAGTTAAAGTTTCTATAAGTCCTGTTTCACACTCTTCATTTTTAGCTGACCTGTTTTTGT
This sequence comes from Bellardia bayeri, assembly GCA_950370525.1. Taxonomy (NCBI): domain Eukaryota; kingdom Metazoa; phylum Arthropoda; class Insecta; order Diptera; family Calliphoridae; genus Bellardia; species Bellardia bayeri. The sequence continues at coordinate 80,701,786 of OX493265.1, read as the reverse complement.
TTAATTCTCTTTTGAACTTGACATTTCATTCACACACGTCAATTCAATTTTCGTACTCTTCAATGCAAATTAAAATACATAAAAGAAAAAAACAAAAGTACCGTCAAGTGTGTACCCCTTCTATTCTCTTTTTCCTTCTTATCCAAAAATACTTGCCTTGACGAGTCAGAATTGAAGAGTATGAAAGCGGACTAAGCTGAAGTTTTTTTCTGGATAATGGTGATTTAATTTATAGAAATTCGATTGTATATGTATTTCGCTAAAATTTTCCTCTTATTGATAGCTTAAAAGAAAGTATTGAAAGTGATTGCAAGCAAAATAGTTATGAAATATAGTAAGAAACTGTTGGTAACACATATTAATTCGTCGAATTGAAATAACTAGAATATACAGAAAAGCACAATAAATAATAGAAAAGGAATCGGAAATGACCACTTTGATTTCTATATATTTACTCAAAAAAACGTAACCACTTGATTTAGTACAAATTTGTTTGACGCTGTTTACTCTTACAAGAGTTTTGCATGTTCAAACAACATCAAATAAAATAAAACTAAATATTGTGCTTTGGCCTCAATAAGTAAAGTTTTTTTTTTAAATAAATAAACAAGGTCAAATATATGTTATTTAGTGGTAACGTCTTTTTCGGCAAATATTTGCCAAATGTGACCGGGAATTTACTGGTTTTTAATTAAACCAGTGTCATCCTTATAACCTAACCTAAAATGGTGGCGAATGAGATGGGGAATATGTTGAAAATATGATAAAATGTATATTAATAAATATGACTTTAGACGATATTACTTTATGTGCGATAAATGAAGGAACTATATATTCATGTTACTTTATTTAAAAAATTTTAAATTATTCGAATAATTCGATTAATTTAAAATATGTGATCGAAATATTCATATAAGTTCAAAGTCTCTTATTTAATAATTCCTTTTATTTGAACAAAAGAGAAATCGAATAATTTGGTTACCCTATAACTTCTAGAGTCGATTCTTTGTGACATTATTGCTATTTTTTAACAATTCATTTAAGTAAATTTCTTTGTTTTTGAATTAAAGCACAGCCATGTCTATTAATTACAACTATTTACCGCAATCCGTTCTTATTATTTGTTTAACCCCTATATGTACATACATATGTATTACATCCATACAATACATTTCACAAAAGCCCTCATTGCTGTCGTTTTTCTTCTCATCACATTGAACGTTGTCATCATCTCTGTGTGATATGTTTTAAAATGCACTCGAAAAACACCACAGGCTGTTGAAAGACAAGCAGCTTAACTCACTTGATTTCACAAGAGTTTGACAGTAAAAAATGTTTAGATCTATTTTGTTTTTTAGTTTTTCTTTCTAGTTTTTTTTTTTTTGTTTTTTTTTTTAATTATTTTCTAGTTATAAAATGCCCCAATACTCTACTATTACATTAAATAAAACAAACATATAATCAACCAAGCAACATGCTTGAGTGTTGCAATCCGTTGTAAAGAATTTCAAATACACCCATAATAAAAATTAGAGTTTAAAATCCACATAATGAGGAAGTTCTTATGAAAATAACATATGGAGATCATAATGTTAACAAACAGTGGCTAGCAGCTTATTTTATGCAGTGCATTTTTTGTTTGTTTTCAAGCTCAATAAAAAGAAAACTAACAGGAACTTAAAACAGAAACAAATAACTTGTATTACAAAAATATAAATTTTAATATCGGGTTTTGCAATAGCTACTTGACAACTCTGAATTTAAATTGTGAACGCACTATTTCACTGATCATCTAATTGTTGCTTTCTTTTTTTTCAGTAAACTTAACATTTTCGTTATGGTAAAGTACACGAAGGAACAACGTTTGGAAATTATAAAAATGTACTACCGAAATTCGGAGTCGGTGACCGCAACTTTAAGAGCGTTAACTCCAATTTTCGGTCGTAATTATCGCCCTAGTAGACAAGCAATAACAAGTTTAGTGCAAAAATTTGAGTCTACATATTCATTGTGTGATGCTGTCGTGCCAGTGAGACAACGGCCTGGTCGAAGTTCCGAAAATATCGCTGCCGTTCAGGCGTCCGTAGCAAACGATTCAAATCAGTCGATTCCGCGGCGTTCTCAAGAACTGGGCATCCCCAAGACCACTTTATGGCGAATTTTGCGTAAGGATCTGGGTTTACACCCATACAAGATTAAGCTGACTCAAGAATTGAAGCCGATGGACCATTTGAGTCGACGTACGTTCTCCGATTGGGCTCTGGAGAAGATGCACCAAGATGATGAATTTCATCGCAAAATCATCTTCAGTGACGAAGCTCATTTTTGGCTCAATGGGTTCGTCAATAAGCAAAATATGCGTTATTGGTCTGCTGAAAATCCACATGTGCTTCACGAATCACCACTTCATCCACAAAAAATTACTGTTTGGTGCGCTTTGCATGCCGGCGGCGTCATTGGGCCATATTTTTTCGTCGACAATAACGATCGTCACGTTACTGTGAATGGCGATCGTTATCGCGCAATGATTAGCGATTATTTTTGGCCCGAATTGGAACACATGGACTTGGATGACATGTGGTTTCAACAAGACGGTGCCACAAGCCACACAGCACACGTTACAATCGATTTACTGAAGAGTAAGTTTGACGAGCGTGTTATCTCAAGAAATGGACCAGTCAATTGGCCGCCTCGTTCTTGCGATTTAACGCCTCTAGATTTTTTTCTTTGGGGCTACGTCAAATCATTGGTCTATGCCAACAAGCCGACAACGTTGGAAGAACTTAGAGCCAACATTGAACGCGAAATAGCGGCCATTCCGGCCGAAATGTGTGACCGAGTCATCCAAAATTGGGTCCAACGAATCGACCACTGTCGACGTGGCCGCGGTGCCCATATGAACGAAGTCGAGTTCCATTCATAAATGTTTTGAATGTATTTCAAGTCGGTAATAAAGTTTTGGAAATATCTCAAACGGTTTGCGTTTTATTTAAAAAAAAAGTTGTCAAGTCCTTATTGGAAAACCCTTTATATTAAATCTAAAAAAAAAATGTTCGCTTTTTCACGTCGCAGCTTAATTTGTGCAGACAGTTTCTACTGTACCTATGTATATCACTGTGATGTGAAAAACGAACATATTTTTGTTTTTTCGTTTTTGTTTTTGTGTACATTTAAATAAATAAAGACTCGTTATATTTTCATTAAACTACTTGACGCTTTTTATTTTGCAATTAAAAGGAATCCGGTTTATTTTAAGGAAATAAACCACCGTTTTTAAAAGGTAAAATATTGAAAAATCATCAAATCATAAAATCCTAAATACTGAAGCCAGGATATACATACTTATGTACATTTTTTTTTTGAAAACACGTACAACTTTTTGGAGAAAGGGAGCTCCCTAATGCAAAAGTATATAATAAAATATTATTTACTTGTATGTAAACATTTGCCACAAGAGTTGAATGATAAGTTTTTAATGTCAAGTTTTTCTTTCAACTCGTTTTATTCTACCACAACAACAAAAATCTTGTATAATTTTATAATAATTTTTATGAAAATGGTCAGAAATGAGTAAAGCAAATTATGAAAAACATACTAAAAACAAATTATTGTAAATAAATACAGTGCAAGCTCGGTATTCCCATTATCGCGACGGCCTGGTTATCGCGACGAAATTTATGAAAAACGGGTTCTATTTTCGCGACTTTTATCTGTTTTTTTTTTTTAATTTGATTACAATG